>CM067170.1:41624802-41727474 GCA_034093135.1 Erigeron breviscapus | reverse complement strand
ACTTTCTCAAGGATTACAAAAGAAATCCCAAGACATCCTTAATGCAATGGAGTCAGTTTCAGCCACAAAAGTTAGTCTAAATGATTTTAGAAACAATGGATGGGATTCTTTAATCTTCCTTATTTAATTGTTCTTGAACAGCCTTGGCAATTTCAGAATCAGACTTAGTTGCAGCAATTCTCTCTCTTTCTAATCTGTCCTCCTTAATCATTTTGTATGCCACCTCAACTGTTACCCCAAGCTGTGGAGCAGTTTCAGTTGCAATCTCCCAATCCTTTTCTTTCTCAGTTAAGATCTTCACACCACTTGACCCAGCTTCTGTTGTTCCTTAATAGCAGTGCATCTCTGACCACTGTACATATCCATGGGTTTACATTATTTCAATTTATATACAAATGCAACAAACTTTCAGAAATGAAAATTGTCCGTTGAAAATAGTCTCTGCAGTATTAAATGATTCTAGCAAGAGTTACCTGTAAGAAAAACCTCCTTTGATGATATTTGCTGCTACTAAATCAAGATCAGCATCTTCTAGCACTATACAAGCGTCTTTTCCTCCGAGTTCCATCTGAAGTGGCACCATTCCAGCAGGGGCGCAGGCAGCTAGGGGCGGGGAGGGGCGCCCGACCCCCCGAAATTTTTTTTACGATGTAGGGGTATATATTTTTCGTGTATAAAATTTTTGATATATTCGGTTTCGACCCCCCATTTTAATTGTGAAATTTTTTTTATATACCAAGCAATAAAATTGATCCACTACATTTTACATAAGCCCATTCAAAATTACTTAGCCCAAACTAAAACCCATAACTAAAACCCATAACCTAATTATTTACTTAACCCATTAACTAAAAAAAAAAAAAACAGATGGCTTAAATTAAAAAAAAAAAAACAGTACGCTGCTCTTATGCTCTATTCTATTTCCCCCCTTCTGTTCTGTCCTCACTCCTCACGGCTCACACATACCTGACCTCCACCACTCCACGGCTCCACCTGCGCTGCTCCGGCCACCCGCCGCCGTCCACTCCGGCATTGGAGCCGCCGCCGACCACCAGCCCACCAGGTATGTGCCTTTTTCTTTTATTGTTTTGTTTAGGGTTTTAAATTTTTAATAGAAATTAGGGGCTTTAGTTTTTAATAGAAATTAGGGATTTAGTAAAATTAGGGATTTAAGTAGAAATTGTTAATTGTTAATTGAGAATTTGAGATAGTGTTTATGCATATTACGTTCATTGCTTTGCTCACAGGTTACTTACTTTTTATTTTGGTTCGTTCTTTTTTTGGTTTGACTAAATACTCATATGGAGTTGATTTTTTTTTCTTTTTTACAGGTTACAACTTGCCTTAGTTTGCGTCTCAAAGGAAGTTGATCCAGTACACGAGTTCTTTGATAAATTAGCTTATGTAATAAATGTGGTTTGTGCTTCTAGTAAGCGTCACGATGAGTTACAAAAGGCGAAGGCAATTGAGATTAAAGAATTACTGGAGTTGGGTGAAATCAAATCGGGAAAAGGAATAAACCAAGTCGGGACATTAAGAAGGGCCGGGGATACACGTTGGGGTTCCCATTATAATTCCATTTGTAGTTTGATTAACATGTTTGGTGTCACTCGGGCTGTTCTCAAGGGAATAATGGACGACAAAACTAACAATACCCGTCCTCAACGTGGAGATGCTCAAATTGCTTATACTCACTTGAAGTCATTCGAGTTTGTGTTTGTTCTTCACATGATGAAAGAGGTGATGCAAAAGACTGATGCACTTTCTCAAGGATTACAAAAGAAATCCCAAGACATCCTTAATGCAATGGAGTCAGTTTCAGCCACAAAAGTTAGTCTAAATGATTTTAGAAACAATGGATGGGATTCTTTAATTGAGAAAGTTATTTTTTTTTGTCAAAGATATGACATAGAGCAGCCCGATATGAATGCTCCATATAAATCTACCCGGTATCGGCCTCGTAAAAGTGATCTTCATTTTACATTTGAACATTTTTACCGAGTAGATTTGTTTATGGAGACATTGGATAAGCAAATACATGAGATGGATTGTAGATTCAGTGAGCAATCAGTAGAGTTGTTATCTCTTGGTGCGACTTTATGCTTAAAACAGATTAATATTGGTGACATTGTTCTTCTTGTTGAGAAATATTATCCTATGGACTTTACTCAGCAGGAGAGAAATCAATTAAGATGTCAATTGGAGACTTTTCAAGTTGAAAGGATAAATAATGCCAAGCTAAGTAAGGTAGCAACCCTTTCTGATCTCTGCCAAACTCTTGTAGAAACTGGGAAAAATAGCATGTACGATTTGGTTGAAAGAGTGTGTCGGCTACTCTTGACACTTCCGGTTTCGACTGCAACAACAGAGAGGGGATTTTCGGCAATGAAGATATTCAAGACTCGCCTACGTAATAAGATGTCTGATGACAATCTAGCAAACAGTATGGTGATTTACATAGAAAAAGAAATTGCTAGCAAGTTTGATGCGGAGTCCATAATTGAAGAATTCAAGGAACTTAAAGGTCGAAAGGCTAAACTCTAATTTCTTTAGTGAATCGAACCAGGTACCAACCGTTTGTCTCATTTTGTCTCCTTTTTAATTCTTACTTGTCTTGGACCAATGTTTAGTTTATTAGTGATTGAAACTTTGTTTTTATAATAATAGTATTAGTTTTTAATTTTTGACCCGACCCGAATCGAATCACCGACCCTAGAATATTACCCGAAAAATAGCGTTAGGAAAAAAAAATTTTGATCCGACCCCCCGCCCAGTTTTTTCTAGCTTAGCCAATTGTGCTGGAAGGTGCCATCAAGAACGTCCTCATATCGCTGGGGTATGGGTTGCCAACGTACAATTGTGATATCTTTCATTATGCATATGCGGTGTGCGACAGGCTTTAGTGGCGGGTGACAAATGCATCTCAACCATTGTTACTTTGTGAATAGTATCTGGTTGTAATAGTTTGGCAACCAGGTTGGGAAAAATAGACTTGTTTGGGAAGTAACCGCAAGCCGTAACCATTGCCTTCAATGTAAAAAGGCCCATCACTTACTAAGCGAATCACGTCCCCATATGGACTCATCTTCATCATTTCCCAACGATGTTCAATGTTAACAAGAGTATTCTCAGGCAACCTTAGAGCATTACTAACCGTCCATCCACCTATTAAACCACGGCATGTGATAGGAACATACATATTGTTTATAAATTATAAGTCTTAATCTGAAACCTCACAATCCCATTTTGAACGAGTCAAATCCCACTTTATGCTTCTTTTTTTATCTTCTTCCCAAAATATGCCTCTTTTTAAAACTAGAAAAATTTATACCACTTTTTAAACTTTTCCCATTTTATGCTTCCTGATCAAACTTTCTTTAGAAAAGATTTACCTGATCAAACATCTTTAACCATCTTTTTACAAATAACATTTAATACTATATCTTTTTAGCAATATTAATTGCTTCTTTAGTTTTCAACTTACTACACATTACATGAATATATATGTATAACTTAAAGAAAATATTAATGAAAGCTACATGCTATACTGACATTGATCATTTATTAAATCTAACTACATTAGTCTTTCATAATATGCATTCTTCATCTCCATTATCATCACTTATCTTTTTCTTTAGTTCATGTAAAAATGGAAAACCATTCTCAAAAAGAATTAAATCCACAAGCTCATACAAGTTTTCTTGATCTTTTAAACAACTTCACAAATCCTATGTCAAGTATGGGATCTTCATGTACATCTTCCCAATATGGAGTTTTTACATGGCAAGTCCAAGCACACAGTCATCACCCATTATGGATACATATGAGTCACAGCCAATGGAAGATGATAACGATACTTTAAGTCAAGTCGGAGAAGAATCCGATGAAGATGAAAATGAAGATTTGGGTGAAAATGCAACTCACAACATTGTAAGCATTCCTCCATATAGCGAAAGGGCAATACACTTCATGAATGATGTAGGTGATGATAATGACAATGATGCACAAAGGTTTTGCGACAATGTTCACATTGATTCATGGGATGAATCAAGAAATGAAATCCGGCTAGGATTGAGATTTGAAAGTAAAAAGCAACTCAAAAAGGCCATATCATTGTGGTCTGTTTCACAAAATCGTGAATTTAAAGTCGTTGATGGGCAGCTAAATGCAATGATGTCATGGAGCAAGAGTGTATATGGTATGTTCGAGCTCGTCTAAAGAAAATTTACCAACAATGGCAAATTACAAAGTGGGTTAGTGAACACAATTGTGTTGGAGCATTAGTTGGAACTGATAATCGAAACTTTACTTCCGCGTTGATTGCATCCTGCATTCGACACTCCATCGAGCAAGATCCCGCCTATCCTATCAAAAACATTCAAGCGGACACAAAAAACTTCTTGAATGTTGATGTTTCGTACAAAAAAGCATGGCATGGGAGGAGGAAAGCCCTGGAAGCCCTTTATGGAACTTGGGAGAGCAATTTTGTAGAGTTGCCTGCCTATATAATGGCCTTACAAACAACCAACCCAAATACTATAGTGAACTTTTATAATTAATATTAAGGCAATAAGGCTTAAGATATACTGGTATATACAGTAATCTCTTAGCCATACGGTCCAATACTCATTTGCATTTTGAAACACTATAAAGTAAAAGGGGCTAATAAAATGTTAAGTTTGTGTTTGACAAAATGTATTTGTATGCCTAAGATTGCTGTGTTTGAAAACAACTGAATGGAATGATTCAGCACCAAATCGGTCATCCGTTTGTTAAGTTGTGCTGAACACTGAATGAAGGGGGGGAAAATTCTGAACCATTCCACCTCCAAACCCTCTCTTAACCATTCCCTATCCAACTTTTACCCTCCCTTCTAACACCACTTTTTTCAATCAGATTTTTTCTCTACTCCTTCCATCTGCTACTTCCATGTTCACCAAGGTATCTTTCTCTAATCTCTTTTCCTTTTATTTCTTTTTTCTATTACTTTCATCCATTTTTTTTTATTATTATTGAAATAGGTAATAACACTTGATCCGTTTGTTCTTTTGAGTGAAGGTATGGTACACAAATTCAATTTTCTTATTGATTATTTTTTTATATACGAATATTATTATTATTATTGTCAGATTCAATACTTTTGATTAATTGTTGATATTTGTGACATGTTTTTTGATGAATTAGTAGGCTGTTAGTATTATAATTTGTTTAATGAGATAAAATATTTCTTTTTCTTCTTGTCTGTTGTAGTAGAATGTTTGTTACAGAGTACTAGCAAAATGACTTATATTCGCATCGCATTTTCCATTACTTGTTTAGAAACATATTTGCTTAGGAAATTTATTTGTTTCATGGCTTTAGGATCTATCTCTTGAGAATAAACTGCTAGAATATATTGGTTTCATGATTTCTAGCATCTATTTCCTGGTCATTTAAGAATATATTTATGTATGGATCATGTTGGAGAATCTTTGAAACAAAATGACCAAAGTTGGAGATTCGTTAAGGCCAAAAAAGGATAGGATTAATTGGAAACAAGAAGGTCTAGAGAATCGTTTTGGCGATACCATTTCCTAAAATCGTTTTGCTTTTTGGTGAGAGTGCCGATTTTAGGAAACTCTGATTGGTATTGAAATTGGAGAGTTGTGCAAGTTGGATTAGGAATGTTGGAAGTAAGTTTGGACCGTTAGGTTGATTACAAAGAAGCTTTGTTGCTGTAGGTGGTCATGTGATTTTATGTCTTTTGTAACCTAATTGCGGAACCGCTTCCTTTTGTTATCTATTGTGATGAATACACAATATGTTTTTGGTCTTTTTGTCTAGTTCAGTAGCATCAGAATTGCATCAGGATTGTGAGTCATGCATATGTTTGGTTTAATCATTTGTTTGTGGTCTTTTTGTTTAGTTCATAGCATTCATACATTTTTTTTTATGAATTCTTGGATATTGGTGCATGCCAACAAGACAAATTGTGTTGCTTTTGTGTTGCTTCTGTGATTTCATAATGCCATCCTCCTCCTTATCTAATACACCTTTTAATCACAAATTGTATACTAGTAATCAATGGTTGGTATATGCTAGAATGTATTGTTAATTTGTTTTCTTATCTAATGTCATCCTTTATTTTATATTATGTTCAAGGTCACATGAATTTGGAAGATGAAATTATGTTTATGATGATTGTTTGTTGGTTTTGGTTGACGAATGTTTCGTCGAGAATTGAAAGAATAAGAGATAACACATCGGCATTGAGTGGACTTAGTGTTTTCTTGTTTCGCGGTGCATAACTTTATAAGGAAAAGATCAACTTTTTGAGGAATGTGATGCGAGTATCATCTTTGCTAGAGAAGAACAACGTGGGGGTGAGGAACAAGACATGCATGGAGTTGAATGAGGTCCTCAAGGCAATGAATATATGGCCTATCTACGTGATCAAATGCGAATCAACTATTTTCAAGTGCTTCAAATTAATGTTTGATGAATTCAACGGATATTAATGTAAGAGGATATAAGTGGCCTCGTTTGTTTTCTAGAAAAACCCTTGAAAAACCTCTTAGTAGCCTCTTAGTTCTGACCGAGTCAGATGTTTCAAGAAATAGAGGTGTTTGTTTTTCTTTAAGATCCAGATGTTGAAAACTCTGAATAACATCAAGATCATTCATATGTTTACAAACCTCTTTTTTTGATCTGAATACCTTTATTATTCAACAACGTCAATGTCTTCCTTGTCTCTGTCAAAAGTGTTTCACCAACACCCTCAGACCAATCCATCCCACCATGAGCATCGACCTCCACTCATCTCCGGCTACCATCACCGAAGAAACTATTGTGTGCGGTTTTAAAGTATAAGGATAAATCCGACTTTATTTTTGTTTGCTTTGAATTCGGAGATAAAAAGAGCAAAAGACTAGACTAATAGACCAAAGAAGATGATGTTGCTTAATTTTGGAGAATATGAAATTAAATGAAAATCTGGTTAGTCAAGTGAGAAAGAGCAAACTTTTTTTTTTAAAGGTGTGGATCATTTTCTCGCAACAGGGGATCTAGCTTACGTTGTCTTAACCGGGTCCGCGCTAGAGAGCCCCCTCACCCTCAATACCTAGTAGGAGGAGAAACTCCCAACTAAACCGCCCGAAGGCACGACATTTAATTGGGATAAAACTCTGCCCCCTCTGCAGGACTCAAACCTGCTTCACTGGAGGACTTTATTGTGAAATTCCTTCAAATGTCTTCCCATGTCTCGAACTCGAAACCTCCAGCATGTAAAGTTGGTGCTCACTGAGCTATAATGGGAAGTACAGAAAGAGCAAACTAGTAGACCAAAGGAGATGATGTTTTCTGCAAGTGGGAGTCTACGTGTATCATACTAGAGCCATCTATATTCTCTCTTTTTATTTCCTTATTAATAATAATAATAATAATAATTACCTTTTAATTTTTTTTAATGAAATATATAAGCAATTAAAAATTGTATATAAGTTATGCGAATTATAAATCAAATTATTAGTTTAACTCCATTGATATAATACCTAATTTAAGTAATTATGTATTAATTTTTCAAAGTCCAACGAATAAAATGATATATTAGATGTCAATAGGTATTCAGATGTTTATAAATATTCAGAGGTTTTTAAAAAAACAAACAACTATACTGATTCAGATTTCAGACATTTGGACCACCTCTTAACGTTCTGAAGCGGTATTCAGATTCAGATGAAAACGTCTTAAATAAAACAAACAGGGCCTAAGAGAATATTATGAGTATGATATTATGTTTTTAAATGTTTTTGTGCGCAATATATATGTGAAAATAAAAATAGAACACATGTACTAAAGTATAGTTTGGGTTAAAACCCGCTCTGCTAATATGACGAGAAGTAACTGTGAACCAATGGAATTAATTTAGGTTTTTATTGATTGATTAAAAATTGACATACAAGAGGTTTTTATTTATACAAGAATTGAAATCAAGTTATGGTAACTTAGGTCAACATGACCGACTCTATTTCTTGGACTTGGACCTTTTTCTGGACCGATTCTCTTGTTACGGGCTTTGGCTTCAATATTTCTAACACTCCCCCTCAAGTTGAATATCGTAATTACCGAAATTCAACTTGCTTAGACACTTATGAAACATAGATGTTCCCACGGCTTTGGTTAGAATATCAGCAAGCTGTTCTTCAGACTTAACAAAAGGTAACTTGATGATTCCACACTCCAATTTTTCTTTTATAAAATGATTATCAACTTCCACATGCTTGGTTCTATCATGTTGAACTGGATTCTCTGAGATCTGGATAGCAGCTTCATTATCACTCATGATTCGAATGCTTTCTTCGGGAGCAAAACCTATTTCAGACACAAGCTTTCTCAACCACAATGCTTCTGCTAATCCTCTAGCTATACCTCTAAACTCAGCTTCAACACTCGACAAGGAGACAACTTTTTGTTTTTTACTTTTCCATGTAACCAAATTATCACCTACCATTGAAAAATATCCAGAAGTTGACCTTCAATTACCTTTGTCCAATCTGCATCTGTATATATCTGAATCTTGAGATGACCATTAGCTTTAAATAACACCCCATGACCTGAAATCCCTTTAAGATACCTGATAATTCACAGAACTGCATCCATATGATCTTCCTGAGGTTGGTGCATAAATTGACTAACCACTCCAACAGCATATGCTATGTCTGGACGAGTATGAGCCAAATAAATAAGTTTCCCTACCAACCTTTGACATCTATCTTTATCAGTGGCTTTAGCATCTGTCTTTATAAACAACTTCTGATTGATGACCATGGGTGTGTCTGCTGGCTTGCAATCAATCATTCATGTTTCAGCTAAAAGATCCAATATATACTTCTTCTGACAAATAAAAATTCCACGTTTAGACCTTGAAACTTCTATTCCAAGAAAATACTTCAGATCTCCCAAATCTTTCATTTCAAATTCTGCAAACAAAGCTGTTTTTAGTTGATCAATCTCCTTTTCATCATTTCCTGTGATAATCATGTCATCAACATAAATTATTAGACATGTTACTAGATTCCCTCTATGACGAAGGAACAATGTGTGATCAGAATTGCTTTGTTGATATCCATACTTCTTCATCGCAAGAGTAAATCTTCCAAACCAAGCTCTAGGTGATTGTTTAAGTCCATACAAGGATTTCTTCAACCTACAAACTTCCCCATGTTTAAAATTACGGGAAAAACCTGGAGGAGGATCCATATACACTTCCTCTTTTAATTCTCCGTGCAAAAAAGCATTCTTCACATCGAACTGATGAAGAGACCACCCCTGATTTGCTGCTATTGAGAAAAGAACCCTTACTGTATCTAGCTTTGCAACTGGAGAAAAAGTTTCTGAATAGTCAATGCCATAGGTCTGAGTGTACCCTTTGGCAACAAGTCTTGCTTTATATCTTTCTACATCCCCATTTGGTTTATATTTGATGGTATATATCCACCTGCACCCTACTGGATTCTTTCCTTTTGGAAGAATACACTTCTCCCATGTATCATTCTTCATAAGAGCCTCCATTTCACTATCCATAGCATCCTTCCAATTTTTTAACTTCAAGGCATGCTCTACATCTGACGGGAGCTCTTCTGAATATAGTTTTGCTGCAAATGCTTTTGCTTCTTTGGAGAAAAAAACTTCTGCAATATTAGCAAAGTTGTCTACCGGATACTTAGTAGACCGAGAACTTTTTTCTAGAGAATATCGCTTTGCAGGAATTCCTCTGGTAGACCTTAGTGGGAGAATATATCTTTCTGGAGCACTTTCTGGAGCATTTTCTGGAGGGGTTACTTCTTCTATATTTTCTGACTCTCCATTAACATTTTCCTGCACTTCATTAGCTGGAATATCCATATCATTCAAAGTATGGCTTGGCTCAGAACTACTTACCTCGGATATCAGGTCTGGATTTGGGTTGTCACTTTGAGAGGAGGACTGTAAATCTTTATCTGGAGTCTGAACTTCTGATGAGGTAGTGGTCTGAACTTCTGATGAATATTGAAGCCAACTCAGTGTGTCACTTTGTTCCTCCCCCTGACCACTGAGTTCCTGAGAGTAGAAATACTTGGTTTCCAAAAAATCACAATTCATCGTAGTAAACATACGATGAGTTTTAGGATTGTAACATCTATACCCCTTTTGAGTAACCCCATATCCCACAAAGATACATTTTCCAGCACACGGTTCGAGTTTATTACGATATGATTTTGGAATATGAACAAAAACTGTACATCCAAACACTTTAGGCTGCAAAGTAAGAACTGATGGAAGCTTATGAAACTCAGACAGAACTTTCAAAGGGGTTTTCATATCGAGAATCTTTGTAGGAAGACGATTGATCAGGTAGGTAGCAGTAGCTAAAGCTTCAGGCCAAAAACTTTTTGGAACTAATGACTCAATAATAAGTGCCCTAGTCATCTCTAAAAGAAGCCTATTTTTTCTTTCAGCAACACCATTTTGTTCTGGGGTGTGAGGACAAGTGGTTTGATGGATTATTCCTTTGGATTGAAAAAACAGGTTCATTTGTGAATTCACATATTCTCCACCATTATCTGTTCTCATGATTTTGATAGATTTTTGAAATTGAGTTTGGACCATGTTATAGAAAACAGTGAATCTATCATAAACTTCGTCCTTATTTTTCAAAAGATAAATCCATGTCATTCGGGTGCAATCATCAACAAAAATCACAAAATACTTGAAATTATGACCTCCAACAACCGGTGCAGGACCCCACACATCTGAATGAACCAATGAAAAAGGAAATTCAACTCTACTATTACGAGGTTTAAAAGATTGCCTATGACTTTTTGCTAGAATGCAAGTTTCACAATCAATCTTTTTATTCAACGAAAAAAGTTTTGGAAATAAAAGATGCAAATAACTAACTGACGGATGCCCCAATCTTCTATGCCATAACCATGCTTCTATTTCACTAGTTCCATGAGCAAGCATGACATTCCCACTTTCAGTAACTTCATCAACATAATACAGTCCTCCTTTCTCAGTGCCACGCTCAATGATCCGTCCCGTCCTGATATCTTGTAACAAACAAAAAGTTGGATGCATGAGAACTGAGCAATTAAGTTCCTTTGTCACATGACTTATTGACAAAAGTTTGTGAGATAAAGATGGAACATAAAGACAATTAGTTAAATTGATGTTTGGAGAAATCGTAACAGTTCCTCCATTCATAACATCCATTTTTCCCTTATTAGCAGCTTCAATATGGGTCTTTCTAGGTCTTGAAAAAACTGAAAAATCTGATAACTCATAAGTCATAGTGTCGGTGGCACCACAATCGAAAATCCAAGGCCCATTTGATTTGGAGTGATCAGATTGAGCCATATGTACTTCTCCTTTAAATTCCGGTGGGCTCAAACTCATTCTATCCTTACCACTACTATAAGTGGTAACTAATGCGTCCCATAGTTCCTTGGAGGTGGAAAACTCGGTCAGATTTCTGGCAAGGTTTGGCTCGATATTCTGGATGAGCCATGAGTACACAATAAGGTCCTCTTGCTCCCAAATTTCATATTTTTCGGTTGTTGTTTTTCCTGGTGGGTATCAAGGTTAGATGGTTTAATAGTGTTTTTTATTTTCTGCTTATGGCAACTCGGATCATTCGAGACCATAATGCGTAGTTTTGGCTAGGGGTGTTCAAAGTCGGATATCCGAAGTTTCGGATATCCGAATTTCGGATATCCGAAATTTCGGATATGGTTCGGATATCCGAAGTTCGATATCCGAAATTTCGGATATCCGAAGTTCGGATATCCGAAATATCCGAAATTTCGGATATCCGAAGTTCGGATATCCGAAATATCCGAAATTTCGGATATCCGAAATATCCGAAATTTCGGATATCCGAAATATCCGAAATTTTATCCGAAATATCCGAAATTTCGGATATCCGAAATTTCGGATATCCGAAGTTCGGATATCCGAAATTTCGGATATCCGAAATTTCGGATATCCGAAGTTCGGATATCTTAATATCCGAAATTTCGGATATCCGAAGTTCGGATATCCGAAATTCTCGGATATCCGAAGTTCGGATATCCGAAATTCTCGGATATCCGAACTATCCGAAATTTCGGATATCCGAAGTTCGGATATCCGAAATTTCGGATATCCGAATATGAAATTTCGGATATCCGAAATTTCGGATATCCGAAATATCCGAAATTTCGGATATCCGAAATTTCGGATATCCGAAATTCCGAAATTTCGGATATCCGAAGTTCGGATATCCGAAGTTCGGATATCCGAAATTTCGGATATCCGAATTCGGATATCCGAATTCGGATATCCGAAATTCCGAAATTTCGGATATCCGAAGTTCGGATATCCGAAATTTCGGATATCCGAAGTTCGGATATCCGAAATTCAAATTTCGGATATCCGAATTTCGGATATCCGAAATATCCGAAATTTCGGATATCCGAAATTTCGGATATCCGAAGTTCGGATATTTCGGATATCCGAAATTCGGATATCCGAATTCGGATATCCGAATTCGGATATCCGAAATTTCGGATATCCGAAATCGATATCCGAAATTTCGGATATCCGAAGTTCGGATATCCGAAATTTCGGATATCCGAAATATCCGAAATTTCGGATATCCGAATTCGGATATCCGAAGTTCGGATATCCGAAATTTCGGATATCCGAAATTTCGGATATCCGAAATTTCGGATATGAAGTTGGATATCCGAATATCCGAAATTTCGATATCCGAAATTTCGGATATCCGAAGTTCGGATATCCGAAATTTCGGATATCCGAAATTTCGGATATGAAATATCCGAAATTTCGGATATCCGAAATTTCGGATATCCGAAATTTCGGATATCCGAAATTTCGGATATCCGAATATCCGAAATTTCGGATATCCGAAGTTCGGATATCCGAAATTTCGGATATCCGAAGTTCGGATATCCGAAATTTCGGATATCCGAAGTTCGGATATCCGAAATTTCGGATATCCGAATTTCGGATATCCGAAATATCCGAAATTTCGGATATCCGAAATTTCGGATATCCGAAATTGATTTCGGATATCCGAATATCCGAAATTTCGGATATCCGAAGTTCGGATATCCGAAGTTCCGAATCCGAAATTTCGGATATCCGAAGTTCGGATATCCGAAATTTCGGATATCCGAAGTTCGGATATCCGAAATTTCGGGTATCCGATTTTTCGGATAAATTCGGATCGGATTTTCGGATTTTCGGATAACGGATTCGGATACGGATAGTTTTGAACACCCCTAGTTTTGGCTGTTTAGTTTCAGATTAATCTGAAGACTATCGGAGAGTTTTGGAATTTGTGGTTGTTGATTAGCATTGTTTTGCAGAAAATTGGCTAATTGTAAAGCCAATTCTGAATCAGAGCCGCCGGGATTATCGCCCATGGTGGCTAAGAGTTTAATGGTTTTGAATATAGCAAGGATTCCTTTTGGCTGCTGCTTTCTTCGAACTGTTCGTCGAATTCTTTTCTAAACTCTTTTGTGGCTGCTCGAATTAAAGAAAACCAAAAACCCACATAAAACAAAACTCTAATTTGCGGCTCCCTTATTTGCCGACACCAAGCTCCTCAATCTTAATTCCCTTACCAACTCAAAATTAAATGACTCCTACTTGCACCTCAAATTGAGGTTTTTCTTGCGGCTGCTCACGTACGAATTAATATCTCCAATACCCTTATTATTATTTAAGTCGATAGATAGATAGATAGGTGTTCGGTTTTTTTTTCTTGGTGTTTTTTTGATGATAATTATTTATTAGGGTTTTGTGGCTCTGATACCATGTGAACCAATGGAATTAATTTAGGTTTTTATTGATTGATTAAAAATTGACATACAAGAGGTTTTTATTTATACAAGAATTGAAATCAAGTTATGGTAACTTAGGTCAACATGACCGACTCTATTTCTTAGACTTGGACCTTTTTCTGGACCGATTCTCTTGTTACGGGCTTTGGCTTCAATATTTCTAACAATGGTTCCAGAATGGACATGTATCCCACCATCGGTCAAACCAAACAAAGGTAGAATTGCCATCCCCCATATATAGAAGGTTAAAATTGTAATTTTATATCATTCAGGTTACTCATTCAGAACAGATTTCAAACATAACTTTTCATTCAGAACTTTTGAACCATTCAAATCCTGGAATCATTCAGCACTAAATCATTCTTTGTTATCAAACACAACCAAGTTTTGTATGAGTTATGAAGCTTTTAGTAAGGTTAATTTGCTAGGAAAAGCAAACATACGACATATATGCTTTAGATTATAAGTCGCTTGCCGTTGATATTAACATTCGAACCGGAAACCTTCATTTAAGATATTGAAAATTTTACTCTAAATATTTTGGATACAATTTGAACCCAACATTGGGTAACTCAAACACCACTAGACTCGAGACCAGCTTAGGATGGCTCTATGCTGCAGGATCATTTTTGGTGGCTCTAGACTATAATCTTTTTTATTTTAATCTGAAATATTATATTGAAAGGTTGAAATAAGTTTAAGAAAATATTGATGTGCAACGAATCTTCGCTTTACTGGTTAATGCAATCATTTTTAAGTTCAGCGTCAACCTATCATGTTAGGCCTAAAAATTTATAGACAGGGGACCAGAATTTTTGACTTTTTATCTACTATTTTATATGTTATGCACTAATCGTAGTTTTAATTACAGATAATATTATGTTATTATATTATATGCTATTTATTTTGTATTATCTACAATTTTACACGATAACATATATCTCTTTTTGTTAAGTGCAATTTCCCTTTTCCATTTGAATAAAGCTATGTATCTTTTAAAACCATTTTTCTTCAATTAAATCGAATATCACAACGAAAAGTATAGATTATGTTGTCTTAACCAGTCCATGTTAAGAAGCTCTCTCACCAAATGCCTTTGTTGTCTAGACTATTTTTCTCCAATTATCTCCAATTATTAATTGCTTTTTCTTATTATGGTCATATGTTAATTTTTATGTAATCTTTAGAGATAAAAATGATTTTATTGGTATGCATACTATCATAAACCACTTATACATATATAATTATCGAGATTTAACAACCTATGAAGGCTATACGACAATGAACCACGATGTTTCAAAAGGAACCAGCCAACGAATCTAGTCGATGACCGCCCGATATCATGACGTGCACCTTTTTCCAGTAGTATACATAATACATACCATGTGGGTCATTCGTAATGAGCCGAGGGTAAACGCGACTACACGAGTATACTCTTAAGTAGATACTATCACCAATATCCATTTACTTCTAAATGTTATCGTCCTTCTGTGTATTAACCAATTAAAAAGCTTAATTGACCAATCATCTAAAGTGTGAGCATTAATATTGTTTTTGACAAATTAAGAAATTAAAGAATGTGATCTAGTAGGCCATAAACCAAAGATGGATATCATCCAACGGTACGCTTTATTCCTTAAAAAAATGATTTTAGGACTCTGCTATAATATTTATCGTAGATAGATATATTGTAGATACGTGCTACATGATCGACTTTATTGTAGGATCGACTTTATCCAATTTATATTATTTCGTACAAGAAGAGATGAACCAAATTCTTAAGCACCTATTTGTACGTACTTAATATTCTTGCATCAGCATAATTAAATTAGTTTTCAATTTTTCATTGCAATAAAATATCAAACGATATATTTTGAACCACTCTTTTTCTTTCTTTCTCTTTGTTACTTTATTTTAAGAAAAGTTCAGATACTTCTGCATTCAATAGATAGTGTTTATGAACGGACCTAAATCAATGTCATGTGGGTTCTATATTGTTTTTCATTATTGCGGACAATAATATTGAAAGAAAAGAATAACTATTGAAAGTAATTTGAAATATCATCACTCAATACTATTATCAATTCTTTTAGAGCATTGAGTTTTGAATCATTTCCAATTCACCCTATAAGAGTGATACCAATTCATCATACAAAGTGTATACTACTACATTATTTTAACCGGACACACAATATAGCAAAATGGATTCGCAGAATGAAAACCACCAAGAATTTTACACCCACAAGTCTCGAACTTAAGTTCTAAAAAAAATTACCTTATCAAAGCACATGTATCAAATATTCTTTAATCCATAATCAAGTTAGTAACTTCTTCAATTTCAAATAAACAAGATTTACCTAAAAACATATATATGATAGAAAAATTAAAACAAATACAACAAAATGCATATATAATGCAATTATTACTATTAAAGTATATAGAATACAAAAAGGTATTAAATATGAAAGGATATATAATATTTAATATGTATAATAAATGTAAAAATACTTACTTATATGGTTAGTAGAAGCATTGAAGACAAAAAATTTTGGAATTTTATTGAAGAGAAAATGTTGGAAAATGAAGAGTTGTGAACAATAAGACTAACGGCTGGAATGGAATGTAATAGTATTTGCAGAATTTTTTTACACAGTTTTATTTTAGACCTGTGTAAAATGGTCGTTCAGCATTAAATGCGTACACCTATCAGCCTTTTTATACAGTTAATACTACCAACTATGTAAAGATTTAAATCAGGAATCCAAGGGGGCTTTTGTTACATGCTTTTGTACACAGTTTCGGTGACAAACTGTATCAAAATTTCCGTGTCACTTTTTTTACACAGGTTGTTGTTTACAACTGTATCAAAGTTTCCGTTTTTTTTCTTTTTAACATAGTTTTTGGGATAACTGTGTAAAATGTAGATAGACAAATGCCCCTTTTTGTAGTAGTGTGAGATGTGGTTCATTTAGTAACATATACACTCGATCACTAGTTCCAAAATGAACTCCAACAAATTTAATTAAGTTAAAGTTTATATGATGTTTAAAAACCAAACAGTAATACAATTGAACTGAATAATCATATCTTATGCGTCTTTAGCCATATCCTACCCCCAAAACGCCAATTGTTCTAAATCATATTGACCGAAGTGTTAGATGTTACATATAACTTTGCACTTTCAAAAGTAGTAACCAACCGAGCTAGATCAATTGGTTGAAACCCTTGTTTCTGGATACAGAGGTCATAAGGGTCGATCCTCATGTCTGACGTATCAGATGTCCTTTTATATATTGAGTAGAAGGTGGAAGCAACATCTTTACTATAGGTAGAAATAAAGTTGTTTACATCTCAACCTTCTTATACATTAAGAACAATATTGAGGCTTATAACCCGAAGAAAAGGAGATTGAGTGTTACTTACTTTTTTCTATTTTACGTTTTTAAAAATATTTAAGTTGTTCAAATATAATCAGATAAACTAAAATTAATATAGAATTATAACATGTGATATATATACTTTAATAAAAGTGGTCCAACCCTAGATTCGAAACTCGAGTTAATTGATTAACCAAACCAATAGTCTTGATGTAGCTCCCTCTAAGGATACCCTTTGGCTACGCTTATAAAATTGTTACCTCCTTAAATGAAACACACACACACATACTTCTCTTCATTAACTGCAATGACCACCATATTGTCATTGCTGACTTCAATGGCAGTAATCAGTGGTATATGGTTGGCTTGGATAGTAATTCGATGGGTTTGGCTAAGACCCAGAGCCATCGAAAAGTGTTTGAGGAAACAAGGTCTCAATGGACCATCATATAGGTTGTTGCATGGTGACATAAACCAACTCGCCACCATGTCTCGAAAGGCGGCATTGAATTTCAAACCCTTATGCTTTTCGGACGATTTCCTCCCCACCGTTCTTCCGTTCTACCACCACATCATACATACCTATGGTAACATTGTCTAAAGTATTTTTTTTTCTATGAACTTTTTGTTTAATTTACCTTGTAGCCAGGGTTTTGAATACTAAACAATGCACCTTTTATAATACCAAGTGTCATAGTATGGCGAATATATATAATGAGAGACAATATATATGGTACTTCATTTGTTAGACGTGGTGACATGCAGCTTACAGCACAAATTAATGCAATTTTTAGTACCTAGTTGTATCTATAATAGCAATATAACATACAGTGCGATGTATCCATCATCTTATACAGATTAACATTTACCAAATTGTGCATATATAGTTTGGTGTAGTGCAAAGCCAATACCAAAATCATTGAAAATCAACACATATTGATACCATTTGCATTTGATATATTTGGTTTTTTTTTTACCAGAAGCTATTGAGTAGTTGACAGAATCCAACATTTCATGCACAGTAAAGTTATGATGCAAAGATCTATATATGTAGTTTTTAAACGTATTGTTTTACTATACAAAAAAGATTGATTGCGCAACTTGTTACCCGTTTCTCTTCTATTTCCATGAAAAAGAAAGGAGGGGATATATGTAAATGATTAGTAGTAAAAAAGACCCTATATATTCAGAAGGATAATGATTAATAGGCCTAATTGATATGCCTAAAAATATGATGATAACACATTGCATGATGAATGATAAAGATTAAGAGAAAGAAACTCATGATACATGTGTCAAACATCTAAAACATTAGGCATATCGTTAGGTTTATAATTTAGGTATATCAATTATTTTCCTATTCACAGTGATATTTAGACTGATGTATTTTTCTATGGCACCCAGAACATTTTAGAAAAATCAGATTTTCTATTACAAAATTTACAGTATGAAAAAAAATAAAACAAAGAATCATGTTGTTCACAGACACTCTTGAACGCACCCTGGTGGTTTGGTATAAAACCAATTATGAGCAAAACTGACTTTAGTTTGTGAATTTGTGGATATATATGAACTGATTAAAAGTACACTTAGACCAGCTAGCATATATGTTGCAGGTAAGAATTCATTTGCATGGATAGGACCAACGGCAAGGATCACCATCATGGATCCTGAACTAATCAAGGAGGTTTTGGTGAATAATAAGGTTTATAAAAAACCAACCCCGAACCCACTGGTCAGGTTCTTGGCTTCGGGAGTTGCGGGCTACGAGGACCAAAAATGGGCCAAGCATCGCAGGATTCTTGCTCCTGCTTTTACTCAAGATAAGTTGAAGGTAATTTAAAATATGTAAAATGTTGTTGTAATTTGATAGAGACGAGGTTTATGATATCTCCATTAATTTCACGGTTGGTAATCGGTGAAAAAAAATCAAATAAGAATTTATTAAAGGCTCAAATTATTTTCTACTAAACAAGAACACCTAGTTTAAGAATAAAATATATTTATTAGGCCTTTGATTTCTGCAAAAGCCACAAAAAATAAATTAATAAGTACTACGTGAATTACTCATGAATGTCAGAAGGTCTAGCATGCGTGGTTCGTCACTAAAATTCATAAGTTTATATTGGTGCTGATGATAAGTTAAGTTCCATTTGAACTTAAATGTTTAAAAATGTGGAGAAATTGTTCACTCCAAATAATACACGAGCTATCCACAAGTCTCAACTTTTTTTCTAAGTGATTAGTAGAAGTTTTTACTAGCTTTAATCCATCAACTAAAGGTGATGGGTGTGATCGGCATGTATCACCAAGTGGCATTCTCGCCTGAATCAGCAACCTGTGGCATGCGGCATCGGCATGATATATCGGTATGGTGATGCCGATTGAAATAGACGTTGGTGCATATTGTTGGATAATCTTGACACTAATGGGTCTTTATGTTTGTGTTTTTATTAGTAAGAGTCCTGGTCTTTTAATTAGTCTATGTATTGCCTTATGTTGGTGTCTAGTAAGTAAGTTTAGTTCCTGTTTTCAACAGGTTATGTGGGTTCACAGCAAGTCTGTTTAGAGTCCAAGAACTAGTTTATTTCGATTATTATTATCACTATTAGGAGTCTAGTTGGTCAATTTGTCATGAGATAAAAAGCTGGGCAGTTGTGTGTTTGACCGAAACAAAAGGAGAAGTTGAGCATGATGGGAAGTTACCTAGGAGTGGAGTCACATGGGAACAGTTTTTATCTCACTATGTACTCTATATATACTAGTCTCTACCTATGAATGAAAGATGCAGTTTCATTTTTAATTTACGAAATTCTCTCTGCAAATTCAGATCATATATATTCTATATTTACACAAAACAGAAAACTCATCAAAGGCAGTCCCTACACGTGGTATCAGAGCCTTATGGCTCCATAAAACAGCATGTGAACAGCAAGTTAGCAAGAAGAACAGCAAGGTAGCAAGATTATTAACCGGTTAGCAAGAGCAGCAAGTTACAGTAGGCAGGCAGAAAGAAAGGCACGCGCAGCACAAAAGAAAGATAGTAAGAACAGCAAGAAATGTCGACAAGTGATAAGAGTTTGATTGTACGTGAACAAGAACAAGCGAGTGTTCCACTTCGGTGCCCAAAACTGTCAGAGACAAACTATGCATCGTGGTCCATTTTGGTTGAAACGGTGTTGAGGGCACAAGGCCTTTGGAAGACGGTGACGGGAGAAGATGAAGATGAGAAGAGAAACTACACCACAAAAGCCATAATCTATAACACTCTTCCTGAAAATGTTCTTTTGCTAAACACAAGAATGCACAAGATGTTTGGAAATCAATCAAAACTCGGTGTTTGGGAACCGAAAGGGTGCAAAAGGCGAGACTACAAATATTGAAGGGCGAGATGGAGAAACTAAAGATGAAGGAGGGTGAGACAATCAATGATTTCGAGGGAAAGATGGGTAGTATAATTGAAAGGTTCAAGTGTCTTGGCTTGTGTGTTGATGAAGAAGAAACCGTGAGAAAGTTTCTCAATTCGGTTACAAAGAAATACTTGCCAATTGTTTCTTCTATTGAACAATATGGTGATATTGAGAATATGCCACTTGTTGAAGCGGTTGGGAGACTAAAAACATATGAAGATAGGCTTGACGGTTTTGAAGAAAAAGAAGAAAATCACAACCAACTTTTGTTAACAAATGGAGAGAATGATGGTAGACACTATGGACGAGGTAGAGGCCGTGGAAGTGGGTTTGGTAGAGGTGAAAGAGGACGTGGAAGAGGTTCAAGTCGGTTTGATAAGAGTAAGTTTAGGTGCTATGAGTGTGGAGAGTTTGGTCATTTTGCAAATGAGTGTACTAAATGGAAGGGTAAGGAAAAAGAGGCTAATTTGATCAACATGGATGATGAACCGGCTTTGCTTTGATGAAATAATGGGTTGATGTCAAGATTATAGGGGTGATTGTTGGATAATCTTGACACTAATGGGTCTTTATGTTTGTGTTTTTATTAGTAAGAGTCCTGGTCTTTTAATTAGTCTATGTATTGCCTTATGTTGGTGTCTAGTAAGTAAGTTTAGTTCCTGTTTTCAACAGGTTATGTGGGTTCACAGCAAGTCTGTTTAGAGTCCAAGAACTAGTTTATTTCGATTATTATTATCACTATTAGGAGTCTAGTTGGTCAATTTGTCATGAGATAAAAAGCTGGGCAGTTGTGTGTTTGACCGAAACAAAAGGAGAAGTTGAGCATGATGGGAAGTTACCTAGGAGTGGAGTCACATGGGAACAGTTTTTATCTCACTATGTACTCTATATATACTAGTCTCTACCTATGAATGAAAGATGCAGTTTCATTTTTAATTTACGAAATTCTCTCTGCAAATTCAGATCATATATATTCTATATTTACACAAAACAGAAAACTCATCAAAGGCAGTCCCTACACATATTGGATAGCGTGCTTTGACACTTTTTTATATATAACTTTTATTTGAGTATCACTATGCCGATGGAAAATCGGCATCCCCACCCCCTTGCTTTTGGCTGGCAACTTTTGGCATACATTGGTTTTTGTTAGGTGCCAAGCTTTCACCATGCCCAAATTTGACAGGGTGATAATTACACACTTCACCTTAATGAATAAGCTGTAAATATAATGTGAAAGCCCCATATATATGCATGTGTCTTGACTAGTTCTCTTCATTCGACATTGACCATACTTTGCAGCTTGCACAATTAACTGATATAAATATTTTGGTATCGCAGCATATGTTTTCTGCTATGTACATGAGTTGTAATGACATATTGGTGAAACCATGGACAATGTTGGTTTCGGAGAATGGTTCATGTGAGTTAGATGTGCAACCTTACATTGATGATTTTTCTAGTGATGTGATCTCACGAAACGCATTTGGGAGTAGCTATGAACAGGGCAGGAGGATATACCAACTTCAAAAGGAACAAGCCATGCTCACAAGCAAAGTTCTTCAGTCAGTATATTTCCCAGGGCGAAGGTAAACAATAACTTCATAATCGTTTTTCCACAACAAAAACGCAGAGTTTTCAATAAAAAGCATATGCTGTGTAGGTATTTACCTACCAAAACTAACAGAAGAATGAAGCAAATTGAAAGTGAATTGAGGTCTATTCTAAGCAAAATCATGGAGAGGAAAGAGCGTGTGATGCTTTTAAAAGAAAGTGATGATCACGAAGACTTACTATCTTTGTTGTTGAAATCGACTACAAATATAAATGAGAATCTAAGGATGAGTGTTGACGGGGTTATGGGGGAGTGCAAATCTATTTATTTTGCAGGGCAAGAAAGCTCTTCAAATCTCTTGCTTTGGACCATGATTCTGTTGAGCCAACACCCGACATGGCAAACAAGAGCACGGGAGGATGTTCACCAAGTTTTTGGACACAATAAACCCAGCTATGAAGGGTTGAATCACCTCAAAATTGTAAGTACATATCTAACCATATACAAAAACATTAAGTATTGTTTTATAAAGTTTCAAACATTTCGTTTGATCAGGTAACCATGATACTATATGAAGTTCTTAGACTGTACTCCCCAGCTACCATATTCACACGAATCACATACAATGAGACAAAACTCGGAAACCTAACTGTTCCAGCCGGGGTACAACTCTTGTTGCCGGTTATATTTGTACATCACGATCGTGAAATTTGGGGAGAAGATGCAAAGGAGTTCAATCCTGAAAGATTTTCTGAGGGAATTGCAAAGGCAACAAAGAACAGGGTCGCCTTCTTTCCTTTTAGTTGGGGCCCTCGGATATGCATTGGGAATAACTTTGCCTTGATGGAAGCTAAGTTGGCTATATCAACAATTCTACAACATTTCTCGTTTGAGCTATCACCTTCTTACTCTCACTCACCAGTGTATGTTGTTACACTTCAACCCCGACATGGTGCTCACTTGATTCTCCACAAGATATAGCCCTCAAGCCCATAAAGGATACGTATATAGAAGTGCAGAATACCAGACGATGGGGAATAATTGTATTTTTCTTATGTTTCGTGTAAAAGTGTGTTTAACATGGTTTGTGATTGATGTCCTCTTCGGCCTTGAAGACTTCTTGAAGTATATAATGCGATTATTATTAGTCTTGTGAGTTGTGACAATGTTTCTAAGAATATTCTTAGGAGTGCAATAAGACCTTATCCTAAGAACCAGGTCCCTCTATTTTTTTGGCAAGTAAAACATTCTAAGGTGTGCAATAAGACCTTATCCTAAGAACCAGCTCCCTCTATTTTTGCACGAGAGGACCAAGCCTTATGGATCTTCTCAGAAGTCCAGCTAGTCCCATAATTGAACAAGGTCCCAAATTGTTCATGACCTGCCTTAGCTGTATTTGGCAAGTAACAGATAACTTTGTGGACAAACAAACAAACTTTCAGACGGACATAAGTTGTATCTAGGAGAAGTTACAGTCTTACAGAGCCTACAAGCAGCCAAGAAAAAATCTTGATGGACTGACCTTAACAGACACGTGGCCATCCACCTGGACCCAAATTCCTTCATACAGGGATCTGCATTCAACATTTTCGGAAATCTGGCTATTATCTGTTAGTGTACACTTTAAGATTCTAATATCCAATCATAGCAGGGTAATAGTATGGGTTTTAGTTTGTAAGGCCTAACATCTCCTCCTGGCTTAGCTTAGGGTTATCTATGATATGCTCTGCTTTTGTGGTTTACTTTTGGACTCATAAGCTTATATTGCAAGTACAGGTCATGATAAGCTCACAAGTTAAAAAATAAGCCACAAAACGGGGGCTTATCAAAAATAAGCCATATACCAATAAGCCAAATTAAGCTAAGCCAAACACCCCAGACATCTCCATAATATCTTACTATAGCCAACTCTCAGTATCGAATTTTCATTAAATATGATTAAAGTAATACTCTTCATTTTTCTCACAATATACAAAGACGACTTTTCACAATTATATGACTAAGAAAGTAAGAATGAATATCAAATACTCGGAGTATATATATGCAGTTAGGAACATTGAAAGATCTATTAATCATCATTAACACAATCAAATTCAAATATACAGCTTCACATTTAAAATGTTGTTTATTCCCATTCTTATACTCTATCCGCTATACAATCTACCTCGAACTGTGCTGCATATCTAAAAAGCATGATGGATAGAAGTGATACCTTTAAGAACTCCCATTCTGTGCTTAATATCTTAGTACTCTTAATATCATAAGAATCCAAAACCATCTATCGGCCACACCTATACTCAAAGCAGACACAAGTGCAGAATTAGATATAACAAAAACCTGTTACATTCAAATAACAGTGATGAAATTAGGTACTCACCCTACAACAAACTTTGCCCTGAATAAGTCCACAAGGAATCGGACCAAAGTTTCGAGAATCTTTAGATGCATAAATGTTATCCCCTTGAATCCATACATGTCCCTTTGGCACCTATTAGTTCAAATCACAAAAACAAAACATCATTAGTGGGAACAAAAAAAAAAAATAGAAAGAAGAATGATGATGCATAAAAATGCATACATCTAGATGATACTTTTAACAAAACTTATATAGTTTACTGCACTAACAACTTTTCACCAATTTGCATTGTAAACTATTATCACATCAAAAAGGTATACTATTTCTTTCCTCTTTTTGAGTTTTGATGTAACAAAGTAACCTGCTATAGCAGGTAAGCTAGTAACATAAAACTGGCATTTTATGATATGGCCTGCCACATCACCATTCTTGTTACATACCCACGACTACAATAACAATACTCAATCCTACGCAGCGGGTAAACATTCTTGTTACATACATTGGTAGCAAAAAAAAAAAAAAAAAAAGTTCATTACATACAATAACAACTTTTGGATATTCAGGTCGATATCCGACAACCCTAAACAATTCAAGTCAAACCGTCTCAAGCCAATATAAATTAAGCTCACCAACTAATCCAAATGAAGTCGAACAAAAATATAAAAAGGTTAAAATAATTAAGAGCATTACCACAAGAGTATGAGATCTATCACCGCGGTTCGGATTAACCAAAAAGGAAACACTTTGGCCTTCCATTGCCAATATTCTTTTAGTTATCATTTTTCTTGGGTTTTCAGGGGATTGTACTAATACAACATCACCTGGTCCCACTTTCCCTATCCTATGTGATATAAATTCCGACAGTACAACATCCCCTGTTAAATTTAAGGTTGGCAACATACTTGGTCCATATACCTGCAAACACCCACCAGGCCACCACAACATTACAACCTATACATATACATACACACATATGTATACATACATATAGATAAAGATTATTATATATAATATATTACAACTTACAAGGGTTGGGGAAAAGATGTAAGTATTGGTGACGTGGAGTAAGCAAAGGAATTTGGCGAAAATGGCAGCTCGATTTATTGATTCTTTAGCAAGACCACTGAATCTGCCCAACCATAATAAGCTCATTTTTGTGTTGTGTTTTATTAAGATTTTGGGGAAGAACAGGATATAATGATGTTTTTTTATTTATTTATTTAATTAAAATAATAATATTGTTTTCTTGTTATCCAATTCAATTTGGGGTTTAGCAGAAGTTTCAATTTCGACACTCTAGGATTAAGTTGTTATTTTGTGTGTGTATACCTTCTGTTTTTGATTTGTATAGTTTTAGTCCTTTTAACTTTTGGGATTAATCAAATCGGAAAATAATATGGAAAATTTGTTAGAACAAGTATTTGCATCACATCATTTTTGTGAACACATACAAAAACTGTGATAAAAATACAATTAACAACATCAATGATCCTAACTAATCTACTATGAACCCAAGAATAATCAAAATTGTTAAATCCTTGGTCTCTTTATTCCTCATGATAATCGGCTAAGGTTTTCGCAAGCGTTTGAGACACAATGCACTTTTCCTCAACGTATAGCTTCTCTTGCACCGATGGGTCTGTTAGCGTCGCTTGTAGTTCTTCATCAAGTTCCTGCACACGACGTAAGTAAAGTGCGTTTATAACCGATCATGAAAATTTGAAGGAAAAAAAATGCATTGAAAGGTTTTGTATCAAGTACTTTTGCAGACCCAAAGTTCTGAATGAGATAATGAGTAATTAATTACCAGAGAAGATGACATGAGTTGCAAAACACCAACTTGAGCTTGCAAGAATCTGATATACTTATAAGCAGCTTGAAACATTTCAGCTGTGGTCATTTTATGACCACCTGGCACAAGCTTACCAAGCTCCAACGTCTTGCCACTTATTTTCCTGCGCCTCACTCTTGCTGCCATACTTTGCGCCGATAACCTCCTATTACCATTGCCCTTGCCAATGTCATGCTCCTTCATTTGTACATCTTGATCAATAAGAACATTAGGACACGCGTTACCAAAATCATAGATTTCAGGTTGCATTTGCTCCATAGGAAACATATCATGAACCAGTGGATATGAATCATAAGACTTCAAAGAATGATATGAGTTATACTCGCGCTGTGTTTGCTCAATGTGGGTGGCCATTGGAAACAAGTACTGATCATGAGGATCAAATATAAAGGGCGGATTCGGATGATAATATTGTTGAGCAATAGTTGGTAATGAAGAAAATGGATTATTATTATAAGATAATGTAGGGAAATTGATTGAGTTATGAAATGGGAGGTTATTGTTGGTGGTGGTGATGGCGTTGTTGAAAGTTGAAAAGTGATGATTGTTGTCATGAAACGGTAAGAAACTCGGTGGCGGAAGGACGTCGGTGTCGTGGTTGTGGTGTTGATGGAATGTTGCTGGCCAGTTGTTTGACTTGAAGCTTAGAGCAGCCATTGTGAATGACTGAAGAAAATGAAAGAGATGTAAGTTGAATGATACTAGACCTATGTTTGCTTCTTATATATAGAAACATGGGATGGTTAAAGAATATTATAAACGTGGGGGAAAAGGTCAATAGGGGATTAACTGATCCCTCATTATTAGGAGAAGATTAAGGAGAGTATTATTTTACACCTAGACAAATAATAACCTCTTTGGTAAGTGGTAAATAAAATATTTCAGGGTGTTTTTTACTTCATTTTGGCTGTGTTATTGTGAGTAGATTTACCATATTATATGTTTATCTATACTACTCGTATATTATAAAGCAAATAGCCCCTGTCTAAATTTTAAGTTTCAACATTTACTTCCCCAAAATGTCCCTCCTATCTATTATATATTTACCTAAAATAACTATAATACTCTTTCTCTCTCCTCAAATCTCAACCACTCATTTTTTTTTCTCTCCTCCATAAATCATTTTATTCCTCTAATTCATTCAAAATCTTTTATCTCAAAAACCGTACATCGATAAATTATAAAACTTATATGGGTGTTCTTAAAATTTCATGCTCTTTCATTAGAGAGATCATTCGATATACTTTCGACGAATTTTTAATTACAAGGGCGGAGCCTGTACGGCTAAGGACGGAGCCCGTCAGGTAGATCACCCCATCACCGCCACCGCCATTACATCATCATCCCGCCATCACCTCCATCACCGCCGCAACGCGCGGGTACCTTACTCTCGTCAATAATAAAGACCACCAAAATAAACCAGTTTCAGAAGTTACTGTGTATGCATTAAAACTACACTTTGAGCTCGTTTGACCCGTTAGGAAAAAAAGATGACCCGAAATGACCCATGAGTCGTAGAAGGCTAAACATGCTACCAAGTCTAATCAAAACCCCAATGTTACCAATGTAAAAAAAAAACTCAATCTGAAAAGTATCTAAAAATGCAATAAGAAATGGTCTTCTTGTTTCTCACTAGTCACTATATATATATACAGACAAATTTTCACAATTATATAGAGGTTCTATGAACCAAGAAAGTGAAAAACACTTAAAAATTATGATCATATTTAAAGAATATAACTAGTATACAACACCCATGAATGTTTATTTCCTTTCTTCCAACTATATGAATTTCCTATAATTCTATAATGTTTTACAGAAGCCGATCCAGAACGAAGGACACCTTATAACCTCCAAGAAGCAAGAGTGTTTCTTGACAGATTCAAGGACAACAGATCAAATGCATCATACTGAACCCCGCGGTTTTTTAAAGATAGGAGTTAGTCATTGTCCCAGTTCAAAACCATCTACAATTTTAGTCAATACGCTCGAGATTGAACTTGACCATCCCCTCAAGGGCTAACCGAAACGCGCTCTGAGGAAGGCATTGAAGACACTGGATTGCCATGTCAGCTTTCTGTTTAGCTAAACTCTGTGCTCTTTCAATCGCACCACTATTCATCACCAACTGAATAGCTTCATCAAGGGACCCCGTTTCACAAAATTCTGACTCGATGATGTCTCTCAGCTTTGGCTCCTTTTCAAGAGCGAAAATTACAGGTGCAGTCAGGTTTCCTTTAGCCAGGTCACTGCCAGCTGGCTTTCCCAGTTGCTCGGCTGACTGTGTGAAATCCAATATGTCATCGACAACCTGGAACGAGAGACCAAGATTCTTGCCATATTGATACATCTGCTCGCTGACATCTTTGTCAACACCACTAAAGATTGCTGCTCCTTTTGTGCTAGCAGCGATTAATGAAGCTGTTTTATAGTAGCTTTTGATCAGATATTCATCAAGTTCAACATCACAATCAAACAAACTTGACGCCTGCTTGATTTCACCGCTTGCAAAATCTTTAATAACCTGTAAAAGCTCAAGTCTTAGCTCTCCATTTTGGTTTATTTATTAATGGTTTCAATCCTTTTGAAGTATGAAAATGCAATGACATACCTGGCTAATAAGCTTTATAACCTCAAGGTTTTCAAGATTCGCTAGGTACCATGATGATTGTGCAAACATAAAATCACCAGCTAGAACAGCCACTCGTGTACCGTACAGCTGATGGACGGTTTCTTTCCCTGCATACACAAAGAAAAATGTTAACTTTTACAAAGTAAAGGATCAGGCAAGATGACTTTCATTTGAAAGCTCACAAACTAAAGGTGCTTGGAATTGGATGTGTGTTGAATTCCATTCTAATCTGTTGAAGTGTAGCTTAAGTTTGTAACATTCAAATACTAGAATCTGGCAAACTACTACTCGAGTCATTAGATAAAGTAACAAAAAAATGACCCAAAAGATATTTTGGTGAAACTGATCATGTATATCCTTAAATGATCTGTTTTGTTGTACCTCATATGAAACTAAAGATCTAGTTTACCCTTGGATAATTCTAGTTTACCCAAAACTGATATTCTAACTTAACAATCAGATACTTGGAGATATACGAGAGAAAGTACCCGCGCGTTGCGGCGGTGAGATGGTGGAGGTGATAGGTCATAGAGCGTGATAGGTCATAGGAGGTGATTGGAGTGATAGCCAAATGCCTTAGCCGTACGGGCTCCACCCTCGGATTTAAAAATTCGTCAAAAGTAAATCGAATGACGTCTCTAATGAAAGAGCATGAAACTTTAAGAACACCCATATAATCTCTACTACATTATAAAGCATTTGTTCCCTCCATTTTTTCAACTTTAAGTAAGTGAAAACCCCAAAATACCCCTGTCACTTATTCATAATACCCTTAGAAGAAATCTCAACCACTCATTTTTTTTCTCTCTCCTCAAATCTCAACCACTTATTTTTCTCTCTCCTCCATAAATCATTTTATTCCTCTAATTCATTCAAAATCTTTTATCTCAAAAACCGTACATCGATAAATTATAAAAATTATATGGGGTTCTTAAAATTTCATGCTCTTTCATTAGAGATGTCATTCGATATACTTTCGACGAATTTTTAAATCCGAGGACGGAGCCCGGACGGCTAAGGCATTTGGCTATCACACTCTATGACCTATCACCTCCTATGACCTATTATACTCTATTATACTCTATGACCTATCACCCCCACCATCTCACCGCCGCAACGCGCGGGTACTTTGTCTCGTTTTTATAATTTATCGATTTACGGTTTTTGAGATAAAAGATTTTGAATGAATTAGAGGAATAAAATGATTTATGGAGGAAAGAGAAAAAAAATGAGTGGTTGAGATTTGAGGAGAGAGATGAAAATGAAAGTTGAAAGTTGTGGGGCATTGATGTATGATACATCATGCATTATCATGTGTACATTGTTGAAATTGAAAGTTGAAAGTTGAAACCTTATTTGCTTTATAATATAGTATAGATATAGATATTGTTTATACTTTATCAGTTCCCAAAAGTAAATCCAAACACCCTCCCCTTAAGTGCAAGATGGGCATTGGCACCGTTGTCGTGCTAACTAATATGAAACTTATCCAAGTTTTTTCTTCTTTTCTACCCTAAATTACAAAAACATCATATAATGAGACATATCTACATACTCAGAAGACTTTACCTCTTCTCATGTCACTTTCATCCAAAACATCATCATGTATTAAGCTGGCAGTGTGGATCATCTCAATGATCTCCGCCAATCGCTTATGTTCTCTTGTGAGTTCCCTGATTCGCAAAAAAGAACTTACTACATATTTATAACTATATAAAACCATTGGGGGGATAAAAGAAGGAAAAATATGGTACTCACTCTAAGCCCATAAGGGCTGATGTGGCTCTTGACACTAAGAAAACCAAAGCTGGTCTCATTCTCTTCCCACCAGCACTAAATATCTGTTCGGCGGCAGACATCAAAACTGGGTTTTCCGCACCAACAATCTACAACACCAAAAACATATCAGTAATTTAAGAATATTGTTAAAAATAGAAAAAGAACAAATATCAGTAGCGGCCGAAGTATCTGTAACGTGTGACCAATGATGTCTAGCAAAATTAGAGCCAGAAAACCATCGCAGAGGGTGCAAAGTTTACAAATTGATAACTTACTTTAAGATATCATACTAAAAATTTTCAAAAAAAGAATGTCAAAAGGTTGGAGGTGGGGTTGTTCATGATCAAACTCCCCTCAAAACTGTTGTCTAAGCTATTTCAAATCATTGTGCCACAAAAGTGGTCTATTGACCTTTGAGTCAAATTCAAAACGATCTTTAGTAACCCGTTCTTAAGTACTTAGTTATTATTCATAACACACTGCTCGCTATATCAGTTATTACAAACTCTTAAGTCTAAATACAAAATCACAACCCCAATCTTAAATTACCTTAAGCTAATACATTTCACTCAAACATGTCAAGTTAAATTCGAACACATACTAATCACATAAAAATATCCAAAGGGGTCTTGCCCTGTTCGTTATCAAGGTGATTCATTAACAAAGAAGTTATGCTTTCAAGTCCCATTTAGAACAAATGTGCCGAAACAGTTCGTCAATATCTGTCTATCAGAATCTATATAAAAAAAAATGTACTAAGATAAAAACAACATATAACTCACAGATTGTAGATTCTTGTTCAATGTTAAAAGGTCATCAGAAACAACTTCAAACAAATCAGTTGTACTTTCTTTCTTCTCACTTAATACAGTTGGAGGCCCTGGTACATCCCCTACTCATAATAACAAAATAAATCAAATCACTAAACTAAATCACAAAGTTACACAAATTTTAGTAAAACAAAAAATTGCTAACCATAAGTCCAGAACCATATATTCTAATCCTCATTTTCAAGGATGGTTATTTTGTTATGTACAATATATTTATGCATTTCTCAAATTACAATATAAAAGGATTTTGCTGATAATAGACATTAAAAAAAAAAAAAAAAAGAGGAAGCTTTATAAAAGTACCATTAACTAAAGTCCCAGGAGCTTCAGTTGAAAACACTTTACACTTTGCAATGTTACCATCACGCCGGAAACAAACCAATCTCCGGCCACCGCCATTAGCACCAGCACCGCCACAATATCCTCTACCAACAGTCCTGATCATTTTTCTTGCATAATTTGTCTTAGAAAGCCAATTAAAAGAACACCCACAAGCATTATTGAAATCAAGAAAACCAGCAGCTGGTCTACTAAATTCAAGATTATGGCATGTAGCCGGCATCATCATATATATTTATCCCCAAGATCAAAGCTTTTTTCAATAAAACAAAAAACCCAGCTCACAAAACCTCTTTATTTCAATATAAGCAAATACCCACAATACAAAATCCCATTATTTTAAAAGAATTATATTTCAAGAAACAATGTGAAATGAGAGGAGTAAAATGAAATGAAATGAAACGAAATAGTTAAAGAGGGGGCTTTGCAAAACTGTAATCTTGTTAGAATAGATATAGGGAAGTTTTAGTGGATCCAGAAAGTCCACATAGTTAAATGAATGAAATGAAAATGGTTTTTTTCTCTTTATTTAAAAATTGGTATTTCTTTACTTTGGAAAGTATAGTTGCCACAAAATTGAGAGGGATTTGAAAAAGAGTGATTGTTTGTGGGGTGTGTGTATATATTTTGTTAAGGGGGGTTTTGTATTTGGGAGAAAAGGGTCAATCTTATCTATGGCTCTAAAATTGTGTGTGTGGCATTGCAGTTGGTGGCCAATTGAGAAACGTTCATGAGTTGTGTGATGTTAGGCAAAAGCCTTTTTTTTCCCCTTATTTTTCTGTAATTTGTACAAGTTGTTTTTCTTTTTTGCACTTAAAGAAAAAGATAAGCTATATTCACATAATATAAGAGTAATCACATTATATACTGCATTAGTATTATTTTACTATATTATATAGAGTTAATGACATAAATCGTCCCTGTGGTTTACCTAAATAGTCACCTTTCGTCCTTTAAAATCAAAACCTCAAGGACAGTCCTTTATAGGAGGATAAGGATCACGTTTCGTCCTTTGACTTATTGACCGTCATCTCTCCTCCGTTAACACCCTCACGTGCCTTCCACGTGAGGGGTATTCATGTCTTTTTGATAAATAAAGGACCATAGATGATATTTTTCACTCTAATAAAAAAACCTTAATTATTTCAATTTTCTTTTTTATCTTCAATTTAAAACTTTAAAATCAAAGATATATCTACAAATAAAAAAAAACCCTGATCTCTCCACCCTCCCCAAATTAAAATCAAAAACTAACCTACCTAATCTCCATTTATATATCAAATCCATCCATTCTTTAATATATATACAGATATACTTTATAGTATGAACTCCATCAATCCATCTATATCTATATCATAACCAATCTAAATATATACATACACAACCAATCGAAGATATATATATATATATATATCATATCATATTGAAGACAGATATATACATTACACACTGAAACAGATCGGAGATATATATATATACACATTTCAATCGAAGACGTATATATACATACACACACAAGTCCACCGTCATGGTCGGATACGGTTGATGGAAAAAACCCACGGCACCATCACCAGATCCGGCGGCACCATTACCATCACTGGATACGGCGACACCATCCCACGGCGGCACCATCACCAGATCCGGCCATCTGGGGATAGCGTTTAGATCGATCAGGTTTGAGTGGCCGGATGTTGGTGTTAAGGGTGGTGTGTAGCCGGATCTAGAAAGTGGTGGTTGTGGTGGTGCGGTCGAAACTTGATGGTGATGGTTGGATCCGTTTTATGTGTGATCTAGAAATGTGTTTGTGTTTGTGTATGTATGTGTGTAAATATAAATATAGATATAGATATATATATCTACAGATTTGTACATGTAAAATGTATATATAGATATAGATAAGGATGGTGATGATGATGATGATGATAGATCAAGTTGCTTATTGTATGGTCTTTATTGGTGACAAATTTATAATTCGTTTTTTGCATTTGTAGATTAGCAAGTGTTGCGAGATTGTGTACTCATATGTGAAAGGAAGAGATATAAACAGTTTATTGGTGATGATGATGATAAATACAGATATTTGATACATAGATATAGAGATATGGTATATATATGGATAGATGGATTGATTTGATGATGATGATGATGGTGATGCATAAAGATAGATAGATATAGATGTGGAGTCTAGGTGATAGGAAAAAGAATATATAATAAAATAGTTTGGGGTGGAAAGTACCAAAATGCCCCTCACGTGGAAGGCACGTGATGATGTTAACGGAGGAGAGATGATGGTCAATAAGTCAAAGAATGAAACGTGATCCTTATCCTCCTATAAAGGACTGTCCTTGAGGTTTTGAATTTTAAAGGACGAAAGGTGACTATTTAGATAAACCACAGAGACGATCTATGTCATTAACTCTATTATATATAGGGCGTGTTTTTAGAGCAAGTCTCTATGTTTTATTCTCTTTATGTAAACATTACCATTAGAGTTAATTTCAAAAATCGTCCTTGTGGTTTTACCAAAAAATCACGTTTCATCCTTTAAACTTCAAAATGACACTGGTAGTCTTTTATACGCGGATAATGGTCACGTTTCGTCCTTTAGTCGACCGTATAAAGGACGAAACGTGTCCATCATCCGTTAGATTAAAGGACGAAACGTGACCATCATCCGTTAGATTAAAGGACGAAACATGACCATTATCCGCGTATAAAGGACTACCAGTGTCATTTTAAAGTTTAAAGGATGAAACGTGATTTTTTGGTAAAACCACAAGGACGATTTGTGAAATTAACTCTTCATAGATAATCGTCAATGGTTCGATACAATTACAAAGATATCCGAGAATATATTAAAAGAAAAAAGAAAAGTTGTCATTTTTTGGACAATCCCAGCAAGATAAATCTTACTCATTTATCTATTTAGATAGATATTGTATGTATTGTATATCATATAATAATTTGTATCTATATTAAGGAAATTTACTATGCATAGAAAGTTTTTACCTTACAAGATAAAACAACCCTCCATTTAGAATTTGTTTTGCATAAAAAAACAGATAAATTATGAGCACCATTGTTTTTTATTAAGAAAACTAGCTAATATCACATTATAGGATTGTTAAAAGCACTACAATTTGTTTGTAATGCACTTTTTAATGTAGACTATTTTTACACATTTTTAAGTGTGAACGATTCAACAAAATCTTACATACTTTTCAAAATGTGTAAAATTGACCGCAGTGAAGGCAGGATATTTTTGTTTACACTGTTGTACTTTATGCATTTATATAACATGTACAAGTTTTAAATGCATGTATCGATGTATGGACCAAATTAACAATGTAGATATCATCACCCAATATGAAAGTATCTTTAATAATATCAGTTATTAACGTGTTTTGTTTAAAGCATCTTCGGGTTTTTTTTTCCCGAACGAAATGAGGCTTGCCACTGGAAGGATATGTCGTGAGTTTGGACAAAATCACGTTGTGTGTTATAATATTATGTGTGTTATTAATTTATTATGAGGTATTATATGAGGTATTATGGAATATTATTATAATGTCAGTTTTTATTTAGTGTGACTTAACGTGACAAATGAGGTCGTTATAATCATTTCGGATGCTAAACATTCTCCTATGAAAAAAGTTGGTAAAAACTTTTAAAACAACATCCTTCTCTAAATCTCACACTTAAGCTAATTAAATTTTCAAAATCAAATGGTCATTTATTGAGCCAGGACCATCAACGTATATGAGTACTGATGATTATTTTTTTCTAATCGAGTAAATCTTTTTTTTTTTTCTTTAAATCAGTCTCCTTGAGGATGTTCAAAATGTATCTTATGTTATAATTACTTTATCTTTAAAATACGGAGTACTATTTTCTCCTTATAATAAGTTGAAAATGACATTTCTGATGTAAATAGTTCTGTACTTCTAAATGTGTGTTGACGTGTTGATTTATGGACTATCACTCTACTTTTCTTTTTCTAAGAACGCTATAAATTTACATAACATGTTATACATATTGTTAGACAAGAGTTGTAAGTAGGACGATTTATAAAAATAAAAAATAAAAATATAAAGGTGTATATTAACTTTGTATTAAAGTGCATCCAAATATCATGAACGCAGGTCAATTACTAAATCATCATTATTATTTATTATATTATATAATATAATTCACATGAAATATCATTACCTTTTTTAATTCTTTTCAAGGACTTGAATTCATGATTTTTGGGTGTATAATGCACATGTTATATCACAGTGTAACTAAATGTATAAAGGTAAATGATATTTCATGTGAATGATATTATAATGACTTAAAGCTCTTTTAAAGTTCAATAGTATAATTTTGTACTGTAATAATTAACTTATTTAGTAACTAAACGTATACAGCTTGAAAGTTCGTTCTTGCCTCGGGAGCCAAAAGGAACGCGCCTGGGCGAGGCTTTGAGGCTGGAAGTCCATAGTTGTCGACTCGTAATTTTTGACTCGACTCGAAAACATGATTTTTTGACTCGTGACTCGACTCGTAAGAGTCAGGACATTTTTAAATACTACATAATATAGTATAATTATATATATGTGACGTCTTTAAAAGCAAAATATAAGTTCGTTATCTTAATAGATTTACCAAAATATTACATATTAATAGTTTTGAGTCATAAACTTACAGTTTATCTTCAAATTCGTAATAAAAGAATCAAAATAACATAACACACAAAATAATGTAGCAAAATTATATAATATATAATATATAACCATACTATCAAACTACAATAATTATAAGTTTGCGACTCGTGACTCGGTCCAAGTTCACATAGCGACTCGTAAGAGTCTGGACAAAAACGAGTCACCTAACGAGTCAACTCGTTTTTGGTGTAAATCGACTCGACTCGTAAGAGTCGACTCGTAAGAGTTTAACAACTATGGTAATTATAAATGATATATTAAAAACATGAATATCATCCTAAGCTCTTTTAAAACTTATTGTACTGGATCAAAAACTTTCTTAAAGCTTTATGAATCAAAAAAATGTTTAATGAAAAACTTTACCATGCTGTAACTACAAATTTAAAGGCGTCCATCCTTTGTTTGATTGTCATAATGATGTGCATGTAATTGATTTGAAAAAATTCACCTTATATTATCTTCACTAACAGGCTAAAATTAGTATTAAAAAATAAAATAAAAATATATACTTTTATAAGTTATATCACAAGTTTCACCACCCTAATAATGAGAGTGATGACACATTCACAATAACATGTGTCATATATAACAATTATTATTACAGTTATATATAATGTATTGTACATTAATGATTGTTGGTTTGAAAAATTGTTTGTGAATGTAATAATTGGGCCTGTCCACTCCACTACTACATAATATAGTATATTATATATATATGACGTCTTTAAAAGCAAAATATAAGTTCATTATCTTAATAGATATACCAAAATATTACATATAAGTGTATAACTAACAACTCACCAAAGATACACACACACATGTATATGATTGTGATATTATCTATCACATGACTCAGAAGATTAATGATAAGGCAGCTCAACAAGATATTTTCATTGATCTCAATATATACAGATAAAAAAGGGTGTAATTAGAGTCAAGAAAGATACCAGCATTAGAAACTAATGAAAACCTATCATGCAAATGACACATTTGGGATACCCGTGCACCAAACTATATAACTACGTAGATTTCAAACACGCAGTAAAGGTCTTCTTGTAATCCTGCAGTTTCAAGAATTAACATTAGTTTACATACAAAACCTAGGGGGATAGAAAAAAGATGACCAGCAAACATCATCTTGCCTTCCTAGACGAGACAGCTCACGCTCCTCAAGTAGCATCTCTTTCAGCGATTTTCCAGGCATTTCATTCGCAACACAACTACAAATGCAGAAACCGAATGTATGATGTAGAAAACAAAAATATACTACAAACCGGTGCATATAAGAGGGTATTTGAAATGATGTTATTATATGATATTGAATAATCAGATGCAACGGATATCCAATGAATGTTTGGATGTGCATATACTAAGCAGTTCATGACCTGGTGTGTTTGAAAAATTCTATATAATTTGGTGTATAAACAGAATAAATGACAAACAAGACCTTCATATTTATTCTTGATAATTAATGATATTATTAACAAATATTATGTAAAAAGAGGGGTAAATAAGCAATGTTAATATTCCTACTATAACAAGTTTTATCGTAGCATGTATATAAGCCAAACATAATTAGAAGTTTAGAACGTTATACTTAAACACCAAGAGCTGACAGCGCCACAATAATCAAGTACTCAGTTCTATAATGCACATCCAAACACCTCAATGTGCATGTTTGTGTATGTACTATATCATCAGTTATTTATGTTATGGATATTTTACGCACCTATGAAAGAAGTCAAGAGAGAGCAGCCTGTGGTGTATGACAAAGTCGCTACCAACATAAGTGACAATAAGATTACCGGCATCAGGGTGGGGCCAGCTTCTTGAGGTAGGAAACCTGAGGACGAATGTACCAGGGTCCACAAGGCAGTTTCCCGGGCCATGAAGTGAAACTTCCGCTTCTTCTTTTGTAATGAGTCCTTCAATCCATCTTGAATCCCACATTTCATTAAGCCCGTTTTGTGACAAACCGAAAGCCACAGGGTACAGCCAACACCACAATTTTTCAAAGTTTTCTTTACTCACATGCTCCTGGCAACCACTTATACTCCTTAAGACCTCAAAATCCTGCAAAATTTGAGTAAAATTTCTGATTATGACTCGTCAATAGAGGTGGAAATTTTGTCCCTTTTACCTAGATCTAGGCTAAGTTGTTCATGTTCTATCTCTAAAAGGTCAAACAGGCTATGCTAAAATATATGAAGAAAAAGGGAACAGGTCAGATGGATCAGAAGTTATCCAATATGTAATCAAATTTTCAAATGCATAAATCCTTCCTGTTTTATCCAAAAATTTCAAATTACCTGATTCATGTCTATCAGATCATTTTTACAAAATTTAGAAAATTGACAAAACTACTTTTCACGGATCAGGCCAACCCGGCCCTTTTTACCTGTTACATTAGTTCTGTTCTAGTCCAAAACCACACCCGCCCATTCACCTCTTTTTCCACCTCTACCGTTATGGATCTTATCATACATACACACACCAACCTGTAATGCCAGATATCTGTTCCGGCAGCAAGAAATTCTCATGAACTGGTCACGGATCACAAGAATCATATTATTCCACGAGACATGGCAGTTGTTTTGTGATAACAAGTTCCAAACCTTCATTCCGTCCTCTATCATTCTCTTTGAAATTCTTATTTGGTTCCTGAAACCCCAATTCAATTATGAATTAAGATTCTTAATCTGGATCGATATACATAACAGCAACTGTTTTCAATTGGATGTTTGTTGGAAAATAATGAACAGAGCATGTTCATTTTCAAGAATAAACGCAAATTACCGGTGATGAAGACAGCCTGTAAACTGGGAAACCTGAACTGCAAAGACCATAATATCTTTTTCAGAAACTAAACTTGAAAGTTCCTTTAGAAGTTGAGACCTTTCGGTCAAGCTTCCAAGACAGTATTTGAAGACAGCTACATCTGAAATTGGACTTCCGTCACACGTGTTTGTTGCTTCACTACTATCAGAATCAGAAGATGTGTTGCACGTCCGTTCATATGTTTCTTGCCTGACATCTGGAGTCAAAGTCCTACGTTCATTTGTTTCTGGTCTGAGTTCTGGAGTCAAAGTCTTACAGTTCAATGTTGCATCCTGATGCAAAACAATGAGTCAAAATGCATAGCTTTTATTACAAAATCGAACTACTAGATTTAACATCCACAGTATCGTTTTATCATGTTCGGACATTTTAAGCAGGTGTTTGGATCTGTGAATTGATTATGTGATGTTGAACAACCCAAATCAAATGTTTGAATTTGTAAGAAAACAGATTTTAGAAAATGGTGTTAGCAATTGCTTCTGCAGCTTGAAGTTGTTATAATTAGAAAATCAGATGTTTGAATTTTGGCAAATTCTATGTATTTACAGAACGAATAGTAAAAGAGTCACAAGGGATAGTTTTGAGGAAGGAGACATTATCTGAAATGTGAATATGTATCCCAAATTAAGTTAAGGGAAAAGGGTAATCGGGTAAATTTATTTTACCTTCAGAAAGTATGCTTTGTTGCAGCAGCTAGTATGGAACCAATTACCCAAAACTGATTATTTGACCCAACAACATAGTAAGGCAGTATTGAATTATTCAAATGTTACAATAATATTAATGTGACTAATAATCCAAATACCCACTTGTAGTTAAAGTACAATCAAACATTGAATGAGCTAGAAAGTAATAGAGCAAGAGATTTACCTCATGGATTCCAGGATCACGTTGTTTCAACGAAGTATCAGATTTTGTGCTCATAAAGGGAATTCCTTGACCCAACTTGATCCGTTTTGATGATGGAGCCGGTTTTGCCTCATGAACAACATTATTCACAGGTTCTAGTGAACCACCATTGAGCAAAGATGTTCCACTAACAACATGCATGGCAGAGGTTGACCGTTTCCAAATCAAAGTAGATGGACGTGTATTGAGGCTAGGTGAAATACATCGCATCAAAGGCGAATATACTTCAAGAAAACGGTGTCTTTTCCCCATTTTTGTAACACAAAATTTAATACGAAACAGCCTGTTGTCACACTTCGATGAAAGCTGAAAACACAGAAAAAAGGAATATGGAAACTTTAATGGTAGTTCAAGTTAGAGTGTTTGACCATTGTATCTGGTTTTCCTTGCAAAGCTAACAGTCTTTCTTGCAATAATACAAAAACAAAAGAAAAAGAACATTATGGCATCATGCAAGAATGAGCATCTGGTGGACAGAAAAGGGTTGTTTGGATGTGAGTTTAAACTTACTATTGCAATATGAAGTCGTGATGATTGATTCATGTTAAGTTTTTGGGTAAACTAATAATGATTTTAATAATTTCATGTCCAAATAAGATAATACAATTCTGATTCTCTAATTAAAAAAAAAAACTAGTTTCAATATCAATATTTGTCGAAAGAGCATTCAATCAAATTTGGAAATGTGATGTTCGGTTTTGTTTATTTGCATTTTCTTACAAATGGTGGCTTGCATAATACAAAAAAAATAAATAAAAAGCAAGTAAAAAGTGACTTATTGATTCTAATACCAACCAAGAATCATGTAAATGCCTTTTGGGTAAAAGGGTTCGATATATATGTCTCTTAGCTTATACAAAAAAGAATCACTAAAGTAATAGTATAATTACCTGAGATATCTTAAGCCTAAACGAAGCATGCCCGTTGATTAGTTTACTTGGTCTGTCCCAAGAAGCGAACTCGATTCCATCAATAATTGTCAATAACGGAGCTTCTGAATCATCTAGTTTTTCAACGGGTGCCCCATTGTCAGCATATGTAAGTGTAGCAACAACCTGTAATTAGAAACATAATATGCTTAACTTCATTTTGTAAAAATGTAAATAATAAGAAATGAAAGTGCCAGTTTGCAGTGAAAACCTCCATTTCTTTATTCACTGAGTGCCCAAATGCATTCATTAGAGCAACATTCATTGAGAAATTCCTACGAAAAGATGCCTGCATAGAAGTTTACCAATTTTAATAACAGAAAATACACAAAATGTCCTAATGGCACGAAACCTTTAAATTAGCATTTATTAGATATATTTATTAATGTGAAAATGAAAAGACATGAAAAGGAATCAAAAGAAGTCAATGAAAGGAGCGTTTGGATGCGGCTTTAAAGTGATGGTTGAGAATTGATGTCAGGTTGATTATTTTGAAGTGTTCGGTAAAACTGATTATGGTTCTGACTTTGATTATTTAGGGTTAAGTCATTCACTTTGGAAATCCAGGTAAGGATTTGGCGTAAGAAAAAAGAACCATTGAGATACATGTAAGCTTATCTAATTATCCAATTTAATCGACCTATTATCTGATTTTCATTCTGATTCTTCAAACCAAGTAAGTCTTGAAAAGCAGGTGTTATTGTATACGCCACCTTGATATATAAGGTTCAAGAATGCTAACAGGTAACTGAAACATACTTTCCTTTCTAAATAGAAGGAAATGCTCAACGACATATGCAAATACGGAGGGAAACAACCAAAAAGAGCAAACTAGTGAAACATGCAACTATTTGTTACATTTGTATATTTAATATGATTATTATAAGAAGCAATAATGGGGAAATTTTGACTAAAAACTTACCTTCCCACCAACAACACTCCACACACCGTCACTATCTTCTTCGATATTTGTGACACTCGTAGCATCAAAATATAGTTGTAATGGAGGGTTCTGGCAACAAAACAATTATGAGTATAAAAATGAAGGGCAGACAAGTAACTGAACTTTATTAATAGAAAAGATAAAAGGTCAAGGATGCACCTTAACAAAATAATCTTTAATACATGACATGGTAGGCAAGATCTCCACACCATGGACATCAATCGAGTCATTTTCATTAGCACCAACTAAGGATATCTTTTTTAGACTATCAGATGTGCAGGTTACACGCATCTCCCCAGCAATCGCACCATTAAAGTAAATTCGGATAACATCAGTACATACCTGATTTAAAACAAACATTTATAAAACTCAAATAGTCAGGTTCATCAAAGATACAATACATGCATTAATATATAATGACTTTATAGGATTTGCAGATTTTTGTTTACGATTTTACCTCACAACCAACGTGAACCCATTTATTCAAAGGTATTTCATTCTTGGTTCTTGCACACAGGCCTTGAATAATCGGGCTTGTATCCTTGCCAATCGGGTAAAGCACCATTTCTCTACTTGCAGCCAATGCAAGAAAAGGTCTAGCACCAACTATATCAGAATTGTGCTGCAAAACCATATAAAAATGGTTTCGGTTAGCACAAAACTAATCATTCACTCCAGTAGCATTATCCAACTAACGAATTTGACCCATTTCAAGAATCATCTTCACCAACATAACCCATGGAAATTACAGATCATACAAGTTACCTTCCAGCAATAAATCAACAAACTTCAACATGGTTTATGTAGAAAACCTGTGTTGTTGGTTACCAAAAGCAAAAAAATTCCTTCAACGGTACAAAAACTAGTCGTTCACTAACTAGCATTATTCAACTAAAGAATTTGACCCAATCCAACAATCATCAACTAAATTAACTTTTCAACTAAAAATTTGTCAACTTTAACATAATTAATATAGAAAATTATGATATTGATTACCAAAACCAAAAAAACACCTTCAATCAATACAAAAGTAATCATCCACTCAGATATGGAACCAAAATACTTATTGAGTGGGTTCATAAACAAAATTTCTCAAGGCTTATAGAGAAATTCGGGGGTTCAAATACAAATTTATATAAACTTTACACTAAATAACACCAGAGTTCTGGAGAACATTTTGTTTTAGAGGGTTCAACTGCAACCTCTCCGCATATATAAGCTCCCCACCCCCCCTCTTGCCACTCACTATCTCTACTACATTATAAAGCATTTGTGTGTGTATGTGTTCAACTTTCAACAATAAATCTTTCAACTCTAACACAATAAAAATACAAAATACATTATTTTAGTCATCAAAACCTAAATTCACAATCTTAAAACTAAAATGTATCAATAATCATTCCTCAATTACAACAAAAAAGATTCAAACTTTGGATCAATACAAGTAATTTCTTGAAAACCCCACAAAATTAAAATACAAAATTTAGTTAAATTATCAACAACAAAAAAAAAAATAAGTATAAAAACAAACCTGGTGAATAAGTGTAGAAGGAAAAGGGGATGAATCTGAGGGTAAAAAGATCCAAAAACAAAGTGAAAAACTGTTTTTTACATTATTGGTTATTTCCAATTTGAAGTTGTTTAAGGAAGTGTAAAGATGATTATGATTGACTACATTTGTGCCCATTTTGGGTTATATTATATGTTCAAAGGAAATGATTAACAAAACAGAATTTAGGGCAAGTGAAAGAACAACGATATAATTTGTTGTTTTGATTTATGAGTGTGTGTTTTTTTAAAAGGTTAGTTAGGGTGTGTCTCTGTCTGGTAGTTCTTTGAAAATAGGTGGAGGTTTTTCTACACCAAAAATATAGTTTTGTTTGCCGTCAAGTTGAAGTCAATTTTATTTTATATTTGGAGTTAGTTACAAAATACTGGAAATAGTGTATATATTGATAATTTAGTACCTTGGTTAATAAACTGATGATAAATAAGTACCATTATTTTTTATCTTATGAAGTATATCAGTTAAATACTTAAATGTGTCATGTTCAAGAAATCAGTTAAATTTGTTAATTTTGAGTGTGCTTGGTGATCGCTTTGAATGAATATCATATATTAAAACGGATAATAAACAAGATCTTTCCGTTTAAGTTAATCCTATAAAAAGAGATTTTTAGCTAGATTTATGCGATTTTCGCGACGTGGTCAGTTTGAAGCTTTTTTCTCGCCACCCGTAGAGAAATTTGAATCAGACAACTCTTGTGAAAACTTAGGATCTCTGATACCATTATGATATCATAACTCCACGTATAACTATTTTTGTTAAATATATTATATTTTTCCATCTACGATACGTTTGATAATTCAAATCTTTTAAGAACCTTTGATGAAAAACACTCGCATACTGGACAAAATTATAAAAAAATTGCTTTCAGTAATAAGCTCAAGCTTGGTGAAATAATCACAATTTATCTTATTTTACATATTTTAATAGGAAAATTGATGATGTTATTAGTAGCACCTAAGTTAGGTGATTTCAAAGATCGATAAAGGATTATATTTGTGTTTAAATTAACTAGAGGACTAAAAATATAAACCATTTTATAAATTTGTCTAAGTAGCACCTGAATTAGATGTTATTAAAAACATATTTTTTATTTCCATTTTAAGATTATTATTTTGATACACTTTGGTATAAGTGTATAAACTAACTAGCATTCTCAATTTAAACTAAATACTGTACTAACTACAACTCGCAGTCACTAGAAGAGTTTTTGAAAAACATTTACTCTTTGATATAATAAGAACAAAAAAGATAAATTAATCTATTTAAGGGTCAATGTTGATTTTGAACGTAAAGATGAATTTTGTGTGGGGACTAGTGTCTCTTTATAGTCTTATGACTCTTATCTATTATAGTTTGTATTCGACCTTTTCATATAGTAGTAGTCGTGTTTGAACCAACTCCACTTAGGTGGATTGACCAGAGGTATCTTCTAAATCAACTATGTGGGCCTCGGAGGTGAGTTTTTCCCAATGTCTCGGGTTCGAGTCTTGGGTTTCTCATCTCAAGGTATTTTCCATGAGGAGGGGGTTGGAGGTCCAACAAATCGCTGGTTAAAATTATCTCCAGCACGTCTAAATCGAAACTAACTTTACCAAAAAAAAGTAGTCGCGTTTGATGAGGTGGCACCCGGATTTGAATTGGGGATGAAGGATTTGCGGTCCCCCGCCTTATCACTCGGCCATGCCACCAAAACAATACACGATAGGAAAAAATTTCTTTTTCAGTTGAATTAGTAAACTTCAGTTTATTGTACTTGCATCTTGCATCCCCTTTTTAATCCTTTTTCTAAATCTAAAGTTAACAGTTTTAACGAAATTTCAAATAATTACGAAGATGAGGTCAATATGAAAGAAATGTGATGGATTGTGAAAAGGTAACTGTACGGAAATCCCATGTAGGATATATCATTGATAACTTAATTCACCTATATACATACACAAAAACAAAACAGAACAATAAATCAAGGCCACTTGACAATAGTAGTATTGTTTGATACATTCAATACCAGCAAAATGTCCAACAACAATACAAAAACACCTTGCTTACCCCTTGATTTGATCAAAGACAATTGGTACAGACTAGGCAGAATATGTTCTAATAAACAGTATGGCGCCACAAAATTTAAAACCATTGGTGACCCGATCGTAATACAAGAAGATTAGTAGCGACTAATGAACAACCAGATCATATAACAAGATTCACATTCATGGGTCACATTTCCCTTCCTGAGATTCAGGTTGAATTCGTCTCCAAAATCCTGCTAACGCACTCCCAAGAATCGAGTGACAAACACTAGAAACTGCACATGGTACTGCAGTCAAGGGATTTCCAAAGTGTTGTGTAGCAAGAACCACACCAAGCACCGAGTTCTGAAACAACACAATTCAAATGCATCAACAATTTAAACTGATATTGATGTATTTGCTTATCAGATATCTTCTATGAATGATGTGTCTAGCATAACCATTTTGTAATGTATATTTTAGTAATTAACAGATGGTTCACAGTTACCTACCTGCATGCCAACCTCGATTGATATTGTTCTTGAAGAAGATACATCAATTCCAAGAACTCTTGAAAGAAGGTAACCGAAAAAGAATCCAGATATATGAAGGAGAACTGCAGCAAGTGCCACTTGTTGACCGGACATAAGGATTGCAGACGAGCTCTGAGCAATAGCATTCCCACAAAGTACAGCTACTGTTGCTACAGCAATCGGTGGCATCAATGGAGATACAAATTTCACAGCCCCTTTAAAATATTGGTTCATAAATGCACCCACCAACACAGGAAGCAGCACCACCTTACAATTTTTTGACAGGATATGAACAAATATGATCAGTTATAGTACAGATTAAAAAAAATTACTCCTAGGTTGATATGGGTCATCTGGGCTGAATGGGTCCAGTGGGTCAAGGGCTTAAGTAATAATTACCATTTAATTAATTATGTGTCGGCTTTTATTATTAGGTTATGTTATTTTTGGCAATTACTTGTTGGCCAAGTTTAGGGTATCTATTAATAAGGCCTTCGTGCCATCTAGGGTATTAGGAATTGAGTTTATTGACTTGTGGAGCTACTGGAGCTCAAAATCCAGGAACTTATCTATCATATAATTTCATTTTCTTCTTGGTTATTGGCTTGATTCATATCAATTGGTATCAAAGCCTTAATCTTGCAACCTGTGCTTAATCCATGGGTCCTAGAAAAGCATCAGATTCATCAGATTTGGAGGGAGAGTTGCAGCAGTTGCGTACAACTTCTGAGCAGTTTCAGTTGGCTTCTGAGCAATTTCAAGAGGCGACTGAGACAAGGTTGGATAAGATGGACTTGGCTTTGCTCACTTTACAGAATTCTGTTCAGAAAGGTCAGGAGGATTCTCAGCGTCAGTTTGCAGCTATGGACAAGCGTTTTGCTGACTTGATGGAACTTTTATCAAAATCCGTTAATTGGCAGCCGAATACTCAGCAGGTTAGTGAGACGGGTACTCAGCCGGTGTTGGTTCAGGGGTTGAGCATGCCCTTGCCGAATTCTACGGTTTTAACGTCACTGCCTGATCCTAAGGTTTCTACAGTTGTGACGTCTGAGGGTGTTGCTGGGAGTTTGTTTTCGGGGGATGGGGATGAAGAGACCAGCAACCGTCGTGCAACAGGTAAATTATCTGGGTATGAGTATTATCGTCCACCTAAAACAAATGATTTTTTTCCCGAGGGGGGCCGGTGGGGTGGGGTAAAGCATTCTGATCATCCTTCAAATAAGGTTGATTATCGGTTAAGAAAACTTAAGATGCCGATATTCAATGGGGATGATGCTTTTGGGTGGGTTTACAAGATGGAAAGGTTCTTTGATGTGCAGGGGTTTGTTCAGCCGGTAGAACGGTTGCAGGCAGCTGTGTTATGTCTAGAGGGGCAGGCCTTATCCTGGTTCCGTTGGCGACAGAACAGGGAACCTTTTGGTCATTGGGAACTATTAAAAGCAAGTGTTCTGGACAGGTTTCAACCGTCTCAAGCGGGAGATTTATATGAGCAGTTTTTGGCTATTAAACAAGAGGGGACTGCTAGAGAGTATGTTAGCTTATTTGAGACTTTGGCAGCACAATTGGATGGTGTCCCAGAGGCCGTTATGATAGGGACTTTCGTCAATGGGTTGAAACCAGAGCTCCGGTCCGCTGTACGTTTGTTACAACCTCGTGGCTTAACTCAGATTATAAAGTTAGCCATTATGATTGACGAAGATAGCACTAGTGGTGGGGCTGGGTTTGTTGGGCTGGGCACTAAAACAAGCATGAATACTGGAGTGGTAGCGGTTAAACCATCACTCGGAGATGCAAACACAACAGCTGTTGGAATTGAGAATCCTTTGCAGATAAAACGTTTAAGTGATGCTGACTTTGCAGATAAACGGGTTAAGGGTTAATCCTTTGCAGATAAAACGTTTAAGTGATGCTGACTTTGCAGATAAAACGTTTAAGTGAGCTGACTTTGCAGATAAAACGCTTTAAGTGAGTGAATCCTTTGCAGATAAAACGTTTAAGTGAGCTGACTTTGCAGATAAAACGCTTTAATTGAGGAATCCTTTGCAGATAAAACGTTTAAGTGATGCTGACTTTGCAGATAAACGGGTTAAGGGTTTCTATTTTCGTTGTGATGGTAAGTTTGGTCCTGGTCATCGTTGCCCTGAGAAGAGTTTGAGATGTCTACGGGTCATTCTGGAACCAGATGAGGAGCGGGAGGCAGAAGAGATGGAAGGTCCACCGAAACCATGGAATCCTGGACTTAAATTTGATTGAAACCAAGTTTTGAAGTCACACCTTGAGGACAAGGTGTATTTGGGGATGGGAGTAATGATATGGGTCATCTGGGCTGAATGGGTCCAGTGGGTCAAGGGCTTAAGTAATAATTACCATTTAATTAATTATGTGTCGGCTTTTATTATTAGGTTATGTTATTTTTGGCAATTACTTGTTGGCCAAGTTTAGGGTATCTATTAATAAGGCCTTCGTGCCATCTAGGGTATTAGGAATTGAGTTTATTGACTTGTGGAGCTACTGGAGCTCAAAATCCAGGAACTTATCATATAATTTCATTTTCTTCTTGGTTATTGGCTTGATTCATATCATAGGTCCTAGTCCATGAGTCCAAGTTTTTATGTAAAATTACCGACTAACCCATTATCAACGTTGAAAACGATTAATGCTTTTATGGTACAAAGAATCCATAAACTTTTGTGTTTACACAAGGGAATATTACATACACGTCACATGGCCTAGAGGTGGCAATTTCAACCCATGCTCCATGCATAAATAAAAGTTTGATTGGGATTGTATTTTGCCTCAAATGTGTCGCCTCAAAATATTTACCTATTACTAGAACGCGTCAAGTGAGTTGAAAGGCAACCTGCCTATTCCTAACCATACGCTCTCCTAAATCATATCCAAAGATTGAGATAACTACTTTACTAATATTGTCTGAAAAAAAGATTCATATGCCTAAAATAAGCCTAACAAAGAGATGGAAAAACATGGCAAAAACAAAGGTTGAGTTTTCAAAAAGAAAAATGCCTATACTATGTTGCAGGAATTCAATGTAGAGTTAATTACAGAAATCGTCCCTGTCATGGACACCAGCTTTCAGCTTTCGTCCCTAAGTTTCATTAATTACACTTTTAGTCCAAAAAACTTTGCTCCGTCAACACTTTTGGTCCAAATCAGTAACAAACGTTAAATGTGAGGTCATGTGACCTGCACATGATGGGTATTTTAGTCTTTTCCATACACATGGACCAAAAGTGTAAGTAACTATGTTTATTTAATATTTTTTTTCTAATTAATTAATACATTTATATTTTTTCTAATTCATAAATACATTTATATTTTTTCTAATTCATAAATACATTTATATCTATCACCATCATCATCAAATGAAAATCATATCCCACCACAAAATATTTTCTAGCTTTCCAAATCAAACACATCAATACATACTATCTATAATCTTAATCTATATTCATATCTATATCTATATGTCCATATATACATCTTAAAAACATATCCCAGCAAAAAACAAAATTCCCAGATCTTTAAATCAACATAGCAATATTTGAATTTCCTTTTCCGATTTTTTACCAATACATATAGATATTGACGATGAAATGAAAAACTAGCATCCATGATTTACACAAAGGATAAAAAAAAGTAGGAATTATAGAAGGGGTGGATGGGTAGGGGTGAGGCGGGAGAGGTGGAGGCTGGCAACAGTAGATGAAGGCGGACATCAAAGATCCGGCAGTGGATGCGAGTGGTGGTGCTGGTTTGAAACCGATCAACATTTCATCTCTACCTTTACATTCAAGGTCTAGATCTATACATATATACATCTATATTTATGTATATTTTTGTGAAGAAATATATATATATATATATATATATATATATCCACATTTGCTACTGGTAGCTTTATTGGATTTCAAAAGAATTTCAAGGAAAAATGATGAGAAAGATTTTGAATCATTTATTGGATTTGATTTGTTGGATCCAATTTGTGGTTTTGATCTGTTGGATTTGTTTTGTGGTTAAGATGGAATATGGTAACACCGACGGCCGAATGGCCGGAAAAAGGCCGCCTCCAACCATCCCGTCGCCGACCACCACCTATCCTACCTCCGTTTATTAACAAATCTGAGTTGGGGTACTCCCATTTGTGTGATGGTGGAATTTGAAAGTAGATTTTTGGAGTTGTGGATGATTGTAGTAAATATGACTACTAAAAATTGTTTTTAATTTAAAATCTTTGGTGGTGTGTGCTGATGAAGATGATGATTAGAATGATGGATCTGGTGGTATAGATATAGATATACAGATGATATAGATATATAGATGATGATGATGAGATGTAAAAATTGATGAGTTACAGATGATGATTACAGATGATGGTGATGATATAGATGATGATGGTTACAGATGATAATGATAATATAGTTATATAGATATACAGATGATATAGATATACAGATGATATAGATATAGATATATAGATATAGATATATAGATGATGATGATGAGATGTAAAAATTGATGAGTTATTTACGCTTTTAGTCCTATAGTAATGAAAAGACCAGAATACCCATCATGTGTAGGTCATGTGACCTCTCATTTAACGTCCGTTAGTCATTTGGACTAAAACTGTTGACGGAGAAAACAAATTTGGACTAAAACTGTAATTTTTGAAAGCTAGGGATGAAACCTGCAAGTTGGAGACCACGACAGGGACGAAAATTGTAATTAACTCTTCAATGTATTAGGAATCTGTTTAAGTAGATTTTTAGACTAGTGTATTATTAGTTTATTACTCATATTGCATCTGTAACACGGAATTAACACATTAATTTTGTTATTCAAAAATTAAAAAATGGACAGAGAAAGGTTTGCGAGGGCAAACCTAACTTGGCCAGCCCATTTCGACCCTATAAAATGACGAATACGACAGATTTCAAGCCATATGGTGTAAATACGAACTTTCCTTTAAAAATTTGCAAATCTACGAAAAACAGTGTCTAAGACACCGGTCTTGAGTTTTTTGGACAAAGTCGGTGTCCTATACACCGGTCTTAGCTTATGTGGCAACCCAAAGCCGGTGTCTGAAACACCGGTCTTCACTTTTTTATTTCCCTTCAACTTCTTTACGGTGATGAAAACAATTATGTTTTAATGGTGTGATGATATTTGTTTCCTGCTAGTGTATTAGTTTTGGATGATTTAAAATGTAAGTTTGACATTGAATTCGAAAAAATGAATATAACTGCGTGAAACAATATTTTTTGGAATGGATACCGGATGAAACAAGATAAAGAGGAAGAGAGAAGGAGCAAGGAAATGTAAATACAAGAAATTGAAAGAATAGGATGGGATGTAAGGTGTTGGAATGGTAAAAAGGGGCTTTGGAAAGCTGGACACTACTCATATTCCCCATGCATTGAAAATTGAGAAATAGACAGCACATGAGATGTAAAAAAAATAAAAAAAAATATTTAAACATATTGATATTATTTAAGCACATAATTTATAAACAAAAAAAAGAAATACAACTTTTATTCCCTGACATCAACCCATTATTTTCCACTACACTCATTTTCAACTTCACATACGTGGCACTTTTTTGTTCTCATGATTTATCACTATAAAAAAAGCAACCTATCTATTATAGGATCTATTATTATTATTAATATTATTAGTGACTTGATGAACAAGTTAGGTTAGGAGTCTATGTTATTTAAATAAGGGCATTAGGCCATCGTGTTTAGGTATGGAGATTATTAATATTGTTCTTATTAATATTATTATTATTATTATTATTATTATTATTATTATTATTGTTCTTAGGAACTTAGGGCTACTGGGGCATTAATCCAGATTATCTATCAATTGTCTCGTTCTTTCTTTATTTTCTGGTTTGATACATATCAATTGGTATCAGAGCTATCCTTCTTGCAACCTGTGGTGCGTTTTTTCATTAATTAAAATAAAATAAAAAAATCACTGTTCATCGCACTGTTCATGGTTACTGTTCATCCAGGAAAAAAAAATCCTGATGGCGAGTATGGAGGATTTCAATAGGAGACTCGAGGAATACATGGAACGGAGTGCAAGGCAACACAATGAGATCATGAGGTTATTAGGGGAGCTAGCGGTTTCGAGGGGCTTCAATGTGTGTCTCATTCGCCTTCATCAGGAGCAATAACACCAACAGCTACCACCACAACTCCACCAAAAACAGCCCCTACTTCTATTCTACCAAAAACAGTTCCGTTGGTATCTACCTTCATATCCGTTTCAGCCCTACCACCAACAGTTCCCGCAAAAGTCAGCCCAAAACAAATATCAGCAAATCCACCAAAACCAGCCCCAATTTCCCCGCAAACCGTGCCATCATTACCACCAAAAACTATTCCTACTCCACCAAAACCGTTGATGTCTACCTTCAAAACAACAATCACTAAGGCAACTAAGGCCTTCGATCCAAAACGTGATACAAAAAAAGGACATAATTCCCCTTTAATGTCTACCATCTGCTGGTTACATGTGACAAATACAACTACAACCTTTGATCCAAAACAAGTTGCAACAGATGTGGTTTTTAAGAATCAGAAACAAGAGTTCTCAGTGAAGAAATTTGGTTGCCAAGCCGTCGGAAGAGAAGTTCTTCGAATAAGGATATGGGATCCGGGAATCATTTGAAGCAATCTTTGAAGCCACACCTTGAGGACAAGGTGTGTTTTGCGGCGGGGAGTAATGATACGATCAAGACTATTATTATTATTAATATTATTAGTGACTTGATGAACAAGTTAGGTTAAGACTCTATGTTATTTAAATAAGGGCATTAGGCCACCGTGTTTAGGTATGGAGATTATTATTATTGTTCTTAGGAACTTAGGGCTACTGGGGCATTAATCCAGATTATCTATCAATTGTCTCGTTCTTTCTTTATTTTCTGGTTTGATACATATCAATTGGTATCAGAGCTATCCTTCTTGCAACCTGTGGTGCGTTTTTTCATTAATTAAAATAAAATAAAAAAATCACTGTTCATCGCACTGTTCATGGTTACTGTTCATCCAGGAAAAAAAAATCCTGATGGCGAGTATGGAGGATTTCAATAGGAGACTCGAGGAATACATGGAACGGAGTGCAAGGCAACACAATGAGATCATGAGGTTATTAGGGGAGCTAGCGGTTTCGAGGGGCTTCAATGTGTGTCTGATTCGCCTTCATCAGGAGCAATAACACCAACAGCTACCACCACAACTCCACCAAAAACAGCCCCTACTTCTATTCTACCAAAAACAGTTCCGTTGGTATCTACCTTCATATCCGTTTCAGCCCTACCACCAACAGTTCCCGCAAAAGTCAGCCCAAAACAAATATCAGCAAATCCACCAAAACCAGCCCCAATTTCCCCGCAAACCGTGCCATCATTACCACCAAAAACTATTCCTACTCCACCAAAACCGTTGATGTCTACCTTCAAAACAACAATCACTAAGGCAACTAAGGCCTTCGATCCAAAACGTGATACAAAAAAAGGACATAATTCCCCTTTAATGTCTACCATCTGCTGGTTACATGTGACAAATACAACTACAACCTTTGATCCAAAACAAGTTGCAACAGATGTGGTTTTTAAGAATCAGAAACAAGAGTTCTCAGTGAAGAAATTTGGTTGCCAAGCCGTCGGAAGAGAAGTTCTTCGAATAAGGATATGGGATCCGGGAATCATTTGAAGCAATCTTTGAAGCCACACCTTGAGGACAAGGTGTGTTTTGCGGCGGGGAGTAATGATACGATCAAGACTATTATTATTATTAATATTATTATTATTAGGTATTAATATTAGGAAAGTGTTATTATTATTATTATTTTTAGTTAGCTTGTTAACCAAGCTATAGGATTAGTATAAATAGAATATTAGGGTTGTAACTTTATTATGGGTGAAATATATTGGTAATTTAGTTATTAATTAGGAGAGTTGATCGATCTCTTGAATATCGATTATCTATCTCAGTTTTATATCGATACAACCATTTGATTCGTATCATCTATCTCTATCATCTTTTATGTGTCTCTCTTTTCTTACTTTTTCTCTCACCGGAAAATTAAAAATCAAAAGAAGACAATATCCAACGATTGAAGAGCCGGACGATCTAATATTCACTAAGAGTCAAGTTTCCAAAATCCCTTTAAATCATCAAACAATTAAAACCGGTCTCACCTGGGATTTTTTTATGCAGTCTCCTTTTTTTTTTTAAATTCATCTCGTCGATCAATTAAAGTTGAAGACCGGTATTTCTGTCACCGGCCATGGCAGAAAAATCAGAAAAGTGAAGACCGGTGTCTCAGACACCGGCTTTGGGTTGCCACATAAGCTAAGACTGGTGTCTAAGACACCGGCTTTGTCCAAAAAACTCAAGACCGGTGTCTTAGACACCGTTTTTCATAGTTTTGCAAATTTTTAGAGGGAAGTTCTTAGTTACACCAAATGGCCTGAAATTTGTCGCATCCGTACAAAAAATTCATAAAATGACCTGGTTCATCAAACCCCTTTAACCAGTTACCAGTTACCCTACCCACCCATTTCACCACCTCTGAAAATAACCATAAAAAGTTGTTTGATATATGTCAAGTCACATGTTATTATCATAAGGAGGAAGGAGGGACTAATCTGTTCAATAGGAGTCTCACCTGCAGTGTGGACATAAGGAGTCCAATTGCATCTACTGCAACATATTGCCCAGCTAATTTGGCAGTTAATAATGGAGTCATAACCTGATTATAGAAATCTCAATAAGATATTACAGTTTATGCAAAATTTAGGTAAAACAGATCATATGAACACATATACTAAAACAGCAATAGTTATGTACCAACCACGGCAGACACAGTGCTTGCAGCAGTCATCAAAACCGATAGGGCAACATTTCCGCTGGAGAAGTGCCAAAACATGAGTCAGTGATGACAAGTGAAAGGGGAAGACACCTATACCACTTACATGTAAAGCTACATACCGTGCAATGTAGGTCACAATGTTACTTGCGGTTCCTGAAATTAAACATGGCAAGTATGATGACTGAATCATGATGAGTATACAACACGTAGATGACAGAGTATAAGTAAATATTAAATATAACGAAAGCTAAAATAGTGTAGTCACCCCCAGGACAGCATCCAACCAATATCAATCCTGCGGCATAATACGATGGCAAATTTAAAATTCTACTGATGAAAAATGCTGATAATGGCATTACCTGCACCAAAACAACATTTGCTGAACTCCATCCTGTGTTCTTTTGATGAAATTACACAATTCAATCTAGACATGTATAAGTTTGATATAGAAGAGTACAATATCCAAAGACAAGTTCTGGATTTCTTAAGTGTCATGTAGCTATTAACTGCATTACACTTCATTGCTAACATGACTGTTGATCATATTGTCTACTTGAAATGTAAATAACTTGTAGCTTTTGGTGATGGAGATGCAGTCATTGCTGCCTCATGAAAACAAATAATCACGAAACTAAATTGGGATCGTGCAGGTTGAAGCCCACATGATTACAATACCACCACAAAAACTTCTGCCTTTACAACCTCATGATTAATAAGCTAATGTATTATCAACTTTCTGAACATTTAATAAAAACATGGTTACACAAAATACTACAATCAGTTTCAGTTTCACTTCGAAAACACGAGATTAACCTCAACTCTCAAGAACCAGATTTCTCATACTTATAAATATAGCATAAGGTAGAAAATACAGCATTCTTGGAATATATAATAAGTGTATGACAAAAAAGCATTATATTTGACGCTTTACGCACATCTTTAACTCTATAACACATATTAATTTTGGTCAAGAAAGCCTAAAGCTTGTTGTAACAGGCAAGCATTACAGTCCCACGAACTACCATACTTAAAATATCAAAGTCTGCAACTAAGTTAAATCAAACAAACATAAGGCGTTACCGAATACTGAAGAACAAAACCCGTAAACAACTCCTTAGGCATAGCTAAAGCCCCTTTCAAATCATCAAAAGTAAGTGTCATTCCCATTCCAAGCATAGTAAAAGTAATCCCCATCATAGTCCATTTGGGCTGAACCCAATTATACGAATTCGGTCTAACTAAACCTATCAAACAACCCAAAGCAACCCATATCGGAAACGCAGTCGATATCCCTTCTCCTATCACTTCCACTAAACCCCTAAAACCCCCATTGTTATTATTTTTCTTTTTATTTTCACCAAATTCACTATTTTCTTCAAATGCACTCAAGGTGTTTGAGGAATTGCCGCAGAGAAGTGGAGGTAGAAAATAATGGGTTTTGTTACTACTGGGTCTGTGGTGATATGTTATTGGCTTTGTGGGGAGTGAAGTGAAAGGGGTGAGATTTGAAATGGGGTTTAAATGTGAGGATGAAAAATGTAAATTTGTTTTGTGGTGTAGTGAAGTTATTATATGATGATTGGATGAAAGTGATGAAGACTGCATAGTGCGTGTGTGTGTGTGTGTTTCGGAAGTGAAGATGAAGGAAATTATGACGAGGTTTCGACGGATATGTCACTGCCGGAGATGGTGAGTGTGCGTTGAAATTAACTAGTAGTGGAATTAAATATATTTTTTGTTAGAAAATTAAAATATAGAGAGTTAATAAAATATTTTAAAAGCGTTAAAAGAAAAACAAGACCTTTCATTAAGAAAATTCACCAAAATTCCAAAGAAAATAATTATGTAAAACCAAATATAATATATTGTGTATTTATAAACATATAAAACAAAATGAAAAACATAGAAGACAAAGTTAAGAAAAAAACTATCATATATAATATATTGTGTATTTGAAACTGAAAAATTAAAAAAAAATTTGTTATATATTTAAACTATAATATAACAATAAGAAAATGTGTTAAAAATTTAAAATGGGAGCAAAATGTATGAAAGTGAAAAGTTAAAAACTATAATATAACAATAAAAAAAATAAGAAAGTGAGAAAAATTAAAAAGCCACACATGTAAAAAAAAATTAAAAGAAAAAAAAAAAAAAAAAAAAAAAAAAAAAAAAAAAAAAAAAAAAAAAAAAAAAAAAAAAAAAAAAAAAAAAAAAAAAAAAAAAAAAAAAAAAAAAAAAAAAAAAAAAAAAAAAAAAAAAAAAAAAAAAAAAAAAAAAAAAAAAAAAAAAAAAAAAAAAAAAAAAAAAAAAAAAAAAAAAAAAAAAAAAAAAAAAAAAAAAAAAAAAAAAAAAAAAAAAAAAAAAAAAAAAAAAAAAAAAAAAAAAAAAAAAAAAAAAAAAAAAAAAAAAAAAAAAAAAAAAAAAAAAAAAAAAAATAAGTTAAGTGGTAAAAAAAGAAAAAAAAAAAAAAAAAAAAAAAAAAAAAAAAAAAAAAAAAAAAAAAAAAAAAAAACCAATTTTTTTTAAAAAAAAAAAAAAAATTAACTTAACGTGCACCACCTGGGCCAATAAAAGAAAATTGGGCTTTGCAGCCCACTAAAAGAAAATTGGGCCAAAAATCATATATGTAAAAATCGTGATTTCAACTGATTTAATTTGCATATATTAAAGCTAATGCCAGCCGCCTTTGACTTTCTGTATCCTCCATGATTCACTTTATATATAAAAATCGTACACTAAAACCGTTGCACGGTTTTAGGATATATATAATACACACCCATATATGTCAAAAATCATCCTTATCAAATACAGATTTCATCTCTGTCTTTTTATTTTATTTTTACCAAAAAGTGAATTGTATTACTCGTAGAACATTAGACAATACACAAAAAAATATCAAATTTCATCTCTATCTTTCATAGACTACGGTCTTGATCCCTGTTTTTGGAACCTCATCAATAGTTATGGTCAAAAGCGTTCACTTTTGGATCAAAAGTATGAACAAACGTCAGGATAAATATCATAATGTATGAAAATTATAAATCAAATTTATTATTTTTGATAAATCACATGGATGATTTTCGTAATTACTTCTATAAATATATTTTTATATATTTATACGGGTCTAAAATCTAGTATTTATATAATCAAAAGTTATAACATGCAAAATATTATAAATTAAGTTAGTGAACGAATATGATAATTTTACAAATAATAAAGTTCGAGTAAAATTTTAAGAATAAAATAAATTAATATTTATGTAAAAGGAATAAATTATTTTGAAAAAATCAGCATAATATCAAATGCAATATTTTTTTTATTTTTTAACAGCGAGTTAGTAGTTAGCATTCGAGACACCACAGTGACATCAAATTGAGCAGTATGCGGTGCTCGAACAACGGATGTTTAGGATGAAGCCCAAGACTATCGAAAACCCCTCTCTAATAATCCATTATTCAACTCCTACAAATATTATAGAAAGTGAGATTCGAACTCTATTATTCACTTAATACCTGACTCGATTGAAGTTCTTCAAGTTCTCAAATTACAATGAATTATTTTAAAATATCAACACTATCCTCCTCCTAAATTATGATTTTAAAAGTTTTAAACTGAGAAATTTCTGCCACATGAGACTATCAATAAACCCAATCAATCAATCATTCAACTTTCATACGTTGTTTATCTTTAATGGCATTCCTCGATGGCAATTTATACTTGTCAATATATTCCATAAGCATACCGAAATATCAATTTGATATAACTAGCATGGTACCCGCGCGTTGCGGCGGATACCATGGACAGAGCGTCTAATGTTGTGATTTCCGAAAACAGTGTAAGTGGGCAACCAATAAGCAACATACTACGATGGATAACATAGTTGCAAGAGCGGCCAATGATTACAAAAGAATATCGCGATCCACCAAATATGTATCAAACATCGGTGTATACAACTTGCAATTTAGAAGTAAATTTAAATAGGTACAGGAAAACTCATGCAAAAATCGGATCTTACTAAAGTGACATCGAATCTTTCTCCTAACTACACCACAAAACGCAAAAGGTGTAGTAGACCACCACATGACAATGGTAAGACAAAATGATCTAGGGGGTTTAACTCACGAACTGAATGGTAAGACAAAATGAAAATAGACCACCACATGACAATGAACATACCTTTCCAAGAGATTGCTTAAACTCGGAGACAGTTTCCTTTTTAACATAAGTGACAAGTAAGGCGACACAATAAGGGACAAGTAAGGCGACACAATAAGTGTGGAAAGAATCAACATGTAACATGACATTTTCTATGTTAGACTGTTTTGCTCAGCGAAGTCATTCTTCTGTTAGACTGTTTTGCTCCTGATCCCCTTGTCTCACATAATTAAAGTTTTGTTAATCCATTAAAGTTGTATAAAAGTAAATAATAAGTTACCCAAACTAAAATATAGCAACACACTGAACTTCCGTGTTATTAATTGAATTACACTGTCTGAGATGAACTTACATCATTAACATCAACTACAGAACTTGATGCTTCAATACAATCCCGCTCATATAATCAAACTCAACAAACACAATATCTTGAACTTTCGATTTTCTTAAAAACAAAAGGAAGACATAATACTAAAATAGTAAATGTGGAACAAGAGACGATCTTCTTACCTCAAAGGAAATCTCATTCCATCAATACCTCTGGAGAGCGATCCATAAATCTTCCAGAAGTGCATTCACGGCTCATTTGGCCCACTTGTTGGCGAATCCTGCACATAATGTCACGAAAACCCCCCATACCCCGATCAACGCCACGTGGTCCACCTCTATCATCAATCATACTTCCCCTGGGGCAGTCTCAAGCCACATGACCCGTTACATTGCACGAGTTGCAAGCAAGATCATTAGCGCAATCTCGAGCAATGTGGCCTGTCTTCCTACAGTTCTTGCATGCCTTGTCATTCCAGAGTATGCCAATCTTTCGCAACACGCATTTCCTGTAAACAAATTAATTGTCAAAAGCAACTCTGGGAAACTATGTTAAAACCAAAAAGTTAAAAATAGGGTCCATGTGTAATTTTTGATAGTGAAAATGAGTTGCTTGTAAAAAAACTATAGATCACTATCAAACATATATATTTAAAGTAGTTTGGAAAAAAAAAAGATGAAGATCAAATAAGCTCTCTATATGTATCAAGTTACGAAATGAAAAATACAAAAGTAATAGAGTAAGCGATTTACCAAGAATGAAGTGCAGGCCTTCAAGCTCCATCTAACCTTCTTATTAGCAGGATTATTTTTGTAATCAACCTTAGTGGATGCATCGACAATTTCAGTCATACCTCTAGAGTTCTCACGTCCCCCATTACTGAAAAGATACAAGGAAATGTACAAGAGTTATATAGTTTACACACCAATTTACCAACAGCTCACTTGCAAAGAATAAATCTGATCAGGTAGGACATCACAAGGCAAAATAAACACCAGAGATTCATTACAATTGTTACAATAGCCCAAATTAAACTATGAAAAGATATATAAAGATGCATTGGCAAGTCCCATACGGCGTACGTGTTCCCACTCCCTGTCTATGCAAATCAAATTTATAACATTAATTGAACAAAAATAATAAGAAAATTCATATTCATATATCACTAACTACTACTTATACAACATAAATATATCTATATATACAACATATATAAAGTCACCTGTCCATCAGAAAATTTAGAATTGTTAAATCAAGCTTACTGATTCTTAACAAGAGGTTCTCTCACAATCTGAAACATCTCTATCTGCATAAAAAAAAACAAAGATACAAACTGAATGAGAAACTATTTATTTAGCACGAAACTATACACAAAAGATGTCAACTTGACTGGGGTCATTTGCAACTTTCTCGGCAAGCTCAACAAATTTGTGAAAATTAAAAAGATATAAAACTGGAAATAAAAATTAAGGGTATTCGGTTATTAAACCTAACAAAAATCCATAGATTAGAACAGATTTGGGTTGATAAAAAAAGATCTATTTGCAGTGGTAAATAAAAAAAAAAACCTAAATCTTCTATATCAACAAAACCCCTAAATCAATAACCAACAAAAACCCAAAATCTTTAAAATCCAGTGATTAAAAAAATAAAACATATCTGTTACCTAACCTTGACGGGATTTGCAGTAGCATGAAACCCTAGATGATAACATTCGTTTGAAACTTAGAGGAAGGGATGCAGAAGAGTTTTCTTTAAATTGGGTCTCGAATTTTAAATTGAAAGTCCTACTGAATCATCCGGATTCCCGAGGAGAGCGTGCGCTAAGATCAACTACCTGTTTTCAGTTTGACAAAATACCAGGACTGCCCCTCACTTATGCTTATTAATAGATGGTAGAGAAGGGTAATATAGTATTTTTCCAACTAACTATTTTCTAACATTTACCAAAAGTGGAAGGGAAAAAATCATTATAAAGGAGTAATAGATTGGAGGTTCAAAATGTTTGCTACCATCGGAGGTTCAAAATATTTGGCTCCATCAAGATTGGTGTTTTAAGTGTATCGATATTATTGTATTGTATTTTGTATATACTAGATATGTACTTTGGGGACTGCTTTGTGCTGGCAGTCCTTTATTAATAGCATACCTTTCTGTCTTTCAATAAAAATATACACCATCAAAATGCTTCAAAACATATTAATGACATAATGTTGATAATGTAGGGCAAGTTTCTTCAAAATAAATTGTAAAGACCATCTCCAATGGCAATTTACTTACCAAGATGTTCTTAAAACCATATGTTAACATGTTGCCGAGGTAAACAATGTGCTTAATTAGAGATGGCCTACATTTGTTAGGTTAAATTTCTTGATACTTTATACAAGTAAAAAACTCCTTAGAAGGCTATATAGTTCATTGTTAAGATGATTATGAATCCTACAAGATGAACCCAACACAACAATAATATGTTCAAAAACACTTCCCAAAACAAAAACTACCATCTTTTTGTTCCAACTAGAAAAACGTAAGCTATGGACTCTTCTACCAAGTCTAATACAATCTGTCACTAACCCAAACAAATTAGATAAACGCACAAAATAGATCACTAAAACTTGACTGTAGAGCCTAAACTTTCAAATACAACTTAAGGAAGAAGTCCATGACCATCCCAAAAGTTGCAATATCTTTGACGATTCTTTTAACCCAAACGGGTTATATATTGACCCCGTATGGGATGTACTTGGGGGCGTGTGCCTCTTGTATAAACATCTAACATTTATAGTTTAAAAAAAAAAAAAAAAAAAAAAAAAAAAAAAAAAAAAAAAAAAAAAAAAAAAAAAAAAAAAAAAAAAAAAAAAAAAAAAAAAAAAAAAAAAAAAAAAAAAAAAAAAAAAAAAAAAAAAAAAAAAAAAAAAAAAAAAAAAAAAAAAAAAAAAAAAAAAAAAAAAAAAAAAAAAAAAAAAAAAAAAAAAAAAAAAAAAAAAAAAAAAAAAAAAAAAAAAAAAAAAAAAAAAAAAAAAAAAAAAAAAAAAAAAAAAAAAAAAAAAAAAAAAAAAAAAAAAAAAAAAAAAAAAAAAAAAAAAAAAAAAAAAAAAAAAAAAAAAAAAAAAAAAAAAAAAAAAAAAAAAAAAAAAAAAAAAAAAAAAAAAAAAAAAAAAAAAAAAAAAAAAAAAAAAAAAAAAAAAAAAAAAAAAAAAAAAAAAAAAAAAAAAAAAAAAAAAAAAAAAAAAAAAAAAAAAAAAAAAAAAAAAAAAAAAAAAAAAAAAAAAAAAAAAAAAAAAAAAAAAAAAAAAAAAAAAAAAAAAAAAAAAAAAAAAAAAAAAAAAAAAAAAAAAAAAAAAAAAAAAAAAAAAAAAAAAAAAAAAAAAAAAAAAAAAAAAAAAAAAAAAAAAAAAAAAAAAAAAAAAAAAAAAAAAAAAAAAAAAAAAAAAAAAAAAAAAAAAAAAAAAAAAAAAAAAAAAAAAAAAAAAAAAAAAAAAAAAAAAAAAAAAAAAAAAAAAAAAAAAAAAAAAAAAAAAAAAAAAAAAAAAAAAAAAAAAAAAAAAAAAAAAAAAAAAAAAAAAAAAAAAAAAAAAAAAAAAAAAAAAAAAAAAAAAAAAAAAAAAAAAAAAAAAAAAAAAAAAAAAAAAAAAAAAAAAAAAAAAAAAAAAAAAAAAAAAAAAAAAAAAAAAAAAAAAAAAAAAAAAAAAAAAAAAAAAAAAAAAAAAAAAAAAAAAAAAAAAAAAAAAAAAAAAAAAAAAAAAAAAAAAAAAAAAAAAAAAAAAAAAAAAAAAAAAAAAAAAAAAAAAAAAAAAAAAAAAAAAAAAAAAAAAAAAAAAAAAAAAAAAAAAAAAAAAAAAAAAAAAAAAAAAAAAAAAAAAAAAAAAAAAAAAAAAAAAAAAAAAAAAAAAAAAAAAAAAAAAAAAAAAAAAAAAAAAAAAAAAAAAAAAAAAAAAAAAAAAAAAAAAAAAAAAAAAAAAAAAAAAAAAAAAAACAAAACAGAGGTGAACCGCCATCGCTAAACCAAAACCGTACCTGCCACCGCCAGGTGAATCACAGGTGTGATTCCAAATCCATAGCCACCAACCGCTGCTAGACGCCGCCGTCCTCCTGCAACCACCGCCGCTGGTCTTCCATCGATCGAGAAGAACAAAGACCAGATCATCTTTTTTATCTCTCGTGTGAAGAAGAAAGAAAACCGGTGGTGGTGTGAGGTTAAGAAGAAAAGAAAAAAGTCGGGTTCATAAAAAACTTTGAGCTCGCAAGAAAAAAGTCGGGTTCATAAAAAAAAACTTTGAACTCGCAAGAAAAAGTCGGGTTCATAAACAACTTTGAGCTCGCAAGAAAAAGGGAGGAAAGTCACAAAGTGGCAGACAAAGTCACAAAGTTTTTTTGTGATCTTTTTAAAGTTTCATACTTTGGCAAAAATATTCCCTCAAACCAATATTGCATCAAACGTGTACAAGAAAGAGACACGGCAATAATCGCCACCCAATTATTCCATCTAATAATTTATTTATTGAATTATTATTAAAAAAAAAAGGTGGTGGCAGTCGGTTAGAAGAAACCAAGCAAGAAAAAAGTCGGGTTCATAAAAAACTTTGAGCTCGCAAGAAAAAAGTCGGGTTCATAAAAAACTTTGAGCTCGCAAGAAAAAAGTCGGGTTCATAAAATTTGAACCCGCAAGAAAAGAAAAAGTCGGGTTCAAATATCTGAATTCGCAAGAAAAAAGTCGGCCTCAAATCTCTGAGATTTCTGAGTCCGCGAGAAAAGAAAAAAATCAAAGAAATATTCCTTGGCAAGTTGGGAGTTCCAACTTGAGGGGGAGTATTAGAAAAGAAAGAAATATGCCTGTATTTTTTTTAGGGGGAGATATAGGTATATAAAGGAGTGAAGAAGGCGGTAGCTCAACAATCAAACAAAAGGCTACCATGAAGAAGGCGACAGCTCAAAACCAAATCTACCATGTCCGAAGGCGGTATCTCACTAAATAAACTGTGAGACTACCATGTCTAAAGGCGGTAGCACAAACCAAAAAACTACCATGTCAAAGGCGGTATCTCACTAAACAAACTGTGAGACTACCATGTCAAAGGCGGTAGCTCAAGTCAAACTCAAAACCAATTCAAGTTGAATATTGGTGACCCCACTATTCAACTTGAGGGGGAGTGTTAGAACATGTTACAAAATATAACAATGACGTAAGACAGTAACATAAAAGTAAGAGTGTAACAGATAAGAGTGTATCATGTCCCTATCTGTATACACTCTGTAACTCTCCTCCTATGTGTGTCTATCATTCCAAAACTGATATAAATATCAGTATGGTATTGTAACATATAAATCAATTAAATAACAATGTAGTCTTTTATTTCCCTCTCGTATCAAGGGCTGTATAAGCCTTACAGTCTATTGTATTATATTTTCTATAACAATTGTTAGCAAAAAGACCATCATTTTAGCTTGTTTAGTTAATTGTGGCGAATATTGAACAAGAACCCAGCCCATTTGATAAGCAGGTTAGTCATATCGGCCCATATCCCCATACTAGATCAAAAAGTACAAAACAAATGTATAAAACGAGAATCTGAATATGATCAATGCACACTTTAAAATTAAGGCAGAAGTATAAAAAATTACGAAAATACTTTGAAGCTAAACAATAAGTACAACGTGATTAACGTACGAAAACATAAAGTTGTTGCAACTTTATGTTGAAAAACATATGTACAGAATTGAAGATACAAGTATTGTTTGATATTGCGTCTTGAAGTGATCATCTGCGCTTGCATAACACAAATAATGAAAAAAATGTTTGGCAAAAAAATTGAACGTGTGTTTCATGGTGACAAAATGCAATTTTGGAAAAGCATGTTAGGTGAAACACAATCCCAATCACCCCCTTTACTATTTCATTGGTAGTCTTAGGGCTAGGGCCCGTTTCTTTTTTAGTCATTGAGTGCTAAGTGTATAAAGCTATAAATAATGTCTATATGTATTAAATAGAAAATAAGTAATTGACGGTTATTTTTGTTTATTAAGTAAAAAAAACATAAAATTTGACTGGGTGTATTAATTTTTTAATTATAAAGTTATTAAGTAAAAAAAACATAAAATTTGACTGGTGTATTAAGTTTTTAATTATAAATCTATTAAGTAAAAAAAACATAAAATTTGACTGGTGTATTAAGTTTTTAATTATAAATCTATTAAGTAAAAAAAACATAAAATTTGACTGGTGTATTAAGTTTTTAATTATAAAGTCTATTAAGTAAAAAAAACATAAAATTTGACTGTGTATTAAGTTTTTAATTATTAAAGTCTATTAAGTAAAAAAAAAAAAAAACACTTCATTCTGGGTTCTTGGTTAACTCCGGCAGTACATACTGCTTTGGCTGTTGTACCCTGGGAGACTGACGGGTTCACTTGGGTGACCCGAAATCAGTTTTAAGGGCCCTCTGTTAAACAGAATCCTCAGCCCGTTGTTAACTTGTTCCTTTCTGTTTATGTTATTGTCTTGTATTTTGATTCTTGTATTAGTTTCTTAGTTGTTACTTTCTTTGTAACCTTCTGTAATTCGAATGTTATCGATAAAATGTTATTTTAAGAATGGTGTTCCTACATGAAACAAGGGTATTGAGGGTATGAATGGCAACATCACATTTTCTGCAGAGTAACGCCCTCTCTTCCAAACAAAAAAAGTAGCCATTTGCTTCCTGCAATATATATATTAATTCATGACAAATAAGGTAATCTTTTAGAGACAACTATATTTACAACCTTACATTTGTTGTTAAAAACTTAACTATTACATTTGTCAACCTGACCCAAAACCCATAATCTACATTTGTGTAGATTAATCTACATTTGTGTAGATTAATCTACATTTGTGTAGATTATGTGTAAATTGTGTCAAGCTGACCCAAAACCCATAATCTACATTTGTGTAGATTAATCTACATTTGTGTAGATTATGTGTAAATTGTGTCAAGCTGACCCAAAACCCATAATCTACATTTGTGTAGATTAATCTACATTTGTGTAGATTATGTGTAAATTGTGTCAAGCTGACCCAACCCCAAGCTGACCCAAAACCCATAATCTACATTTGTGTAGACTATGTGTAAATTATGTCAAGCTGACCCAAAACCCATAATCTACATTTGTGTAGATTAATCTACATTTGTGTAGATTATGTGTAAATTGTGTCAAGCTGACCCAAACCCATAATCTACATTTGTGTAGACTATGTGTAAATTATGTCAAGCTGACCCAAAACCCATAATCTACATTTGTGTAGATTAATCTACATTTGTGTAGATTATGTGTAAATTGTGTCAAGCTGACCCAAACCCATAATCTACATTTGTGTAGATTATGTGTAAATTGTGTCAAGCTGACCCAACCTGACCCAGACCCCAAGCTGACCCAAAACCCATAATCTACATTTGTGTAGATTATGTGTAAATTATGTCAAGCTGACCCAAAACCCATAATCTACATTTGTGTAGATTAATCTACATTTGTGTAGATTATGTGTAAATTGTGTCAAGCTGACCCAAAACCCATAATCTACATTTGTGTAGATTATGTGTAAATTGTGTCAAGCTGACCCAAAACCCATAATCTACATTTGTGTAGATTAATCTACATTTGTGTAGATTAATCTACATTTGTGTAGATTAATCTACATTTGTGTAGATTATGTGTAAATTGTGTCAAGCTGACCCAAAACCCATAATCTACATTTGTGTAGATTATGTAATTGACTCAAGCTGACCCAAAACCCATAATCTACATTTGTGTAGATTAATCTACATTTGTGTAGATTAATCTACATTTGTGTAGATTAATCTACATTTGTGTAGATTAATCTACATTTGTGTAGATTAATCTACATTTGTGTAGATTATGTGTAAATTGTGTCAAGCTGACCCAACCACCCAAGCTGACCCAACCTAGAACCCAAGCTGACCCAAAACCCATAATCTACATTTGTGTAGATTATGTGTAGATTGTGTCAAGCTGACCCAGACCCATAATCTACATTTGTGTAGATTATGTGTAAATTGTGTCAAGCTGACCCAACCCCAAGCTGACCCAACCCCAAGCTGACCCAACCTGACCCAAGTTGACCCAACCCCAAGTTGACCCAACCCAAGCTGACCCAACCCCAAGCTGACCCAACCTGACCCAGACCCCAAGCTGACCCAACCCCAAGCTGACCCAACCTGACCCAAGCTGACCCAACCTAGAACCCAAGCTGACCCAAAACCCATAATCTACATTTGTGTAGATTATGTGTAAATTGTGTCAAGCTGACCCAACCCCAAGCTGACCCAACCTGACCCAGACCCCAAGCTGACCCAACCTGACCCAAGCTGACCCAGACCCCAAGCTGACCCAAAACCCATAATCTACATTTGTGTAGATTAATCTACATTTGTGTAGATTATGTGTAAATTGTGTCAAGCTGACCCAACCCACAAGCTGACCCAACCTGACCAGACCCCAAGCTGACCCAGACCCCAAGCTGACCCAACCCTGACCCAGACTCCAAGCTGACCCAACCCTGACCCAACCCCAAGCTGACCCAAACTGACCCAACCCTAAGCTGACCCAACCCAACCCTAAGCTGACCCAAGCTGACCTAACCTGACAGACCCCAAGCTGACCCAACCTGACCCAGACCCCAAGCTGATCCAACTCAAGCTGACCAACCCAAGCTGACCAACCCAAGCTGACTGAGAGCCCAAGCTGACCTGACCCAACCCAACCCCAAGCTGACCCAACCCAGCTGACCAAGCTGACCCTACCCAAGCTGACCCAACCCAGCTGACCAAGCTGACTCAACCCAAGCTGACCCAGAACCTAAGCTGACCAAGCTTCACAAAATTTTAATTTATTTACGATTATGCCACCGCGCAATTTTTTTTTATTTTGACACATGTCGCGTTTTGATTGGCCCATAAGACCTTCTCTCCCTTCTCTCCTTAAGACACCTTCTTTCAGGATCCTCACCCTATATATATATATATATATATATATAAATACGAGCATGGTACCCGCCGTTGCGGCGAATACTATTGACGGGGCGTTTCATTTCGTGATTAGTGTCTCAAAAGTCTAAGCTTTAGAACCCTAACATACAATTATAAAGAGAGGATGATCGGAGACACAAAATTAATATCGGTGGAGGAAAAAAAACGGCAACAATTAATGGAGATGGAGATAGTGGTATACAATAGTTATATGTGTAAGGGCAAATAAGTAAATTCGCATGTCCCAAATTTATAAACTTTTCAACACCACCCTATAATCTTTAATAAGGAGTATAGATATAAAAAGAAATAAGTCAAATGAGTTACCGACCTATATATTACGAAGTAAAATTAAATTAATAGATCGGTCCTTATTAAAAAACAGATAAGATATTTGTAAGTTGTAGCCTTGTAGGTACCATTATTTCATACCTTTCAAATAATAACACCGACACGGCGACACCGTGCAACAGTTTAGTTCCTTTACCTTTAACCAGTTATTTTATTTTATTTTTTGTTTTTAATGGCAAATTTAGACATACCTATTCTCATATCCAATTCTAGTTAATTAGTATCTATTTTTAGTAATAAATTAGCATAGTATCTGCACAATGCGATGACGTCATGACGATGACGGTGGTGTAATGACGGCGACTAATGATGATGATGGTGACAGCGTCAAATGATATAGGCAATTTATGTAAAGTTCTTTTGATTTAAATATAGTAGAGATTTTTTATAATATAAAAGACCAATGATGTAATTTAATATAATTGGTTGGTGGCGATGTATTTCATTAAGGATGGTTTGGTCAATTCGTGTATTTCATTTTTCTTAACTTTCAAGATTGGGTTATAATTTTTATATTAAAAGGTGCGAGGTTACTTTTAACTCAATAGTGTCTACATCTTTTCTTTGGATCAATAATCCGGATAATAAAAGTTGTTTGACGTGGGAAGCTTGGATTAAGAGTCCTTTATCTGGGTAACATCGATTTTTGTTTGTTAGCTTTTTCCTTAGAACTTGTTTGGGGCTGCATCAAAAACTTCACGAAGTGAAAACCGGTGGCTCGACCTTCGTTGTTGGAGTTTTTTCTTATGTCTCTTTTGTAATTGGCATAAGTTTTTTCAACCCTTTTGCAGCCTTAGCAGTTAAAGTTCTGAGTTGGATCTAGTCTGTATATTTTGTTGTATTTCTAGATCGTGTATGCTTGAATACTAGTAGCTTGCTAGTGTTCCTTGTTAATTATTAATATAAATTTTTGCCGTTCAAAAAAAAAAAATTCTTTATACAAATGAAAATATAGAAAGATATTATAACTTAAGTTGCATACATGTATTTACAATTAAACCAATAGTATAAACTAAAAATATGTATGTCTAGATAGATTAAACCAATAACATAACTACACAAGTTTAAAATCTGTATGTATAGATAGATAGATAGATAGATAGATAGACGGATGGATACCTGACAAATATCACACTTAGGCAATAAGTGATTATTGGCGGAGGTAGAAAGAGCAACTTTTTGATGCTTAGTAGCCAGCTTATTAGCCGCATGCACTTTCTCATCACACCTCTTGCACAACGCAGCGTCGTCCGCAAAACAAAACACCGTGGCCTCCACCTTCTCACACACGTTACACTGTATCTTCATCCCTTTTTCGGTATTCTAATCTTCTTCACTACCAAATACTATATATATGTCACACTATCTATAACTTTATTTAATTACAATACTATTAATATATAAAAAGAAAGAAAATCTTCTTAGCTAGAGAATTTTTTTTTATCTTAGTTTGTATGTTTAAGATGTTTAGATCGGGGTGTAATATGTGGATATATATAGGGGATTTTTTATTTTTGTGTAGTACGGATAACTTTTATGTTTTTTCTTTAAGAAGAAGACGAAAATGGAAAGTTTTGGAATGGGTGATAATTTTTATTTTGGGTGATGAATTTGATGTGGACACGTCGGTGATTAGTTACATGAATCATGGGCTTAGCTGGCTTTTCTACGCGCGCTTAGGAGGTGTTTGGTTCAATGGAATTCATATGAATTCAATGGAATTGGAATTTGAATTCCATCTTTTACTTGTTTGGTTGGAAGAATTGAAAATTTTCCATCAAATTCCTTAAAACAAAGAATTCACGATTCCTTCACAAAACCCATGGAAAGTTTTCAATTCCAATGGAATTCAATCAATTTGACAAAAAACCCAACAAAGTATACAAAGTTATTTCTGCTTTACCTTTATATTTTGACTACTTTAGCCGCCTGTGCCTTGCCGCCACCAACCACTGCCACCGATTAGGACATGCCTCTGACCACCATTTTTGTTCGATTAGACACATCACCCGACCCATTGACCATCACGTGTTAACGATTGACTAAATACACACACGGTTAGAAACCGCCACCAACCACCCGACCTAATACAGTGCTTGGTATAGTTTTCTTATTTATCTTTTCGATTTGATTAAAAGGAAACGGTTAGTTTCAAAAATGAGATGCTTTTGAATGTTAATTGGAACATGATTTACTCATGGATGCTTTTGAGAGTGATGCAGGGAAACAAAAAAGAGAAGTGAATTATGGTGAGTGAGAGTGAGTCGTTCAAGAAAAAAAGAAAGAGAGTGAAAAAGACATATCATATACAATATTGTTTTATTGGTACGAGTAAATAGATAGATGGTGTAAGGGTAATTTTGTCAATAATATGATTTGCTTTTTAACTTTTTTTACAACATTAATTCTGTCAACCAAATACAACACATATTATAAAACTTTCCAATTCCAATTCCTTCAAATTCTAATTCTTTTTGTAAATTCAAATTCTTTCAAAAACATTCCGTGAACCAATTTCCGAGATATTATTATTTTTCAATTTAATAGTAATAGTATCTGATAGATATAAATATATAATGGTTGCAGAAATTCAAATGTGATATCTCATATATTGGTAACCGAGAAGCGAGAATAGTTTCCTTTTTTTCCCCCAACTAAATATGCAAACTTCGTACCAATCGAGTTGATGTCAAATTAAGGTCACTGCCACAATGATTAGATGAATAAGAAAGAAAAGCATATATCATTTTAAAAAAGGCAGAAAAAGAATAAATATCTTTCGACTAGAGCTGTCAAGTAATGGGGCATGTTGCAACTTGATAAAATGTTGGATATTTTCATGACTTGCGAGTCCAAGAATACACCAAGTATAGACAATTTTCTTGATACTTATTTTTTATTTTGACATGTCTCTCGATCTCTAAGTTACCAAAAAGTATAGGTCTATATGTATTCTATGCAGACCGACATTTTTCTATGAGAAGTGAGAATTATTTGACGTTAGATACAAACAAGTCGCTAAGAATATAGACACCGGAAAGAGATATATACTGTCAGCAGATATATGTATTTGTATATATTAGTGTCTAGATACCAAATAAGCCCATGGTACAGGCTCCATTAGCCCATCTTGTATTTTTTTTTATAATGGTTGTAAGTTGTAACACATTTGGAGGAATACACACAGTACAAAGTACATTTCTTAACATATACTGCTAGATTTATTTGACATAAAGATCCAAAACTTTAACTACAATGTGGGAGTATAAAGGTTGGGATTCGTGGAACTTAGAATCAGTTTTGTTTGCATGTTGCAGCTGGGAATCACAAGAAGTTGTAAGTTGTAACGCATACACTTTATAGGTATTGTGGGCTTCTGGTCCATTTATTGTTTTTTTTTTTCTTGAGCTTTGGGCTTACTTTGACTTAGCCATATTTTCATACTGTATTATTTTGTGTGTATGTGTGTTTTCCCTCTAAAATTTGTTTTCTCGGCGACAATTGCGAACCCTTTTTCATCTTATTTTCCACCTTTTTTCGTCTTTTTTAGGTACAAACCAATCTATTAATCATTTTTTAACATGTTTTTTCATCTCTATATCTTGTCATGATCCCTTTTTTCATCATTGTCCGTGGTCAGAACAATTGAGGAGTTAAAAATCATGATCAACCTTTGGGTTAGGAGTAGATCAGGTTTGATGGTGTAAAATGGGCTAAATGGAATGCATTTTATCTAAATGGTGTCGTACAACATTTCGGGGTCCTTGTTATTTTACTGGTTGTATGTGGTATATTGTATATTGTATCGTGCGTGGTGTTCGATTAACTCGCTGAACATTCTATGCTAGTTACTTGCTACCTTAAATTATTAATGAAAGTTTTGTTGCCTACCCCCCCCCCCCCCCCCCCCCCCCCCCCCCCCCCCCCCCCCCCCCCCCCCCCCCCCCCCCCCCCCCCCCCCCCCCCCCCCCCCCCCCCCCCCCCCCCCCCCCCCCCCCCCCCCCCCCCCCCCCCCCCCCCCCCCCCCCCCCCCCCCCCCCCCCCCCCCCCCCCCCCCCCCCCCCCCCCCCCCCCCCCCCCCCCCCCCCCCCCCCCCCCCCCCCCCCCCCCCCCCCCCCCCCCCCCCCCCCCCCCCCCCCCCCCCCCCCCCCCCCCCCCCCCCCCCCCCCCCCCCCCCCCCCCCCCCCCCCCCCCCCCCCCCCCCCCCCCCCCCCCCCCCCCCCCCCCCCCCCCCCCCCCCCCCCCCCCCCCCCCCCCCCCCCCCCCCCCCCCCCCCCCCCCCCCCCCCCCCCCCCCCCCCCCCCCCCCCCCCCCCCCCCCCCCCCCCCCCCCCCCCCCCCCCCCCCCCCCCCCCCCCCCCCCCCCCCCCCCCCCCCCCCCCCCCCCCCCCCCCCCCCCCCCCCCCCCCCCCCCCCCCCCCCCCCCCCCCCCCCCCCCCCCCCCCCCCCCCCCCCCCCCCCCCCCCCCCCCCCCCCCCCCCCCCCCCCCCCCCCCCCCCCCCCCCCCCCCCCCCCCCCCCCCCCCCCCCCCCCCCCCCCCCCCCCCCCCCCCCCCCCCCCCCCCCCCCCCCCCCCCCCCCCCCCCCCCCCCCCCCCCCCCCCCCCCCCCCCCCCCCCCCCCCCCCCCCCCCCCCCCCCCCCCCCCCCCCCCCCCCCCCCCCCCCCCCCCCCCCCCCCCCCCCCCCCCCCCCCCCCCCCCCCCCCCCCCCCCCCCCCCCCCCCCCCCCCCCCCCCCCCCCCCCCCCCCCCCCCCCCCCCCCCCCCCCCCCCCCCCCCCCCCCCCCCCCCCCCCCCCCCCCCCCCCCCCCCCCCCCCCCCCCCCCCCCCCCCCCCCCCCCCCCCCCCCCCCCCCCCCCCCCCCCCCCCCCCCCCCCCCCCCCCCCCCCCCCCCCCCCCCCCCCCCCCCCCCCCCCCCCCCCCCCCCCCCCCCCCCCCCCCCCCCCCCCCCCCCCCCCCCCCCCCCCCCCCCCCCCCCCCCCCCCCCCCCCCCCCCCCCCCCCCCCCCCCCCCCCCCCCCCCCCCCCCCCCCCCCCCCCCCCCCCCCCCCCCCCCCCCCCCCCCCCCCCCCCCCCCCCCCCCCCCCCCCCCCCCCCCCCCCCCCCAAATAATAATAAAAAAAAAAGTTGTGAAAATGATGGCAAAAAAGATAGAAAAAAGTTCGCCCAAATAATTAAGTTATGTACTTATGTCACCAGGGGAAATTAATCTTGCCTGAAATTCGCTGAAAGTCATTCAGAAGTACCATATTTGTATAAAATTTGAAAGTCCATTGAGTATATAGCTCAATGAAAGTAAACAGGTGCAACTGCATACAAACCGAAAAGTATGTTGCATTTTAGGACTGTTATCATAATATGTTTTGGACTATTATATATGGATTGCATAGTCTATCATGTTATTAAGAATGTTTTATATGTTGAAAGTTGTTGTTTCATTCTATATTTCTATGATCTGAAGTTTTAGACTGCCCTTCACTTATACTTGGTAACTAACACTAGAACTAATACTTCAGCAAAATCGTGTACAAGATTTGATTCCAAGTATCAGGAACACCAGCAAGACACCAATGGCTGCAGTCTATCATTCCACCTGCATACTTGGATGGGTGCCCATCTTCTCGCAATTGGGTCAGTAGTGTTATATCCAACAAATAAGCTGGATTTCTCATTTTTGTAATTACATTTTTCACCACTTGTTCTGCTGGATGTCTCTTCCCAGGATAGCTAAATCCTTCTATAGGTTGAGTTTGCCCGTTACAGTTCTCTACACCCGATGCCCCCCAATCCTTGCCACTATTTAAGACAATTAGTATATCAGTTAGAACCACATGATGAAACCTTTTTCTGTAGTAGATGACACTTACTCGTAATGAACAGCAGATATCCCTTGGAAAAAGACTCGGGTTTTCTTAGGATTCGTGTTGGAATCAACCCATCTAGCCCATGTAGTCAGTGCGATCTTGTAAGCGTCCATAATAGCCATGTCTTTGTATAGCTTTTCACCAACTCGATAGTAGTCCCATCTGCAACCATAACTACTACTTAACAAATCTGTTTAAGGAACACCCACAACATAGTAGAGGTGACAAAATGGGCGGATCAGGTAAAAGGTCAAATTCAACAAAAACTCGTACAAGAGTTTTATTACTTCCCTGATCTAACTTTTTGATTTAAAATGTTAAGTAGTACAATTTAGTGACTTTCAACCCGTTCAACCCATTTTCTTTAGTATTTTTGCGAACCCTTTTAACCTCTTAAAGATATAGCATAGCCCAAATCAATCCATTTAAAAGTCAATCGGTCAAAACTGCAACATTTTCATTTGTTTAGCTACAAACCGTACGTTTTATATGCTCCGCCGTGAACCCACCAATGATAGCTATTAAAGATCAAGATATCTGCTTCTTCCCATCTCCCCCCTCTGCTGATTGAGTCCAACTTCAAAACTCTTCCGTTTTCTTCCATCACCATGTCTACAAGGAACCCGTTTTTCTGATACATTATGGAAACACCATGATCCTTCAATCACAGAAAATCAGACATTTAGATCAAAAAGCTGGATACCCATTTCTTAAAGGGTATAACTTGATTTTTAGTTTATTGTATTTAGTATTCTAATGCTTGGAAATGAAGACTCACATAAAAGAAATAAGTATATGATCCTTGAGGTGAGTAATTGCGGCTGTAACGTCGACCAGGATGGTAAAGCATGCATGCTAGTGACTGGGCCTGGTTCGAACTTAACGAGTCCCCTACAAACATTATCTTTTTACCTTTGTATCTCCTTAGAAATTCTTCACCATTGAATCTATATAAATTTCAAAGCAAATTTTAGCTACAAAATAATACTAATTTTTCCAAGAGTTATACAAACATTTTATTAAAAATTTATAACAAAAATGTGAAAAGAGAAAGGACCTTGAAAGGGAGCAACCGTGTGGCTGCCAAGTGAAGTTGAGATACATGCTATCGGGTCTACCATTTTCCTGGCAGTTCAGGCCCGGGTTTATAAACGGGCATTCTGACCCCTTATACATGGGGTATGAACCCGTTTCATCCCATACCCACCTCCCTCTGAATAAATTGCAACTTCTTTCGTCCCCATAAACACCGCTAACTTCCCTTGTTAGTACATAAACAAGAAGAAAACACACAGTCCACACACTCATTTTTAACATGAACTAAACCGGACTCAGACTTTTTATGAGGTGTCTTGGGTAGTTGGACAATGTGCATTTTGTGTCCTTCACTCTATAACAACTTTTTCTCCCTTAATAGTTTATCTACTATGGAGTAGAACCATGTTTGGTGCAATATTGGTAAAATTCGTTTCCGGTAATAGTAGAGAGGGGGTAATGCCTCATTGTACAACTGAACATTCTTAATAAGTTGAACGGCTTCAAACTGATCTGACAACCCCCCCCCCCCCCCCCCCCCAAAAAAAAAAGTTCGGAATATGGTAAAGTAACTCGACTTTCTCCACAAGATTGTAGATAATCGGAATCAAATTATAGTCATGATACATAGGTCTGTGATTAATATGCCAACCACTGACACTTGAATTCGACTCCCTCTTTCCTCATCTCCACTTTCAATATTGCCAATTGTTTTTCATGTCTTTTCAAGTGGATTCAAAACCAAGTGATCAAGATGAAAAGTGCACTGGTCGGTTAGGACTTTTCCTACCATGGCTAGTATTTGGGCTTACTAATCATGAAAATCTGGCTCACGTGCCTGAACCAATAAGATGATCCATATTCTTTCAGTTTTAGAAAGAACACAATCAGCGAACAATTCAAAAAATCCATAATTAACCTAATTGATACCCTCCAGTTATTAACCAACGATTTATGAAATATGTTGCAACCAATAAAAAAATTAAACCAACGATTTATGAAATATGTTGCAACAATAAAAAAAAACTTAGACTATAGGATTAGGGGCTGCGCGAACGCAAGCCCCCACTGCCACAAATTATGATGTAGGCTCGACCACTTGGGCCGACCTTAAAGACAGCACCCCTCCTAAAGTGCAATGGAGGTCACTGACCTAGGCCATGGACCTTCTTGATCATCCATCGACCCCATCCAGGTAAGTATGTAATCCAATTCCCTATTTTCCCTTTTAAACAGCTTCCCTCCTTTCCACTTTGTTTTCTCAACCGATGTGGGACTCCTATTCAACTATGCAAATCACATAAGATCTTTTTCTAATAACTCATGGAATATTTTATTCTTGCAAAAAATAAGTGCAATCTGGTCTAAGCCATGGACCTTATTAAATGCTATTGTTTTGTGCCAAACAAATATAAGATATGAATAAACAGAGTTCGATTTAAACAAACCTTATCGTGTGTATAAAGATGATTAATGGCTCGAGGCATCAAATTATATGACATATAGATAAAATATGAACCTTCACTAATTAAATTATGTCTACATCGTATATATGTATGATTATTAAAACTACTCGTATAACTTATATAGAGATATATCTGCACTATCTTTATTAAGATTACAAACACAAACATCGTATCTTATCTAACTATTTTCTATATAACAATCCAACAATCAACTAATTGTTGGTTCAATTTTCATAACATAAGATTGTAGAGTAAAATATTCCAAGTATCAGGAACTCCGGCTAGACACCAATGACTGCAATCCTTCCCAGTTTTCTTGTCAAGCCCGTACGTTGATGGATGCCCATCTTTTCGCATAGACGAGAGGTTAGTTATGTCCAACAAAGTCACCGGTTTTTTGATGGTTTTCAATTCATTCTTCAAAACCTCAAGTGCGGCGGAAGGTGTTCCCGTATAGGTGGAGCCAGGAATTGGTACTTTCTGTCCTATGCAAGCTTGTGCATGTGGTTCCCCCCAATTTGTGCCACTATCATATACAGTATCATGATAAATGTTGTTAGTATTTATCTAACAATTGTTAAATGGAAAAAAAAAAAGTATTTAGTAGTTACTTACTTGTAATGAGTAGGTGAAATCCCTTGAAAGAAAACTTTAGACTTAAGTGGATCAATATTGGCATCAACCCATCGACCCCATGTATCAATAGCCTTCCCGAATGCAACTAGACGATCCATGTCTCGTTCTTTATACACTTTATTTCCGTCTTGTATATAGTCAAATCTACATTAACATCATATATATATATATATATGATCATCTTTATTAATTACTCTTTAGTTCTTCGACTTCAATCCAAATAATTGCATTCATATAGGATTGTTACTCCCGTATATACATAAAATACATGTATGCATATGTGTGTATCTATAATATTTGTACATATTACAAATTGCACACACACATATGTATAGATGTGTAACATATTTACATGACCAATGGAGTGAAACCCCAGTGGTACCGTTACCATGTTACTACATTGACGCACAGATGAAGATGCAGGTTACAGGTTTGAAATTTGACAAAGATAAGTGGAAAAAACTATATTTTGTAATCCATGTATGAAAATTGTGAACCAGTCATGAATTCTGTGCCGTCGATACATGAAACCAAAGTTCTCATCATTTACTTTTTTTATAGAGGAATGTTATATCAACAAACAAATTTTACAAACTAAGTTGACACCAATAAATGAGTTTTAATTTTCTCTTTTTTATTTTCCCTCTATCTTATTGGTTCAAGTCGGTTAGTAAACTTTGTTTGTAATGATTTGTTTCTGATTGTAGCATTGCTTTTCTTTATAACATATGTACACGTATGAAGCAGATAAAGAACGAGGACATACGGTTGTTTAGGGCCCTTTCGGGTCCACCAGTGCCACGTGTTAAAGATAAGGTAATCAACACCCAACCAGAGGTTGCCATTTGTAATTGAATCCAATTTCAACACCTTTTCGGTTTTTACCTTGACAACATCTACCAAATATAAGCTATGATGGTATATGACTTTCACTCCATAACTCTGAAAAAAATACAAAGACGCATGAATCTATCAAACACAATTGATTTTGTATGTTTTTTTTTCTTTCTAGAACGGCACAATTTGATTTGTATCACTACAACAAATTTATTGTTTGTACGCAATTCTTCTACGCACTCTTTAAAAATGCGTAAAATTTGGTTAAGTTGTTCACACTTAGAAATGTGTACAAATAGTCTACATTAAAAAGTGCGAAAAAATTTACAAGTTTCACATTTAAAAGTGTGAAGAAAAGTGTTTACACACTAATAAGTGTGTACAATATAAAATTTGTACGCGCTTTTAAATGTAAAAATCATTTTTCTTCGCGAGTGATTTTTACGCACTTAAAAATTAATTCTTCGCAGGTGATATCTACGCAAGTGCGTTGAAATGACTCGCGAAAAAAATGATCTTCACACTTATAAGTGCATAAATTATAAAATTTGTACACACTTATTAGTGTGAACATTTTTTCTTCACACTTTTAAATATGAAACTTCTAACTTTTTTTTGCACTTTTTAATGTAGACTATTTGTACACATTTTTAAGTGTGAACGATTCAACAAAATTTTACGCACTTTTAGAAATTGTGTAGAATAAAGTGTGTAGATTGACTAATTTGTTGTAGTGTATGTATCATGTTATATTTTCATTAGCTAGCTAGCTAGGTACTACTAGTACTATTTTTTGTTAACACAATAGCTAGCCATATGCAAGTTCCCACATGAACTACAAGTCTACAAGTACGTTATGCAACATTTGTTTAAAGTTATGAGGGGTAAAATATTTACAATAGCAATAATATAAAAAAGGAAAATAATAATGACATTAGAATCTTATTCTATGCATACTAGTACTTTAATCATCCCTTGAATTTTCACATTATAAAGTATAATTTTAAATAGTTTATATTAACAGCCCTAAAGGCTTTCACTAACAAAACTCTATAAACAATTCTGATTCACACAAGAAACACTAAAATTAAGTTGAATAGCAAAAATGTGACAAATTGGATATATATATATATAGTTTAATATAGTTTCTCAAATAGAAGTTTTGGATTAATTAGATGATGATATATATATATATATTATATATATATATATATATATATACCGTAAAGGTGTAAGTGGTCATGCCCTTGGCTGCAGAGAGATTAACATCATAACTTTCAGAAGGTACTGATGAATGGATCATACATAATAACGATAACCAATGATTTTTGCTCAATGAGTCTCCCACAAACATTATAGTCTTCCCCCTTAGTTTCTCCAAAAAGTTGCGTCCATCAAATCTATATATATATATTTTACGATGATCGACAAAGAAATAAGTATAAGATATACGATAATTTATTAACGAAAAGATAATCTAGACAAAATAATAATGAACTTAATTTTAGAGATATATAAGTGTGGGTATAGCTAGTAAAGCACCTACAATTAAAGTTCATGTGGATTAAGAAAAAACAAAAAACAAAGACCGGTAGTTATGAAATGGACCAAAAACATGCGTAAGCTGTTTTAGTGACACATGAAAAGAATTTGTAAAGTCATTATATTGATTTTTTTTACAAAGAAAGATAGTTTGATAGAAAGTTACACAATGACATCCTTTTACTATAATATAAACTACCTTTTTCAACAAGAAAAACTCAAGATGCTGAGCTTAATTTTTTTCAAATCATATATATGTATATGATCTGAGTATCATAGTAACGGATTTCAACCTTGGTCACCATCAAGATGTTTGTTTATCTAAAGAAGTTTTGAACCTGAGACGTCTTTTAAGAAAGAAAAACGTACGTTCCAGTAGCTAGGGGCGTGTTTAGTTGTGGAAAAAAATTTAGTTTTCCATTTCTAATTTTTTAAAAATCAAAGAAGTTTTCCATCTCTAGAAAACGAATGAAAATTTTAGAAAACGCGTTCAAAACTAAAAAGTTCTATTATCATTTTTCATATAAAAAAACATGTTATAATATATTTGGTTAAGTGATAGGTCGGGGTGGTGGGGGCAGGGGGTGACGGGGGAGGGGGCAGGGTGACCGGGGCGTACGGGGAGATTTAATATAATTTGAGGTTTTTTAAATTTAAAAAATGAAAAATGAAAAGTGGGAAACAATAAAAAAATGTTTTCTAGTTTCCCATGAAAAGTAGAAAACAATGTTTTTTGTTTTCTTGGAAAACAATTTTAGAAAACTATGGTTTGATCGCATTTTCAGTTTTCCATGTTTCTTGGAAAACAAGGGGGTTTTCCCAACTAAAAGCTTCCTAGGTCACCTTACATACGTACTCCATGTACTGTTTTATAATTTATTTAAAGCTAGCTAAGACGGATATAACTTAAATCTAATGAGAAGTTGAAGATATACATGCATCTATGTGTTGTCTTATCTATTAAACCTTAAAGATAATAGTTAGTTATTACTTACGCTAAGAAAGTACGTAGTCAATCAAGTCAAAATGAAAATGACATAAAAAAGATAGACTAATATATTAACGTACAAATACAAAATAAAAAGGGGTAATGGAAATTACGTTCTAAAAACGTTCGCTTGATTTATCAATTTCAGCATGCCCATTATTGGTAATGGTTTTTCATACACACTATCAAGTATTGAATTGATAGTTACATTTTAAAGACATATATATAGTACGTATAGTTATAACTATTTTGTTCTTAGTAATCAAATTTAGCATAAACTTCTCAAGAATTAATCACTTAAGTTTATGCAAATTTATAAAAAAGGGTCATCTTATTTAATTTGGATTGATGTGTATACATATATGAAATATATTGTATATATGTGTATATCATATCCTATAGGCTGAGTATACCTTGATAACGAGCAACCATGAGGTTGCCATCGATATCGCAAATAGAGTTGATCGGGGCGCCCATTTTCTACACAATCGAACTCTTTACCAACGAAAGGGCAGATAAATGCATTGTAGAGTGGATACGACGGATCCACCACCCAACTGCCCTCAAACATATTACAACTAATCTTTTCTGTTTCTCCATTGACAATAACTAGAAGGTTATTAGAGAGTAGAAAAACAAAGAACAATAGACAATGTTGGCTAACTTTAAAACCCATTTTCATTATATATCATGCAAAGAGAGAGACGCTAGCTCTTTGTATTTTGCCAACGAATATGATGGAGGTAGGTATTTATAGGGTAGTGTTTACACATATTTGTAATTTTGTATTGTATAAAATTTTAGAGACACATGCATGTATCATATATGTCTAATTCATTTTATTGCATGTACATTTATACATTGTATTCTTTATGGTTTCTTTGACACCGCATAACTTGGAATATATATATATATATATATATATATATATATATATATATATATTTTCAGTTATGAATCTTCTTCCTCCTCTATATATATATATATTTTTGAAGAAGAAAAATAAGATCCACGCCTAAGCAAGTTTTAACCAACTAGTAGGGTATAATATGAGTGATGGATTCAGGATTTTTAAAGACAGGAGACCGGAAATTTTCTTTACCTTACAGTGGGTTGAATATAGCTACACTATAACAAATTTGTCGTTTATATGCATTTTTTTATGCACTTTTTAAAATGCGTAAAAATTTGTTAAGTTGATTAAAATTAAAGTACGAAAAAATTTACAAATTTCACATTTAAAAGTATGAAAAAAAAATGTTTACACACTAATAAGTGTGTACAATATTAGATTTGTATACGCTTTTAAATTTATAGATCATTTATTAGCAGGTAATTTCTATGCATTGAAAAATCATTTTTTTCTCGGGTGCATTCTAGACAAGTGCGCAGAAATCACTCGCGAATAAATGGTCTCCACACTTATAAGTGCATAAAGTATAAAAATTATACACACTTATTAGTGTGAACATTTTTCTTCACACTTTTAAATGTGAAACTTTTATATTTGTACGCACTATTGATGTAGACACTTTGTACTCATTTATAAGTGCGAACGATTCAACAAAATTTGGTGTAGCTGATTTAAATGTAATTGATGGAAAAGTTTAATGAAAATATATTTAAAAAAATAAGGTTTTATGGTGTTAATTTATTAGATGAAAGTTTATAGTGTATTATAATTTACTAAAAATAAATTGAGTAATTTTTATATTTTTCTCTAGAAGTTAAATTCTGTAACATCTCATTTTACAAAATTTAATAGAAGTTAGCATTCATATATATGTTGGGCCTAAACTGTCAAATGCCCAAATAATGGAGGCCCAAAATGTGTATTTGACTTTGGCTGTTTCTATTTTAATTATTTGTTTGAGACAATAATTTGTGCATATAAATTCATGTATGATTGTATGAATATGGATGTTTTTCCCCCATAATATAATATATATACGAGTAGCATATATGTGTCATGTTGTTCTTTAAATTGGGACAAACGTAAAATATATGCCTATCGTTTGTATTATACGTCAACAAAATTAAAACCATGCGTTTGTTGGTCTGAAAGTTGTATAATTGTATTCTTTCCGTTGTCTCCCAAAGAATATTTCTAAATTTCTCCGTCTATATATGGTTTAATAACTATATTAACACGATTAACTAAAACTTGTATTAATTGTATCTAGCCGCGGTTGTTTACTTGTTTAATAGGTTAGTATGCGTTAATTATAGGGTTTAGTATCCCGTAGTGTAAGCAACTTTGCAACTTTTCCTATTGTATGTAAGTATCAAAAATTTTGTACATTGTATGTAAGTATCTCGCTAAATTGAACACTTAATGTAACAAAATTTTACATTGTATGTAAGTATCAAAATTTTTACATTGTATGTAAGTATCAAAATTTTGTACATTGTATGTAAGTATCAAAATTTTGTACATTGTATGTAAGTATCAAAATTTTGTACATTGTATGTAAGTATCAAAAATTTTTCATTGTATGTAAGTATCAAAAATTTTGTACATTGTATGTAAGTATCTCGCTAAATTGAACACTTAATGCAAAATTTTTACGTTGACCAATCAAAAACTTCTACGTGGGTAGCTCATATGGTTGCCACGTATACATTTTTACATTAAGCGTTCAATTTAGCGAGATACATACATACAATGTTCAAAATTTTTGATACATACACACAATAGAAAAAGTTGCAAAGTTACTTACACTCCGAGATACTTAACCCTTAATTATATGCATCACAATGGTTCAAACCATTCATAGCTTTTACAATGGTACTGAATATTTTTATTGCGATTACAAAACGTACTCAAAAACGAAAAAGATACGTTACGAACCACCAAATAACCTTGAGTGAAATTTTTTGGTAATCAACACATTGCGAGTACAGAAGGTTCAGGTAAAGGATGATTATCCGTCGTTGTCTTATGATCAAGATTATGTTCTGTCGTAACAACCATAAATATAACTTCAAGTACAACGCTCGCAAGAGCAAAAGAAGCACCGGCCCCAAAAACACCAGGTTTCACAACGTTGCACTCATAATAATTTTCAAGATTATCTTGATAGGTTATTTTGTGGCCTTGATTCATGATCATCACCAAACCAACAATGTAAAATATCAATGCAACAAAGGATGCCAACCTACATATATAAAAACTTGTTATAAGTTAGTCGAACACCTTGTTTCCATGTGTATATATATATATATATATATATATATATATATATATATATATATATGTATATCTATTATATATATATATATATTTTATAATATTAATTTATATATATATATATATATATATATATATATATATATATATATATATATATATATATATATATATATATATATATATATATATATATATATATATATATATATATATATATATATATATATATATATATATATATATATATATATATATATATATATATATATATATATATATATATATATATATATATATATATATATATATATATATATATATATATATATATATATATATATATATATATATATATATATATATATATATATATATATATATATATATATATATATATATATATATATATATATATATATATATATATATATATATATATATATATATATATATATATATATATATATATATATATATATATATATATATATATATATATATATATATATATATATATATATATATATATATATATATATATATATATATATATATATATATATATATATATATATATATATATATATATATATATATATATATATATATATATATATATATATATATATATATATATATATATATATATATATATATATATATATATATATATATATATATATATATATATATATATATATATATATATATATATATATATATATATATATATATATATATATATATATATATATATATATATATATATATATATATATATATATATATATATATATATATATATATATATATATATATATATATATATATATATATATATATATATATATATATATATATATATATATATATATATATATATATATATATATATATATATATATATATATATATATATATATATATATATATATATATATATATATATATATATATATATATATATATATATATATATATATATATATATATATATATATATATATATATATATATATATATATATATAAATAAAACATATATATATATTATCTATATATATATATATATATATATATATATATCTATATATATAATAAAGAAAAGCTCAAGTTGAGTTTTTAGCACTGTTTTAATTGTGATATTTATGAGAAGATTTAAGAGTTTCATTGATGATTTCATTAATTAGTATATTGCTTAAAAGATATAATATGCATATTTCTTATTGCTTATAATGATGATAATTTTATTATCTATACCTCCTTATAATTTTATTGCTTAAACAACCGTCTTTCACATACGCTCCCTTCCGTTACACAAACACACACACAAACCTTTTTTCTCCCTCCCTCTCTATCGATTACACACACAAACCCCCCACCCCCAAAAACCAATCGGCCACCTCACCTCTTTGTTGCTTCGATTAACACACATCGGTAATCTTTTTTCCTTTTTGCATTTATAGATTTCTTTAATTAAATCGTTTTCTTTAAGTTGTTAGATTTTAATTAATCAGATATGCGTTTACAGATTTCTCTTAACCTTTAATTTGTGCTTTTTGGCTTAGATTTAATTAATTAGATATGAGTTTATAGATTCTTTTAACTATCGTAATGTTTAATTTGGTGTTATGGTTTCATTGGGGTGACAGAAAAACCATGTTAATCGCATCACTCTGATCATTTTTTGGAAAATGGGAAGGTCTCAGACATCGATACACAGCTTGGTTCAGGTATGTCAATGGTTATTTTGCTATTTATTCTTGCTCATACACATTTTTGTTCATCTTGAATCTAAATCTTTTGATAACTTCACGTAGTGTAGACTTGTAGAAATGGAATCTTTTGTTTTTGCTTCTCAAGTAGGTTGCTGTTATAAACACTTTCAAAGACTGTCGGTGTCTTTCCAAAGGAACGTGCAATAGTTGATAGAGAGTGGGCAAAGGGTTCTTATATGCTAGGACCATATTTTTTTTTATCTAAGTTGATTGTGGAAGTCCCTAATGGAGCTGCATTCCTATTATTATTTGGCACTATTCTTTATCCTATGGTACGTCTTCATCCAACCCTATCAAGGTAAAAAACCCTTTCATAAGATGGTTGACTACATTCTTATGCTACCACATTGAAATTTCAAGATCTGTTTTTATCACCATAACAAGTACATTTGTGCATCTAAAAACCCTTTCTCATTACTGCAGGGGATTCCAAGGGCTTTGCATCAATGAATTTAAAGGTCTTCAGTTTGATCACCAAAATTCCTTTGATATACAGTGTGCATCTAAAAACCCTTTGAGATGCAATTTTAATTATAAAAAAATCGAGTTTCCTCTTTTATATGGTTTGATATATATGCAGACGGTATTTGATTAGGGTTTATAGTTTTTGTATTGTATGTAGATAAGGGATATTAGTTACAGACAGAGCTCCACCTTTTAAATGATGTTAATTTTTAAAAGGTAGCGCTTTTCATTTGGTTTAGGTCATTGGTACTTGGTGGGTGGTTTTCTATTAAGCATTTTCTGATAAATCGTCTCTGCTTGCTACAGTTTTGCTTGATATTTGGGTGGAGTGGAAGTGGTAAGACTATCCTTTTGCAGGTTAGTTTTTGAGACTGTATTATACTTATATTTGCTATGTCAACTTGATCGGATGGGCATTTTGTATTTTCTTTTTTATTCTCCATACAGCTTATTGCAGGCTAACAAAACAACATCAGGTTACATTTGGGTCCAAAGATACGGTGATGATGGAAAGCCGAACCAGCCTCCTGTCGTATAATATCCGGAAAGAGTTGTTATTGTTTTCCAGTTTCCTGAAAGGTAATTCCTATTTTTCTAAGTTGTATTGCAGTTTCCATATTAAATTGGTTTTTCCAGTTGCCTAGACTTTAGTGTATACATGTTAACAAGAATTAAAGCAAAGCACAACAAACAAGGTTTAGCTCTGTTGGTATGCAATTGATTGAAGATGCCATAATCATGACATACTGTCTCTAAAAATGATACGTGTTGGTGTTTAAGTTTGACACTACATGAGGGCAGAATGGGTATGATGTTAACTATAAGATGTTATTAGGGTGTGGCACTTTGGCATGTGTAACAATATAAAAAACTCTCACGTAATGTACAATTTTGTGAAAGCTTTTTGACAAGCTTCATAAGATGATAACGCGACTGTTGTGATTTATAAGACACAATGTTAGGCGGGTCGTTTAATCGTGTCACTTTGCCAAAGTAGTCGTAGTTTTAACTTTTTGACACAACAAAACAAAAGTTTTGCAACCAACTGGTAACAAAATAGAACCATGAGAACTTCTGATAATTTTAATATATGTGAAGAATGAACTTTAAATTTTGAGCAGCTCTAAAGTACACATTTTTAACATGTCGAGATAGCATGAGAAGAGGCTTTAGGATATACCTATTATTGACACGTTTTTCACTACATATCGTTATATATTCAACAATAGTCAAGAGATTGGTAATTGGTTACATATGACAATTATCTCACTATTTTAGCAATGTGTCATTGAGTTGGCTTTGGGAATAAAAAGAGGGATTTGATGGTGCTGGGAACTGTAAGCAACTATGCACACTTGGGTGACTTTTCACATATTTTTTATATATTAAACTTTTTTTATGATATCTACTTGACCTGTTAGTCTGAGTCATAGCCCAAATATGCCCATATATAAGTGCATGGATCAAATTGCCATCTCCAAGGAGATAACAGCTCAAGCAAACAATAGATGACTAATATAGTATAGACCTATAAAAATTAGCGGTGTGCAAACCTTTAGCTAGCTATCCTGTATTCCTGTTACTATCTGCATGAAACTGTATAAACTACCATTCACATCGACACAACTAGCATTCACATAAACACGGTTTTCTAAATGCTCACTAAACCCATTTTTTGGCATATCATGATCAATATTCAGTCAACTCTTTCTAAATCCTCATCCCTTGCATACTCATCATCTTGCTCTGAATATTGGAAACAAATAGTGAAACGGGTTGGATTGATTTAATCAAGCATATATATCTGATTAGGATAATATAGGAAAATCTGTATAATACTATAATACCAACCCATATTACCGACCATGGTACGTGTATCAGATACTAGATGTATAGGTATAGATCATTCTGTAATTGCTTGAGATGGACAGTACAGTGGTTTTTGTCATCGTTTAGGTTAAAGTTGAGATATTTTGAATCACAACAACCACTGCAGTTTTTTAGATCCTTTAATATGTTTTGCCTTATTGACATGCTTTACTCGATGCATCAGGGGTTATTGTAATTCTACATGTTTTGCAGGTGAATTAGGGGTGTCAAGTTCATCGTCAACGCATATAATTGATGATGATGATGTGCCTGCACTGCAAACCTTCAAATCGGCTCTCAGGTTATATGCATACTAATCTACACATAACATTCCCCGTCATCTATGGATTGCGAATCTTATGTTGTGGGGGTGTTCCTTTCAGTGGCAGGGACCTAAATCGGGTCAATCTGAATACAATTCATAAAGTCCCAACAGTGAACACACTTGCTGAACTTTTAGAGTGGGGTAGCGATAGGAAACGTAATTTGTTCCCTAATGAAGAGGTTTGGTTTCCGTTATGGCCTTTACAATTATTGTTGAGTAATTAAATTTATGATTTGTGACCTTTTTCTATGTATTTCCTGGTGTAGACGATTCTGTTCAAAAGTACAATTGAGATTGTTGATGTTCGAACAAGGAATGAGTGGTACCTGATCACGTGCACAGTGGCCTGTGTGGCAAGGGCCTAACCAGGGATGATAGTGGGTTCTGGTGTGCAGGATGTAACACAGCTGTGACATATCCGCGTATCAGGTATACTTAGCAGGCATTTTTGTGTTTGGGTATATTTTTCATTATTATTGAAATCATGGTATAGGCTTATTTGTTACGATGTGTCTTTTAGTCCATTAAAATGATCTTGACCTTGCTTCATGTTGGGTGGAATACATACCAGGTTTGAGATTGAACTGGATATCAGGGATGAAAGTGCATCTACAGTTGTTGTTTTATTTGATGAGCCCGGCGAAAGGTTGCTTAGCCGAACAGCAAAGTCGTTAATGGATGAAGAGTTGCAGGTATGAGCATCACTTTTTACGCGGTTACTAAATTGCCTTTAGTACTGGAATGAGCAAAAACTGATTAACTTCCTATGCTAATAAGTACTTTTGGTCTATTCGGCTCCTTACCAAGTGTCTATTCAGAGTTATTAGTTGAGAGTTAAACTTTTCAACCAATATAACATTCTCTTTGTCTCATTTACAGGTGTCTAATCTATACCCACATGATTAGGATACACCGAAAACATTGGCAAGCAACGACACTGACACTGTAGTGATGCAAAGAGATAGAACAACTTTTGAAAGGAAAAATTTGGATTTTACAACATTAACAGGTCCCTCAATAAAACCACATTTTGGTACAAACACAAATAGGTCATGCACGACCAACACCACTATGTTCAGCCGGCACAAAACACGAACCATCCAACTTTAACAGTATAGCCGTGCATCGTACGGGCTCTGCACTCTAGTATGTTATAAAATTATTGTATATGTACTAATATTCAACACGTAAGGAAATACTCGAAATTAATTAAGTGAATTTACTTTATGTAAAGTTTTTATTACGTGGACCTTTGTAATTTCCGCCGCAAAACCAAGAGCAGATGATACGAAGCCCGCAGTGGCTGTAACGCCAACGAGTTTAACCCTCAAACTATGTTCCTTATGTTCATTATCCGTGCTCATATATATTGATAGAAGCCGCGAGCTTTTCACGAGTTATGAATGAAGGTTTACAAATCATTTGTGCTTGTAAATATATACATGTATTTCATCAAAGGATATGATGTATGTTTTTGTCCCTTTTTATGTGGATTTTAGTCATTAATAATCATGTATATTCTTGAGCAACTATGCAAGGTATAGATATAGGACACAAAATGTTTTCTTTTTATTTTCTTGAAGTATGCATAAAGATGTCTTGATATGAAAACAAAAGTTACTTTCTTGAAGTATGCATAAGATGTCTAGAGATTGTAGGTTGCATGCTGTTTTTTTTCTTTCTATTTGTCCCTTTAATTAAATACATGTATTAAAGTTAAAGAACCAATATGACTTGGGCTAAGGCCGGTGCCAACGCTCGTTTTAGGAGCTCGGGGTTGCACTCGTCCACTCGTCCCGGGTTGGCAGCACCTCGGCGTGGTGCTCTTCCTTCCAGTGCCGAGTGGGGAAGAGTTTTGGTGGGGTCCGGTTTGCAACGTAAACTAAAAAAAACATTTTTTTTTCAAAATTGAATTTAACGGTCGGATCTTTTGTTTTTTTTTCTTTTCCACCTTTTATTTATCTCTAAGAAAAAGTTTCACTTACAAAATCATCCATACATTTATTTAATTTACCCTTTAGTTTTAATATTTTCACAGAAAAACAGTGAAGGTTTACTCCTAAAATAAAAATGGTATGTACCTCAAGTGGGTAAAATAAATGTAAAATTTGACTAACAAAGTGCCATAATCACTATTAAAAAAATAAATGAACTTTTATTTTGAACCGATAGATTTTGATATGAAGCATTGTGTAACTTATTATTGAGTCCCAATATTCATTGTAAATTTGGCGATGACAAATCTGATAGATAAACACTTAGAAATCTTTTGGTTCTTGTAATCTGATGTTTAAATATCTGGGTCAGACTAAGCTGACACAACTTACGATTTGTTTCTGACCCAGATCATGCTTCATGTTTTGTAATTATAATCTTATGGAAGCAAGTATTGTTCAAGCTGCATCAACATTGTATTAACATTCAATCCAAGTCGAAGAGGAGGATTGAAGATAGAAGACCAAGCTGGTAGTGAAAGTCAGCTTGGGATTAGCAGTCAGCTTGGAGATACTTAGGCAGATTGGCGCTTTGACAAACGGCCCAATCTGTGTCTGACAATCAAGTGAAGATAACAACCTGGATTGAAGATAAGGACAAATGACGTGACTAGGAAGAATCCTAGGATCCAGGTTGGTGGTTGGATTTACATATGCGTGTCCATACTCTTATTGGATGATAAAGAATGAATGACAGTACTTTGGGGACCACAAGTACTATGAGAAGGCATGATCAAATATTCCTTTGTCATCCAGTAGAAGAAGAATACGTGGCTTTATTGTTTAAATATCTATAGGCTATCTTGTTTCCGCAACAACCCTGTAATTCTTTGTATAGATTATTTCTTAATAAAGGATTACATTGAAAACTATAATCTGTGTTCAAGAATGTTTCATTTACTTTACTGCTTTACTGTTTTAATGATTCTTGTTCTTTACTTACTTAATATATAAACTGAATCCTTAAAACGTTTTATTTAAAAGTTTGTAAAGATCGAAGAAAGTTGTATTCACCCCCCTCTACAACTGTTCTGTGTACAATATACTTTGGTATATTGATACACCGTGGGACGTATCAATTGGTATCAGAGCAGGGGTTAAAAATTAACTTGACTAGTGTAACACCCTAACTAAGGCGGAACAATGAGATATACAAAAAGTCGAGTATCATCACAAAGGATAATAGATAAATATTCACCATAGCTTTATTTGATAAAAGAATTTACAAATGTGCACGCATGTGAACCAATTCCCAAGTACAATGCTTCCACCGTACTTGGATATTAAGTCCACGAAACAAATAACAAATATATAAAATGATATACTACAATGATCAAGGCGGATTTCATTGCCCATCACAAGGTTTGATCTTTGACTCCAAAGTGCAATGCAACAATCATGATGCATACAATTCCTCAAGACTTATGCTAAATCCTGAAAAGCATGAAGAAAAAGTGTCAACTACGAAAACGTAGTTGGTGAGTGCATAGGTTTTCAAGTAAATCTCGTTCATATCCATTTCAAAACTTAGAAAACACATTATTACAGATCAATAAACCCAAACCACATGACCGACAAAATTCCCATCTCAAACTATCAAGTTTTCCAAATACCATAATGTCATTTCAAGACGTTGAAAATCCATGGTAAATTATAAAGTTCTCATTTGTCAAAATCATCATGAGAGAAAAATATATCACTCGATTAATCATATATCACACCCAAACCATGTGGTCACCAATAATATCAATAACACTTGGTAATAAGTATAATTTGATGAGTTTGTTTTTGAGCCACTACTAAGACCGGTTATGTCCTAATGAATATAATAGAGAATATCCCAAGGGATATTTATAATAAGCACATGTTGTCAATCACGTGCAATAATAGTAATAAAAGGGTCGTGCCATGGAGACGACCAATAAAATAGTAGTTAGAGCACCGCGAGGACGGACTGGAAATGAAGGTCGCCACAAAGGCAACCAAACATCCCACCGCTACCTATTTTAGTGGGTGAGGGGACAAATCCTAGTTGCGCAACTCTCAAACTACAGGCCTCTCGAAGAGTTAATAGTAGTGTACCGAGGGGAAACAGTTTGACAGTACTCAAGCTCATCATATAATATATAACACATTGAATATACAATATAATTCCCATATCATAATCATTCTTTCAAAGTATCATTTCATATAAAGAAAGCAATTTTATTTATCATGCTTTTCACCCCGTAAGTAAAACACATAAAAGAGTTTGAAAGGGGGCTATGACTCACCTTGTTATGCCGCACATTATATTCACCTATCCAAAATGGGTACTTCCCATCAATCGCTTCCTTGATCATTTATCCGTCATGTTCCTCAATCATATTTCAAGCCAAGACTATCCCTACGAGAGGACTAATATACATAAGTTCCTATCTTAAGCCATCATTTAGAAATGCTACCTTTGTTTATACGTTTAATTCTTGGTTTACATTTGTTGTGGTTTCGATTGTATTTTTTGTATCACTCGATCATTATGGTGTTTATTACTTCCATATATTTGGCGTTTATAAGCATATAATAACTTAAACCTATTTAGTTAATATATTATTTTATCTACCATTCAATCGGTAATTAGTTAAAATAACTTCGAAATCACCATTTAGTTTTCTTGAACTTGAAGTACATGCCTTCTTAGGTAACTCATAACGCCCATATTTCATATCAATTCAACCTCTCTTGTGTTTTGATCATTTAGATGTTTTTAGTGTTAAAATCATAAACCGAAATAGGGATTTTAGCCTCGTCTCTTAGGCAATTTGAGTATTCCCGAATGGATTTCCTTTCTCAATTCAATATTTACAGAATGTACATTATATTCTAGTGTTGAAATTCTTGATATTGGTGGTGGTGTGATTTGTGCAATTTGTGGCTTTCGGTTTGTGCTTAAATGAACCGAAATAGTGATTTTTAGACTTGTCTTTGCTATTTAACAACCAAGTTAAGTTTTATAACTTTTATTTGATATATTCACAGTAGGTTTGGCATGTATTTTGTTACAAGATTGTTGGAGTTGACTAAAGTTGCAATCTAGTGATTTTTAGCTTGTTTAGTTGTAAAGAGCTTTTACTTGAAATTTTTCTGTTTTAACACTTATTTTCATGAAATGTTAGCTAGTCATTCATGGTTAAATTGAATCATTTGGACATTGGTGATTTTTATACAGTGACATATATATGTCCTATATTTATGTAAATTTTTACTACATTTTTAGACATTGTTTACTACCTCTAAAAATTACCAAACCAAAGTTGGTCAGAATGGTTGCTGCTATGCGACCCAACATATTTTATAAATGATTTCTATGATTAACCTTTACTAAAAATCCCCCGATTTTATTTTAAGTTAAGAACAATTTGAACTCAATTCCAACCAAGTTTAAACTTCTGAAACCTATTAGTTAAAGAATTAAAAATCATTAAAGTTGACTAAATATTAAGACATAAATCCAGTTTTGACCACTTTTGCTAGAAAAATCATAACTTGAGTTATACTTCGTCTTTTAATCTGATTCCAGTGGGAGGTGAAAGTTAACTCATAAAGCTTCATTTTATCTTTTATTGACTTTTCCCATTTCGTCCATTGTAAGCCATTTTTAAACGTTCCAATTTCAGATACAGAATCTGTGAATTTCCTTGGTAACATAAAAGCGCTTACTTAATTTTAAGAGTTAAATGCAAGAATGGTCCCTGTGGTTTGTTAATTTTTTCAACGGCAGTCCCTCCCTTGTTTTTTTAGCAACGGTGATCCCTGAAGATATGTTTCAGTTGCATCCGCAGTCCACTTTAACGGATTCATCTAATAAAAACCGTTAAATGCCCCATGTGCCCCTCACATGAGGGTAAAATTGACTTTTCCAAGGATCTATCCACCTTATATCTCTTCTTTTCTCTTCTTTCTCATCAGTCCACCATCATATATATATATTATGATTTTACATAAATAAATCCAAAATAAAATCCATACACATACATTTCCCAGATCTAGATTAAAATACATTTTTTCATCCTACTTCTCTCTCATCAATATACACACATATCCATTTCTTACCCATTTCTGAATCTATATCTATATATTACTGTATAACTTACCCATAAATCCAAAATAAAATTTCTTTATGCACATACACACACGCTCTCTGTTCACGGCAATATATATATATACACATGATCAACATAATCAGAACAGAACGGAACGGAAAGCGGTGGTGGTTGCCCGGGGTTAGTGGTGGCTGCGCGACGAAAGCCGTGATGATGACCATTTTATCTCTAATTCTCTGATGCTCATCAAAAACCGGATGCCGGTCTCGTGCTCCAATCTTCACTTTCTCTTATTCTTGTTGTTGATTCTTGTTAATCTATGTATAGTTTTCTTCTTGTTATTTGAATGCACTAAATATTGATGAAATAATTGATGATGTGAATTTAAAATGGCCGGATCTTTATAAGCTCGTGCCACAAAAATAATAGATCCTTTTAGAGGCCCATGGGACCTCAATTTTATATATTCCTCATTTGAACCTTTACGATGTTGTTGGGTTTTATTTATAGGTTTGGGATACCAGTGCTTTGGCATTTTTTAGATGACTAGATTAAAAAGCTTACATTTTGTAAGCATAAAATGGTTTGTTAGTGGCAACTAGGCCTGGCAAAATTTACCCAAACAATAAAACTTGGGTAAGTTTGGGCAACTTTTTCAGTCATTTGGGTATATTTGGACACCCTTGGAATGATAGAACGGGTTTGAATGGGTATTTCAGGTAAGCCTTAAATTCCTTGTGCGAGTCGAGCGGGTATATATGGACACCCGATCGATCAAGCAACGATGTACAACTTTCTCATCAGAATTCAACAACTCTGAGTTTGATTTTCTTGTATTTGATGTTGGCAGTCGCAAATATGGTTGATGGGTAGTGGTCACGGTGGTGGTTGGACCGTCGATCCATGGTGGTGATAGTGGTTGGATCGTTGAAGCTTATGCTTGTGAGGTCGTCAGTGATGTGGTTGGAGATGTGAGATGTCGATCCATGGTGAATCACAGAATCAGGAAGATGAAAATCTATATTTGTATATGTATTATATATAAATATAAGGGAAAATCTAATATGATGTTAACATCATCTACCATGGATGATGTTGCTCTCACAAACCCACTAACATCATTTTCTACACATGTCAAAAAGCCCCCCATGAATTTTATGGTTTGTGAGAGCAACATCATCTAACCAAGATGATGTTAACATCATCCAAGTTATCCCCTAAATATAAATATAAAATAAAATGTATAGAGAGAGAAACGGAGGAGGCGATCATGAGAAAGTGTAAGTATATGGTCAGAATTTCAAAGAAAGTTGGGTGGGGTAGGTAGTTTCTTGTGTGCATCTCAAATATTTTGTACTACAGTAGTTTCTTTTTTTTATATCTTTTTCTTTAAAAAGGCATATACATGTACTACTTTTCAATTTGGGTTTATATTTTTCCTTAAAAAGGACTCTTTCAATTTTGGTCTATGTTTTGCAGGGTTAGTCTTAGCTGTTATATATTCAAAAGGTGTTAAACTGGGCTTTAAAAAAAAAGAAGTGGGTTGACCCGCGCCCAACCCGCTTTTACCCGCACCCACTTGACCCGCATTCCTGGAAGTGCCCGCTTGGACCCGCACCCGTTTCGACCCGCACCCGTTACCCAAAAAAAAGTGTGTTAAATTTTTTGTTTGAAATTATATAAATATATGCAATAAGATGGAATGGATTTTGGTCCTTTTGTATTTTGATGTTGATGGGTTTGATAATACAAATTTTTGTGTTTGATGTTGGTGATGAAAGAGAAGGAAAAGAAAAAAAAGGAAAGAGATGAGGAAAAATAATAAAGTGGATGAGGATGTAAAAAAAATCAATTTTACCCTCATGTGAGGTGCACATGGGGCATTTAACGATTTTTATTAGACGGATCCGTTAAGGTGGACTGCGGATGCAACTCAAACATATCTTCAGGGATCACCGTTGCTAAAAAAACAAGGGAGGGACCGCTGTTGCAAAAATTGACAAACCACATGGACCATTTTTGCATTTAACTCTAATTTTAAATAACCCAACCACCTATTTTGGTAACCCCAATGCATTTTATCCATCCTAACTCATCTATTAACATTTGATTATTGTTTCTCCAGATTTCATATTACATTTCATAGACAAAGTTCTTGATTAAAGTGGTAAATGCATATATGTGTTCTTGGTGATTTTCGGTTAGAGATTTTGGACATAGTTTTGGTTTGATTCATATAAAATCCATATTTCTTGTAATATATGTATAAAATCCAGAATATTATACATATTTTAACATCTAAAGATATATAAAATCATTAATCAAAGATCCATCTCAAATCCCAAATCAAAATCAATAAAAACTAGTGCAAATCTAAGCATGCATGTTAAGATCTAACATTTTTAGACAAGATTACTTATCATCTTTTATGTGTATGACTTTTTAATGATTATTTCTTGTTAACCCATCATTCAAATATGCATGCATGTGTAGATCTAGACTTGTTTAGCTCAAGAAATCAAGGATTAGTGAAGTGAGATTCAAGAGGGTTCAAGCTAACAACCTTTGAAGATCAAAACAAGAAGATCAAGAGTGTTGTTGGGTCTTGTTCTTGATGGCAGATTTCAAGCTCCTTGGGGGCTGTTTTGACACGAAAATGAGAAAGAAAAAGGGCAAGAAGGTTACTAGATGAAAGCACAAGGAAGAGACAACAAAGAGAAGCATTGAAATCAACCTTTGGTGATGTAAAATAAGCAAGAAAGAGGGCTGTTCGGACAGCAGGTAAATCACGATTTTGAGAGCTCTTCGGGGCTGTTTTGCTTCTCCATGCATGCTCCAATCCACCATAGCTTGATCCCTTACTATGTTATTATGTTATTGTTGTTGTTTTATGATTTATTGTTAAGATTTGGGGGTATTTTTACCCCATTTTTCTGCTGGAAACCGAAAAGAGGAAGAGAGAGTTGAGAGCATCCTTAGGAGTGTGTGTGAGTTGTTTGAGTGTAAAATGAGAGAGTGGTGGTTCTCCCAAACCTTCATCACGTGAAGGAGGGCAGGGAAATGGGTTGGGAGAGTGTTTATTGGTCAAGTGAAGTGGTGTGGTGATCCTCATTGGCTAGCTCAAGTGGTGGAGTTATGGTGTAGGTGTATTTGGTCCAAAATGGTGTCTAAGTTCAAAATGTGGGTGTGTTTTGGATTAGTTGATACATTATTGGTTAATTCATGTAAAATATGAGAGTGTAAGAATAAATGAATTAGTTGTAAGAGTTTCATGCATGTAAGCTAGCTAGTTATAAATTATTGTTACACTTTTATTAGTTGTATGTGCTATACATGCATAAATATGTATGTCGTGTATATATATATATGTATTGGCACTAAACTTTATAAAATTTTCTTGATGTACCTTCTATATTTGAGTTGTTGATTATATTTTGGATGCGTAGAGACTTGTTTGTTGGATTGAATACTTATAAACTTGTTGTTACTTTACATATTCTTGAAGTTGATTTGATTGATTATGGTTACATACTTATAAGATTGTCATTATTTCTTTACTTTGAGATTGTCTCATGTTTTGGCATTTCTAAGATAACTAGCTATCTTTGGGCATTCCATTGAACTAGAGAGAAAGTATCACTATGCCTTAATGTCTAGAAGGCAAATCCTCTCAATAAACCTCTAGGGATAAATGTCTAGATAAGTCCAAGTAAATTATCCTAGTCAGAATTTTGAGGGTTGTTACATCATTACCTCCTTAACAAGAACTTCGTCCTCGAAGTTTGATTATTCACACGGCAGTAAGAATGAATAAATTGACTATAAGGATAGCGTATAAAATGTGAAAATTCAACTAGATTTTATCATGGTCCTTTTTGGTCTTTTGCAAGCTTTTACCTCCAAAGTTGGGGGCATCCTTTGCTTGGTGCCCTATCATTTCTTGTGATTAGAAGCTTCGAAAAAGTTACGAATGTCGCTCACTTCTTGAGACGACTAGAGATTTCTCACATAGAGCAACAGTAATAAATAAGATGATGATTAGATTATCAATACGGAGGTGTAAAATGAACAAACGGTTCGTAACGTGAGTTACAATAAAGATAGTAAGAGACGTTGGAATATCGATCGTTGGTGGCTACTCATTTCCATTGTCACTTTGTATACTTTCCTTTATCGTTTTCTACCCTAATTAAAGAATCGTTCCAATAGCTTCTTGCCTACTTTCATCCTTCTTTGGTTTGACGTTGGACACGGTTGCCGCTACTTGAAAATATTGACTTCGTTTGTGACTAATCACTTGTTAAGGGATTACCCCCTTAACAAGAGTGATACTAACCGGGGTGCCGAGTTGTATTAAAATTGCAAAGGTACACCTCCGTAGTACCTCATTTTAGGGTTTTCCAATGTCGTCTTTGTTGCTTTATGGCGTTCAAGGGAATCATGAATTGGTTGATGATAGTTCCATCTTACTCCTCATACTCACCTTTGTCCTTCAACTTCGCCCTTATTTTCCCAAGTCACCTTTTCGTTATCCGTTAAGTCGCATCATTACCCATTTTCTCTTGTTCTTGCCAATATTGACTTGCAAATGGTTTTAAGTTACCTTTAATTACTTCCTTTTTAAGCTAGAAGGACTACTATCTATGACTCATCACCGACAAATCTCCTTTAACATCGCACATATAACCCCTTCGGTTTCTTTGCTATACCTACACATTCCTCATGATAGGATTTACACAATCCTTATGCTCACCAATAATCATATCACCACCATCTTGACAAGACAAACACTTCAAGTCCTCATTGGTATGAAATCCTTCTTAGGTCCTTTTGACCTAAATCTATGAAACTTCCAATCACCTTGCTCTCCAAAGCCTCATGTCCATTTTTAGCTTTCTAAGCTAAGCTTCTTTTCAAATACACTAGCATAATGTTGTCAGGAATTGTGATGTATGACAACTTAGGTGAAACATTGGTTACTTCGTCCTTTTCTCAACCATTCAGTTCCCTCCATTTTCCTTTCGTTTTCTTATGGGTAACTATTCTCCTTTCCGTTTCGCCACTCAGATCCATCTCTTACTAGAGTAATCGTCATCTTGAATGACACACGCGCAGTCGCTAGTCCTTGAAGTTAATTCAGGAGTACTCGTCACATCATGTTGATATGGATCCTTTAATCCTAATTAACTCATCACAGATGCGTGTTATCCTTATCATGCTTTCGTTCAAACATTCTATAACTAGCTCTTCCCGGAGTTTGTTAGTTGTTTGAAACTTAGTTCAGCGACCAACTTCCTTGATCGTTGTGGTAGTATGTGCCTTGACTTCTAGCGTCGTATTTCTTATTTGCTTTTACTACTAACTTAGCGATTTCATGTTGTTTTCCTTCTTCACTTTTCTTGGGCGCACTACTTCGTGGGTCGATGGTCCTTGACGGTTCACCATGTGTTGCAAAATTTTCTCACCCAAGTTCTTCTTGTTTTAGCTTACCTCCATTTGACCGTTGACCTTGAGGGGATAACCATCATGGCTCACCGTGCTTGCTCTACTTATCGACCATGCTTTTCCTCCTTGGTAAAGCTAGCCTCCCTCAGGCGTTAAGCGTATACCGCTTTCTCTAAGCTCGGTTGATATACTCCACTAATAGCTCTTTTTCGATGGAGGTTTTCCAAGTGATATTCGAATAATAACGAGTGGACCGCCATAAAGATAAACGCCACCAGAACTACATCTTGTAGATGGCGTCAATGCCTTCACTTTATCTTTTGGGTTAAATCGCCTACCTTTACTCTACTTTCTACTTACATATCTCTTTCAATGACGCTAGTGAATAACTCTTCTTGAGAGATAAAGTGAAATCTTGCGTTTCATACTCCTTGTTCGAGTATCTTCCTTGTTGTGATTATCCCCTTAACATTTTTCCTCTAGAAAAATGTAAGGGATTTCCTGCTCTTCACTTTATCTCACCATCCTTGACGATCTTCAATTCGCCAAATTCCTTATTCCTTCGTGTAACAAATCTCCATCTACACGGTTGTTTCGAAAAAGGAAAGGATAGCTCGGAATCCTTTTTGTTACTCACCAAAACTTGAGGGCCACTCAATACATCCTAATCATCTTCTCATCCTAGGTTTTCTTCCTCCATGTACCTTCATTTTGCAACATTGCTAGTGTTCTCCTCAATGTTTTAAGGAAGTCCTTATACTTAACCAAAGGTGACCTTCATGTCACACAACCTCCCTTTCGTTGGCCACTCAATCTTTCCTTTTGGTCGATCAACATAGATAGGGAAGACCTTCGATTTCTTTCTCCAAGTTAAGGCTTAATATACTCTTCTTGTGCTTCCTTGTACTTTGACTGACACACAACATATCTTCCACGTCCTACCTTATGTACGTGATCCAATAGCATCTTCTATGCTATATAATCATTCCAAGTATTTTACCTATGGACAACTGATGTCTCAACATCATTCGCATCCCTTGATGTCGCAGCAAGAGCAGGGTACTAGTTACTCGATTTTGCCATTGCAGAGTGTTGCGTAGGTGAGTTGTATGTTGTTAGGTTACTAACTTTTGAAGAGAAGCGGTGGTGACCATTACTTTGAATAATCAAGAATATAAAATTTGGTTTTGAATGAATGAAATAGGAAATATAAAAACAAAAGAATCATTAAGGCTCGAATCAGACTCCTTGCGTGAGTTAAAGAAATCACTTCTATGTCTTTCGTTGCCCAATGGACTCCAACTTTTAATGACGTCAATATATGTCGCACCGACGTAGATAGTATGGATAACTGTTCGTGTACGCGTGTTAGAATAGAGATATCGCACCAAATTTTGGAGCCACAATCCCCAGTATGTGTCGTCTAGAATGTATATCGTAATATGCTCTACCAGCGTCGTCGAATCATAATTTGGCTTTAATAACACTCGCCCTTCACAAGTCTCCAACTTCATCCGACGTTTCCATATGTTTCGCACCATCTCAGATCGAATACAAAGGTTATGCGTAGTATCTAAGGGGATAGAGTCGCGTCATATCTTGGGACTACAATTCTCAGAGTATATCGTCCAACGTTCGTGGGAAGATGCTTCACCGATGATATTGCATTGTCGTATGTCCATAATGAATAGTGGTGTCATAAGAAATAGGATGTGGGATAATTTCAAAAGGGCACGAGTGAACGAATATTGGATTGAGAGGGGGGTACTTAATAACAACTTTCATACTTAGAAAATATCTAATTTCATAATGAATTTCTCAGGGACAATCACTAGTTCTCAAGCGGTCAAATCTCAATATGCAATATCTATCTCAGTAGTAAGGACTAACCACCTTATCATAATATCTAGCAAGTACTAGTTCTCAAAAGTCAAATCTTAGAGCACAATAACTATATCGATACTAA
>CM067170.1:41534924-41623802 GCA_034093135.1 Erigeron breviscapus | reverse complement strand
CACTAATTTTCTATTTAGAGTAGTGTAGGAATTCATTTTGAAGCCTCGAATAAGTTTGGCCAGCCTCTTAAATATTTTATAACTTTAAATAAATTACAATAACAAGGCTTATTATCGACAAATTGTGTAAACAAACAATTGAGTCAAAACACATACATTTTAGTCGACAAGACTTAAATATATTGTTGGTCAAACTCAAGTCAATACTTAATTAATTATATAATTGGTATTTCATAGGACTTGACCACTTTGGTTATTCATATGACTAGGCGGATGAACGAGACTACTTATTTATCTATTTCACTTAGCTAGCTATTCAACGGACGACAGGTGAGTTTCGTAAACCCTCCCTACTCAATTGAGATTCGGGCTGAAAAGTGTACATGCTTGTTGATTGATTGTTTGTTTAATGTATTGACTTGTTGCTCGGTTAACTTTGACTTCGTTATGAACACTTGTTGTGCTTTAGATAGTTGTACATGCATGGAAGATAATTATACTTTTTATGAATAGTAGATGTGGTGGGAAGGCTGCGGGTGACCCTATATATAAGCATCGATGATTCCTTTAAAGTAGAATTATAAGAAGTGTATGTGCATCGTATTTGTTGGTTGATTCATTTGTTATGATATGGACCGAAATGTTAATTGTTTATTTGTTGATTGTTGATATGATTACTTGTGGTTTAATGTCGCTTTGATTATCATGTAAATGATATATCATGTTAGGCGTATTGGTTAATGATGGTTGTCGCTTTGATTATCATGTAAATGATATATCATGTTAGGCGTATTGGTTAATGATGATTGTTGCTTTGATTATCATGTAAATGATATATCATGTTAGGCGTATTGGTTAATGATGAATGGCGCATTGATAATCATGTAAATGATTTATCATGTTAGGCGTAATGGTTAATGTATAATGGCGCATTGTTTATCATGTGAGTCGCAACGGGTTAACGATATATGGCGCATTGTTTATCATGTAAGTCGTAACGGTTTACTGGCGCACTGTTTGACAGGTAAGGCGTAACGGTTTATGTATAATGATATTGTTGTTGAAACGTTGATTGTATTGATTTGTGCTAATGTGAAACCTTTTAGGGTTTCTTTGGACTTGATTAGATATTCTAATCCTTGCTTATCGTTAACGGTTGTTATCCGACACGGTTATTCCTTGTTACTTGTCCCTACGAACTCACCAACTTTATGTTGACGCTCTTTAGTACACTTTTCAGGTAATCAAGTTAATCAGAGACAAAATGGATGATTATATATTTGCATTGCTAGGATTGGATTAGCTTTGGACTTTCTGGATCCGTGATCCTTATTTCCCTTTATGGGTTACTTTTAGGATCAACTACTATCGATTGAATTTCCTTTTATTGTGGATTGATCATGTATTTGATGAATGTTGATGATTGTATACGTTTGTACAAGTTTATGGATTGTTTCAATCCTATGTTTTTCATATAGTTTGACTCTACATAATTTCCATGTCGTGCTGTGCTTTTCTAAGTGATACCCCATGATTCCGCCATGTTGGGGTGTTACATAAGTTACTGAAATACACATCTCTTATAGTTGCTGACATGGTGACTTACAAACCCGTGCAACACATTCTGATCATTTCTCTCCTTTTAACACATTTTTGTATGCTATATTTTGCTAATAAGTTATTGAAATACACATCTCTTATAGTTGTTTTCATGTATTTTCTTTTAATACATTTTTCTATGCTATATATTGATATATGATAATAGTTCATATATCAATATATAGCATTTGATAAATTATCTCTATATGTAACTTTATGGTGATTTTTCCTCTTCTGTGTTGCTGAATTTATGCTGCAGAATTTATGCTGCTGATTGGATGTTGTTGTATATTTCTTGTGTAGTGTCCACGTCAGCCCGAAAGCACCGAATGTGGGTACTTCATGTTGAAGTTTATGAAGGAAGTAGTTAAACATGGAGTTCGGGTTCTCGAAAATCACAATGTAAGTAGTTAATTAACTGTTTTAAGTAGTTTAAGTAGTAATATCCAGTTTCTAAAATGTTGTTTTATTTTTGACTAGATTGGTGGTGATAGCAATGAGTACATGGATGCGGATTTAGACGATATTCGAGAAGAATGGGCAATTTATGTGTCGAATTTCATTTTTAGGTAGAAAGTATTGTAAACCGCATTTAACTAATTATCGGTATCTATTTGGACATGAATCGTTATGTAATGAATTGGTGACGCATGGTTTTGATATATATGAAATGCATTAATTTTGTACTATTATCAGGTTAATTTATTGCCAGGTTTATTATGTATATAATCAGGTTTTAAAAAACAGAAAAAATAAAAAAAATGATTTTATAGGTTATGACACGCAAAAACATATGTCAGAAAAGTGGGTCATAAAGGTTATGACTCTCTACTACGAAGGTCAAAAGGAGAATCATAAATGTGTGTCATACGTGCGCGTCATAGACGGATGACGCACAAATGCGGGTCATGAAAATTTATGACTGGTCCATCCTTGACGCGCTTTTGCGCGTCATCTGACCCCTTTATGACGCGCATTGCGCGTCAAGAATAGCTGTTTTTCTAGTAGTGAAGGTTAAATAAATCCTTAGATATAGACTTAATGTGAATGAAGAAGATTAAGAAAATCTTAGTCATAGACGTTAAGTGAATATGAAAGGTTATTGACTATATTATGCCTTAGACATAGAAATGTCATGTTTGAATGTGAAAGGCTACATAGTTAATATTTTATGCCTTAGACATAGATATATTGTTTTAATATGAAAGGTCTTTGCTACCTTAGATATAGAAACATATATGAATGTGAAAGGCTTATGGATTGAATATTTAGATCATATAGTATGTTTATGATTACATACGTATACAATAGATTCTGACCTTTTAAAATCATTTGAAACTCTAACAAAAAGCTCCAACGGGCTGTTTTGGGACTCAGATTTGACCCACTTAGACACACCCGTTTTAAGTAAGTCTTATGTCTTTTGAAAGGCCTAACCACATGCTATCATTACCTATTTTTAGATTTTACCGAAACAATATACACAAGAAGTTATAGCCACTTAAAAACCGCAAAAAATGCATTTTTTTAAGACCAGATCTGGTCTTACTTACTAATTCTAACTTTTTCTTATTTTTGGGGGTTTGTTGCCTTTACACGGTAAGACCCGATCGGAAAATGACAATTTTGTAATTTGCACTCTTTATCAACATAGACATAATTATGTTTATGATTATATACGTATACAATAGATTCCGACCTTTTAAACTCATTTGGAACTCTAACAAAAAGCTCTAACGGGCTGTTTTGGGACTCGGATTTGATCCACTTAGACACACCCGTTTTAAGTAAGTCTTATGTCTTTTGAAAGGCCTAACCACATGCTATCATTACCTATTTTTAGATTTTACCGAAACAATATACACAAGAAGTTATAGCCACTTAAAAACCGCAAAAAATGCATTTTTTTAAGACCAGATCTGGTCTTACTTACTAATTCTAACTTTTTCTTATTTTTGGGGGTTTGTTGCCTTTACACGGTAAGACCCGATCGGAAAATGACAATTTTGTAATTTGCACTCTTTATCAACATAGACATAATTATGTTTATGATTATATACGTATACAATAGATTCCGACCTTTTAAACTCATTTGGAACTCTAACAAAAAGCTCTAACGGGCTGTTTTGGGACTCGGATTTGATCCACTTAGACACACCCGTTTTAAGTAAGTCTTATGTCTTTTGAAAGGCCTAACCACATGCTATCATTACCAATTTTTAGATTTTACCGAAACAATATACACAAGAAGTTATAGCCACTTAAAAACCGCAAAAAATGCATTTCTTTAAGACCAGATCTGGTCTTACTTACTAATTCTAACTTTTTCTTATTTTTGGGGGTTTGTTGCCTTTACACGGTAAGACCCGATCGGAAAATGACAATTTTGTAATTTGCACTCTTTATCAACATAGACATAATTATGTTTATGATTACATACGTATACAATAGATTCCGACCTTTTAAACTCATTTGGAACTCTAACAAAAAGCTCCAATGGGCTGTTTTGGGACTCAGATTTGACCCACTTAGACACACCCGTTTTAAGTAAGTCTTATGTCTTTTGGAAGGCCTAACCACATGCTATCATTACCTATTTTTAGATTTTACCGAAACAATATACACAAGAAGTTATAACCACTTAAAAACCGCAAAAAATGCATTTCTTTAAGACCAGATCTGGTCTTACTTACTAATTCTAACTTTTTCTTATTTTTGGGGGTTTGTTGCCTTTACACGGTAAGACCCGATCGGAAAATGACAATTTTGTAATTTTCACTCTTTATCAACATAGACATAAGTATGTTTATGATTACATACGTATACAATAGATTCCGACCTTTTAAACTCATTTGGAACTCTAACAAAAAGCTCCAATGGGCTGTTTTGGGACTCAGATTTGACCCACTTAGACACACCCGTTTTAAGTAAGTCTTATGTCTTTTGAAAGGCCTAACCACATGCTATCATTACCTATTTTTAGATTTTACAGAAACAATATACACAAGAAGTTATAACCACTTAAAAACCGCAAAAAATGCATTTCTTTAAGACCAGATCTGGTCTTACTTACTAATTCTAACTTTTTCTTATTTTTGGGGGTTTGTTGCCTTTACACGGTAAGACCCGATCGGAAAATGACAATTTTGTTATTTTCACTCTTTATCAACATAGACATAAGTATGTTTATGATTACATACGTATACAATAGATTCCGACCTTTTAAAATCATTTGAAACTCTAACAAAAAGCTCCAACGGGCTGTTTTGGGACTCAGATTTGACCCACTTAGACACACCCGTTTTAAGTAAGTCTTATGTCTTTTGAAAGGCCTAACCACATGCTATCATTACCAATTTTTAGATTTTACCGAAACAATATACACAAGAAGTTATAGCCACTTAAAAACCGTAAAAAATGCATTTCTTTAAGACCAGATCTGGTCTTACTTACTAATTCTAACTTTTTCTTATTTTTGGGGGTTTGTTGCCTTTACACGGTAAGACCCGATCGGAAAATGACAATTTTGTTATTTTCACTCTTTATCAACATAGACATAAGTATGTTTATGATTATATACGTATACAATAGATTCCGACCTTTTAAACTCATTTGGAACTCTAACAAAAAGCTCCAACGGGCTGTTTTGGGACTCAGATTTGACCCACTTAGACATACCCGTTTTAAGTAAGTCTTATGTCTTTTGGAAGGCCTAACCACATGCTATCATTACCAATTTTTAGATTTTACCGAAACAATATACACAAGAAGTTATAGCCACTTAAAAACCGTAAAAAATGCATTTCTTTAAGACCAGATCTGGTCTTACTTACTAATTCTAACTTTTTCTTATTTTTGGGGGTTTGTTGCCTTTACACGGTAAGACCCGATCGGAAAATGACAATTTTGTTATTTTCACTCTTTATCAACATAGACATAAGTATGTTTATGATTATATACGTATACAATAGATTCCGACCTTTTAAACTCATTTGAAACTCTAACAAAAAGCTCCAACGGGCTGTTTTGGGACTCAGATTTGACCCACTTAGACACACCCGTTTTAAGTAAGTCTTATGTCTTTTGAAAGGCCTAACCACATGCTATCATTACCTATTTTTAGATTTTACCGAAACAATATACACAAGAAGTTATAGCCACTTAAAAACCGCAAAAAATGCATTTCTTTAAGACCAGATCTGGTCTTACTAATTCTAACTTTTTCTTATTTTTGGGGGTTTGTTTCCTTTACACGGTAAGACCCGATCGGAAAATGACAATTTTGTTATTTGCACTTTATCAACATAGACATAAGTATGTTTATGATTACATACGTATACAATAGATTCCGACCTTTTAAACTCATTTGGAACTCTAACAAAAAGCTCCAACGGGCTGTTTTGGGACTCAGATTTGACCCACTTAGACACACCCGTTTTAAGTAAGTCTTATGTCTTTTGAAAGGCCTAACCACATGCTATCATTACCTATTTTTAGATTTTACCGAAACAATATACACAAGAAGTTATAGCCACTTAAAAACCGTAAAAAATGCATTTCTTTAAGACCAGATCTGGTCTTACTTACTAATTCTAACTTTTTCTTATTTTTGGGGGTTTGTTGCCTTTACACGGTAAGACCCGATCGAAAAATGACAATTTTGTAATTTGCACTCTTTATCAACATAGACATAAGTATGTTTATGATTATATACGTATACAATAGATTTCGACCTTTTAAACTCATTTGGAACTCTAACAAAAAGCTCTAACGGGCTGTTTTGGGACTCAGATTTGACCCACTTAGACACACCCGTTTTAAGTAAGTCTTATGTCTTTTGAAAGGCCTAACCACATGCTATCATTACCAATTTTTAGATTTTACCGAAACAATATACACAAGAAGTTATAGCCACTTAAAAACCGCAAAAAATGCATTTCTTTAAGACCAGATCTGGTCTTACTTACTAATTCTAACTTTTTCTTATTTTTGGGGGTTTGTTGCCTTTACACGGTAAGACCCGATCGAAAAATGAAAATTTTGTAATTTGCACTCTTTATCAACATAGACATAATTATGTTTATGATTACATACGTATACAATAGATTCCGACCTTTTAAACTCATTTGGAACTCTAACAAAAAGCTCCAACGGGCTGTTTTGGGACTCAGATTTGACCCACTTAGACACACCCGTTTTAAGTAAGTCTTATGTCTTTTGAAAGGCCTAACCACATGCTATCATTACCTATTTTTAGATTTTACCGAAACAATATACACAAGAAGTTATAGCCACTTAAAAACCGCAAAAAATGCATTTCTTTAAGACCAGATCTGGTCTTACTAATTCTAACTTTTTCTTATTTTTGGGGGTTTGTTTCCTTTACACGGTAAGACCCGATCGGAAAATGACAATTTTGTTATTTGCAAACTTTATCAACATAGACATAAGTATGTTTATGATTACATACGTATACAATAGATTCCGACCTTTTAAACTCATTTGGAACTCTAACAAAAGGCGCCAACGGGCTGTTTTGGGACTCAGATTTGACCCACTTAGACACACCCGTTTTAAGTATGTCTTATGTATTTTGAAAGGCCTAACCACATGCTATCATTACCTATTTTTAGATTTTACCGAAACAATATACACAAGAAGTTATACCCACTTAAAAACTGCAAAAAATGCATTTCTTTAAGACCAGATCTGGTCTTACTTACTAATTCTAACTTTTTCTTATTTTTGGGGGTTTGTTGCCTTTACACGGTAAGACCCGATCGGAAAATGACAATTTTGTAATTTTCACTCTTTATCAACATAGACATAAGTATGTTTATGATTATATACGTATACAATAGATTCCGACCTTTTAAACTCATTTGGAACTCTAACAAAAAGCTCCAACGGGCTGTTTTGGGACTCAGATTTGACCCACTTAGACACACCCGTTTTAAGTAAGTCTTATGTCTTTTGAAAGGCCTAACCACATGCTATCATTACCTATTTTTAGATTTTACCGAAACAATATACACAAGAAGTTATAGCCACTTAAAAACCGCAAAAAATGCATTTTTTTAAGACCAGATCTGGTCTTACTTACTAATTTAACTTTTTCTTATTTTTGGGGGTTTGTTGCCTTTACACGGTAAGACCCGATCGGAAAATGATAATTTTGTAATTTTCACTCTTTATCAACATAGACATAAGTATGTTTATGATTACATACGTATACAATAGATTCCGACCTTTTAAACTCATTTGGAACTCTAACAAAAAGCTCCAACGGGCTGTTTTGGGACTCAGATTTGACCCACTTAGACACACCCGTTTTAAGTAAGTCTTTTGTCTTTTGAAAGGCCTAACCACATGCTATCATTACCTATTTTTAGATTTTACCGAAACAATATACACAAGAAGTTATAGCCACTTAAAAACCGCAAAAAATGCATTTCTTTAAGACCAGATCTGGTCTTACTAATTCTAACTTTTTCTTATTTTTGGGGGTTTGTTTCCTTTACACGGTAAGACCCGATCGGAAAATGACAATTTTGTTATTTGCAAACTTTATCAACATAGACATAAGTATGTTTATGATTACATACGTATACAATAGATTCCGACCTTTTAAACTCATTTGGAACTCTAACAAAAAGCTCCAACGGGCTGTTTTGGGACTCAGATTTGACCCACCTAGACACACCCGTTTTAAGTAAGTCTTATGTCTTTTGAAAGGCCTAACCACATGCTATCATTACCTATTTTTAGATTTTACCGAAACAATATACACAAGAAGTTATAGCCACTTAAAAACCGCAAAAAATGCATTTCTTTAAGACCAGATCTGGTCTTACTTACTAATTCTAACTTTTTCTTATTTTTGGGGGTTTGTTTCCTTTACACGGTAAGACCCGATCGGAAAATGACAATTTTGTAATTTTCACTCTTTATCAACATAGACATAAGTATGTTTATGATTATATACGTATACAATAGATTCCGACCTTTTAAACTCATTGGGAACTCTAACAAAAAGCTCCAACGGGCTGTTTTGGGACTCAGATTTGACCCACTTAGACACACCCGTTTTAAGTAAGTCTTTTGTCTTTTGAAAGGCCTAACCACATGCTATCATTACCTATTTTTAGATTTTACCGAAACAATATACACAAGAAGTTATAGCCACTTAAAAACCGCAAAAAATGCATTTCTTTAAGACCAGATCTGGTCTTACTTACTAATTCTAACTTTTTCTTATTTTTGGGGGTTTGTTTCCTTTACACGGTAAGACCCGATCGGAAAATGACAATTTTGTAATTTGCACTCTTTATCAACATAGACATAAGTATGTTTATGATTACATACGTATACAATAGATTCCGACCTTTTAAACTCATTTGGAACTCTAACAAAAAGCTCCAACGGGCTGTTTTGGGACTCAGATTTGACCCACTTAGACACACCCGTTTTAAGTAAGTCTTTTGTCTTTTGAAAGGCCTAACCACATGCTATCATTACCTATTTTTAGATTTTACCGAAACAATATACACAAGAAGTTATAGCCACTTAAAAACCGCAAAAAATGCATTTCTTTAAGACCAGATCTGGTCTTACTAATTCTAACTTTTTCTTATTTTTGGGGGTTTGTTTCCTTTACACGGTAAGACCCGATCAGAAAATAACAATTTTGTTATTTGCAAACTTTATCAACATAGACATAAGTATGTTTATGATTACATACGTATACAATAGATTCCGACCTTTTAAACTCATTTGGAACTCTAACAAAAGGCGCCAACGGGCTGTTTTGGGACTCAGATTTGACCCACCTAGACACACCCGTTTTAAGTAAGTCTTATGTCTTTTGAAAGGCCTAACCACATGCTATCATTACCTATTTTTAGATTTAACCGAAACAATATACACAAGAAGTTATAGCCACTTAAAAACCGCAAAAAATGCATTTCTTTAAGACCAGATCTGGTCTTACTTACTAATTCTAACTTTTTCTTATTTTTGGGGGTTTGTTTCCTTTACACGGTAAGACCCGATCGGAAAATGACAATTTTGTAATTTTCACTCTTTATCAACATAGACATAAGTATGTTTATGATTACATACGTATACAATAGATTCCGACCTTTTAAACTCATTTGGAACTCTAACAAAAAGCTCCAACGGGCTGTTTTGGGACTCAGATTTGACCCACTTAGACACACCCGTTTTAAGTAAGTCTTTTGTCTTTTGAAAGGCCTAACCACATGCTATCATTACCTATTTTTAGATTTTACCGAAACAATATACACAAGAAGTTATAGCCACTTAAAAACCGCAAAAAATGCATTTCTTTAAGACCAGATCTGGTCTTACTTACTAATTCTAACTTTTTCTTATTTTTGGGGGTTTGTTTCCTTTACACGGTAAGACCCGATCGGAAAATAACAATTTTGTTATTTGCAAACTTTATCAACATAGACATAAGTATGTTTATGATTACATACGTATACAATAGATTCCGACCTTTTAAACTCATTTGGAACTCTAACAAAAGGCGCCAACGGGCTGTTTTGGGACTCAGATTTGACCCACCTAGACACACCCGTTTTAAGTAAGTCTTATGTCTTTTGAAAGGCCTAACCACATGCTATCATTACCTATTTTTAGATTTTACCGAAACAATATACACAAGAAGTTATAGCCACTTAAAAACCGCAAAAAATGCATTTCTTTAAGACCAGATCTGGTCTTACTAATTCTAACTTTTTCTTATTTTTGGGGGTTTGTTTCCTTTACACGGTAAGACCCGATCGGAAAATGACAATTTTGTTATTTGCAAACTTTATCAACATAGACATAAGTATGTTTATGATTACATACGTATACAATAGATTCCGACCTTTTAAACTCATTTGGAACTCTAACAAAAAGCTCCAACGGACTGTTTTGGGACTCAGATTTGACCCACTTAGACACACCCGTTTTAAGTAAGTCTTATGTCTTTTGAAAGGCCTAACCACATGCTATCATTACCTATTTTTAGATTTTACCGAAACAATATACACAAGAAGTTATAGCCACTTAAAAACCGCAAAAAATGCATTTCTTTAAGACCAGATCTGGTCTTACTAATTCTAACTTTTTCTTATTTTTGGGGGTTTGTTTCCTTTACACGGTAAGACCCGATCGGAAAATGACAATTTTGTTATTTGCAAACTTTATCAACATAGACATAAGTATGTTTATGATTACATACGTATACAATAGATTCCGACCTTTTAAACTCATTTGGAACTCTAACAAAAAGCTCCAACGGACTGTTTTGGGACTCAGATTTGACCCACTTAGACACACCCGTTTTAAGTAAGTCTTATGTCTTTTGAAAGGCCTAACCACATGCTATCATTACCTATTTTTAGATTTTACCGAAACAATATACACAAGAAGTTATAGCCACTTAAAAACCGCAAAAAATGCATTTCTTTAAGACCAGATCTGGTCTTACTTACTAATTCTAACTTTTTCTTATTTTTGGGGGTTTGTTTCCTTTACACGGTAAGACCCGATCGGAAAATGACAATTTTGTTATTTGCAAACTTTATCAACATAGACATAAGTATGTTTATGATTACATACGTATACAATAGATTCCGACCTTTTAAACTCATTTGGAACTCTAACAAAAAAAATTAGTACTAATGTAAAAATAATCAAAAGAATAATTTTAAAAAAATATAATAATAAAATTAGGAATTATTTTCCATAAATATATCATTAAAATAATTATTATATAATTACAAAATGTAGGAATTATTTTCCATAAATATATATTAAAATAATTATTATATAATTACAAAATGTAGGAATTATTTTCCATAAATATATCATTAAAATAATTATTTATAATTACAAAATGTAGGAATTATTTTCCATAAATATATCATTAAAATAATTACTTTCTATAATTACAAAATGTAGGAATTATTTTCCATAATCAATGATCATATTTAATTTTATTAAATTAAAATTAAATTCAAAAGGGTTAAATAAGGTATATGATATCATCGTTTTGATCTGATGGTTCTAATTAAAATTTAAATTTTATCTAAGAGTCTAAACTTCTCCATTTTGAAATTAAGGTTTCTCTTTTATATATATTTAGAGATACCCTGATACTTTTTGAACACAATATAAAGGTCTTTCATTATACAACAATATGACATACATATTTTACTAACTTTTCAATACGAAATACTTTTTAATAATAATATCATTATATTTCAACATGTATTATATATAAGGGAAAATTGCATAAAAAGGTATCCAACTTTGTTGATTTGTAAATTAAAGGTATCTAACTTTTTCTTTATCAATAAAAGGTATCCAACTTTTCAAAAAATAAAAAAAAACTTGATAGTTTTTAGTTGTGATTTTCGTGAAGTTTTCGTACATGGAGAAACCACTAGAGGTGTTCAAAATTATTCGTATCCGAATCTGTAATCCGATCCAATTTTATCTAAATATTTGGATATCCCCAAACTTCGAATATCGAACTTTTCGAACGATATTCGGATATTGGAATCCACCGAAATATCAAATATTCGACTTTATTGCAATTTAACTTTTAGGTATCCAACTTTATTGTTATGTGACGATTTATTTATTCATGTTGTGTGTCGATTTATTTATTGTTAAGTTGGATACCTTTTATTGATCGGAAAAAAAGTTGGATACCTTAAATTTAAAAATCAACAAAGTTGGATACCTTTTTCTGTATTTTACCCAATATATAACTATTAATGATTATGTTATTATGAAAACTTCGTATAGTTATCCCGCGTATTACGCGGGAAAATAATCTTTTGTAGAGAAACAAAGACTATTAGATGAGTTCAAACTTTTAATTACAACCCTTAGATCAAAATATTTGTATCATTACCAAATTTATTATTAAGTAAATACGATATTAGTCTTTGTATTTTAGATATTAGTCAAATATAACATGTATCAATTAGAACTAAAATATAACATAATGTATATTATAACTAAAAGATGAGGTTGGGGTACACTTGGCACCTCTAATCCCCTTTTTAGCTTAATTCTCCTCTAATTAATCTAGCTCTTTCTTTTTTAGATTTTTTTTCTTTTTTGTTTATTAAATAGATAATTATATTTAAAATCAATCATAAATCTTTTCCTATCAAAACAAATTTTTTAAAATTTTAAAGATATATATACTATCCTTAAAGCCCGTAGGTCATACGAAGCCAACTAAGAACGTAATTAAAAAGTAATTGATAGTTGGGGTATTATTCATAGTTTATCATAATATAAAAAACTGTCAAATTACGACGCGAATAATAAGATTAAGATTGAATTTATGATATATGTTAAAACGTGACTAATGAAACATAATATTTATAAATTATAAAAATTCTTTATGATCTATGTTTTATAAATATAATATAATAAGCAATCCCCTTTAAAAATAGCTATATATTAAAAAACTTCAATGGGACTATGATGAAACATATTTTATAAACTTTTGAAAATTTATTGCATAACATAGTAATTAGAGGAGGTTTAAAAAATAGTTTTAATAGATAATGTAGTCGCACATAAGATTATGATTGAACATATGATATATGATACATTATAGCATGATACAAATCAACCATGATACTAATTAATATATAAGATCTTTTATTTATATTTGTCAATTTACGATATCATAAAATAATTCAATGTGTTGATAAATATATATGTTTACTCGCGTATTACGCGGGCAATAATCTAGTATCATTATAAACAAGCTAAAAAAAATTTCTTGTTTAAAATATAATTACACATCAAGTCACGAAGTATTTTGTATCCAATTTTTAAAGTGATAAATGTAAATATATATAACTTTCTTTTTAACTTCAAATATTAAATAATTAGTTAATTAAATACTCAAACTTTTGGAGAGACCCAAATTTTGTTCTGCCTTATGAATCTTTTGTTACTGGTATTGTTAGGTCGTATGTTTGCTACTTTTCTTACTCTCAAGGTAGTCGGACTCAGCAGACAGGTATATCCTCTTATGATGTTCTCGGCCGACATGTATGATATCTAAACACTTTACACTTCCCGACTTTTACCTCTTTGTGGCCGGAGATCCTTATGGAAGCAGTCTCTCTACCTTTCACCTCCTTCATACCCCGCTCAGGGATTGGTTGTTGTTGTTGTCGTCGGTTATACCAGAATTAAAAATGACTCGTTATGTCCCTATAAAACATTTAAACAAACGAGATCCTCTATATGTTGGAAGATAAAATCTACGCAAATTGAGTGACGTCGATCCTTTTCGTTTTCATGTATTGCATGAATAAAAGTTAAGAGATGACACGTGTAATGACGATATTGCCAAATGGATAAACAAAAAAAGAAAGACTAAAAGATCCAGTGCGATGGCACCACATCAAACATGTTACATACACGAACAAAACACGCATCAAACCCGTCCAATACGGACCCAACCCACCATCTTTAATCTTTAATTATTATTGTTATTAATCTTTTACTACATGTCACAAGTCAAACCATCAAATCAAAAACCAAAACAGTTAGTCACAATATGTATATCCAATTCGATGTCTATATATATCTGTATCTATATTTAACCCGCACGAAATTCCAAAACTTAGTTAAAACTTATTTCAGATAGACACATCAAAACATACCCATATATCAAGTTTTAATCTTTATGGTTGTTTCTTTGATCTTTCTTGAATCTTGAATAGCTCTAGTTAAGTAAAGTTCGAAACTTTATGAAGTGAGTCGGTTGAAGATTTTATTTTAATGGTGGGTTTCTGAAAAGAGATCTTGTAAGTGAATTTTGAGAAGAAAAAAGAAAAAGTCAAATAAAATCAACGGTGGGGATTTGACTCTATGGATATAACAGAAGTTTCAATTATTCATCATGTGGGCATTGTTTTGTTGGTGATATGGTTACTTTCTTCATTGAATTATTGTCACTCATTGGTCTACTTTTTCTGTTTCATCTATCTTTATATGGTAAGCTCATAACATCTTTGTAGATTGTATATTACTTTATTTATGTATATATGTTTGTATATATGATAATTTATAGTTGTTCTTGAATGTGTTTGTGTGTTATAAAGGTTCATGAGAATTTTTCAACAAGATTCAGAAGAAAAGTGAGATTTGAAGAAAGAAGACAAGCCAATCAAAAAAGGGTAATTCTTTTGGAATTGAATAGTTTATGCTTTGTTGCTTTTACATAAAGCTTTAATGTATTGATACCATAAGATTAACCTGAAACCTAAAGTTTTCTTTATAGAAAATTAATTTAGTGAATCTCTATAGTAAAATTTTGTTCCTATTTTGCACTTTATAAAGTTACCTTTTCATTAGTTGTTTTAATAGTATTTGTGATCAAGTTAAATGATTGAATATTTAGGCTGAAACTGAAAGTTATGAACCCCCTTAATTTTTTTTGTAGGTATTATCCGATTCTGAATCGGTACGGTGGTTGAACCATTTGGTTGAGAAGATATGGCCTATATGTATGGAAAATATTGTCTCACAGAAAATATTACTGCCAATCATGCCTTGGTTCTTGCAGAAGTACAAACCATGGACTGTGGTATGAATTTAATCTTAGTTTCATCTTTTTTAAGATCGTATCGTCGAATGTGTTAAATATCTTTTTTTATTGAGATATTTAAGGATATGTTGCTGGCATATACATTTGTTAAACATGTTGCTTTCAGTCGGTTTAACTCTCCCTGATTCCTACAAAAATTACTCATTTCCACACGTTGCCTCTTCCCCGAGCCCGACTATATTTACCACTCCATATGGGTGTATCGGATAATTTCTCAACCATGTTGCCCATCAGATTGAGAAGTGGCTATTGGATATCATTGCTGCATCAAATTAAGAAGTTGCTATTGTTTTAATCTTTTTATGTATCTATATATGCAGAAAGAAGCCGTAGTTCAGAGTTTGTATATGGGAAGATCTCCACCAATGGTTACGGAAATGAGGGTTTGTCGTCAATCTACTGGTGACGATCATGTGGTATGTTTACTTGTGTAGACCATGAGGTTGTATGTAGTAAAAAGTCTCTATTTCGTCATTTTGATTCATTTTCCTTCTTTGAGTCAAGGTTTTGGAGCTGGGACTAAATTTTAGAACAGCTGATGACATGAGTGCAATATTAGCTGCTAAACTGACCAAAAGATTGGGTTTTGGAATGTCAGCAAAAATGCATTTGTCAGGAATGCATGTCGAAGGAAAGGTCAGTTATTTTACTAATCTATAGTGTTAACGAAGTTATGATGCAATATCTGATATCTAAAAGTCGTCGTAGGTATTGGTAGGGATAAAGTTTCTCCCGAAATGGCCATTTCTTGGACGTTTGAGGGTGTGTTTTGTTGAACCACCATACTTTCAGATGACTGTAAAACCGATCTTTTCTCGTGGTCTTGATGTTACTGAAGTTCCTGGGATTGCTGGATGGCTGGTTAGTATTCGGTTTACTTCATTAGTTGTGTCTATACACATACACACATACATGATACGAACCCATCCCATAATAGGCTCGCATCATGCCATAAGCTAGGTGTAGAACTCACTCCCAAAAGCTAGCTCAAAGAAGGAGGGGACACCTAGGCTTATAAACCACCAACCAATCCCATACTTGGCCGATGTGGGATCGTAACAGTCACACCCTCTAATGTGTGTTTAACATGTTTTTCACTATCGCAGGATAAGCTTCTGACAGTTGCATTTGAGGAGACATTGGTTGAGGTAACATGTTTATGCTTCGCCTATATTTTACTAGAGGTGGTAATGGATGGGCACTGGGTTGTTACCAACATATGGTCCATTTTTCATGAAGTTATGTGTTATATTGATTACTAAACTATGTTATTAAAACGGTATTTTTTTAAAGTAAAATGACTTAGGGAAGCTGTAAGCAATAAGAATGCAGTCTGAACGACCTTCAACCTCTTTGACCTGTTTCCGTTACATTTTCTGACTTGACATGCTAAGTTTAAGCCATTGCCCAAATCGACCCAATAATACATAAATTGGTTGAGATTTCCACCTCTGTATTTCACTTGCCAAAATACCACAAGAGATGGTCTCTGATTTGCAAGATTGGTGTATTTACAGCCGAATATGTTGGTGGTGGATGTAGAGAAATTTGTTTCACCAGATGCAGGTATAACGTGTTCTCTGACAGGATTACCATATATTGATGCGTTGAGTGTGTATTGTGTTAAGTTTGAAGCCTAATTTCTTGTTTTAAATCTTAGAACCTTGGTTTTCTGTCGATGCAAAGGAGCCAGTTGGTTATGCCTTTGTGGAAATTATTGAAGGATCAGATATGAAACCATCAGACATGAATGGTAAGTTTACCTTAGAAAGTGCATTTGCTTAAATATTTTATTGAACATGATAGCTAATGAAACTGCTTTTCAGGGTTAGCCGATCCGTACGTAAAAGGCCAGCTTGGTTCATACCGGTTCAGGACGAAGACACAGAAGAAGACATTATCTCCAAAATGGTTTGAAGAGTTCAAGATTCCTATCGCTTCATGGGATTCACCTAATGTTCTTGAAATTGGAGTTCGTGATAAAGATCACATATATGATGATACCCTTGGGTTCGTTTCTAGTTCTTTATTCATTACTTTGAATTCATCATATATTCAAACATTCTTTTTTAGTGAATTATGTATCGTTGTTATATGCAGTGATTGCTGTGTAAAGATTAATGATTTCAGAGATAATGAGAGACATGACATGTGGTTACCTCTTGAGAACATCAAAATGGGAAGATTGCATCTTGCTGTAAAAGTCATTGAAGGTGTCGACAAACTATTTGAACAACCATGTGATGACAATGTATCAAAGGACGAACTCAAGAAAGAAAACCTTTCGGTTAAATTACCTGACAAATCTAAAAGTTTGGGAGCCGATAGCTTTGAACCGATTCATGTTGAAGGCCAAACAGAGACTGGCATATGGGTTCACCACCCAGGTCATGATGTAGCACAAGTATGGGAACCGAGAAAGGGGAGGGATCGGCTCCATAAAGACACGGAGTTGGTCAACAGTAGCACCAGGCAGGTCCATAAAGACACCGAGTCTATCAACAGTAGCATCAGGTCTGAACCATATCCAAATGAATCGAGCAGCACTGATGAAAGTGTAGAGGATAATAAACCAAAATCAAGAAACGCTGTTAGGAGGGGGTTCAATAAGTTGGGTTCGATGTTTCATAGAAGCCCGAAATCGAATGATGATAAAGATAGATCCCAAAACACTAGGAAACAGGTTGATGAAGAGTGTGATTCCCCTTTATATCAAAACGTTAGGGCGGTGAATGAAAAGGGGATCGGTGTTAAGTTGGTTATGGAAGAAAGCATTCTTTCCCCTGGTCAGAAATCGAAAGTCGGATTCGAAGAGAGTCCAGAAGGAAGTGATATTGAAAACCCCGATAAGAGGAAAGTCAGAGATACAGTCAAAGGTATTCTGAAGCATACCGGTAATTCTGCTCGTGGTTTGATACATACGATTTCACGTAAAGGGTCAAAAGGAAAAGACAAAGATTTGGCGGCACAGTCAGACTCTTGTGGTGAGGCTGGATCCATTGGGTCACCCGAATACAAAGCTGACGGTGAAAGGACCCCAGATGGTCAATCTAGTCCCGTTCTGACGGATTCCAGCAAAACTGCTGTGAGTCCTCTGAGCCCAGCAGGTGAAGTCGACGTTGATGATCCAGATAGGCTTGGAATTGATACTTTGGATCTAAATGCAACAGAAAAAGGTGAGGTTGATGATCTTCAAAGAGAGGCCAAGGTTGATGATTCTGAAAAGAAGGCCCAGGAAATGCTGTCTTCTCCTTTACCTCAATAATGGGGTATGTTCTTTAGCTGTTGCACAAAAGTTCCATGTCATATACGTGTGCCTAAGCTGCATGATGGTCGTATGTTGCATGTATATCTAGTAAATAGGTGATTCACCTTCTTATTCAACGTGTGTGAATGGTAAATTGTTTTACTTGGATAAACATATGTAAATGGCAAGATTTTTTTGACTTCTTGCTTTGAAACTTTTCAGCTTTTCACTTGATATAAAGTTCTATACATCCATGTCCTCGCTTCTGATTTAACTCCTTAGTTTAGGATATTTATTAAACAGATGGAGTGCAACAACAACGCTATATTGTTTTCTCAAATCACATCAATTGCTTATTGTTTATAATAAGCGCCAACAAATTAAAAACAATAGATTTGAATATTAAGAAAGACTCTCGGACTCTCGGCCCATCCTTTTGAAGATTGAAATATTATCTGTCATTGATATGTGTAGACCTTAATTATTGTAATTTACTTATTACTGGTAACTATAGAAACCACAAAAAATTACAGTAACTGTTATGTGCAGTAAGCTATAATGTGATACTTTATGTAGCGATATATCATTTACACAGAATTTTGGATGTAAGAAAAAGCTATATATGTTTCTTTTTTGCTTTGAGAATTGGTTGAATCTGCAGTCTCCTACTGAAAGCCCTGTTAAATAGGAATCTTGTCTGGAAAGCTGAAATGATCGGTAGCCATGCTAAGCAAGCTATTGGTGTGAAAAGAATTATTCCCATCCCAAAATCATAAGCTTGGGCAAAAAGCCGTGTGAATTTCCATAAAACCGTCCCTTGGATCATTGGCCTGAAAGCTTGAGCAACCTACAAATCAAAGATGGTGTGTTACATTGGGTTTTAAGAAATTGAAAGAACAAACTTTTAGCCATTAACACGGATTCACTCGAGCTTACAAGTATCAGGCCCCAGCCAGTGGGCAGAAATGCAAGACAGCAAACAAGCAGATCATTTGCAGATAATTGGCAGATGAAGGAAAGAGTGATTATGGTTGCTATAACCGATAGGAAAAGAGAAGCTTTGAATAGCCTGAAGGAAAGCTGATGGTTATTACTGAGATGCTGCCTACCTACATTTACGAGCTGCATAGAACATTCAACCTGGTTAGGAATCCATCAATTTTGACCCATTTACTTGTGAATTCAATTTGGGGCCGAATGGTTATAATGAAAAATAGCAGCCAAGAGTGACACGATTCACATGCTTCAGTAGTGACCGCATAAAGCCTCCTAATTAATTTGTTTAACTAAAAGATGGGTTTTTATAGTAACAATGTAGCTTTACTAATAATCCTGGGATTAGTAATTCAATACTCTCGTACGAAGTTTGCCAGTTTTGACCTGACCTGTCTGATGCGTCAGCCAACTAACCAACCCGACCCACCCATTTTGTCACCTAGATAAGTTATTTCGATGTGATAATTAGAAACACGGATTTTACCTTGATTAACATGAAAATCACGACAATGACGACCCACGAAAGGACATAAACCACAAAGGTTTTACGCGACCCGGCTATATCAAGATGATATACGAGACCATATTGGTAAATAAAGAAACGCAACGAAAGAAGTATCTCAATGATCCGAGATCCCCATCCCGAATGACGAAGGTGTTCTTGCTCATCATACCACCAAGACTGCCAACTCTTATCTTGCTGAATCCCTATACCACCTTGTTGTTTAATCCATTTGTTCCAATCTTTCCAATCTTCAACTATCTTCCCCCAATCAAAACCAGAAGGATTAAACAAAAATGGGGCAAACAACCAAGTCAATGATAAGAACCAGATGGCGCATGTGATCAAAATATAGGTCATGTGGTTTTTATAAGTCCGCCTGATGATATCATGAACAACTAAAAGTAGGAGCAGCTCAAATCCTTTCATGAAATGACTCCTCGAGTATAATCGATAGTTCTCTGTGAAACTCGCATGAAAGACCACGACTCTTCTTCCTGTGGGCCTGTATTTGGCCCCACCATGAAGTATAGTTCGACCAAAATAATGCGTTTTTGTACCAACTGCAAATGTGAAAAAAACTGCAGCGAGTTGGAGCTGCATAAGAACGAAATCTTTAAGTGCGTTAAGAAATCCTCTTTCGAGTGTAATCTCCATTACCATTGGTAAACCCGTCAATAATCCAAGCTGAATAAACGACTGTGACGCCAATGCTGTCTCCAAGGACTGTATGTTATGCACTTTAGCCTCTTGAATTAAAGCACTTTCTAAACCACTTAGCACAAGGTAGAGTTGCCCATATAAAAATACGTAAATACCGATTACTGATATCTGCAAAATTTGGAAAAGATCAAACTTACAGGCTTATTTCTAGAGTTTGTAATTAAGTGGGACAACTAAAAAAAAATAGCTAAAATGAAACTGATTAATGAGTTATACGGGTCAAACATGTTAAAAGTTGCCTAAATTGTACTTTTAGAGCAGAAGACATATCTTACCAAAAAATTTCGATATATTGGAACATTGGTAAACCTGTTTTGACCCGTTACCGGTTACCCAACCAGACCGACTCGCATTTTTCCACCTCTAATATGTTTTGTAAAAAGAAAATGCAGGAGACATAGTAACAATTTACCAGGCTGCTGAAGTAGAAACCAACTGTCGTATAGTAACAGGAAAGCATGCGAAAAAAGTCAAACCGGCGGCCAAGCCGGTAAAGATCACGACTAAGAACTTGTTCACTATTCCCATTAGCGACCTTTGCTTCAAACTTTGAGATCTGATTTAGGCTTACATCACGACCTTTACCAACTTGTATGTACTCATGGTATGTAATATGCCCACGGCGTAATGTCGTGTTATATCCTACATCATTTAAAGATCTTAATACAAATAATTGAAGATATTGGAGTAATCGATAAGGTTTGAAACAGAAGTAAGAACCTGCAAAAATGTCTTCACTCAAGTTAATTGTCTTTGAAGCTTTGCTTATGCCACCTCGTGTTAGGTGAAATATTCTGTCAAAAATATCTGGATGCCCATAATGGAACCTTATCCTGTGTAGTAAAGTAATCACAAACGTTCAGCATGTTTCAAAAGGTCAAACGATCATGGGTTCGTGTTAAAATGAGCCTGCAGTAACAAAAACCGAAACCTGAGAGGGTTTGCTAGAAGCCGTTGACCAATTGTGACAAAACTGGTCTCCTGGTAAGACATGAACCATGCTAAAGAAGATACACTGCAAAAAAGGACCACCATATGAGACTTCAAGATCGAAAAGAGTCAATATTTGACTTCAAAAAGTCAAACCTGGTACATATGGAAATGAACACAAAAAGTCAAACCTGGTACATATGGAAATGAACACAAACCTTCCAGTAAAGATGTGTTCCCTTAGGCCAAGTATTTTAGGACGTTTTCCGAGTTTTGGTAGAAACTCTTGCAGGAGATTTCTCATTTTGATTGCTTCTTCCAGATAATTATCCTGTAGGAAGGCATTTCAGTTGACTAGTAAGAAAGTAGAAAACTAAGAGGTGGCAATTTAGACTAATTTAGACTCATTTACTGGAATAATTATCTTCAAAGGGGACAGGACTAATAGGACCTCAATTGGTTGAACCTTCTCAATCCCAGTCATCCCGGTCTGATCCAAAACTATAAAAAAAAGTCCTTTCTCGGATTTGAAGCGATGACTTAAGCCTCTTTCTTAGCTTAGGGCCTTTAAAGTGAAAGAGCGTGACTCTTTAAAATAAAACCCTTTGATTCACTTCATGAATTAGCCCACTATGAGTCTACTCTACTGCATTTAACTGGTAGAAATTTGTGTATGGTGTATATATTTATATGATGCATCCTCCTAAATTAATTTTATTCAAAAGTTGGATTGTTATTTAAATGACATACTTTTAGAAAATACATATGACATAGTAATTATTTCTAAACTTGGAACAAGTTTCTCGGGTCAACCCAGGCCATTGTAACCAGTATAAGAATTATTTTTGTTGTCCTGACCCAATGCACCCATTGTCAAAACAGATGATTTAGATTGAAACTTAGCATACTTGGTTCATATCAATTGCTTGTAAAGCTTCACCACGAGTAAAAATTATGGCATGATTTTGATTCTCGGGTTTCCCTTCTCCAATATTCGGCGGACCTGGGAGCTTTACTCGATATATCTCCTGTAAACACAAACAAACATTAAAATTTCTCCTAGAGAAAGCATTGGTTTAATATCCATAGGTATCAGCCCTTTTCTAGTAATGTTCACACCTGGTCAAACCCATTGACTGCTTTGACTAGTACAGAGTAATATGTTGTTTCTGGCTTGTCGTCCCTCTCTTCAACGTAAGCCACACGTAATGAAGGGTACCTTATCATAAGATCAATGATTTCTTGGGCCTGAGGGTCTCCAGACATTTTCTGTGACCCAAACATCTGACAGGAGACGACATGAGTGAATTTCAAGTCTGCTAATGCATCAAGCTGGGCAGATAATGTATCATTCCCCCTCTCGATTGCATCATAACCTTGAAGAATATCTGATAATGGAGATGAAGATGAAAGAAATCAGATTATGCACACATGTGATATGCTTAATCTAGAATATGACTAACCATCATCTTCAGCCATGTCAAGAAATGCTTGCAGCTTTAGTGCTTTCTGGTAATACATCATCCCACGAACTGTCAACAAAATAACGATTTTCAAGGTACTGTTCATTTGTGAATTTCGAACCAACTGTTTTTTGTAAATGTGACAATTTATACAATAGGAGAAATGGTAATGGGCCAAATGTGTCAATAGGGTCACCTGGCTTGGAGGCCTCACAATGTCTTTTTAGTGCAGACAACTTCCTAAATCATATTAATCAAAGATGTTAGATTACTAAAGCGATAACATTGCTTCTGTAATCATAACCAAGGCAATAACTGTTTTTTGTAAATGTGACAATTTATACAATAGGAGAAATGGTAATGGGCCAAATGTGTCAATAGGGTCACCTGGCTTGGAGGCCTCACAATGTCTTTTTAGTGCAGACAACTTCCTAAATCATATTAATCAAAGATGTTAGATTACTAAAGCGATAACATTGCTTCTGTAATCATAACCAAGGCAATAACTGTTTTTTGTAAATGTGACAATTTATACAATAGGAGAAATGGTAATGGGCCAAATGTGTCAATAGGGTCACCTGGCTTGGAGGCCTCACAATGTCTTTTTAGTGCAGACAACTTCCTAAATCATATTAATCAAAGATGTTAGATTACTAAAGCGATAACATTGCTTCTGTAATCATAACCAAGGCAATAACTGTTTTTGTAAAGTTTAAAAATATTGACAAAAGGTATTCAAGGCCTCAAGAGTCAACCCAACCACCCAGACCAAACTTCTTTTGGCCCATTACCCATCCCGCTAGACCCGTCCATCTTGCCATCTCTAGATTCTTGCAACTCACTAGTCCTGCTCAGAGTCTGCCCACGAAAAGAAGCCCAATCACAAAGCTTTTCTTTGTCATGATCATCTAGGTCTTCCAGATTTTCTAACCCCGTTCGTTCCAGGAAGTTGTCCAACTCGTCTGAGAAGAGATGTTAGAAATGGTAAAAAGATATGACTACCATTGAATTTGAGATATACAAAAATCTTTCACTGTGCATACCTGGAAATATTTTCTGCATATAAAAGCCGATGGAAACATAGTCTTGACTTGCATTGAGCTCCTTCGTAGAAAATTTAACCTCTTCCATTAAATGTGGAGTCAAAACGCTGTAATAACAAGTTATATAATCGATCAGAAACCAACTATATCGTTAAAGAAACTCATGAGTCTATAAACAATGCAAACCTGAAAGATAGCATGTTGCGCACTTTTGGAGCTCGAGGTATATCCATGAATAAGGAAGTTGCAAAAAATGATATACGCCTCCGGGCATCAAGGTTTGAAGGTATGTCAGTTGCTGTATCTTTGATAGTAAGCAGCAAAAGAAAACGCTTGAGCTATGAAATCGAAATTCGTGTTAGTTTTTTTAGCAAACATATATTATCTCAATTTTTCTACAAAATTGAAGAGAAAACCTTTTCGTTAAGAGAATCAGTATCTGGCAATGGAAAATGAACAGAATGTCTTGATGAGAATAGTTGTGGGTCGGGTTCAACATCACCAAAATATGACTTTAGACATCCGTCTTGTTGGTAAGCATTGACCGCCTCCATCGTTCTGTATGAAATTTACATAAACTTCCCAAAAAGATTCTAAAATCCGGCTGTCTAATTGCAAAAAAAGGTAACTAACTTTGGTCTCATTTATGGTTTGGGCATGATACTCTACTTTCACACACAAAAATGATAAAACCTTCCATAAATTTGGTAAAAACTCCTAAACTATCATTTTTATCTACGCTAATCTGACTGGTTACTCGGTCAAAATGATGACATGTTAGTAACTTTCACGACGTTGACTAAACTGCTGTTCTGGAAGATTACCCATGAGAAGTTTTTGAAAGTTTAAACTTCTTTTTTTTTTACTCTAAATATAGTGTGTTTTGACAAATAGAAATCGAGCAGAGTTTCGTCGTCTTTTTATGCAGTTTGCTCAAAAGTAATAAACCTAGAGAGATTAGCACAAGATATAAACCTGGATCCGTTTCTCATCATATCATTTGTTACGATTTCAAGAATATCTTGCAGCACTTTCACAACTTTAGCATAATGGTTCTTATTGCCCTCAACCTATATAGCAAGAACAATTTCAGCTTACAAAACGAAAAGCTAGGCATATGACTTTTAGCCTTTTAGGTTTTACTATTTACCAGGAGTTCAATTAATTCGGTGCATTTAGTATGCAGAGCTAGAATCTCACTTAGATCAAAATCTTTAACGAAAGTTGTTTTCTGTAAACTTTCTTCGATTTCATCTACTATCCCTGATATGACTCTGAAATAAGAATGCAACTTAAAATCGTCATTTATGAATATTGGTGGAAGATAATTAAGAGTAGTGACTTCATTGATGATACCTTCTCTCCAAATCCCCGACAACTAGTATATCAAGAACGTATTTCAATGAATCGTAACACTCTTTTACAGTTATATACATGTAAACATCTCTTCTCATTCTTTTAAAAAGATGCGCATCTTCACCCACAAAGTCTTTTGCAATAGTTAATGCCATGGGCAACTATAAATAGAAAGATTAGTAAATAGTAAGTTATACTGGTCTCTGATTCATTCAGTCTTAAATCATAATGTTATATCAAATACACAGTGAAAACCAAGAGGTACCTGATTTGCTAGGAGGAAAATAGGCCAACGAACTAAGCCAGAAAGTAACTCGGACGATAAAGGCATCTTCATCAATTCAACCTCTCTGTTCATAATCACAGAAGTCTATTCAACCTCTAATTCTTGTTGAAAAAGAAGAATGTAAATGCAGATAACTAACCTGTTACTTATGAGATCCTCCTCCCGAAAGCTTTTAATTATTTCATTCCATACAACAACAAACTTAACAAGGCCGTTCCTCATTTGTCTCTCGGACACCTACAAAGAGCCACTGTGACTTAGACCTGACTTTGGATCACAATAACAATGACCTAAAGAAAAAGATTTGTTTACCTTTTGAAACATTTCTCTCAGGAAAGACTTCCTTTTTAGATGTTTATCGGTTTTTGAAGGATGTGGAATTAGAGAGTTCATGAACGCCAAAGGTAAATCTTGAAATCTACTTCTCATCATACTTAATGTCCGGATCTAAAGAAAGGAAAGGGTGTTAGATAGTATCAAATGAAGTACTATGAGCTTGATATTTTACCTCTCCAAGATGATGCAAGATTCCGTAAAGTCCTCCAAAGATGGCACAAAAGACAGAATACCAAATCTGGGTGTCCATGAAGTATACCTAACATGGCATATATCAACTTAATACATAGTATCTATGCATATGCCAAGTGAAGTGCGCGAGGGTGTTCTTGAAATAGCTCACCATTATGACTGGAGCCCAGATGGCAGCAATTGCACCAGCATTATTCTTGACTGGTTTAGAATATGATTTTTTGTAAGATAAATGAATCATACCATATATCGATTACTTATTGATTTATTAGACATAGATAGGTTACCTCTTGGGAAAAGCTCATGCCAGTCGTACTTTGTAATCCCAATGGCCATTATTTGTCTTGTTGGTACTATGAGTGGTTTTATCTGATGGTAGTATAAGTTTATAAGTCGACTGATAGACATAAATTTGGATCAAAAATCCAAAAGGTCGACTAACCTCAAAGGTGTAGCTAAACGTCAATTTACTTAATAACAACAAAACCCAGAATGAGCTGTACCTGAAAACACCAGCATAAAACAAACCTTAGGAGACATTTTCAGGAGTACAAATCAGTAAAGATCGAGAAATGAGTTTCGAGTGTACTTCAGAAGGGAGTATTGAGACTCTTGCATTCCTCTTCCCACATATAATCTAGGCTACATCGTAAATACAAGCAAAAAAGTCAGAATGTGTTTCAAGATGATAAGTTTACAGGTTATTTAACACATGTTCTGATAAATAATACCTGAGTCCACCAAGATAACAAAGAAGATAGCCTGGAATTTGAGGTTTCAATGTATCGTCCAATTGCAGGTACAGAAAAGAGGATCATATTGACCGCATTGGACATTAAGTAGAACGCGACTACAAGCATATATGATGAATAACACCACTCTCCAAACCAGCTTCCGTAATTTTTTGAATAACAAGTGTACTTTCTTCTAGTCTTGGAATAAAATATAGGTAACATGATAGTCCATATCATTGCAACAACCACCTTCAATGCATGCTTGCGGGATCTAGTATTGTCCATTGTCGATCTGGCCTTCCAAGTGAATACAATGTCAAGAACGGCTGCAAGATTCAGTAACAGTATGGAGGTGAGTTGAATATGGTCATGGTATCACATACTGAGTATGAAAAAGGTACAATGTCATCTTTATGAGAGAGTACCGAAGTTAAAGTAGCATAAGACCTTGAACTAGTTTAAGAACTGCTGATGTGATGAAAATGCTCATAATATCCTCTAGTATTGGTGTATCAAACATTTGTAATGGGGATTCGAGATCATGACATGCCATTATTATCATTGCCTGGAAGCAAAACATAGTTTCAGAAAGAAAAAGTGATACTGCAAAAGATCAGAAAGTCAGAGTTGATAAGATATTTTAAACGAACCTGGAGAGATAGAATGAGAAATGTCCACATTCTATCAAAGCTTCTGAAAACATGCCAGAATGATCGGAACTCTACGTAATTTGTTTTCCCTAACCATTTTTTCTCTTTTACTTTCTCCTCGTTGGACTGGTCATCTTCTTTGAGCTAACAGAATAACAAGCATGGATAGTATTGACAATGTGCATGAAAGAAGGTCTAACAATCAGAAATATAAGTATGTTTGGAATGGGCCTTGGTCAGGTCTGGATTTGACCCGCAAACACCTTTTGTGTTTTCTAGAAATACAATAGTAAATCTATGAACTATGATTATTAAGACGATATTTAATTACCATAATAATCTAACTTTTTTGCGTATTTCAACACCTGTCCCCTATTGCTAACTTTTCAATTTGTCCGGTTTATTTTTACCACAACCCAAATTGACCAATACATCAGTAACTGGGTCAAAACTGCCACTTTCAATGCTAATATGAACATTTACCTCTACTTCTTCGTCATTCTTTTCTTTCTTCTTTTCCGTCTTAGGTTTACTCGAGCCTTTGGTTTTTTTGCTTTTAGGATCATCTTCAGGAACATAAAAGAAGTCATGTTCCTGATTCATAGGCCATCCTAGTTGGAAACAATCAGGAGACCTAAAGATACAAAACAAGTGGTTATTACCTTAACTATGTTTATATTACCATTATAACTTTAGAGATATACAGAAGAATTACCAGAAGAACTCATTCAAATCGTCATAGTTTCTCCATGTAGAATGATCGGTCATGCCATTTTGGTTTTTCTTAGCTTCCTTCAGTAATTTCATACCAAAATATTAGAAATCAGACTGTTAAAATAGAAACTGAAGTTATAATGATGGATGTTTGTAGCTTGAAATACCTCACGAATAACATTATATATTGGGGTGACAACATTGTTAAGAAAAGATTCAGGACCTCCACCATATGCAGGCGCGAAACTTTCACCAGCTGCTAGAATGGTTGCACCCATCAACATACTACGCAAATCATGAGCCATCTACAAAACAAGAAAAAATTAAGTGACAATCATGATGGCATGAAAAGCAACCATATTGAGTAATGGATTACAGTAGAGGTGGAGTAATAGGTCAACATAGTCTGGGTTGAAATGCGTCATTTTAAGCACGAGTCAGGTCGGGTTTGGTTGACCCGCAAACACTTTTTTCTGTCTATGTATACAAAAACATTATAAGTAATTATAACTTAAATTCTGATTATACAAATATTATTACGAACTAGGTAAGGACTACTTTCAAACTATTTTGCCCGTGTGACCCATTCCCCATTCAATTAAGTGAATACAACCTAAAATGACCCATTTATAAGTAAATGAGTGATTATGCTCTCTAATTGAAAGTAACAAATGTGCAACCTACATGGTGAAAAATATAAGCAAGACATTCTGGCATGAATCGTAAATTAGCAGCTTCGCCCCATATGAGAAGATAGAGGCCTATATACAGAAGCTGGTGTTGTTGTGCTTCTGGATCTGAATATGGGAACCTGCATTAGATAGCAATCAGAAATTGCCTTTAGATTAATTTTGTAACATTCAAGAAAGATGTATCCACTTAGTAGAATATCTATGACCTTATGCTGTTCTTCTTCTCCAAGAATTTGCACCATTCTGTATAATTCTTGAAGAATTTTTTCATCATATCACGTAGAACGCCATCCGCTAACTGTATCTTTCAGAGTTAGCAAATACATTTCGTAAATAAACAATACAAGTGTATATATAACTTTTGTCTACCTTGGTTGTATTTGTTGGTTTATTACAGCACCTAATATGACTGTTTGCAAGAAGTAGAATTAAATGTTCCCTCTGGTTTGCGACGTTTCCTTTCTGAATATAGATAAAGATATTATCACAAATTGATGAATAAGGTTAGGAATGCCGAAACTGAAAAAGTGTAATTCTACCTGAAACCCGAAACAATGCTGGAGCCAGTCAAACAAGTCAAAATGAGGCCTTTGATTGGTGAATTCTTCAATGAAAGGTATACCTTGAACATTACGGACAGCACCAACTGCAGCTTTAATCTGTAGCAGTGCATCGGGTGGTTAGATGGTTTTATATACAGTGAAACATCAATAGGAAATCTTGAACATGGAAATTCCAGCCCGTGTATTTGTAATTTTAAATAGATCAATTCAGGGATGTTTCATCTCAAACCGAAGATTTTCAAAAAAAAAAAAAAGTTGGAAAAAAGGAAACGGGTCAAACCATTTCATTTTGACCCAAACACAAATTGACAGGCTACCCAACCCACCCATTTTGACAAATCTACATAATCATTTAACATCAGACCTCGGGGAGTTGCATAATTGCTTGATGAACACCTCCTTGATCAAGAGGAAGAATGTTAAAATCATAGAATTCTGATCTTTTAACGTCATTATCAGCTTGGGCCTATCAGGAAGATACAATACAATCAAAATTATGAATGAATATATAATAACTTTTATTACAATTCAGACAACGTGCATAAATGAAACATGAACCTGTGTACCAGCAGCCTCTGTAAGTTTATTTAACACTTCATATAACACAGAAGCGATTGTGCCAGCTTTGATCAGCGCTTCCCTAAAGACAGCTTTTTTATCAGCATCAGAAACACGAACAATTCAGGGATGCATAATTCTGTAAAGTAACAAATACCTGTTCTCCAAAGTACTTTCTCCACCATGTTTGATAATATAATCTTTGTATTCACGATAAACACGCCTGACTTCACGTACATCACTTTTTTCTTTCCTTTTTCTGTAAGTAACTTCTTCATCCTATTCATCGCATGCAATATATAGTTAAAACGAAAGAAAGTCATAATACCATATGAAACTTTTAAGTGTATTTAAACTGATATTGTTTGTTTTAATTGTACGGGCGTTTAGGTTACCTGTTCAAGTCGCTGAAGAAGAGCAGTCTTGAATTGCCTCACTCCACGTCCACTTGAATTGCGATCCAAGTCATGTGCAACTACAAATGCATGAAAACGGCCTGGTCCAACAAAAAATGATTAGACAATGATAAAATTAATCAAACGAAGATCAGGAAAGCATACAAGAAACATAGTAATCCAAATATTGAGAATATCCATATTGGAATATTTTCAAGAATCACATGATTCCACATACTTTGTTCTGTTTTGTTAATTAAAACAGAATCTTGCTCAAAATGAGCAAACACAAATACACTCTGAATGTTAAAGATAAGTACTTCCCAAGAATCTTATAAGTTCTAACATAAGTATATGTTAACAACTCAAAAATTCAACTTATTTGAAGCTAAAAAAAAGACTTACATAAACAAGCGACACGAGGCTCTTGGGAATCAATGAGATTAGCAACACGAAGAAACCTTTGAATTTCCGATTTTAAAGTGACCGGCAGTTTCTCAGAATCAAATGGCTCAAAACCATACTCACGTCCCGACGTAATTGATCTAGTGTAAAACGGTTTTGTCCCATTAGTATTTTGATTACTTGAACCATGGTTTCCTCTAGTAGTATTATTACTAGTACTCGCAATGCTTGGCTCTGCGACCACAATTTCCGTCATTGTTGTTGTTAAACATATATGAACCAAAAATGTAGAGCAAGGAACTAGAGAGTAGAATAATATGGAGGGGATCTTGTATGTATAGTATTAGTAGTATATGCATATATGCAATATATGATATAATGTGAGTAGTATAATGTATGTAACAAGTACACTTTATGAAGAAAGATGCGAGGCTTGCTTTATTGATTTTAATTAGTGGTTAGTGGTGGTGTGATCTTTTTTTGCTTTTGCTTTCCATAAAATAAATTGATGTATGTTTGTGTGGGTTTGCTTTTTGTGACAAATTATCAACTAAAAAGAAGCAGTGAAGAAAGTGTTCTTCTTGTTCATTGCTCTTTGTATTAACAATGATATAACATGAGATTTTTACGCAGAATTCATATTATTCGCTTGTGAAAACAGTATGTTCAGGTTATCTGGAGAGGTCGAGTCTAACTGAGATATTTTCTAGATCGTTTCTGGACCTTTTTCTGGCCACTTAGAACTTTACTTAGAAAGGGAAATTCATCAGATCAAATGTGAGGATATTAGACCTTTGGTAACTAGGCCAGCTTGGTGATATTTTAAAGATTGTGTGTTTATAATTATACGAGTAATATATTTTTTTACTGGGATTCTTTTGAGCATTTCTTATCATCTCAATTTGTAAATCCTTGAACATTAATTAGACTCAAGTCGTTATATGTATGATAAATTTGTGTCGTGACTTGTGTTATGTATATACTCGTATCATTTTCCCTTAAGTTTATTGTTCATACAATAAATATTATTACTTACATAAACAAAATCTATAAAAAAAATTATTTGATGACTTACATAAACAAACTTTATATATTCACGTATATATTCATGTAAAAGAAACAGACATATATACATTCATGCATAATGGAAAAGTTATATGTTTAACCAATGGGGTGAAAATCAGGGTACCGTCATCATGTGACCACATGGGCTCACAGATGAAAGCTATAAATCACAGGTTCAAAACTTGTCAAAGACAAGTGGATAAACTATATCTTGTGATTCCATGTGTGAGGATAGTGACTTACCGGGCATGAAATCTATGCGGTGTGCGCTCTGGGTACCAATACGGTACATTGGACCAGAGGGTTCCCACCCATTTACCCCGAAAAGTTATATGTTTATTACCAAGATCAATCATACATTATGATGGAAAGCTGCGGAATTGATTTAAAGCTATATTTAAAAAAGAAAGAAAGTATATATTAAACTTTCATACGATTTATTTATTTTTTTTTGAACGGCAAATTTGGGCTCAGCGGCATGTCTCTTCATATACCCAACTCCAATTCCAGAGGAAACCATTATGGGAAAACCCCTGTCTCCATTCATGGGAGCATTTTGCTCACACCAGGATTTGAACTTAAGACCTCTCAGTCTCAGGTTCCACAATATACCAATCCATCAATTGATGATTGGTATGAGTATATATTATTTAAATTCTTAATCAAAATAAAGGTTCAAATTAAGTAAAATATCCTGATACACTCTTAATAAATTAAAATTGGATCCTATAGTACATTTTTAATCTAGTCGTAATTATTTCTACATCAATATTGTATGTTGGTAATTTGGTAAGTACTATTGAATGTTTATGATGGTGTATATTTTTTAACATGAGTCTGAAACATATAAAGATTGAATGAGTTTGTTAAACATATTCTTATGAGTATTGCTATAAGTTCTGATAGACATAAAAACATTTTACGTATAGTCGTATAGAAAAACTATCTCTTGAAAATAGATACAAACGTTTAAGTAAAATATGTGTCTGAAGATATTATATATACTCTGGAAACAATGTTATTAAAAAAAGATTACACTAGGCAAAAAGATTTCTTCTTGGTTAATGGAGATGGTTTTACCCTTTTAAGTTACAAGAGAGCAAGTCTTTTGATTCTAACGTATGTAGCTAATTAATTCGGTTATTTTTGTGGTTATTTTCGAACTCTTTCCTGGCCATCTAAGATATTACCTGTAGAAGTTCAAACACGAGACGTCTTGTGATGACACTAAGTCATCTAACTACTACCGTACTATGCCATGTTAAAAGATTTCTTTCGGTTTAAGTAAAACTTTTGGTTTGAAATGTAAAAAAAAATAAAATAAATCAACAATATGTTCGTTTAGAATTTGGAGATTGTTTCGAATGTGAGAATGGAATTGTAAGAGTTGTAAAATTAAGTAAGTACACCTCAAAAGCATTGTAGTTGTGAAACATGAAGGCTCCTACTTTTTGAAGTTTATAGATGTTTGCTTTAAACAAAGCAATAGATATGTAACTACAATATAGTTTCTTCCACTTTCACAATAACTAGTCTCTTTCTTAGTATAATAAAGAACTCAAAAAAACATGAAAACTCCAAGGCTAAGTAATGCAAAAAAGTTGAAATGCCAAATGGTCAAGATCACATGTGGTATTTTAACTTTCTTAGAAGCCTTCTTCCAACCTTTTTACTCTTTCCTTAATGTAGTCATGTGTTTTAACTTACATGTATTTCACTAACAATCATTTTATTATCAAGACCTAATTATCAAATAAGAAAATGGAGTATGTGGCTGTTCTACACCCAAGTGTAAAACCCCTCACATACTAATTTTATAATATATATATAAATGTTTGGCCCCCATGCTTTTTATGGATTAAAAAAACATGATGTGAGGGTTCTACACCCAAGCTTGGGTGTCTAACAGCTACATAAACCCTAACCTCTTATAAATATGATATCATATACACACACATATCTAACTATGTATAAGAAAAAACAAGTCTAAAACTAATAAACTAATCTAAAATAATGCTATGCAAGACCCTTTTTTGGTCCTACAAATATTAGTTGAAGAAAAACTATTAGTCATAGCCTAAATCATATATCTAAAAACAAGTTAATGCAAGAACGGTCCCCGTGGTATGTCAATTTTTGCAACGGCAGTCCCTCTCTTGATTTTTTAGCAAGGGTGGTCCCTGTAGACATGTATCAGTTTCATCAGCAGTCCCTCTCTAACGGATCCGTTAATTAGTGCCGTTAAGTTTTCCATGTGAGTTGCACGTGAGAGGTATTAATGTCCTTTTACTTACACAAACAGAGGGTGTTCAAAAGTATCCGTATTCGACCCTGTAATATGAAAATCTGATCTGATTTTATCTGAAAAGTCGGATATTCGAACTTCGGATATCCTAAATTTCGGATCCGGATAATGATTTTTGAAAATCTTGGGCATTTCAAAATATCCAAGAATATTCAAAAAGCTTGGATATTGAAATTCACTATGCGAAAGTTCGAATATCCAAAAATCGGATAGCTGAAAGTTGGATATCCCCCAAAATTTCGAATATTCAAATTTCGGATAAAAATTTCGGATATTCAAATTTCGGATAAAGAATTTCAATATCCGAACATATTCGAAATTTTGAATATTCAAAGTTTTAGGATATCCGAAGTATCCGAATTTACAAAAAAAAATATCCTAGATGTTTTTGTATTGAGACTAAGTTTCAGATATTTTCGTAAAGTTTAGAATATTTTCGAATATTGAAAATAATCTTTTTCGATATTTTTTTTGACATTCTCGGATATTTTCAGATTTAAGAAAAAAAAATAAACTTTTTCAAAAGTCACTATCCGAATTTAAGTCTGAAATATAGGATATCCAACTTTTCGAAGAAAATCGGATCAGATTTTCGGATAACAAGTTCAGATATGGATAGGTTTGAACATCCCTAGGTTTGTGTAGGTGGAAAGACATTAATACCCCTCACGTGCTACTCACATGGGAAACTTAACGACATTAATTAACGGTTCCGTTAGAGAGGGACTGCCGTTGCAACTGAAACATGTCTTCAGGGACCATCGTTGCTAAAATTTCAAGAGAGGGACTGCCTTTGCAAAAACTGACAAACCACAGGGACCATTCTTGCATTTAACTCCTAAAACTAATAAGCTAATCTAAAATTCTAAATCACTTCACATGTATTAAACTTTCAATTCAAAAGATCAGGGGCTGTTTTCACAACATTAACAAGATAAAGTTACCAAATTAAAACTTTTACCAACTCTTAAAACTTAGTCAACTATCAGTCAACGCACTCTTAAACCCTAAACCCCATTACTTTTCATGGATTGGCATCAGTCATGTTATTAAAAAGAAGTTATAATCATATAATTAACAATCTAGTATTATCTTATAATAATAATGTGGTCAAACTTGGTCAAACATCTTCATTTTCAGCAAACCCTAACTATACTTCAATCATCTTTTGCAATTCAAAGATTAGTGAAAATGGACGAATTGGTAACATTAAAGAATCAGAAGCCATTTTTAATCAAATGCCCACAAAAAATATCATATCTTGGACTGCAATGCTGACTGCATATGCAAACAATGGGCAGATTGATAATGCACGTAAGGTGTTTGATGAAATGCCTGAACGAAACGTTGCATCTTGGAATGCCATGATAACGGGTTATATGAGGACTAGGGATGGAATTGATAAGGCTTGTGAGTTGTTTTTTATGTCGCCTGAGAAAAATGCGGTTTCTTATGCTTGTATGATAACGGGTTATGTTCGTGCTGATAGGTTAGAGGATGCGAAGAGGTTGTATTGTGGTATGCCGAGGGAGTGGCGGGATCCTTTTTGTTCGAATGCATTGATGAATGGGTATTTGAAGAAAGGGGAGTTGGAGGAGGCAGTGAGGGTTTATGAGGGAATGTTGGAGAAGAACGTGGTTTCTTGGAGTGCTATGGTTGATGGGTATTGTAAGTTAGGGGAGATTGGGAAAGCGAGAGAGTTGTTTGATGGGATTCCGGAAAGAAATGTTGTTACTTGGACTTCGATGATTGATGGGTATTTGAAAAGCTCGTGTTTTGAAGATGGGTTTGCGTTATTTCAACAAATGAGACGTGAAAATGAGATAGAACTTGTTTCTAACACATTGACTGTAATATTTGAAGGTTGTGGAAGATTTGATAGATATAAAGAAGGGATTCAAGTCCATGCTTTGGTGTTGCTTATGGGATTTGACTTTGATACTTACTTAGGCAATTCTGTGATTACCATGTACTCCAGATTGGGTGATTTGGGTTCAGCTTTTAAGTTGTTTAATGTAATGGAGAAAAAAGATTCGGTTTCTTGGAACTCTTTGATTGGTGGTTACATTCAAGCCGAAGACGTTGAAGAGGCATATAAAGTTTTCAGTATGATGCCACAGAAGGATGTGTATTCCTGGACAGCAATGATTACTGGATTCAGTAGCAAAGGGCTTACGAAAAAATCAGTAGAGTTGTTTAACATGATGCCACAGAAAGATGATGTTGCATGGACCGCTCTTATATCAGGGTTTGTCAGTAATCAGGAGTACGAGGAGTCAATCCGTTGGTTCATTCGGATGCTTAAGACAGCAGTCAAGCCTAATGCTCTTACATTTAGTAGTGTTCTTAGCTCTTCAGCTTCATTAGCAACATTAAATCAAGGTCTGCAAATTTATACTCATGTACTTAAAATGGGAATGGAGTTTGACTTGTCGATACAAAATTCACTGGTTTCTTTTTTTGCAAAGTGTGGATGTGTCAATGATGCCAACCATATATTCCAGTCCATTAGTACTCCCAATGTCGTTTCTTACAATGCCATGATTAATGGGTTTGCACAAAATGGGTATGGGAAAGAGGCACTCGAGTTATTCAGGGGAATGGAAGAGAATGTTGTAGAGCCAAATGATATAACATTTCTTGGTGTTCTTTCTGCATGTACTCATGTTGGACTGGTGGGGGAAGGACGCAAATATTTTAAATCAATGAGATCTTGTTATAAGATTGAACCTAGTCCAGACCACTATGCGTGTATGGTTGATCTTTTAGGTCGAGCTGGTTTACTGGATGATGCATTTAATTTGATCAGTTTGATGCCATATAAGCCCCATTCTGGAGTTTGGGGTGCACTTCTTGGTGCAAGCAGGATCCACTTTCGTTTGGATCTTGCTGAAATTGCGGCTAGACATATATCTGAACTGGAGCCTGAGAATGCTGCACCTTATGTGGTTTTGTCTGACATATACTTGGTTTCAAAGAATAAGGAAGATGAGGAGCTAGTGAGAACAACGAAAAGACTGAAAGGGATTAAAAAGAGTCCTGGGTGTAGTTGGACCATAGTGAAGGATGATGTTCACTTATTTTTGGCGGGAGATCGTTCTCATACAAACTTTAAAGAGATTAAAATCACACTTTTGATCCTTGTGGATGAAATGAAAGAGCAGTGTTAGTCCAGGAGAAGTAATTGTACAGGGTGAATATCATAAGTTAAGCATAGGAGATACTATTTCATCATGCCTGATTTGATTATTGATTCTGTTTACGTTTCAATTTATTTGACAGATTTACAAACCAACCAGAAATATACCAAAAAAAATAAAAATCTTAACCATTGTGTCAGATTCCAATTTCTTCAAAGTCTATTTGAACGCACCTGCATCGCCACCACTGCCTGCCACCATCAATAACAGGACTGATCATGGTGACTATCCGGAGTGAAACTCCGACTCTTACAATCAGAGTGCTTTGTTTGACTTTTTGACCTCTTTCATCGGACATGATTAGCTTGGACAGATCAAAAGTTGTTTCTGTTCTCATGGTGGTTGGATGGGATATGGCTTTCGAGGTAGCTGGAAATGTGTTTTCCCTTTCACATTCTTCGATCCAGAGATAACAATGACCAAATGCATCAAGAAAAGCATAGTGGGATATGCATATGCTCTAGATGATAATAAATACCCAAAATAAAACCACAGAGAACTTCGTAAACATCCACTATGTTAACTAGTTTATATCTTGTTACCTTTAATCAGCCTCTTTCTATTTCATCATCATTATATTTACAAATACAACACTACAATTTTTAACTGGAAATAAACAAAAAATGAAATAAAATTTGCACTCACGTTCTAGAACCATTCTGCAGCCTTCTTATACACTAGAGTGATCACAAGTTAATCATCTGCGCAACCTCCTCCACAACCACCACATCCGCTAGCGCCACAACCACCACCACCACTTTCCCCACCACCAGTACCACTAGAGCCGACATCTCCTTCTAGAATAATCATCCCTCCGTCATTTTGAGTGGTTTTGCTCATCTTGGAGGTTGGAATTTTGTTTTTCTCAGCCCTCTTCTCCAAATAACTGATACAACAAAGTAGGCAACCCGCGAACATCACATGTGCCGCAAATACACCGCAAATTATGAGAACAACATAATATGCTTTCATCTTCTTTGTTTCTTTTTTGAATACATGCATGAGGATGATAGAAATGTTAGTCTATTATCCTATGTATTGCAATAGCTTGCTTGGAAATTGATCTTTAAAGATAGATTGTCTCATGTGTTGACTTATCTTAAGGGTAGTATGTGAGTTGACTTCTTGAATATATCCTAATTTGAGACCCAATGGAGAAGACTTTGTCAAAGCAAGGAAAAGGAAAGAGAATTGCTAGGCAAATTCATTTGATCTGGAAATTTTTGATCGTCAACTATGCAACATTTCAGGGAAGTTTTTTTTAAAGACTTTTTACTTGCCACTGCTATAAGAATATCAAAGGCTCTATATGAGGAAGCTAACCGTCGTGCAACATGTTTTTGGAATGCACATATTGTATGATCAATTAAGTGTTTGAAAATGTGTCAAACTATAGTCTGGAATCATAGTATGTGTCGGATTTTAGATTGGTCTATCATGAGTATCTAACCTTCAAAGATTATTATTCTATGTATTCAGTATACTTGGCATGTATATAAGTTGTTACGGTGCTATGTTATTGATTTATAAGTTTTTGGTTGGTTGAATGCATACAATAACAATATTTAAAAGTTAGATACACACAGGAAATTCAATTAAATTTTAGGCTAGTGAACATGCAACCCAAAATACCAAACATCATAATTAGATATCTTTGGTAGATTTTCGTACATCGTTTGAACTTTTTGCCCTAATGGATCATAGGTAAAGAGATGCTGAAAATGAGCTAAACGTGCACCTATGTCAATCAATTTCGAATGGTTAACCACTTATTCTATTTCTTCTTTCATTTTGGTTTCAACTTCTCCTTTGATAAGCATCCAACTTGGTCGATTTGGTTTGCAAATTTCTCAACCCTACCAGTTTCACCAACATTTTGGTCGAAACCAGCCAAACTAAACCATGCACATAATATCTATTTATGTCTTGAAGAGTGCACACTCTCAAAGGAACAACCAACCCATTAATCGTAAGGACTCTTTGAGAACAAATGTGTCACTTTAAAAGTTCTAATGGATTACAAGTAAAGAGAAATGCTATAAAGATCATCACTCTTTTTACATTCCATTTACCCATATTCTCTATACACCATGTTTCAAATAGTTTTTGCTATATACGACATTGATTGGTCTGTGCATACGATAGTTTAAACTTTCAATGTGAATGAATCAATGAAACATCGCAAAACTTACAACTGATATCGTTTTTATAAGCTTTTAAGAAGCGCTATAATGGAACTTTTTCAGCTGACTTGTGATAGATCATACATAAGTGGGTAACTTGAACATCCATTAACACTAGAAGACTTCGCAAGCCTAGGCACATGCCACACATCTTCTGAGAGAAGGATGATATTCATAAAGCCATAGTAAGTGCATTTCTTATTTCATATGACCATTCTCTCTTTTATTTCATTTGTCATTGTAAATACAAGTTATAAGAAATAAGAAATGCACTTACTATGGCTTTATGACATGTTATCATAAGGATAAGACTCTAGGGGCTTTAGCCATAAAGACATTAAATTGCTATCCCTACATCTTTCAGTCGGTTACCCTCTATCAAGTGAAATGTAAGTGCAAAAGGTTTTGCATGTTACCATGGTTGCACACGTAAGGAACTTTCTCCTATAAACATACTTTGAGTTTGTGAGACGTGATGAAGAATTATTCATGAAGAGCTTTGTACGCAGATATTTCACCACCACTTGCATTCAAGAATCCATGGACAGATTGTGATTACCTGGAGTACAATGGGTTCTTGGATCTTTCTTTTATCTGAAAAATTGGAACCTCCAATCTCCAAAATGCTTACCCATTTGGCCAGTGGATCTTACATTTCCTGTTTTAAGACATGTTGTGAAAGTAAGAGTTTATTATACACCAAAATAAGCTATAAGAAGGTAACATATTAACTTAGAAGACTTGTAACGTCTGGGAGTATATTCAAATGATATCATCAAACTATTGGAAGGGCATTTCTTGTTTCACTATAACCATCATCTCTTTTATTTTATCATTCTTATATTTACTAATTAAACACGGCATATTGTACAAGAAAAAGATTTAAAAAATACATTTCACACAGAAGTATCCAAGAAATGGCAAGTTCAGAACCATCGGCCACTTTTATGTACAAAGAGTAAACCGTCATAACAACAGGAAGGCAATGGGTTGCTGAGTGGAGTTCTTTTTGGTCACATTAGGACAGATGGAAAGAGGAAACTGAACTTTTTCTTACACTTCAGAAAATACACTGAAATAAGAGAATAATTAAACCTTGATCAACCTCCACAACCCCCTCCACAGCCGCCGCCACCACATCCACCACCACCACATCCGCCACCGCTATCTCCACCTCCACTATCCCCTCCACCGCCATCTCCACCTCCGCTAATTATTACAGTAGCTGTAGCTACAGAAGCTGCAGCTCCTGCTAGAATTACCATTCCCCCATCATTACTTGTGGTTTTGCTAGTTTTACCTATTTCAAGGTCACGATTCGTCCCCAGTGGTGGGCGGATAATTTGTGGTCTTGTGCTGGTTGGAACTCTGATTTTCTTTTTCTTACAAATATTACAAAGACAAAACAAAAATACAAGTGCTGCAGCAGCAGAACCAAAGGCTATGAGAACGATAGCATATGTTTTCATTTTTCTTTGAACCTGTGAGGATAAAATGTTGGCTTGTTATCAGTATTTATAGCATTAGGTTGCTTGGAGGTTGGGCTGCAGAAAGTATCTATTAAGGGTAGTTTGTCTGTTGACTTTTGGTATATATGACTAATTTGAGCCCTATATGTGCACCAAATACACCTAATGAACAATGAAATTCGGTTAGGAAGAAAGACTAAGTCAAAACAGGGGAAATACTAGGAAAACTTACTTGATTTTCAGAGAAGCTTAATTAGAATACCTTTTGTGGCAAGTTTGGAAGATTGTCCTATGGTGTAGACTGTAGTGTAAAATTTTCTTCAACTAAAGTAAACGGTATACGTTGATAAGACATCATTCTTTTAGATTATTACAAGTATTAGCATGTACCGTTAGAGGTCAATATGAATAGGTTCGAAAACCTTTGCCCCTATCATTTACTTTTTCACTTGTCTTTTATTGAATGCCAGAATGCTATGCCTAAACCTAGAATCATTTAACCTGTAACCCTGAGGCCCTTGGTGCCACTATTAGGACTTTTCAAGAATGTTGTTGTTCATCAGTTTGATGCCTCTACTTTTTTGATGTTAATGTCCGTGTTCAATTTCTGTCATTTGTGAACAAAGAGTAAACATGCAAACCATATAAGCAAAAATGAAATAAAATAAGGAGATGCCTTCCTCTGCCAGCATTAAATCAATCTATAGATAACAGGTACACAAAATTCCTAAAAGACTTTTATCATTTTTCATAACCAATTCACACATTCTCTGTTAAACGATGAAAGAAAAAACTGTTTTTGATTGATGATTTGGAATAATACATACGTCCTATATTTATACAGGAATTAAACCCTAATTAGGTCAAACATGACCGACTCTAAATTCTTGGGCTTGGACCCTTCTTGGACCGATACACTTCTGAGGCCTTTGATCTTGTATACTCGGGAGGTGATGAAATTAATTCTGATCCCACATATTCTAACACTGCCCCTCAAGTTGAATATCGAGATTACCGAAATTCAACTTGCTTAGACACTTATGAAACATAGATGTTCCCACTGCTTTAGTTAGAATATCAGCCGGTCTTCAGACTTTACAAACGGTAACTTGATAATTCCACTTTCCAACTTTTCTTTTATGAAGTGACGATCAACCTCCACATGCTTGGTTTTATCATGTTGAACTGGATCCTCTGAGATCTGGATAGCAGCTTCATTATCACTCATGATTCGAATGCTTTCTTTGGGGGCAAAACCTATTTCAGACACCAGCTTCTTCAACCACAAAGCTTCTGCTAGTCCTCTAGCTATACCTCTAAACTCAGCTTCAGCACTTGACAAGGAGACAACTTTCTGTTTTTTACTTTTCCATGTAACCAAGTTACCACCTACCAACGAAAAATATCCTGAAGTAGATCTTCGATTACCTTTATCTTCTGCCCAATCTGCATCTGTATATAACTGAATTTTGAGGTGACCATTAGCCTTAAATAACACCCCATGACCTGAAGTCCCTTTGAGATACCTAATAATTCGCAGAACTGCATCCATATGATCTTCCTGAGGTTGATGCATAAACTGACTAACTACTCCAACAGCGTATGCTATGTCTGGACGAGTATGAGCCAAATAGATAAGTTTCCCCACCAACCTTTGATATCTTCCTTTATCAGTAGCTTTAGCATCTGTCTTCACAAACAACTTCTGATTGATGACCATGGGTGTGTCTGCTGGCTTACAATCAATCATTCCTGTTTCTGCCAGAAGATCTAATATATATTTTTTCTGACAAATAAAAATTCCACGTTTAGATTTTGAAACTTCTATTCCAAGGAAATACTTCAGATCTCCCAAATCTTTCATTTCAAATTCTGCAAACAGAGCTGATTTTAGTTGATTAATTTCTTTTTCATCATTTCCTGTTATAATCATGTCATCAACATAAATTATTAGACATGTCACAAGATTCCCTTTGTGACGAAGAAACGACGTGTGATCTGAGTTGCTTTGTTGATATCCATATTTCTTCATAGCAAGAGTGAACCTTCCAAACCAAGCTCTGGGTGATTGTTTAAGCCCATACAAGGCCTTTTTCAACTTACAAACTTCCCCATTCTTAAAGCTGTGAGAAAAACCTGGAGGAGCTTCCATATACACTTCTTCTTGTAATTCTCCGTGCAAGAAGGCATTCTTCACATCAAATTGATGAAGGGACCAACCCAGATTTGCTGCTATTGAGAAAAGAACCCTTATTGTATCTAGCTTTGCAACTGGAGAAAAGGTTTCTGAATAGTCAATGCCATAGGTTTGAGTATACCCTTTGGCAACAAGTCTTGCTTTGTACCTTTCTATGTCTCCATTTGGTTTATATTTGATGGTATATATCCACCTGCATCCTACTGGATCCTTTCCTGTTGGAAGAACACATTTTTCCCACGTATCATTCTTAACAAGGGCCTCCATTTCACTATCCATAGCATCCTTCCAATTCTTTATCTTCAAAGCATGTTCTATATTTGATGGAATCTCTTCAGAGTACAGTTTTGCTGTAAATGCTCTTGCTTCTTGGGAGAGAAGACCTTCTACAACATTAGCAAGGCTGTCTACCGGATACTTGGTAGACCGAGAATTTCTTTCTGGAGAGTATCGCTTTGCAGGAATTCCTCTGGTAGACCGTGGTGGAAGAATATATCTTTCTGGAGCACTTTCTGTGGTTTCTTCTTCTATATTTTCTGACTCTCCATTCATATTTTCCTGCGCTTCATCAGCTGGAATATCCAAAGTATGACTTGGGTTAGAATTACTTACCTCGGATATCAGGTCTGGATCTGGGATCGCACTTTGAGAAGAGGACTGTAAATCTTTATCCGGAGTAAGGGAACTTGGCTTGACCTGAACTTCTGATGAATATTGAAGCCAACTCAGTGTGTCACTTTGTTCCTCCACCTGACCACTGAGTTCTTGAGAGTAGAAATACTTGGTTTCCAAAAAATTACAATTCATCGTAGTAAACATACGACGAGTATTAGGATTGTAGCATCTATACCCCTTTTGAGTAACCCCATATCCCACAAAGACACATTTTTCAGCACATGGTTCAAGTTTGGTACGATATGATTTTGGAATATGAACAAAAACAGTACATCCAAATACTCTAGTAGGCAAAGTAAGAACTGATAGTGGCTTATGAAACTCAGAGAGAACTTTCAAAGGGGTTTTCATATCAAGAATCTTTGTAGGAAGACGGTTGATTAAATAGGTAGCAGTGGCTAAGGCTTCAGACCAAAAACTTTTAGGAACCAAGGACTCAATAATAAGTGCCCTAGTTATCTCTAAAAGAATCATATTTTTCCTTTCAGCCACACCATTTTGTTCGGGAGTGTGAGGACAGGTGGTTTGATGGATTATTCCCTTAGATTGGAAAAACAGATTCATTTGTGAATTTACATACTCCCCACCATTATCTGTTCTTATGATTTTGATGGATGTTTGAAATTGTGTTTGAACCATGTTGTAGAACATAGTAAATCTATCATAAACTTCATCTTTATTTTTCAAAAAATAAATCCATGTCATTCGGGTGCAATCATCCACAAAAATCACAAAATACTTAAAATTGTGACCTCCACTAACCGGAGCAGGGCCCCACACATCAGAATGAACTAATGAAAAAGGAACTTCAACTCTATTATTACGAGGTTTAAAAGATTGCCTATGACTTTTTGCTAAAATACAAGTTTCACATTCAATCTTTTTATTTAACGGGAAAAGTTTTGGAAACAAAATATGCAAATAACTAACTGACGGATGCCCCAATCTTCTATGCCATAGCCATGCTTCTCTTTCACTAGTTCCATGAGCAAGCATGGTAGTCCCACTTTCAGTAACTTCATCAACATAATACAGTCCTTCTCTCTCAGTGCCACGCCCAATGATCCGTCCCGTCCTGATATCCTGTAACAAACAGAAAGTTGGATGCATGAGAACTGAGCAATTAAGTTCTTTGGTTACATGACTTATTGACAGGAGTTTGTGAGATAAAGAAGGAACATAGAGACAGTTAGTTAAATTGATGTTTGGAGAGATTGTAACAGTTCCTCCATTCATAACTTCCATTTTCCCTTTATTAGCAGCGCGAATATGGGTCTTTCGTGGTTTGGAAAACACCGAAAAATCTGATAATTCATAAGTCATAGTGTCGGTTGCACCACAATCAAAAATCCAAGACCCATTTGTTTTAGAGTGATCGGATTGGGCCATAAACCCATTTGCAATTAATTTTGGCCCATGTAGTTTTCCTGGCCCAATATTATGGTTAAGCCCAATACCTAATTTACTAGGGTTTTTAAACACCCATTTTTGTTTATATAAAAAAGGTATTTTAGGAAACTTATTCCCATTTCTAAAACCGATCGGTTTTAGTGGTTGTGATTGAGTGAGAGAAAACTCTCTCTTACCATCCACCACCACCGAGAAACTCCCCCTTTCTTCAACTTCGGCCGCCGCAACACCACCAAAACCTTTCTCCGATCTCCGGCCATCACTGTCTTTATTTGGTGCGGTGGTTGGGTTGGTGTTTTTATCCTTCTTGACAGATTTGGTAGGTTTCTTGGGGCCGATCCACCAATCGGGATATCCAATGATCTCGAAACACTGCTCCTTGGTGTGCCTGGACATACCGCACTCATCACACATTAGATGTGATTTGTCCTCTTGGATTGCCTTTTTCTTGCCGTCGATCCGCCGGAACCCTTTTGACACAAAGCTGCCGCCGCTAAGTTTTCCGGCAATAAAGCCGGAAGCTATACCTTCCAGTTCACTTTTTGTTGCTCCCAATATATTTTGGTGAGCGGCATCCTTGCGAACAGAGGCATATGCTGCTTCGACGGTAGGAAGAGGGTCGATTCGGAGTATCTCGCGTTTGATGGGTTCAAACTTCCGATCCAAACCATTAAGAAACTGAAATAACTTTTGATTGGATCTGATTTTGGCAAAAGCCTTGATATCATCTGGACACTTCATGGGATTGGGATCGATTCGATCGATTTCACCCCAGATTCCTTGTAAGGCGATCCAGAAATCTTCGAGGGATTTATCGGCTTGTTTCAGTTCATTGGATCTTACATGAAGATTGAAAGTTTGTAACTTGTCTTTCCCGCTGCTGTAAGTGATTGCTAAGGTATCCCATAGTTCTTTGGTTGTGGAAAACTCGGTGAGATTTCGGGCCAATATGGGTTCGATATTCTGAATGAGCCAAGAAAACACGATCAGGTCTTCTTGTTCCCATTTTTCATATTTTTCAGTTGTTGTTTTTGTTGGTGGTTCTTCGGTTAAATGATTCAGTAATGATTTGGATTTTCCGCCTATGGCAACTCGAATCATCCGAGTCCATAGAGCGTAATTTTGGTTGTTTAATTTGAGGTTGATTTGCAGGTTGTCGGATAGTTTTGGATTTTGTGATTGATTGTTATTGTTTTGTAACAAGTTGGCTAATTGTATTGCCAAATCATTACCGGAGCCACCGGCCTCTTCTCCGGCCATGGTGGCTTTGGTTTTGATTTAGGTGATACGAATTTAGAGGGTTTGAGATTTAGATGGTTATTGTGTAGATGATGAGACCAGGCATACGGCCTGCTCTGATACCATGTTAAACGATGAAAGAAAAAACTGTTTTATTGATTGATAATTTGGAATAATACATACGTCCTATATTTATACAGGAATTAAACCCTAATTAGGTCAAACATGACCGACTCTAAATTCTTGGGCTTGGACCCTTCTTGGACCGATACACTTCTGAGGCCTTTGATCTTGTATACTCGGGAGGTGATGAAATTAATTCTGATCCCACATATTCTAACATTCTCGCTACAACATGTTCTACATAGGTAGTGCTACACGGTTGCATACTCGAGGAGTTCTATCCATAGAGACGATGTACTATCCATACAAATGTAGCCATCTATCCTTTATCAAAACATTATGTGTTACTGAAAGGTGGGAGGTCACATATAAGAAATCTAATTCTTGTTAATATGTAAGCACAAGCACACATGTTTTATGTTGCTATAGTTGCAAATATGAAATTTTTAGATGCAAACATACTTGGGTCACGAGAAAGCTTTCTTCTTGAGGAGCTTTGTATGCAGATCCTTAAAGCTCCAGCTGCATTCAAGAATCCATAAGCAGACCACAATATAAGTTTCAGAACTCACCTAGATTACAGCCGGGTCTTGGACTTTTGTTTGTCTCGTGTATTTGAGAAACTACTCTCTCCAACATATTACCCATTTTGCTCGTGAAAGTCAAAATGAGTTCTTCACCCCTGTAAAAAACAACAGGAATGATAAAACAGTATTCTACTATGTGATAATAACCAAAACTGATAAAAGATACTAATATAAAACTTTTGATTTCAACATTAACGATGATGTGACATTGACAGAAGGAATCAGCAAGCATTGATATATAATCATATGGCATAGCTATACAACGTTAGAAGCTCTCGGCATAACCATAATGGCTGCACCAGGAGAACATCTAAGCTATATGATAACCTCGTAAGTACCTGTTATATTTCATCATCTTCCATTCTGTCAAATTCAAACTATATAGCATATTTTTCTTATCAATTTGTTGCCTCATATGTTACTTCAAACTATATACTAGTATATTTCTTATGTATACTACTATAATAATTATATATAATATTAAAGAGACTCAGATGAGTAAGAAAATATGTAATCAAATCTAGCCATAATTATTACGATTTAAAACCGTCTTCAGCCGGAAGAAAGAAAGCAGCTGGACAATTATAAATACAGTAAGAATTAGGCACAGAATCAGGCAACCATTTTCATCCTCATTGTCATCTTTAGTTATTTACTATTCAAAAATAAATCTGATAATTTTGGAATGAGCTTGTCTTTGCAAAATAAGTCCAACAATAAACACAAAACAGGACTTATCAAACATAACCCAAACTGAAATAAGTTTGAAAATAAGCTATAAGCCAAACACCCGACTGAAAAATTACATCATATATTTTGCAACAAATTATACACAAATAGAAGTTGCCGAAATTTAGCAGCAAAGATTTGTAACAAAATAACACTATGGAAATGAGATGGAATAATGAGGAAATAACAATTTAGGTTAACATAAGTGACCTGTTGGTTGGTTTGTTATACATGACGGCCGACAACAGCAGCAGCCTTCACACCCATGGGCCGGGACGGGCTGGGCCGTTGATTGTTTCATTTCATCTTTTTTTAGCTGATTTTTTTATTTAAAAAAAAAAAAAAAACGCTTTAGTTAACTAGTCGAACAGTACCATTAAACCCATTAATTCGGAATTGTGAGATCTTATATTTTTGGTTTGGTTTATTCACCAAATCGAACATATGCATAACTATATGTATTTTGTTAACTAGTCTTCAAGCCGTCCGATAGTCTTAAAATATATATATCAAAGGTAAATATCAAAATAATAAATAACAAAACAGGTAAAAAATAACAAAACATGAACAAAACAAATTTAAAATAATAAACCCTTTTGTAGTAGAAGAAGAATAAGACATAATCAAACTATAATTAACAACAAACTAAATTAAAAGAAATGAAAAATAACAATAACATAACAAATATCAAATAATAAACAAACACGAACAAAATACCAAAAATAAAATTAAAGTGATATAAAAAAACTCGTATGTTTCTTTTGTTGAGAAATTTACAGATAGGAAGGAGAATAATAATATGAATGAGGATAATTAATAAAAATTTAGCTTGTATATATAATAATTTATTGGGAGAGCTTTAAAAATATTATATATCTTTAAAATCTAAAAAGATTTGTTTTGATAGAAAAAGATTTATGATAGAGTTTTAAATATAATTATCTATTTAATTAGCAAATAAAAAATAAAAAAATCTAGAAAAAAGGAGAGCTCTAGAGTAATTAGGAAAGATCTTTAAGCTTAAAAAGAGCTTTAAGAGGTGTCAAGTGTACCCTCAATGAAAGAACTGAACTCGATAAATCGAAAACACAAGATTTTTTTTTTTTTTTTATATACCCCACTGCGCCGCAGTGGGTGGAGAACTCTCCCACTGCGCCGCAGTGGGAAATCTCGGACTCAAGTCCAGAAAAGCCCCACTGCGCCGCAGTGGGTTTGACACTCTCCCACTGCGCCGCAGTGGGAGGAAAAACTGTTAAGGCCGTGGGATTCCACTGCGCCGCAGTGGGCAAAACCACTCCGACTGCGCCGCAGTGAGCATCAGCACAGCAAACCTAAGACCATTTCAACACTTGAACAAACTTGTAACCTTCAAATTTCAAAACAACATCTTAAAACACATTCCAGAGATTGACATCAACTTCATGGACACCTTTTAAACATATAATACAACATCAACTTGTTTCAAAACCCATGAACACCATCAAATGGGTCATTTACCCATTTTGACACTATTTTCGACCAAATAGGCAAATTCACAAACCTTCCCAAAAGCTTTACACCTGATCGTTTACATAATTTTTTAACAAAAGTATGACCATCAAATCAAGATGTACCAAGAGCCATGAGGAGGGGATTTCTAAGCCTCTAAACCAAAAAGTGTCATTCTTCCACGAATGACCTAATACCTTCAAGTCTTCCAAAAACACTTCAAGCTCTAAACCAAGGCTTCCAATTCAACAACACTAGTTCCTTCTTCCGGAACTACCTATAAAATGGTAAACAACTAAAATATAAGCAAAGGCTTAGTGAATATACTTGCATACATTTACGAATACGAAGGAGGGCAACGCACAAAGGACTATTACATGTAACCCATGACACCGTCGTGCCATACCTACATGCTCACCTTTGCACAATAAACAACACATATGGATCCATTAGAGAATATCGGGGTTCTTAGGCCCCGAGAAGGTTCTTAGGCCTTTTCTCAAACAACAATAGGGGTTCTTAGGCCCCGAGGTTCTTAGGCCTCATAACAATTGACCCCACCCGGGTCTAGCCAAATCAATTACCACACATGAGAAACACATTACAACATGATGTGGTCAATTGACCCAACGTAAACATAAAGGTATGCAAATATACTCACCTCCTCCGCAAATAGATCAACAAAGCTAAAACGATTAAGCACAAACAAGCTTCAACCTATAATCATATCATAAAATGCATAAGCTTATAATCACAACTTGACTAGCTTAACCTAGCCATACTCAAACACTAGCCTTTCTAAACCCAAAACCCAACCCATTTGTCATTGAGTCTCCTTTTTACTTCCACCACATCATAGGTAGTTCAACCTACCATTTTCATCAACATTTCAATTACTTGTAAAAACTCATCTTTACTCATAAACCAACATTATCACATAAGCTTATCGATTTCATAATCAAACTCAACACATAACTCAATGACAACTAGGTTAACTAAGGAATTGGGGAAAATTAGCCATAAATCAATTTCTAGCAAAAACCCCCAAATTTGGTTCATCCATGAACCCTAATTTTGAAAGAAGGATAAAAACTAAATTAGGGGAATTCAATACCTCAACAACAACAATCCAATGCAAGACTTTTAGTTTGAGAATCCTTCTTTCTCCCTTTCTCTTAAAAACGGCCACCACCACCCCACTTACAATCCCTAACTTTAATTTCTTGAATGAAGATTACTTGGTGGTGATTGTTATTATTATTATGATTTCTATTCTTGAACTTGAGAGAGTTACTCTTTGTTTTGAAGAAATGTGTGAAGGAATGCATGAAAGGAAATGGAAAGAAATGAAGAAGAAATGAGAAGAATAGGTGGGAGTGGAGGAAAATGGTGAATCATCAACAAAGGGTGGCTGGCACACTATGGGGCTGCCACGCCCCATTCACTTTTTGGGTAATAAAATACCCGCTATCCGCTAAAGTTCCAACTAAATTAACCCCATTTCTAAAAATAAAATACTAGGAAATTAATTTAATGTCGAAACTATAAAAAGGGTTAAATTCTTTTTACCTTAAATCTCTGGGGTGTTACAACTCTCCCCCACTTGGAACGGATCACGGCCTCGTGATCCAAGCCATATGCAAAGACGGATAGTAAACTAGGACGTCACGCTCGGACTCCCACGTACAATCGGACATCTTACCATGCTTCCACAAAATCTTATAAGTCCTCACCGTCTTATTTTGTACCCTTCTAAGTTCTTCTTCAACTATGGCAGTCGGCTCTTCAATGTAGTTCAACTTGTTATCAATCTCTATTTCATTTAATGGCACATAAGAAGACTCATCGGCAAGGCATTTTCTAAGATGTGACACGTGAAAAGTAGGGTGAATTCCCGATAACTCTTCTGGTAGTTCCAAACGGTAAGCAACCTTGCCAACCTTAGCCAAAATTTTAAACGGGCCGATGAAACGAGGACTTAACTTTCCACGCTTCCGAAAGCGTAGAACACCTTTCCATGGGGAGACTTTCAACAAGACACGGTCACCTTCACAGAATTCAATCGGCCTCCTTCTTTTATCCGCATAAGACTTTTGTCGATCTTGAGCCGCTTTTAGCCTCTCTTTGATCACATCTATCTTTTCGATGGTCTTTAACACTACTTCCGTGCCACCTATTTCTCTTTGACCTACTTCTCCCCAACAAATTGGAGATCGACATTTCCTCCCATACAACATTTCATAGGGCGGCATTTGGATGCTAGAATGGTAGCTATTGTTGTAGGAGAATTCCACCAAAGGCAAGTGAAGATCCCAAGTGCCTCCAAAATCGATTATACATGCCCGAAGCATGTCTTCAAGCGTTTGAATGGTTCTCTCACTTTGCCCATCCGTTTGTGGGTGATAGGCGGTGCTAAGCTTGAGCTTGGTACCCATATCTTCATGAAATTTCCGCCAAAAGTGAGAAGTGAATCGAGTGTCCCTATCCGAAACAATGGAGACGGGCACACCATGTCTTGCTACAACTTCCTTTACATAAATCTTTGCCAATACCTCGGATGAAGATGCTTCACGAATGGGAAGAAATAAGGCACTTTTAGTCAATCTATCCACTATTACCCAAATTGTATCAAATTGATTTCTAGGCGTTTTGGGCAACTTGGTGACAAAATCCATAGTAATATCTTCCCACTTCCATTTGGGAATTTCCAACGGTTGCATCATACCATAGGGCTTTTGATGTTCCGCCTTCACTTGTGCACACGTCAAACACTTTTCAACATATTTCACCACATCACGTTTCATTCCGGGCCACCAATATTCTACTTTCAAGTCATGGTACATCTTTGTAGCACCGGGGTGGATGGAGTACTTGGATTTGTGAGCCTCATCAAGAAGAACTTGTTTCAACTCACAAGAAAATGGGATCCAAATCCTCCCAAAACGTACGGTAAGGTCACGAGAATCCTTAGTGAAATATTGAATTTGACCTTGTATTCTTTCCTTCTTAGGATCTCGTTGCAAGGCCCTCTCTTGAGCTTCCCTAATTTGATCAAAGAAGTCATTGGTGATCAAAACCCAAAGGGGTGAAACGACTAAGGCATGATGAGAACTCTTCCGACTCAAGGCGTCCGCTACCACATTAGCCTTCCCGGGATGATACAAAATCTCGCAATCATAATCTTTCAAAAGATCTAGCCATCTTCGTTGGCGATTGTTGAGGTCTCTTTGCTCAAAGAAGTATTTGAGGCTTTTATGATCGGAATAGATAGTAAACTTGACTCCATAGAGATAATGGCGCCAAATCTTCAAAGCAAATACCACCGCCGCTAGCTCCAAATCATGAGTAGGGTATCATTTTTCATGATCTTTCAATTGCCTTGAAGCGTAGGCGATGACTTTACCCCGTTGCATAAGAACACAACCTAGGCCATTAGACGACGCATCACAATATACCACCATATCTTCAAGTCCATCCGGTAAAACAAGGACCGGTGCTTGACTTAGCCTTTCTCGAAGTTGTTGAAAAGCCAACTCTTGCTCGCTTTTCCATTCGAACTTGATATTCTTTCGAGTCAACTTGGTCAATGGGGAAGCTATTTTAGAGAAGTCTTGAATAAAACGACGGTAATAGCCCGCTAGACCAAGAAAACTCCTAATCTCCGACGGATTCTTTGGTTGCTCCCACTTCATCACCGCATTAATCTTGGCCGGGTCCACCATAATTCCCTCACTATTAACAACATGTCCAAGAAATTGCACTTCTCTTAACCAAAATTCGCATTTGGAGAATTTGGCATAGAGCTTCTCCTTGCGTAATGCTTCCAACACCTCACGTACATGAACTCCATGATCGGTTGAGCTTTTAGAGTAAATAAGAATATCATCAATGAATACGATTACGGATTTATCAAGCATAGGGCGACAAACACGGTTCATGAGATCCATGAAAGCCGCGGGAGCATTTGTAAGACCAAAAGGCATGACAACAAACTCAAAATGACCATAACGAGTACGGAAGGCGGTTTTAGGAATGTCTTCACCACGTACTTTGAGTTGATGGTAACCCGAACGAAGATCTATTTTTGAGAAATATGACGCTCCTTGAAGTTGATCGAATAAGTCGTCGATTCTAGGCAAAGGATACTTGTTCTTTACGGTGACTTTGTTGAGCTCTCGATAGTCGATACACATACGCATGCTTCCATCCTTCTTCTTGACAAAAAGTACCGGTGCGCCCCATGGAGAGTTACTAGGTCGGATAAAACCCTTATCAAGTAATTCTTGTAGTTGCTTCATCATCTCTTGCATTTCCGATGGAGCCAAACGGTAAGGAGTTTTTGCAATGGGGTTAGCCCCCGGAATGAGATCAATGGAAAACTCAACTTGTCGTTCGGGAGGAATGCCCGGCAAATCTTCGGGAAAAACATCGGCGAATTCACTAACAATAGGGATGTCTTCGATAGATAGAGGTTTCTTTTCAACATCAACGATATGAGCAAGATAAGCATGACATCCATGAGAAATGTAACGTTTGGCACGAGCAAAGGTACATACGGAAATAGAACGTTCCTTCCTATCACCATACACCACCAAGTCTTCGCCTTTAGAAGTCTTCAAATATATCGCCTTTTCATCACACGCGATCTTGGCGTTACAAGAGCTTAACCAATCCATACCCAAAATTATATCAAACTCCCCCATCGGAAAAGGAATTAAATTGGCTTGAAAGAGTTCCGAAGAAATTTTAATTTCACATCCCCTATACACATCCTTCACTAATTCCATTCTACCATTACCAACCTCAACTTGCAAAGTATTTTCTAGACACGACTTTGACACGGGAATAACATGAATTACTCTAGTTGCAACGAATGATCTATTCGCCCCCGAATCAAAGAGAATTCGCATAGGCACATTATAAACAAGGAATGTACCTGTGACGACATCATTCGTGTTCCTTGCTTGATCCACGGTGAGTTGAAAGGACCTTCCTCGTTGGTTCCCATGAATTTGGGCGTTTTTCCTTTCCGCTTCCCTCCTCTTTTCCTCGAGTCTCTCCTCTTGGGTCAACTTCGGGCATGAGCTTCTCATGTGGCCCTCCTCAAAGCACTTGTAGCATATGATGGCCTTTTGTGGCTTGGACTTGCACTCCTGACTTGAATGCCCCGGTTTCCCACAAGTAAAACAACCTTTTCCCGCCACCTTACATACCCCCCAATGATTCCTCTTGCACGGCCGGCACCAAGGGGTATTCTTGCTAGTAGAGTGGTTGCCGGAACTACCCTCTCGTCTAAACCGTTTATTCGGAGAGTTGGTCCCCTCATGCTTCCTCTTCAACTCACCATCATCATCAACTCTTGATTGTTCAATTTCATGGTCTCTAGCCACATCCGCCAACATGGAAAAAGACTCCATTTGACGTAGGCTTATCCTTTCCCTCAAGCTCTTCTTCAACTTCATATAAAATTGCTCCTTTAACAATTGGTCGTTCTCAAGAAATTCCGGACAAAATTGAGCCTTGTCCAAGAAGTGGGTTCGAAATTCGTTCAAACTCATACTACCTTGACAATCATTGAGAAATTCACTTCTCAACTTGGTCACTTCAGCTTCTGATCTAAACTCCTTGAAAAACATTGTCTTGAATTCGGGCCATTCAACATGATCTAATGCTTCCTTCTTTATTGCCAACAAACTATCCCACCATCTCTTTCCACTATTCCTTAGCATACCAACCGCAAAAAATGACCTTCAGGTGCGAGGGGCATTGACTAGTGCGGAATGCCCCTTCAATCTCCGATATCCATCGTGTACAAACGATGGGATCACGATCACCGTGATACTCCGGTGGGTGACACACTTCAAAGTCTCGAAAGGTGAACTTCTTCTTGTAACCCCTTTCTCCAGTCACTTCTACTTCTTTCTCTTCTACATTCTTTTTGTCCTTACCCTTGCCATCCCTCTTCTCAAACTCTAGTTGCACATTCAAAGCCACTTCCTCTCTGATCATTTGGGCTATGTGATCATTCACAGCCCCTTCCATAGTCTCATTCAATTTCTTAAGTAGTAGGGGTGTATATTTCTCTAAAGCTCTCCCTATTTGATCCGAGATATCCATGCTACCTTCGGCAAATAAAGGCTCTTCCCCTTCGTTCTGTTTGTGGTGCTCTTCTTCCTCATTATGATCGTCGGCCATACTTCAATAAGAGTAGATAAACGAATTTAATCACGCAACCTATCTAACTCTATGACTAGGAGCCAAAACTTATAACTTGATACTACACCGTCCTAAGGTTTGATGCCGCTAGTTTATAAATTTATTAGTATTTCAACCGCAATAAGGCCGGCTTCTTATTGTGCTTTAAATACTAACAAATAGATAATCTAACATTATCAAACACATTTTTCAGTCCCATATAAAATTTCGGTTACCTAAGGTCGAGTCTCAACTAAGGTTTAAGTCTAGGCACTCTCTATACAAGGGAATACCTAAATCCCTTAAACCCAGGCTTTGATACCAACTTGAAAGAACTGAACTCGATAAACCGAAAACACAAGATTTTTTTTTTTTTTTTTTATATACCCCACTGCGCCGCAGTGGGTGGAGAACTCTCCCACTGCGCCGCAGTGGGAAATCTCGGACTCAAGTCCAGAAAAGCCCCACTGCGCCGCAGTGGGTTTGACACTCTCCCACTGCGCCGCAGTGGACACTCTCCCACTGCGCCGCAGTGGGAGGAAAAACTGTTAAGGCCGTGGGATTCCACTGCGCCGCAGTGGGCAAAACCACTCCGACTGCGCCGCAGTGAGCATCAGCACAGCAAACCTAAGACCATTTCAACACTTGAACAAACTTGTAACCTTCCAATTTCAAAACAACATCTTAAAACACATTCCAGAGATTGACATCAACTTCATGGACACCTTTTAAACATATAATACAACATCAACTTGTTTCAAAACCCATGAACACCATCAAATGGGTCATTTACCCATTTTGACACTATTTTCGACCAAATAGGCAAATTCACAAACCTTCCCAAAAGCTTTACACCTGATCGTTTACATAATTTTTTAACAAAAGTATGACCATCAAATCAAGATGTACCAAGAGCCATGAGGAGGGGATTTCTAAGCCTCTAAACCAAAAAGTGTCATTCTTCCACGAATGACCTAATACCTTCAAGTCTTCCAAAAACACTTCAAGCTCTAAACCAAGGCTTCCAATTCAACAACACTAGTTCCTTCTTCCGGAACTACCTATAAAATGGTAAACAACTAAAATATAAGCAAAGGCTTAGTGAATATACTTGCATACATTTACGAATACGAAGGAGGGCAACGCACAAAGGACTATTACATGTAACCCATGACACCGTCGTGCCATACCTACATGCTCACCTTTGCACAATAAACAACACATATGGATCCATTAGAGAATATCGGGGTTCTTAGGCCCCGAGAAGGTTCTTAGGCCTTTTCTCAAACAACAATAGGGGTTCTTAGGCCCCGAGGTTCTTAGGCCTCATAACAATTGACCCCACCCGGGTCTAGCCAAATCAATTACCACACATGAGAAACACATTACAACATGATGTGGTCAATTGACCCAACGTAAACATAAAGGTATGCAAATATACTCACCTCCTCCGCAAATAGATCAACAAAGCTAAAACGATTAAGCACAAACAAGCTTCAACCTATAATCATATCATAAAATGCATAAGCTTATAATCACAACTTGACTAGCTTAACCTAGCCATACTCAAACACTAGCCTTTCTAAACCCAAAACCCAACCCATTTGTCATTGAGTCTCCTTTTTACTTCCACCACATCATAGGTAGTTCAACCTACCATTTTCATCAACATTTCAATTACTTGTAAAAACTCATCTTTACTCATAAACCAACATTATCACATAAGCTTATCGATTTCATAATCAAACTCAACACATAACTCAATGACAACTAGGTTAACTAAGGAATTGGGGAAAATTAGCCATAAATCAATTTCTAGCAAAAACCCCCAAATTTGGTTCATCCATGAACCCTAATTTTGAAAGAAGGATAAAAACTAAATTAGGGGAATTCAATACCTCAACAACAACAATCCAATGCAAGACTTTTAGTTTGAGAATCCTTCTTTCTCCCTTTCTCTTAAAAACGGCCACCACCACCCCACTTACAATCCCTAACTTTAATTTCTTGAATGAAGATTACTTGGTGGTGATTGTTATTATTATTATGATTTCTATTCTTGAACTTGAGAGAGTTACTCTTTGTTTTGAAGAAATGTGTGAAGGAATGCATGAAAGGAAATGGAAAGAAATGAAGAAGAAATGAGAAGAATAGGTGGGAGTGGAGGAAAATGGTGAATCATCAACAAAGGGTGGCTGGCACACTATGGGGCTGCCACGCCCCATTCACTTTTTGGGTAATAAAATACCCGCTATCCGCTAAAGTTCCAACTAAATTAACCCCATTTCTAAAAATAAAATACTAGGAAATTAATTTAATGTCGAAACTATAAAAAGGGTTAAATTCTTTTTACCTTAAATCTCTGGGGTGTTACACTCAACCTCCTCTTTTAGTTATAGTATATATTTACAATGTGATATTATTATGAAAGATAATTAAGAATTAAAATATAAACATACTTTGTGATCCTGTACTTGACATTCAAGTATATGTCTTTGTTCATGATATGAGCCCATAACACGAATAGGTTTATTTTCAATCACTTGTCCTATGATAAATAGATAACAAATAGGATTGTTTTCATATTCTTTGATAACAATTAAAACTCTTGATTTGAGTGACAATTGTAACTTTAAACATTAATACGCAAAACTAATCTTATATAAAAAGGGAGAAAATTTTATACCTTTTGATTGAGAGATAGAATGAATCTTGAATGAAGTTCATATTGATTTGGATTTAGTATTCAAGTAACCCTCTGTTGTAAATCGTGTTTTGTTTAGTGATCGTCCCATGTTCTGTGAAACCTATTGTGTTTAGGATAAGGATGTTGTATCGTCATCTGTTATTGTGTTTGGGATAGGTATCTAGAGTTCATATTGTGTTTATATAAAATATTAAATTTATTAATATTTATAATTTATAAAAATATAATCTAATATATTATTAAATTGGACGACATTATCAAAATTGTATTGACATACCAATGTACGACATCTATAGGTATCAATTTATAATATTTTATAATGTTTACTTATAAGCTAATATTTATCTTTAGTCATGTTGTCGACATTGATATCTATATGTGTAAATCTATATTTATTTATAAGATAAAAAGTCAAGAAAAGTCAAAATTACATTGAATACATATATTGTATTTCATCTTTTGAAATAATTTTTTGTAGACAATATTTCATATGTTGAATTTTTTTTAATTAATTAAATGATTAAAATCTTCTCAAGTTGATGGCTAAAAATAAATATAAATTAAGTATTCAGGGCTAAAAAGTGTAAATTATTGATGGAAAACAAAAAAGTGTAAATTAATGAGACTTTTTCTACAAATATTAATATAAATTATAGAGTAATTAGGAGAGAGTATTAGACCTAAAAGATATTTTAGGGGTACCAAGTGTACTCCCAACCTCCTCTTTTAGTTATCTACCAATAAACTAAAACATGATTGACATGTTTTTGAAACGACATGTGGCATAATCCTTGATCGACACGTGTCCTTTTTAATTTATTTATTTTGTTAAATTAGCTTTTTTAGTTGTATATAAACTCAATTTCTTTATTAGACTTAGAATTAAAATCTAACTCTTGACTTATTAATACAAAAGACATTATAACCTTATTTGATTGATTGTTTTCTCATTAATAAATTGTCTCTTTTTCTTTCTCAATTCTTCAACTCCTATTACTTATATTAATTAGAATAAGTTATTAACATAAAGGTTTCAAAAATTTGAGTTTACGATCCGAAATCACAAGGCTATTTGCCATCATCCACTATGCTTACAAGTTCCGATTTTGATGTGGTTCTAAAAATGTAATGTAAATCCAAAACTCTAACTAAACATATATTATATTTATCAATACTGTTTATTATAATTTAACTTCGATCATTCATTTACTTTAACCACAATTTATTTCATACTCACGAGTCACGAATCATGTATGAGGCATATTCGAATTTATTTATGATACAATTTATATAACTACCGTACATCGTACGGGTATTAGGACTAGTATTATATTATATAGATAGATAACGTTTCAATGTTTATACGTTCAAAAAACTTGCTTTGATGGTATATAACCTTTAATTTTTAGTCGTACAATGCTAAAACAAATGTTTTTATTATTCTGCCCTTTATACCATATCGAAGATTGGTAGATTAGCTCATGGAAAAAGTAGTTAAAGTGTTTGTTTGTGGTAAACAATTTACAACATTGAAAGCATAATATACATGATTTAGAGCATAACTTTAAGTAAATATTATAAGAATTTATCTTTAACAATATAAACCATATGGAAGTAACATTTAACTACATGTAATTAAATTAACTATTAAGAGTGAGTTCTTGAGATTGGTTTATAAAAGAAAGAAAAAGATTAGAAGCTAAGTTTGTTTGTTTTTAAATCATCTCAAATATTGGGAGAAAACTTTTTAAACAAAAACAACGAGATTATCCTTTCGAATTATATTACATTTTCTTTCTATGCTAAAATTAAACTCAAGAACCCAACTTATTTTGTAATCCATTTATTTTTCTTCTAATTATTATTTTCTAAAAAAATCTCAAGAACAGTGTAAAAGTGACATTTAAAATACACACATATATAAACAACGTTTTTAGTTTTGACCAAGAATTAGGTTAATTCTGACTACATCGTTTATTTTTTGAATTTTTTCTTCCCTAAACTTTTTTTCTTACCAACGTCACCCTTTATCTCGTATACTAATTAAAGATTATGAAAATTGATTTAGAAAACACAAGACCCAGGTTCGAGTCTTGTTGAAGGGTGAGATTTATCCCAATTAAATGTTGCGCCTTTAAACAGTTTAATTAGGGCATTTTCCTTCTATAGGGTATTGAGGGTGATGGGCTCTCTAGTGCGGACCCGATTAAAACAACGTAAACTAGATCTCTTGTTGCGAGCAAATGATCGACACAAATTTTAAGAAAAATAACCCAACTATCATTTTTTTTTAACAACAAAAGAATGAATAATATCTTTTGAAATTGTGTTGATTTGAGTTTGAATCTATAATCTATACTATATTATAAAGCAAATAGCTTTTGTCTAACATTTTAAGTTTCAACATTTACTTCCCCAAAATGCTCTCCTATCTATTATATATTTACCTAAAATAACTATAATACCCTTTCTCTCTCCTCAAATCTCAACCACTCATTTTTTTCTCTCTCCTCCATAAATCATTTTATTCCTCTAATTCATTCAAAATGTTTTATCTCAAAAACCGTACATCGATAAATTATAAAAATTATATGGGTGTTCTAAAATTTCATGCTCTTTCATTAGAGATGTCATTCGATATACTTTCGACAAATTTTTAAATCTGAGGGCGGAGCCCGTACGGCTAAGGGCGGAGCCGTCAGGTAGATCACCCCATCACCGCCACCGCCATTACATCACCACCCGTCATCATCTCCATCACCGCCGCAATATGCGGGTACCTCTGTGTGGTATCTTAAAATGTTTGCTATGTTCCCCCAAATGCCAAAACACAATCGTGTATTGTTGTAGTTAAATCCATACGTGTAGTACTGTCATCCTTTGAAATCCCCAACTAAAAAATAACACCATATATGATATCACCCCCAAACCCCCCAAATTCGAATTATCTACCTCAAATGTGTGGCCATCCGACACTATCATTTTACCATTAATATTGCTCGCTTCTTCAAAGTTGAAACTCATCCTTTTCATTTCAATAAAGAAGAATGGGAGTGTATAATCTGTTTAAACTGTCAATGCTACTAAGCCTGCTGTCCGACATCAAGTTAGCCCCCCCATGGCAGACACATACTAATAAACTGCTGGCCGTGCCACAGTGTGACCGCATCGAGTGTCCAACCTACGACGTGGTTCATTCGGGTGATGGATATGAAATTCGTGTGTATAATTCCAGTATGTGGGCCACCACTTCTCCCATTGATGATATTTCCTTTGTTGCTGGCACTCGCTCCGGCTTCCTACAGTATGTCTATCTACTACTGTCACTTACCTTTTATTATTTACTATTTCTATACATACACGTTATTACTATTATATTATTACTATTATTCATATAGATTTGAGAATAAATTGCGTGACTCTATAATATAATTCGGCCTTTTTGGTGTTTTGAATTGCTTATTATATGAAAGTTTATATACTGGAACACTAAAAATGACCTGACACGATTGTCACACCTAGTTTAAAACCAACTGACACAACTAACACGTTTAATAAACTTGTCAAGGTTGTTTTGTTGATAAATAAGTTTACGCCAAGCCGTTTAACCTTGTATACTTAGATTAAAGACAAATTTACATATCCTAACAGGGTGATCCGTAGACCTACTTTTGTTTTAGCCTTACACCACCAAATATGTTTCACATACAACTAACTAACGCATATTTGGTGGTAAACAGTTAAATTAAAGTGGTGTACGGATCATTACAATTATAAAATCTATAAAACCTGTTTGCCTGATCACCAACCCATTTGTAACGCGCTAACACGTTTAGATAAATGAGTTTCATCTTACATAGTTACATGGTCTTGTTTGGGTCTAAATTATTTTTTTAACAAATGTTAACTAAAAGGTTGAGGCGTGACACGGGATGTCCAAATTGTATTGTAGATAAAAATACTTATTGCTATTTTTAGAAACAGTGTTTGAAATTAAGAAAACTCTTTGTATACGACACACTACTTAGACCGATTATATTTTTTTCGGTTTAGGTTATTCAACTACATTCAAGGGAAAAACAACTACAACCAGCCGATAGAAATGACAGCTCCAGTTTTAACCGAGATTGTTCCAAGTGATGGACCGTTTTGTAAATCTTCATTCATTGTGAGTTTTTATGTGCCAAAGAAGAATCAAGCTAATCCACCTCCTGCTAAGGATATTACAATCAATAAATGGGGACCTACTTACGTAGCAGTGCGCCAATTCGGTGGATTTGTGACAGATTCAATGGTTGGCGTTGAAGCTGCAGCCTTGTCCGCCAGTCTCTCTGGCACAATCTGGTCTGATGCTATTAAAAAAACTCATGCTGGTGAAATCACGACAGTCTACACTGTTGCACAGTACAATTCACCGTTTGAGTTTGACAACAGAGTTAATGAGATTTGGTTCACTTTTGATATGTGAGCAACTGAAGAAGAAGAGAAGATATATCGGTCAGCACGTATCGAGAATACACGTGTGTAGTATGTAAGAATAATAGGTGAAGTTTTTTGACATGATCGTACTTTCGAAATGTTTGTATAGTTGAACATGTTATGGTATCGGAAAGAATAAATAAAACACCCCTATTTTCTTACAAGAACTTCTAAAGCTTCGACCTTTTCAATCAACTTTAAAATAGTAATATTGTGACTTGATAGTAGTCGTTTTGTTGTCTGATATTCCAATTTTTACTCTTCATGTGTTTACATGTTGGACTGTTGATCGGTATGTCCTATGTAGGAAATAGGAATTATGAATAACTCATACTGTAGGGTTTCTTGCTGTCTTTGATGCAAGTGAGATGTACTCTTGGTTATTTATTGGTAATCAAGGTTACTCTGCATTTTTTCAAAAATATATTGCTGTCTTATAATGAAAAAGAAAAATAATTTTTGACTCATTACCCAACCCGCCTGTTTTGCCACTAGACATACCTGTGGAGTTGATTTGTATTTTGAGAATCGTAATGATCATATATAAGCCTTACAAGTTCAGATTATTGATAGTCTAGTGTAGAGGAGTTGATTTATATTTTGAGACTAATGAGGATTATTGTGAGGATTATTGATGATGTTTTATTTTGAGAATTAGATGTGTATTTTGAGTCTCAGTCTCAAATTTAGGCGCAAAAGCATTGCAAAACATCATGTTTTCTCCTAAGTATGCATCACAAATTCTTTCAAATCATTGTCAAGGTGGGTCCACAAGCTACATACAATTGTAATGACGGATTAATGACCAAACACACAACAGAATAACAAGAACTAGAGATAAATGAATGTCCCAGTAGAGGATATTCTTATTAAATTCGAGAATGGAACATATCATGTCTGCCCAAATTTTAAACAAAACGAAATACTTAAGCCTAGACTGATGCAGAAATAGTTGTGAACGAAAGAAAACCACACGAATAACAATTCGGGGGAGTTTTGTGGTTATGTATGTGCAGTCCTTTGGAATTTCACGAAGATCAACCTTGCGTGGATGGAAACCCGGTGCATCATGTGGTCATGAAACCGAAAGAAGAAATATCTACCACGACGATTGAGAAGTAAAGCCCCACATGCAATCCAAAATCCAGTACCAAATCCAATGCCTCCACTGATATAAAGCCATCTCAAGGACCCATCTGTCTCCTCCTTGGCATCTTCATCTCCAGATTTTGGAACCTCTTGTGCATCTCCTGGACAGTTTTGGGTAATTGGAGGTCCGCATAGTCCTGCATTTCCTGAGTAACTTGAAGCCTCAAACGATTGGAGTTGAGTGCTAGATGGTATTCTCCCTGATAAGTTATTATCTGACATGTCCAAGGAGCTTATTAAAGTCAATGAAGACATGCTTGACGGGATCCCTCCTGACAAACTATTCCCAGATGGATCTAAAACTTGAAGAGATTTCAGCTCACCAATCTTTCGTGGAATTTCCCCATCTAAGGCATTCCTTGACAAGTTAAGAGCAAGAAGTTTGTAGATACCTGTTAATTCATCTGGAATCGCTCCAACCAGATTGTTACTTGACAGATCGATGATCTTTAACAATCCAAGATTGATACTTTTGAATTCGCGTTCATTTCCTTGCCACTCAATCATTGCATAGTCAACATAGTTACTATAACCAGAAACTTGGCACTCATCAAGGCCTATTGATGTGTATGCAGGTAAATAATAGTGCAAGGCTTGTTCTGATGAAGGTGTTTCCTGAACCATGGCAGTAAGATTATTCAAACACGAGGGAATGGTTCCATTAAGTTTGTTTATTGACAAATCCAGTATTTGAAGATTTGCTAGCCGACATAACTGTGAAGGAATAGGTCCAACGAAGTTGTTTGATCTTAGACTAAGAGCATATAACTCTGATAGGTTTTCTCCAATCCAGGCAGGCACATTGCCATAAAACTTGTTGGATCCCAAGCACATAAGGGTCAACTTGGTGCAATTTTTCAAAACCAGAGGCAATTCACCAGAAAAGTTATTGTGGCAAAAGTACATTACCTCAACTTGAATCAAAGATTGAACAGATGTAGGAATTGTTCCGGACAGATTGTTATGTCCTAGATTAAGAATTATTAATTCCCTGAAATGAGATAAACAATCTGGAATTTGTCCGCTCAATGAGTTGCGAGAAAGGTCAAGAAAGGATAGAAGACCATCGACTATTTGGCATAAGAAAGAGATTCCTCCGTAGAATTTGTTCCTTGAAAGATTTAAAGATACCAAACTAGAAGGAAATTTTGGTATATGACCATAGAAGTTGTTGGAACTCAAATCTATAGCAGAATAAAGACCAAACTTTGATGATAGGTCTGGTAACTCTCCGCTCATGTTATTGAAAGAGAGATTAAAGTATCTTTGTCGAGAAGGCCATACGTCCCAAAGTCCTGGCGAAATTGTATCTGAAATGCTACAATTTGCAATATCTAGATGAGTAAGATTTTTCTGTGTTTGAATCCAGTTGGGAAACCGAGGGCCAAGCTTGCAAGAGCTCAAATCGATGTGATCTAGTTGGAAAGGGGGGACCCAGTGGGAACTTAACTCAAAAGATAAAGAGTTGAATGACAAGTCCAAATGTTCTAAATTAGAAAGGTTTTGCATATGAACTTCAGAGAGGATACCTGCAAGAGAGTTCTTTGAAAGATTGATGTAACGTAGCTTTGACTTGCCAAACTCTTTCGGGATAATACCTCGAAAAGAATTGGAAGAAGCACTCAAATATTCAAGCTTTGGTAGCTCCCACATCTTCTCACTTATAGATCCATCCAACTGATTGTCGGATAACACTAATTTTTTAAAGGACACAAATTTTTGGATTTCACTTGGCACTGACCCTGTAAATCGGCTCAAGTAAATGTCCAACTTTTCTAAACTACTCGCCGCACACCCTGATAAGTTGGTCAGGAAATCTGGAAAGCTTGTATTCACGTGGTTTGACTTGATATTAAGAGATGTCAAGCTGCAGAGGCTTCCAAAATATTTTGGGAACCATTCTAATCGGTTTGAAGAGAGATAAAGATGGCGAAGCCTATTGCTAGTTAAAGGCAATAACCAATTGTATGCTAATGAGGTGAGATTGTTGTCAGAAATATCAAGACTAGCAATAGACGAAGAAGAGTTGACCAAAGAAGAATATGGAAGTGTGACTTCTGAGAGGTTACAGTGATTCAAGCCTAAATATGATAACTTTGGTAGCCTTATTATCATATCAACCCAATTATTTGGCTCAGAGAAGGGAGTCAAAGAAATATCTAAGTGTTGCAAAAGAGAGAGATGAGAAAGCCAATCTAGGTTCTTAACGCTTCCTGACGATGCTAATTTAAGATAACGCAAGTTACTGGGGTTCCCAAGTTCAGAAGGAACAGTTCCACGGAAAAAATTCCATGAAAGATCAAGGTAACGTAATTCGGTCAAGGAACCAATGAACTTGGGGATTGTTCCATCGAAAGAGTTATATGAAAGGTTAAGGTACCTTAGTTTGGTCAAAGAACCAATGAACACAGGGATAGTTCCATCGAAAGAGTTATAAGAAAGGTCAAGGTACCTTAAATTGGTCAGTGAACCAATAAACTTTGGAACTGGGAGTTTTGGAACGTAGACCTGTCCAATATTCATATGGCTAAGATCAAGATAAGCCAAGTGGCTTAAGTTAAGCAATGAAGGACTTATCTCACCTTTTAGACGAAGTTGAAAACGTTGAAGGTCAAGCTTTATGACATGACCCGTTTGGTTGTTACACTCGACTCCACTCCAACTGCAGCAGTCATCTTGGGCTCTCCATGTAGAGACATGGCCAGAGAAGTCTACAAAACCGGCTTTGAACTCGAGTAGAGCATTTCGCTCCTTCTCACTGCACTTGCCAATGACCCTATTAGGAGGAGCACCAAGTGAAATAACAGCTTCGGATTCAAGAAATATCAGGAAAATAAACACAAGTACAATATTGAAAGGAATTAACTTGATGAATCTCTTGATCATCATACTTGATCAAAATCGTTCTATATGGTCTATATTCGCACATGAACGAAGTTTAAATTTATATGGTATCAGCAGAGCACTTTCTGTTGACAACTTGACATTGTCTTGGTCTTCGGCTAAATTTTCCAGGGTAAATTGTTGTGGAATAATCAGTGAAAAAAAATTCCACAAATACAGTTAAACAAAGATGAAAATCCTTTACGTGCTATATGCATACTCGCTACATACATACTGACAAATAATAATAATGCAATAAAACCACCATCAAGGTGACCTAGTGGTTAGGGGTCCTCACAAGATGTCTCGTATTTGAAACGTCCCTGGGTAAACATTTTGGGAATGGCCAGAGAAATGGTTGGAAACGGTCACGCGGATACCTTGGTTAAGCTGCGTACGTTTGAGTCAAAAAGACTCGCCATCCTAGGATAACCCCGGGAAAAAAAGGAACCTTTATCCGTTTACCCAATTTAATAACGCAATAATGAACAGTATAATTCAAAGTAAACTACTTTTTTTTTTTGGAATGTCAAAGTAAACTACTTAGTTATGTTTTCCACAACAAAAAGAAGTGGACTGATGTCAGCTGTAGTTTCAATGCTGTACAATGCTGTACATGTGAAGGTTCAAAGTAATTTCTATTTCCTAGGATAGAATAGTTTTAATGTTGACAGAAATGTACACAAAGCAAACCAATAGAGTTCTTAAACTATTACCAAAAGTAATACAGTAATACCAACTCCAAGTCAAAGTCATTTGTTTACCGAGTCTCCAGTTTAGACTAGTATCCCAATAGTTATTTTTCACTGACAGTTAATGTGTTAACGACTTAATGAACTGTTAAGTCATTGTACACTTCCATAATATCCGATTTGAAAACTTAATATTTTTTATAACTCTTAGAGAACGTGTTAAATTGATCATGCCCCTCAATTTAGCCTATCAACCATTGCTCGCAGATATGGAAACTCTTTTCAGGACTCCCCAGCAGAAATGGGAGGTTTTAACTTTTTAAGCAAATCTCTAATCCCTCTGCCAGCAAAAGTCTTTGACGCATAACTGTTAACCTATTCCTTCAACCACCTTACAAAACCTGTAGAGGAAGGTCTGTTTGCGGCATAGTTAGAGAACTAACAATTACAATTGAGTTAACCTTAATAGAATCAAGCGGTTGACACCCTCTTAAGTCGAAATCAGCATGACCAAAAACTGTCATCTTGCATGCTAAACATTGAGACCACATATATAAGACCTTTGAAGCCTTGTGGTACATTATATAATATTAGTAGCTTTTTTTACCATCAAAGATTCAAAGTTGTTCATCAACTGTGTTTATACTTCCATTTTATGTACAGTAATTTAAAGCATGTAACTTTGTTGTGCTAATGTAAACCTCAAGTCTCAAGATACAGAACAAAGAATGGTTCTAATCATATAATACCAACTTTGATCCAAAAGAAATAACTAAGGATTCATGGGCCTCATTTACATAACAATTGGAAAATTTTGAGGCACTAATTCCTACCCCTAATTCTAATATCTGTCAACAATTTAAACCACTCCTGCATACCATCTATGTATGACCATTAACCACAATGACTGCTACTATTACTACAAGAAAAGTTGTTCACTTGAAGAGCATCAAGCCTTTTGGACATTATGTAATCTATAAGGAGGGTTACCCGCTTCATAAGATTTCATAATGGATCTTCTCTCATCCTCCTCCATGAATCTTGTGTGAGCCCTACTTCTTGAAGACATGTTACATGACACTGTGTTACTCGACAGGTAATCATGATAAGTGTATGGGGTGTTAAAAATTGAAGATATTGGGTCAGTGTTGTTATCGGTGTAATCAACTGTGCTGAATGAGTCACGAGTGCTTTCAGTAGTGAAAGATGCATCATCTGAGCTTGTGAATATCGACCAGTCACTAGATGCAGCATCTGAAAAGTCAAAATTTGATGGTTTTGGGTGGTTGTGACGGTTTCCATTCACACCTCCTAGGCGGTGATCAGAGGACGACTTTGGTGGTTTACACTTTGTAAAGGCAGAAACTTGGTGCTTAGAGGGTTTACCGAAGTAACTTCTTGGGGGACGGGGGGATGATCTACAAAAAACATCAAACAATTTCAATAGATGTGGCAAAATGGGATGGGTTAGGTATTGAGTTCGGATCAAAACAACTAATTTGGTACTCAATTTGATGGGTTGGGTTGCTCCAAAACACTTTTGAACCATACAAATATGTATATATATATATATATAGTTCGTCGGGTATATCTACAAAATATAGAAATAATAATCTATTTTTGAAATAAATTAGAGTATATTAGTAGGTTTTATGCTTTAAATGTTTTATGCTTTAAATGTTCAAATATACATTGGGGGCAACTTTTGACCCATTTAGTTATAAGCTAAGTTTATGTGACTCATTAAAAATAAAAATAACCAGAATCGACTCATTTATAAGTGAACGACTCATTTTAACTGCAAATTAGATTGTTTACCTCATGTAAAACAATATGTATGCACCTTCTGACATCACTTGACTCAAAGGCACCCGAATAACCTGCAAGTCAAGATAACAAGCTGATTAGAAATGGAATGGTAGATTTACATTTGTATCTCCATAATCAGTATGCTATACAATTATGAGACAGATCACCTGGGCATCATCTATTCTGTACCAATTGCCTTGAAGATCTTTCACATACGATATATAGTGACCAGAAAAGGATGCATTCATTGTGTCTAAGTGCACCACAACACCATAAAGCATGTATAGTGGAGGAATGTCATCTTTTCCCGTCATAAACGGAATCATGTTCAACATTTCAGGATACGTGATACACTTATTTAACTTTCCATAACTACCCTCCTGATAATCAAACAAAAAAGGCATAATTTAATCTTGATTTACACTACATTAATAAGTTAATTGCCAAAAATACCCATATAAACATGTGAAATTTCCATTAGGGGATCTACATGTGAATCTTGGCATGCCAAGTGTGCAACCATCATGGATCATGTCATCTATCATGTATGGATGCCATTAACAGAAACATTTATCAAAAATAAAAAATAGACAAACAGGCATATAATACCTGAAATCTCTTTAATACAATTGTCAATATATTTGGAGCTTCGTGTATTGCCAACTGCTTTCGAGCACGAACATAAGCAGCACACCTTCAAAATAAAATATATTTTACGAGACCGTGACTTTTCATGTTTGTACAACTAATGCACGACCTTTAAATAAAGACGGATGCCAATATAATTGTTCCACAAACCTCCCACATCTATACATATTTTCTCCATCCAAATCTTCTGGGCTTGTGAATTGAGTTAGTGCATCTTCTAGCGACTCAACCCATCCATATATCTCTAGAGTAAGATCCATAAAGTTTTCATATCTATCTGATTCATGATGACATCTCAGACATTTGACCTGGTAATATTCATGTGACATGCCAACAGTAAGTTTGTCATTATGTTGATTAGCCTATGAATAAATTGCTGGAAGGATGCTTCACCTTTGAGCGCAGTTGACCCCCAAAAGTATGCTGAATAAATGTGGTTTCTTGCAATTTAGGATCAACTACATCCTCCCCACCCAAACCCTCCAAACATATAGATTGCATCGAGGTGATCAGAAGCCTAAAATGGATATGCAACAGATCATTAAAGATATTAACATGTACCTTAAACTTAAAAGTAAATTAGTGATATATTCCAAAGATTGAACCAGGCCCAGAAAGAGAAGTAAAAATATTGTTTAGAAGCATTGACTAACCTTAAGAATTCATGAGCATCTTCCTGGCTCCCATCACCAATTCGGCAATTAGCACTTCGCATATGCACAAGAATGCTGCTGAGAGACAATGGCTCACCGCTTTCACGTAGCATCATTACATAATTCTCAAGTTCACACATTAGACACCAACCTTTTGCACAACCTAAAGCGAAGAAGAAATAAAAAAACCAAAAAGTCAATGAGTATATTCACTTACATCCTTCAAAGCAATTGAAACGACATAACGAGTTGCATTAATTACAAGTTCTTGAATGTGATCTATGGAGCAAATAGATAGTCAAAGGCCTTGTAGATGCCAGACACTGCAACACAGCATTTGCATAACAGCTGCAAAACAAAACATAAGTAACAAGAAGAGAGTTACATGAGTCCTAATTGATACTAAGTGGGTAATTGGATGTACATTTAAACTAATTTGATTCTGATGTTTGGATTTTTCATGGTAAAGAATAATAAGTTTTGGAGAAGTATGTGAAAAGTTGTAGAAATGATATAAGATCACCTAACTATTCCCTAGGACCTCTAATAAGAAATGAGCAGTATGGTTAGGTACCTATTTCCGCAATTCACAAGGCCCCTTGGAGAGAAGTCAAAGACTTCGTACTGGAAATACTTCAAAAATTCTTCATATGGAAATAGCATCTGAAATTGAAGATGGTCACTTTAGCAATATGCCATATAAGAATTTCACGAAAATATGAGGCAAAGGAAATTATTTAATCGTATCATAATAGTTTCTTTAGCCTAGCCAATTATATCTAGTGTTTATAATGATTCATACTATTTACTTACTTTCATTTTCTTATGCTTGTCACTGTTAACTTCTGGAATTTCAACTCTGTCATGCTTTGATGACTTCTTTAAACCAATCATCTTCATAAATCCTTTATTAATGATGCCACTGCCTTTAGCATCCCTCATTCGACAAACATCTGCATGGGATCATGTGATCGGTAAGTTGTAAGGAAAGGGCAATGCATTAAATATATGTAATCTCATAATGAGTAATAATCCAGGAACATACCCAAGTCGTCATCAATTTGGCCCATACTTTCAGTTCCTGGACATGTTTGATCTCGTGCAACTTCCACTGTTGATTTTGCTAGTTTATGTGCTTTGCTTCCGGATGAATGTGATCTTGATTTTAGCATGTTACTCTTCTTTGGCGGACATCTTTCTGTATCCATATCTAGAGATTTGGTAACATTTTGAGCTGACGTTATTGAGTCACCAGGGCCACTAACCATTTCAGCATTATTTTTCTCTAGAATAACTTCTTTCAAGACTGCATAATGACCCCGTTTGGACTGCAATTACCAATTTCAGTATAAAACTTTCATAAAATTAATAAAAAGATAAAACAAAGAACTTAGAAGAAAGTATAGCAGATAAGAACCTTTTGCCTGAGGGACGTTTCCTTTGGTGTAGCATTATCATATGAAGTCGAACAGGCATCTGCTGATGAATCTAATGCATCTATCTCTTCTCTCCTTGGAACTTCCCTGTTGACTTTGCTACGGGTGCGTTTATCTGCTGATCTTCTTTCTGAATTGAGTCCAGAAGATGGATCAGGGGAATCATTTAATACAGGATTTTCATGCATGTGTTGATCGGTATTGGATTCAAAGCACTGGGATTCTAAGTTATCACTGAACGATGGTTGTTCATGAACGGATACAAATTCTTCATTTAATGCAGACTTAGGAGATGAACAATCACTGTTGAGCTCTAATAACTGGCACTCATGTTTGTGAACTTGCCTCCAGTGAAGTATCTGACACTTGCCAGAACTGCATAAATGTTTGTGTTACGGACTATAAGGAATAAACCTAGAGTACAGTAGACATACACTTGAAGACTATATACATCCCAAAACATACTCTACTGAAGGGCTGTTTTTTATTAGCATTTTGAAATGATTAATTCAGAGTTTGGATGTGCATTTTGAAAGTGGTTATTTGAAAAGTTACAATTAGATAAGCAATTTAATGCATTATCATAGAGCAGGACATGGTTCTTGTGCATACTTAAAATGTATAAATCATTTTTTATGGCGTTCGAATGTTGTATGTTTGGAAGATTATGATTATCTAACAAACTAGAACATAAAACAATAGTAAATATGGGTAGACAAGAGAGTTTATTCTGATCTTTCATAACCAGTTTTATTTAATCTAGTATCACAGATTATTGGATACCTATATAATCAGATATGGTTAGCAGGAGTACTTATGCAAAATATAGAAACTGGTTATCACGACTTAAATTAACAATAATCAGATATTCAGATAATGAATTTAAGAAACTCAAACTCCCAAAAGCTAAGAATGCATATAAGTTAACAATTATCCCTATAATCAATTTTCGCACATTAACTTCTTATGTGATACTCAAGACCACTTTATTCCCTCTTCAGTTTAACACGAATCCAAACGCCATCTACCAAAGAGAAACTGAAACCTCTTCAAACTTAACCAATCAAAACATAAGCTAAACCGAATAGCCTCGTCTCAGACAAATTTCATATGATATCCTTCTAAGCAAAGTTCAACTTGTGATCAATGCGAAGATTCATGTAACAGTAAACAATATAACAAACGTACCAATATCGTACAGTTTTGCAGCGTGAGCATCTAGTAGTGGCTGGACTAAAGCATCTCGCACATTCATGAAATACATTGTTAACCTTTGGAAGAGATACAATCGGAGGTATAACAGTAGCGGCAACCATGGCTTCGACTCTAAAAGATTCTTCTGCGGCAATTTGAGCAAGCACCCTTACCTTGTCTTTCTTCTTTGAAACATCACTCCATTTTCCTAACAAAAAGTACGCAACAAGCGGTAGCACAACGAACACCAAAAACAGACCCAGTAAATCAGTTTCTCTTGGACGGAGCATGTCCTCACCAACCTACTCATGACCAATTTCCTCCCCACTGGCTATTTTCTTCTAGCTACCATGCTCTTTATTCTCAAAATATAAATATCACTGCAAATGAAGATTGCAGATGTGATGTAATTTCAACGAGTTGTTGACACGATTTTAATGTGTAGAAGCTCTAGGTTACTTATGGAGCAAACAAAATTTAATGCCCAAAATAAATTTTGTAATCGATATTTATTATGCCCCTTTAATATTTTCTAACTTCCCAACTTATGGGTTTAAGGCTACAAGTTAGTGACAGAACCTTTTCTAACGTTTAAGGTTAGAGAGATTTCTAAATACTTTTGTGCATGAAAAGAGTAAGAGAAACGTAATCAATGTGAAAATTATGCCGTCTTTTATATCTATCTCTCTACTGCTCCAGTCTCCAAGTAATAATAGGTTACTAAAAGTGGCATAAGTTAAGCTTCTGTAACATGAGACCTATGGTTTTAGTGTAAAATATAACACACTCGGTGACTTCATAGTGTATTAATCCCTCAACTTGTTAAAAATAGTAAAAAGCAGACTTTTCTTAAGCAGTTTCATTAAACTCGTATAAACCTACACAAGCAAGATACATAATAACCTAAACAAACCAACACTCATTGAACAAGATCCAAATTAGTTTTGTTTTCATTTCCCTTTTTCACTATCTATGATGTATAACACTTGGTTGCTCAAGTTTAAACTATGCTTAGAGTTCTTAATGAATAACAATGGCAGCACCTTAACTGAATTTGAATAAACTACACCATACGAGTCGCTAATATTTCAACATAAACTTGAGTCGCATCATGCATTATACAACCTACTAATTAAAATATTAGAAATCTACAAAACACAAGTCAAAGAGCCCTATTTTCTTCAGTTCAAAAATGGCATACATATCTCTTTGACCTACTTTTTTATTTGAATTGCCTTTTTTAGCTAAACCATAAGAACGGATATTAAAAAACCTCACTAGGCAAATCTAAAACCTAATGAAACAAGCAACAATTTTTCCAAAAAACATATAAACATTGCATCCCTAAATTTAACTACAAGTAAACCCCATATATATACATACATATATAATAGCTATTTCACCAAAATAAAAATCCCAAAACAAGCACAAATCTTGATTTTCTTTTTATTAAAATATGTCTCTTTATCATTTTATGTCACTATAAGAATTTGTAAAGAAAACACAAAACCCATTATCAAATATTTCATTTTTAGAAATACCCAGTTACAAGATTTCCTTTTTAGAAATACCCAGATGAAATCAAGCAAAGAACAACCAAGATTTAGCCCAACTATGTGGTTGGTATTATTTATAACTTAAAAAAAAAACATACCTTGGTTTGCTGAAAGAGTAACAAGAAAATCTGAAGAAAAAAAAGCCCTTACTATTTTTCTTGTGCAATAATATTATAATAATAGCTCACAAACAATGAAAAAAAGATTCCTTTTTTCCGCATAAAGAACCACTGTTTACACTCTCACACACACACTCTCTCTCTCACACCTATTTTGAGTGAATAAATACAAATTTTGTTAACTCTGCACTTTACACTAACTCACACACATACAAACATATACATACACACATATTACTACATATACTTTTTTTTCTTTTTTTAATAGATACAAATGTTTGTTTATTGTCTTGAAGATTTGTACAAGAACTACTATTGTTGTTCGAAAACTAGGTGGTTGGCTGAGCTGGCACACAACTAGTGGATAATTTTTCTTGACATGTTGGTGGGGTACGTGATATATGTATGATGATGATGGGCATATTGTAGATAGATGTGTATAAATTGGTTACAATAATTTGTGCATCATTAGGGGGAGAGGAGTGGCAGCTGCATGGGTGGTGGCGGGTTGGCCATGCCGCCGAGGGAACACCGGCGCCATCCCAGCGGCATGCCAACGGCATGATGTTCAACGGGCTTTAAGCCCTGCGCGGGTTGAAGGAAAAAAAGACGTTGGGAGGTGGGGCCTCATAGTTTTGAACGTTGGCTGGCTTAAAAAAAAAATCCCCTTTGACTCAAAGTAGCCGTTGGAAGCTAAAAACAAAAAAAAAACCCTCTTTTTATCTATAAATACATCCTCCTTTTAATTAACAAACACAACAAAAAACTATACCCCTTCATACACCACACACATTTTCTACTTTCACAAAATCATCCATGGATCCAAAGAGGGGGAAACATGTTAGAGGTCCACGAGCACCGACACAAGGCAACTTTTGTCTACCACGAAGAGTTGAAACGCCTCAATATCAACCTCAACAAGTCGACCCCTCACAATACTATATTCCCGACCCACCACCGACTACTCAACCTCAATATCATTACGCCTCACAATCTCATACGGCGTATTTTCCTCCTCCCCCTCACAATGGGAGGGTTGAGAAAGTGATGAATGTCATTGAAAATAGTTGGGAGGGTTGAAAAGGAAAATTGAGTTGGATGTATTTGATTGGTGGGATTTGGGAGGGATGGAAAATTAAGCCACATGACTCCTCTCCCCCTTATATATATATTTATACTCCTTTATAATAATTATTAACCCCCTATTTTTGGAAAGTATTAGAAAATGGTTAGATATAAAAGTACTAAATTACCCTTAATAAATACCCACTATGGAAAGAGTTTTTATAAATTACCAAATTTGCCCTTAATGAATTAATTTACACTCTAAACCTTTATTTTAATAATTAACACTTTAAGCCCTTATCTTCTAAAATATTTCACTATCACCTTTACATCAACCTACACCACTTGACACCGTCACCACCAATAATATCGTCACCGACACCACTAGACCGTCGTCCCCGCCACCGCCGCCGCATTGCGCGGGTACCATGCTAGTATATATATAACATTAAGGTTTGGCTTAGGAATAGTAAGCCAAACCTTGAATAGTAACCGGCTCGGTGGCTCGACTCGGCTCAGCGGCTCGAGCCATGAACAGTACAGGCTTATTTTGTCTTTTTCTTTTTCTTTTTCTTTTTTTTTTTCCTCTTTTTTTTGCTTTTTTTTTTGCTCTAATTTTTTTTCCTCCTTTTCTACAAAAAATATTTAAAAAAAAAAAATTATACTTTTTGCCTCGGTGATTAGACAGCTAACTAAAAGTCTAAAACTTTTGCCGCCAGAGTTTAATCTTAGCTACTTTTTTTCGCATAACTTCGAGTTTTTTAACTTTATCCACCAAAGTTTCATAACTTTTGCCACGAAAATTTGGTTTTCAACTTAATGTTTTTTAACTTTTATCACGAGAGTTTTGTTTTTCTCTCGGGGCAACGCCCGGGTAGAAATGGTTCTTTTTTTTTTCTCTAATTTTTTTCCCCTTTTCTACAAAAACTATTTTAAAAAATAAAAAAATTTATACTTTTTGCCTCCGTAATTAGACAGCTAACTAAAAGTCTAAAACTTTTGCCGCCAGAGTTTAATCTTAGCTACTTTTTTTCGCATAACTTCGAGTTTTTTAACTTTATCCACCAAAGTTTCATAACTTTTGCCACGAAAATTTGGTTTTCAACTTAATGTTTTTTAACTTTTATCACGAGAGTTTTGTTTTTCTCTCGGGGCAACGCCCGGGTAGAAATGCTTGTTTTCTTATAATTGGATCCAATATTTTTTACTACATGCGTAGCAATGGTAATAATTATACGGGTTGTGTTTGAAAAGATAGTTGTGTAGACCTTGATATGACTTATGAGGATGCATATATATATATATATTTTTTATGTAGTATCTCTTTTCAATCTTTGATGTAATAAACAATTACACATCGTGCATAAGTTGTTATAATTTGACGGGTATATTTAAGAAAAATAAAATAAAATAAGAAACCTGATTTTATATATTGTAAAGAGTATCTGTTTTCGATCATTTTTGTCTTAAATATATCATATATGTAATAAACAACTATATATTGTATTGTATTGGGTTGATAGTCCAGTGATAAAGGATAATCTTTCCTTTGAAGGTTTAGATTCAGGAAGATCTGAGTTCGGGGTCTGAGAGGACAAGGTTTATCCCTATTAATTGTCATGTCTTATGGCGAATTAATAAGGGATTTTTCTCCTACTAAGTAATGGGTGATGGTGCTCTCTAGCTAGAATCGGTTAAAACAACATAGTCTAGACTCCTTTGTTATGATATTCGAGCAAGCTGTCAAAAAAAATATAAATAATAAATTATTGTAACTTAAGGGATGTCATTAAGGAGAAAAAAAAGTTAAAATAGGAACACGACTTTTTCTTAAAAATAATAATATAAGTTACAATATGTGTGTCAAAGGTAATGTTATTAGGATTTTTATTTTTTTTATTTTGTAATGTTATTAAGATAAGTATGTCAAATAAAATAATAAATTAATGGAAAAGGGATAAAAGAAACCAGGCTCAAAATGACAACTTTTATACGAATACATGAAAGTTAATCTTGTGTGGCGTGCAGCACATGACCAAATTGAATAATCATTTGACAATCGTTAGTCGTAGTTATGGTCAACGTGCATATTTGCAAACCATGAGTATATGTCTCACGTAATTAAATTTGCACACATATGTAGAGTACAATTTCGACCAAACTTAATGTATCACTCATGTAATTTACCCCAATTTATACGGTACTTTTTTGCTAGCTTAAATAATTAGCATGTGTCTTATTTGGTTTTTGTTTTCTTTTATTTGGACTAGCCTAGTACCCGCGCGTTGCAGCGGAAACAATTTACAACGTGCGAGATGCCGGGATGACAATAATGTACAACTATTAGTATGATACCAACGTGTTGCGGCGATACTTCTTATATAGTGGTCGTTAACCGAGACGGTATCGGTTGTTGCTTCATTATACGAACAAAATCATGGGCTGTGTGTAGTGGAATACATGGCAACGGAAATTTTACTAAAACAAAAGCAAACATACAAAGAAGTACATGGATTTTATATGGGGAGGGGATTCCCTCAAGTTTATTCCCCAACTTGACTCAAGTTGAGGAGATTTTAACCATTAAATGAAAATCAAGGGCCAATGAGAATATCATATTTTATTAGGTAGACCATGAAGCACCATCTGATGCTACAAAACTCTTACTACAACGAAAAGAATAGAGAACCAAACACGTAGCTATGTAAGATAGAAACTACACCTCGAGAAAATAGTAATTCTTGACATTATGTGGCATGACCAGAACCAAAAGGATAAGATATATATCATTAAAAATTCGACAAATGAGTTATTTCAAAGCATACTTGAAACATAATCGAGCAATATTACTTTCAGGTTACAATCACCTTCCCTAAATCCTCTATTCAAACAAATAATGTTTCAAGAGGTGATATGTATTGAAAAATAATACATTAGATCATATGTCTCCAACAGTCCAACTGATGCAACACTTAGAAACATTTGTTGCTCTTCAACAGGTGTATCCATTAGTTCCACAGCTGTATCAAATATATTGCAAGATCTTAAAACTGACATATATTTATACACATTTAGATCATAAAGTCAGTAGCTTAACAATATCACAACTGATATCAATATAGCTAGCAATTAAGGCATATCTTAAATGGAAAGGCGTTGCTTTAGGTGGTCTAAATTGAAAAGTGTCGTTTTTTGGGTCGTAGTATATGGATCAAGCTTGTTAAAAGTTAAAACATAGCAAAAGTTGAAGTGTTTAGGAATATAGTTTACCTGTATCAAGCATCAGGTACATTTAGTCAACCACCGTACCCATACATAATTTACGCCTTTTCAACCACTTACACCCGTTTCAACCACAGATCCAATTGACTCACTCATACATTAATTGATAGAAATTCCCGCCAATAACTCTAGCTGTAAATTGACATACCTGTATGCATTGCTGGTATAGTCAGTCACGAAAACGATGATAAGGCCGAGACATACACATAAGAAAAGTTGCCTACATACACATAAGAAAAGTTGCCTGCATACATATAAGAAAAGTTGCCTACATACACATAAGAAAAGTTGCCTACATACACATAAGAAAAGTTGCCTACATACACATAAGAAAAGTTGCCTACATACACATAAGAAAAGTTGCCTACATACACATAAGAAAAGTTGCCTACATACACATAAGAAAAGTTGCCTACATACACATAAGAAAAGTTGCCTACATACACATAAGAAAAGTTGCCTACATACACATAAGAAAAGTTGCCTACATACACATAAGAAAAGTTGCCTACATACACATAAGAAAAGTTGCCTACATACACATAAGAAAAGTTGCCTACATACACATAAGAAAAGTTGCCTACATACACATAAGAAAAGTTGCCTACATACACATAAGAAAAGTTGCCTACATACACATAAGAAAAGTTGCCTACATACACATAAGAAAAGTTGCCTACATACACATAAGAAAAGTTGCCTACATACACATAAGAAAAGTTGCCTACATACACATAAGAAAAGTTGCCTACATACACATAAGAAAAGTTGCCTACATACACATAAGAAAAGTTGCCTACATACACATAAGAAAAGTTGCCTACATACACATAAGAAAAGTTGCCTACATACACATAAGAAAAGTTGCCTACATACACATAAGAAAAGTTGCCTACATACACATAAGAAAAGTTGCCTACATACACATAAGAAAAGTTGCCTACATACACATAAGAAAAGTTGCCTACATACACATAAGAAAAGTTGCCTACATACACATAAGAAAAGTTGCCTACATACACATAAGAAAAGTTGCCTACATACACATAAGAAAAGTTGCCTACATACACATAAGAAAAGTTGCCTACATACACATAAGAAAAGTTGCCTACATACACATAAGAAAAGTTGCCTACATACACATAAGAAAAGTTGCCTACATACACATAAGAAAAGTTGCCTACATACACATAAGAAAAGTTGCCTACATACACATAAGAAAAGTTGCCTACATACACATAAGAAAAGTTGCCTACATACACATAAGAAAAGTTGCCTACATACACATAAGAAAAGTTGCCTACATACACATAAGAAAAGTTGCCTACATACACATAAGAAAAGTTGCCTACATACACATAAGAAAAGTTGCCTACATACACATAAGAAAAGTTGCCTACATACACATAAGAAAAGTTGCCTACATACACATAAGAAAAGTTGCCTACATACACATAAGAAAAGTTGCCTACATACACATAAGAAAAGTTGCCTACATACACATAAGAAAAGTTGCCTACATACACATAAGAAAAGTTGCCTACATACACATAAGAAAAGTTGCCTACATACACATAAGAAAAGTTGCCTACATACACATAAGAAAAGTTGCCTACATACACATAAGAAAAGTTGCCTACATACACATAAGAAAAGTTGCCTACATACACATAAGAAAAGTTGCCTACATACACATAAGAAAAGTTGCCTACATACACATAAGAAAAGTTGCCTACATACACATAAGAAAAGTTGCCTACATACACATAAGAAAAGTTGCCTACATACACATAAGAAAAGTTGCCTACATACACATAAGAAAAGTTGCCTACATACACATAAGAAAAGTTGCCTACATACACATAAGAAAAGTTGCCTACATACACATAAGAAAATTTGCTTAACATATCCACAAAATCATATATACTTTATTTATACTAATAAAGATAAAATGAGGCATACACACATACCACATATCACATATGTAACATATAATATAAATAAAATGCAAACATTTACCTCAGAGAGCAAAAACTGGTGACAACAGCGATTGGGTCAAAAGTCTCCTAAAGTCTGCTCCCATGCTACAATATCTTCAATAGCATTTGGGAATCAACATAAATAATTATGTAATACTATTATATTTATGAATAACAGTGACGCAATTAATCTCATGAGTCATGACAAAGAATAAGATATCATAAAGACGAAAAACAGGTAAATAAAATAATATCGGATCTAAAACATATCCAAATATAGAACATAATCAAATATAAATTTATACCTTGATTCGGTGGTCTCCGGAACACCGAAGATAGGGGGATGTTAGAGACTAACGGGAACCGAAATCTACAAAACGATGATGGAGATGGCAGCCCAGTTGGTGGTGGTGCATTTCGAATGGAACCAAACAAATCGCGACGATGGTGTTGGTGATCAAAGACGTCGAATGGATGAGGGAGAAACATGGGGAAGGGATCGCCGGATCAAGCGTCGTGGTGATCGGTGGTCATGGGGGCTGGGAATGAAAACAGGAGGGATTTTTGTGATGGAGGAGGTAGAGAGAGAAATAAGAAGCGTGTCCGACAATATACATTTTAGGGTAGAATGTTTGTAAGGGTAATTTCGGAACATTAGGGTACCCTGGCTATGTCATGTGACATCTTTATCATTTGGAGAGTTATTATACATTTATACCAAATTGCTCAAGTGTTGATTCTCGTAAAAATTATATCGGTACCAATTTTTAAAACTAGTTTAACTTGTATTTAAATTTAGTGGATTTTAAGAAGTAGGTTTTGATTATTCATTTTTTTTTACTTGTTTATTTTTGTCTCAAATTTAACGTAGTGTCAAGACAATTCACACATTTACCAAAATCAAAATCAAAGAACGACAAGAAACTTATGCGCAACGTGCGCCTACTTTGTCACTTCACTTTTGTGTATAGTTGTTTTTCGTTTCATATACAACATTTCGATCGATTTTATAGCAATGTACTGGCAATAGATTATATTAATGTTATTAATAATATATGTTGATAATTCTTAATATTAATAATATTATTAATATTAATTAGTTACAATTTAATCATACTGTTTTTATTATTAGTAGTATAAAGTATAGTATATAGTATATTTACATGAAAAAACTAATCAACAAAATTAATTTCCATAGACCAGGCGTCTTAAAAGTTAAAGTATGTGAAATTGTAAATTTGTAATATACTTTTTCATAATGCTTGTTGAATTAAACATATACGTACTTTTATTTTGTTTAATTGGGTCATTACGGTGAAAGGTGTGATCGATATATAAATATTCGCATGGGACATCGGCATGTAGTGGCATGCGGCATATCCATCCCCGTGAATGATATCTAAAGCGACGCGGCATTGGTAATACAAATCGACACCAGTATGCCGATGTAGAAAGATGTTGGGAGTGTTTTGGCATGCCCTCTCTCATTTCCCGCTCTCCTTATTAGCATGTCGATTAAACCACCTGTTATAATTTGGTATTTTTGGCAAGTTATGGTTTCAGAAATGTGGTACAATATCAATTATCATTTATGTTAACGCCACCCTTTATGTACACTTTAATATTCTTAGTTTTGATAAACATATGACGTTTATGTACACATTTATATGATATTTTTTATATATAAAAAAAAACAATACAATTGCATGTATGGCCAAAAGGATTTTAACCTTTTATTAATCTGTTGCCATCAATTTATTATAAAAACAATATATCGTATCATACTAATACTAATACTATAATCGTCGTTAACATATATATAGCAGTGAGACTAGCTAATAATAATGATGCTACCGTTAATCAAGTTGGCCGTAAAGATTGAAAAGAAGGTAAGAGATAAAATAGACTGGCCGTCGGTCTACATTCATTGAAAAAGGCCAGCAACATATATTGGACTTCTAATTCATACAAACACCCCAATTCTATTTGGACTGATGATCTCATTATAGAATTATGGCCCATTATTAATGATGATCCATATTTTACTGCCTCTACCCAAGCCTAGCGGGCACCAGATCGTTTTTGCCTTCGGCAAGTGGCATAGCAACCTTTGTATAGGTGGGATTGGGATACATTTGGAATTTTAGTATCAATGGCTTTTAGTTCGCTTGTATGTATTTTCAGTGCCCTCTGTTGCGATTGTGATAGCGGAGTTAAGGTAAGTTGTTCGGTTCGTGGTTTAGTTTGTCGTCGTTACGCCATGGATCATATTAAAACCTCCATCGTTTTACAAGCATATACGTTGTATATCGGTAGAAGATGTTCATGCTCGGGTGGACTAAAAATACATGGTCTTGTCTAGATGTCCATAAAGTGAACGTTGTTGTGGAAAAATCGAGTCGAGAGTAAAGGTGTGAGACCTATCCATCGCCTAAATATTTTAAATCAACTATGAAATGAAAACGAGATCTAATTATTGACTTAAGAGAGTTTATAAGAATAAAATGATAAATTTATGTAAAGAAAAAAAAATGATAATTGAAGAAAAGCAAATGTGACATACTGACATGATGTAACAATGTTATAAACTCTTGAAATAAATAGTATCTGAAGATGTTCTTAGTTCACATAGACATTTTCCAATTTGGTGTTTCAGTGTAAAAGAGACATAATTGAACAATGTGCAACATTAAACATTACACCAAATTTTAATGCCTATCTATTTTAAGCACTTAACTCAATATTTTGTTTTTATTTTACACATCCGCTATCTATTGATTAGTTCATATAATTTCTTAAATGTTAAAAGTTAAAATAAATTATGTAAAATATTGAAAAGAAAATCAAAACGGGATATATATTTGGTAATTAAATTGGAGTTAAATCAAATTTATGTAAAAACTTCTAAATTTTATACCAAAATTTGATACACCATTTGGTGTATACGGTAGAAGATGTTCATGCTCGGGTGGACTAAAAATACATGGTCTTGTCTAGATGTCCATAAAGTGAACGTTGTTGTGGAAAAATCGAGTCGAGAGTAAAGGTGTGAGACCTATCCATCGCCTAAATATTTTAAATCAACTATGAAATGAAAACGAGATCTAATTATTGACTTAAGAGAGTTTATAAGAATAAAATGATAAATTTATGTAAAAAAAAATTTTATAAAAATTTGATACACATTTGGTGTATACGTTGAAGATGTTCTTAGTTCACATAGACATTTTCCAATTTGGTGTTTCAGTGTAAAAGAGACATAATTGAACAATGTGCAACATTAAACATTACTCCAAATTTTAATGCCTATCTATTTTAAGCACTTAACTCAATATTTTGTTTTTATTTTACACATCCGCTATCTATTGATTAGTTCATATAATTTCTTAAATGTTAAAAGTTAAAATAAATTATGTAAAATATTGAAAAGAAAATCAAAACGGGATATATAAAAAAAAAAAAAAAAAAAAAAAAAAAAAAAAAAAAAAAAAAAAAAAAAAAAAAAAAAAAAAAAAAAAAAAAAAAAAAAAAAAAAAAAAAAAAAAAAAAAAAAAAAAAAAAAAAAAAAAAAAAAAAAAAAAAAAAAAAAAAAAAAAAAAAAAAAAAAAAAAAAAAAAAAAAAAAAAAAAAAAAAAAAAAAAAAAAAAAAAAAAAAAAAAAAAAAAAAAAAAAAAAAAAAAAAAAAAAAAAAAAAAAAAAAAAAAAAAAAAAAAAAAAAAAAAAAAAAAAAAAAAAAAAAAAAAAAAAAAAAAAAAAAAAAAAAAAAAAAAAAAAAAAAAAAAAAAAAAAAAAAAAAAAAAAAAAAAAAAAAAAAAAAAAAAAAAAAAAAAAAAAAAAAAAAAAAAAAAAAAAAAAAAAAAAAAAAAAAAAAAAAAAAAAAAAAAAAAAAAAAAAAAAAAAAAAAAAAAAAAAAAAAAAAAAAAAAAAAAAAAAAAAAAAAAAAAAAAAAAAAAAAAAAAAAAAAAAAAAAAAAAAAAAAAAATTCAAAATCAAACTAAAGACAAGCTAAAAGGTCAACTTGACAAAATATTCGAAAGTACAAATTTTGTAATTAAATTCTAAAGCAAAAGGGTGCTAAGTCCACTTCTATCTACTCTCTTCTCTCGTTCCCAAAGCCCGCTTGATCACCTGCCGTATAAAAAAGAAAAAGGAATACGGCTGAGCAAAAAGCCCAGTGAACGGATATGACAAAAGCAGAAATATAATATGAAATGCGGAGACGTATATTTAAAAACAAACTTAACTTATTACCTTAACAAACTTATTTCAAATCAAAGTACACATACGTATAGTTTCACAAATACCTTATATATCAACAGATCAAAGTATACTATAAAACCAAGTTCCATAAAATAATGCACATAAGAGTCAAACAAAATTACTTATCAAAGGGCCGAATGAACTCATAGGGTAGCTACTCCACTACTCATTCATTTTTGGTGCAAACGCCTCGTATGACACTACGATAAGCGCCCACCGTCAAACTTATCAAAATATGCCTAGGATCGATCCATACGCCTCATATCAAAATATAATATCAAAGTGCACATAACCACTCGGTGGTCATCAAAAGGAGACGTCGTAGATCAAATCAAATACACCGCTACGGCCGGTGCCACGTCATCGGTGTCACAATAACGCGCCCATGGGACCTCCATGGATAGGTTACTCTTGTATGCATATCTTAAGAAACCGTTTTGACCGACTTATATACTTAAATATGTATCGAATATGTTTCCAAATGACAAAATTAGTTTTTGGACAAATAAATAATAAGTATATATATATTTTATTTTATTATAAATATATACTTATATATATATATATATATATATATATAATATATATATATTGTAATATATACATATACAAAGATTAAATTGAAATGAAAGATATTATATATATATATATATATATATATATATATATATATATATATATATATATATATATATATATATATATATATATATATATATATATATATATATATATATATATATATATATATATATATATATATATATATATATATATATATATATATATATATATATATATATATATATATATATATATATATATATATATATATATATATATATATATATATATATATATATATATATATATATATATATATATATATATATATATATATATATATATATATATATATATATATATATATATATATATATATATATATATATATATATATATATATATATATATATATATATATATATATATATATATATATATATATATATATATATATATATATATATATATATATATATATATATATATATATATATATATATATATATATATATATATATATATATATATATATATATATATATATATATATATATATATATATATATATATATATATATATATATATATATATATATATATATATATATATATATATATATATATATATATATATATATATATATATATATATATATATATATATATATATATATATATATATATATATATATATATATATATATATATATATATATATATATATATATATATATATATATATATATATATATATATATATATATTTCACTATAGTAACCAAATACGAGTGTGTATATTCACGCAAAAGATATATATATATATATATAGTGATATATATATATATATATATATATACATATATATAGCAAACAAAGTTTTAAGAGAAAAGATTTTACCAGAAAGATCCTAATAACCTCTAGAATATCCGTACCTTATTGCCGATGACAATTGCAAAAAGAAAGAATCACTGATGGCCAAAAATTCTAGCTTTGCTTTTCCCTTCTTTCGTTCGAACGGGATTAAGAAACACACACACAAAAATTGTTTCCGTCGACCATGAAGATTCACAACTCAAAATCAAAGTTATTATTATAATATTAAGAATCTATTAATCACTTATTGTGGAACTAGTTTTGTTGTTGTTGTTGTCTTGCGGCAGGCTCTCGAAACCATGGAATAGGTAAGTTGGGTATTTTATTTCTTATTGTTCTTTTACTCCTCTTGCGGCTCCGAACTAATCACAAATTATGATTTACTCCCTTTTTCCTCACAACCTTCTTAACTCCTAAATAAATAATTTTCTTCTAGTATTTTGCATGAACAGAAAAGACAAGGATGTTTATATAGGTTTGGTGTTTTAGATGTTTAGCTTCATGAATAATGAATAATTTATAAAGAAAACGTAAAGGATGTATTACAAGAAATCTTGACAAAATGAGGTGGAATTTCATATTATCATTTAAACCTTTTGATCGTATCCCTTTATGGCCTTATCTTTAAACACGGTTATTAGTATAGATAATTTTAATTGATTTATATAGTCTTTTATTTATTTATGTATTTATTTTTGACAGAAACTTAGACAACGTTTTAGTTACCCTTACTATTTCATTTAATTTACTTAAACTCCCTATTGATATACCAACCGATCGACTTTCTTGTAATTTATTTACTAGCTTTTAGATTGATTTATATATATATATATATATAATATAACTATCCTTATTTATCTCAATGTATCATAGTTAAAGCAAGGATTCTATCATTTTCTAATTCTAATCCGGATGTTTTTTTTTGTTTTGTTTTTTTTATTAACCCACGTGACACACAATCAAACCACATTTCAATTTAAGACTATCAATACATATTTCAATTTAAGACAACATATTTTCTTTTGCTTCAAACCAATTGTTACGTTTATATAAATATTGTTTCAACGAGATTAATGTTTATCCAATAGTATTGTATAATAAATCCTCCGTCTAATTAACTCAAATTTTGTTTTGGTTTCTCTAGCTGATGACCCTCGAAGTTTAAGACGAAAAATTAAAAAGAGACTTTTGCATATCATCTCTTATTTGGTTGCAAGTATATTGATGACCTAGATAATTATTAACTGCATATTTTAAGGCAACTTGTCTTACAACTAATAGCATGAAAGGAAATATTCAGTTTAGTTTACATACAAAAATCTTGTAGCAAAAGAAATGGATTTCTAAAATTTTTGTTCTTTTATTAGGCAACTTTCAACATTTATATTTAATTCATTTTATAAATTTAAGAATAATTACTAGTATATATTTTGAAAACTTATCATCCCATAACACGCTGATTTGTTATTTGCTAAATTCATCAAGAAACATTTTAGAGTTTTAGATGAGACCAAATCCAAAATTTCTTAGAATTATGGGTTGTACCTATAAATACTAATAATATAATTAACAAATTATATTTATGAAAGTATTTTAGATATTTTTCATTCTAT
>CM067170.1:41472424-41529924 GCA_034093135.1 Erigeron breviscapus | reverse complement strand
AGTGAAAAAATAACAATTTTGGGAATCAAAACTATAATTTTTCGACAAAAATACAATAACTTTAAAACATGTTAACTTAGGGGACTAAATATATAATTTCCTTTATTATTTATGAAATGATGATTTGACTCTTCAAACAAACACACGAGTCATACGATAACCTATTTATATAATTTTACGAGTATTAATACCCGTACGATGTACGGATTGACCAGTACATACTTGTAGTATCCGTGATGGTAGCCTAATAATGTAAGAAGTATTGATTAATATCTAATCTAATTTATTAATAAATAAAAAGTTAATAGAATTCTAATCATATATTACTTGTTCTTCGTGTGATGAGTTTGAAATAAAAAATCCTATAACTTTGTAGATGATAAGTGTTATATAAGGTAAAAACATATCGATAATATTAGTGTTTCATAAGAATAAGGAAACTACAAATAAGGAATTTATATATATTTAAATTCTGTTATAATAAAAAGGTATACATATTTTCTAAAAAAACGCCACATGTCGATTCAAGAGGTATACAATCATGTTTTAGTTTATTGGTAGATGAGAACATGTAAATGAACATTAACATACTCACATTATTGTGAAATAACAGTTAAATAAGCAATATTTGCTTATCCACGTATATTAATGATACAGTAATAATTTGAGACTTTTAAGTGTAAATGTACCTCAAATGTCAACATAAAAATGTAAATGCCAATACCCATAATTGTTCACCATCTTTTAGAGCGACTGTGATGTGCGATTCGTATCACAAATTGGATTTTACAATGGATTTCTGATTTGACTCGCGACTTTCATTTACTCATGCGACGAAAATGACTTTTATTGCTTGAAATACATTTTTTTTAATTACAAAGTAGCGTGGTTTGAATCAGTGATAAACATTATGGCCTCTGAAGATAGAGGTCATGGGTTCGATCCTCATTCCATGCAAAGGTCGAAGGTCCTTTTCTACCATTTAGGTAGAACCTGGAAGCAGCCTCTCTACCTAGGTAGAGGTAAGGTTTGCCTATATCTTAACCTCTCTCAAACACCGCCGAGTTATTGAGGCTCAAAACTCGCCTTCCCTTACATTTTTCTTTAATTACAATACAGATCCTCAGAAGCATTATAATTGTATTTACAATTAGAAATTACTTATTAGGAATAATTACTTTTATTAAGATATTTTCTATATTTCTATATTTATACTTCTATATCTATATCTATATTTATATCTATCTATACTTCTATATCCCATCTTCTAAATAGTTCCTTTACATCAAATTACATATTTGACGCTGTCACTATCGTTATTAGATAATCTCATTATAGAACGGGGAAAATAACTTTTACCTATATTATAAGAACTGGTTTGTGCCAGCCATTTTGGGTTTTTAGGTTAACCAATTTTTTGGTTGAACTGTCAATATGTCAATCCGATCGACTTTTTGTTTTTTCTAGTTCAACTGGTTTCTTAAAATTTTATCAAATTGCTTTTTTATAATACGTGTACACTTTAATGTTATTTTTAATTATTTGTGAACTTTATAATAGCAAATTTTTATTTCAATATAAAATGACAACTCAACACGAGTTGCCAACAAAATTACAAAATCAAAATAAAATTTAACAACCAGGCCCCCATCTAATGTTTCTTTTACGATTTCTATATACATACTTATTAAAGAATCAGAAACAATGTGATCAAAATATTTGTCTCGTGGAGTCGAAAACGGATGGAAAAGGAACAAATTCCGAATACCGCATATGTACCCTTAATTAGTGATCTATGATACTCTATACAATATTATGTTAAATCTGTGATATCTATATCTTAAGGATCCATCAACTTTAACTTTATACATATTTGGAATAATTGTCATTAATCAATGTAAAGTAAATCAACTTGCATGGTTCATATAATTTGATAGTTAAACCTGCCCATTAAGGCATTAACAACCATTATTCGTGACTTTACTAATTACTAACAATAACAATCATCAGACTAAGAGGAGTAGAGCATCCATGGAATGCCTCTCCTCCATTCTTTTGCTGACACGTGACACTTACTAATCATGAGGGGCATTCCCATGATTAGGGGGCATTCCCTTGGAGTAGGGCATTCCCTCTGATGTGCAAAATCGAGTTTAAAAATTAAAAACAAGAAATACCCTAAAACTGACTACTACACACTCTCGGGCAGTGGACCCGTTCGTATATAGTATAGCTAAAGGTAAGTCCAGGATCGAACACAGGGACTAAAGTGAAGTAATTGTTGACATTAAGTAATTCTAATTAACAAGGGGGGTTTTTGTGACCGAATTGTCACTTTGCAACAAGTAAAAGTAAATAACTTAAATCCGGTATTACCGGGGCAGGGATCGTCCTCAAACGATATTGAAAATGTTTTTATGACAATAATTTAAAAAGACATCCATCTTGATTTCGCTCAACAATACGTTCAGATTGCACATAAATGAAGTTCAAATCCAAATTAGTTGATTAAGTAACTGAAACTCAAACAAAGCACCAACCCCGTACCCGTCAAGTTAATGACATCATTTGACTCTCTTGCTTAAACTAGTTTCGTTACAAAGACCGGTACCCCAAGACATCTTTTATAACTTCCCTAATCAAACAATTGTTTTGGTTATTGAAATAACAGTTATACCTATCGATTGTACCCAACCGTTAACACATTCCTCCCTATATCATGAACGATTATCTACCGTACCCGTCATAGACCCAATCGTTTGTACCCAAACAATCAAAATGAAATATATGAAATCAATAATTACCATTAAAGACACACATAAATCACCAATCAATTCAAGATAAATTATAAGGAAGAAATACGCTAAGATCTCGATATAACGTTAAATGAAATCAACATTGAATTAATAAAATCGTGCAATCTTTACATATTGTCTCACTCCATCAAGGTGGATGATGAAGCGATTAGCCACTCATATTAAAATAAGAATAACAAATAAAATATGAAGAATTCATTGTTACCGAATGATAATAATCGAAAGCTACAAACGAAATTGATCCAATCGTGTTTGAAATCCTTAAATATGATGAATAGATGAAAATATCTCTGAAAAAGGCTTCAAAAACGGCTGGGAGAAGAGAAGAAGGGTTTTGGGATATTTTTGCATGCTATTTATATGCCTCCCGAAATCTGCCAGAACCGCCCCCAATTGCGGCGCAACTAGTGTAGTTGCGGCGCAATTGGGGTTGACTCGAGAGTTGACTTTGACTTTCATTGACCAAGGCTGGCTTGAACTTGAATGCATTGCGGCGCAACTGTGGGAGTTGCGGCGCAACTTATTCTTCTGCTTTTCGGTTGCGGCGCAACTACTAGTTGCGGCGCAATTGGACGTTGACTCTCGTTGACCTTTGACCAATGTTGACTCGTGGCTGGCCAGGAACAAAATGTAACATCCGTGAATTTTGACCCGTTGACTTTACGTGTAATATGACTAACAATATAAGTTAATGATGTATTTGGGTCGTTTTATGAATTAAATGACAATGTGTTATATTCGGGTCGATAATATGTTTTGATCGGTGCTTAAATGTCTAACGATTGTATTTTGGCTTGTGAAGGGAAACGGGTCGGCCGTGGGTCATCCACGACCCATCAGCCCTTTTGACCCATTTCCACCCCTTATCTTCTCACTACCTCTCTTTTCTTATCTCTTTCTCATTTTCCCTCTTAATTAAAAAGCAAAGCATTTCATCTCTTAAATCTCATTTCTCTTGCATCATTTTGGTGTTTTGGAGCTGGTTAAACTCGGAATCATCATCGTCTTCATCTCCTTATTGTCTAGTAAAGAATTCAGTTTCTAAGTGCAAGCATTTTACCCATTTTGCCATAAATCGGGTTCTAGCTCGGGAAGGAAGTTTTGGTAAGTCTAATTCACCCCTTTTGCATCTATTTATGTTTGGTTATTCATTTCTGGTCATTTCGAGTATTTACATGTCCTAAAACGACTTAAAATGGAGTTTGGGTCAATTTAGGGTTAATTAGGGTTTTGATTAGGGTTAGAATGATTTGGAAGTAATTTTTATGTTTTTGGGTCGAATTTGGGTGAGTTTGGTTCGGAATTCTGCAGGAAACAAAACTGCAGCTGCTGTATTTGGTCTCACTGCGGCGCAGTGGCTATTCTCTGACCTTCTGCATCGTTTAGCCTCACTGCGGCGCAGTAGCAAGGCAATGCCTTGACTGCGGCGCAGTGAGATACTTGACTGCGGCGCAGTAGCAAGGCAGCCTTGACTGCGGCGCAGTAGCAAGGCAATGCCTTCACTGCGGCGCAGTGGCAAGGACTGCCTTGACTGCGGCGCAGTGGCTATTCTCTGACCTTCTGCATCGTTTAGCCTCACTGCGGCGCAGTAGCAAGGCAATGCCTTGACTGCGGCGCAGTGAGATACTACTGGGAAATTCGCGCGTCAGTTTTCAAACGTTAATAACTTTTGAACCGTAAGTCCGTTTTAGTCGTATGACCTATCGTTGGAATCGTGAGAGAGCCTAGTTTCTTGTAGTAACACTCATTTTGTATGAATCTTCTCCCATTTCTAAAAATGTCGAGTCAAATGCGTCTTGTTCTTACTCGATAAAGTTGTAGAAGTGTTTAGGGGTTTGTGACTTGACTTAAATATGCTAAACCAACTTGTTTAAGGTGTAGAGTTGACATTATGGTATTATGATGTATATTTATAGGTTGTGGACGTGTGGATCCCAATACTCGCTTGTAGCATTATACTAGCTTCTTTGCCGGACAAGGTGAGTTTCGTAGCTCCCTACTCGCTTGAGATTCGGGCTGAAAAGTGTAGGATTGACGTGGTTACTTACATTGTTGATTGATTGATTGATTGGTGTGATTGTTGGATTGATGTGATGGTTCATTTCGTTTGATTGACTTGGTTTAGGTTTTGGTTATGTATTTCATAAATATTAGGATAGACGTACATACATGGAAGTCGGTTATGCCTTCATTGGGTTTTAGATGTGGTGGGAAGGCTGCGGGTGACCCTATATATAAGCATCTGGGACTCGAAGAAAGTAGAATCCTCTTAAGTGCATGTACGTATAGGATTGGCTGGAGCATTGATTGTTGGTTTATGATTGACGTTCTGTGATTATTGAATTATGATTAACGAGTTATGATCGATACATTTACTATTAATTGTAAGCATGCATACATTGTGGATAACCCCCGGTTGAGATTTGAAAACATCCAAGTGTATAGATGTATACACTTATCTGATGGATGTTGATGTCATGATCCCGAGTATATAGACATATATATCTCGATGTTTTTGAGATACAGCCTTGTTCATTGTGATGACAGGCGGGTATCGTTGCATAGGTGACTTGAGTTCACGCATAAGATAGGCATGTTGGCTTATTTATGCATTTGGCACTTACATTGATATGTTCATCATTTGTGCACTCCTATTACACACTTACTTGTTTTGTGTAATCTTGTTGTTGGACGTTATTGTATTGCATAGAGGCTCACTGTAAGTCATGTCTAGCCTCTACTCGTACATTGTGATTATTGATGATGGTTCCTTGTGGACCATTACTACGAACTCACCAACCTTGTGTTGACTATGCTTAGTACACTTTTCAGGTAATCAGGTTATCCCCGGACGTGGAGTTTAGTTGCTTGCTTGCTGTAAAAACCCGGGCTTTGGACTTTATGGATCAAGGATTCATTGACCTTCTCTTTTGCATTATACTTAGGATCGATTTGCCATCTTTTGAATGTTCTTTTGTAAACTTTGATGGTTAATTGCTCCTTATGTATTTGGGTACTTGTTTCGTATTGTAATGGATTCACTGAATCTTTATTTGCATTTAGCTCTTATTCTATTGTAATTCCACCTTGCGCTATATGATTTCCGTGATATTTCGAGCCTTGGCTTGGGGTGTTACAGAATGGTGGCCCATGCGTGGTCGTAGAGAATTAGGCGGTTTGACCTAGACTACGGCTTAAATTAAAACTCTTCATATAGCATGCATGGTTAGGAAATTCGTGTGCAATGTGAAATATGTGAATCCCCGTGTGAATTCGTAATTAAGACCACTTGTGTGATAGCTTGAATTCAATGTGATGAATCTGGTTAATATGGTTTGTTGTTGTTATTGGTTGGAGCTAATTTGATGATTTAGGGCAAAATGAAGTTATGCCATTAACTTAGTATAATATTGTGGCAACCCTAAAAGAACCCGATCAACTCTTTTATGGTTACCCAACATTATAACAAGTTAATGACATCGTGGATTGCACACGTGTGGCTTAAAGTATAATAAGGAACCGATATGCTTAATGGAAGTTGATTAGGTGGAGGGTTAGCTATTGGTACACCCTGTATACATACCCGGTCAATAACTAGAGAGCATATCGAACTCGGATTATACTTTGAATCATTCGTGTTAGTTGTTTGATTGCATGATGTAATGAGCATGATTACATGAGTTAATGATAGACAATTGTAATGAATTTGACATGATGATATGCTAAGTAACAATCCCATAGGATTCTAGCACTCTTGCCTTAGCTTAATGATATGAAATGAGTATGTGGTATCGGTATGAGAGCATTGACTACTTGTGTGACTAACATGTGAGCATTTGAGACTAACTCTCGGATCAACGTGTCACTTGTTTTATAGAAATGGTGAGACCAAGGAGAGCCGGAATGAACTATAGGGCTGAATCGGAAGAACCTCAACAGGAAGCTCAACCGGAGGTACAAGGAGGTAGAGGTAGGGGCCGTGGTAGAGGTCGTGGTAGAGGCCAAGGAAGGGGTCGTGGTGAAGCTCCTGAGCCAAACATGGCTGAGGTGATCGCTCAAACGATCACCAATATCATGCCGACCATTATTGCTCAAGTCACGGCAAGTCTTGGGCAAAACAATGGGCCTCAAAACAATGAAGCCCCAGAAAATGTGAATAATGAAAATGCTCAACCTCAGGTCGTGGAAAACGAAGAAGAGGAACCAGTGGGAGTTGATAACCGCATGCCCATGTATAATCAATATGGGGGATACCGACAGGGGTGTATATTTAAGGACTTCAAAAGCTGTGGAGCACCAGAGTTTAATGGAAGAGCGGTCCCACTGAGTGCATAAGGTGGTTTGAAGAGATTGAGGCAGTGATTGAAAGAAGTCATTGCACATACGACGACCGGATTTCTTATGCATCCGACATGTTTAGACATGACGCCTTGAGTTGGTGGAACCAAGAGATAACTCTGGGGCGGACTTATAACTTGGAATGGATCAATTTCAAGAACAAAGTGAAGGCAAAGTTTTGTCCTCCCTATGAACTACAAAACTTGACCATTGAGTTTGCTAATCTCAACATGGACGGAGCCGATTACAAGAGCTATGTTAGACGATTTCAAGAGTTGTCTACCCTCATTCCTCACTTGGTGGGTTCCGAGTCTCAGGCCATCCATAAGTTTGTATTGGGCTTGAATCCTCAAGTCCGATCTTATGTGAATTCTAACATGTCTACTTCTTTGGCCGATGCTGTTAACCGAGCCGGGAGTGTGACTGAAGACTTGTTGAGGAGCGGTGTCTTGAGCAAATCCTCAACAAACAAGAGGAAAGAAGTGGGAGAGTCAAGTGGGGTAAAGAAAATGGGAAGGTTTGACCCCAAAAATGCTAATAGGGGTAGGGTGATGGCGGCGGTGGAACCGGCCAGGAAAGCTTATACTGGACCCCATCCTTTCTGTGGGAGATGCAACCAACATCACCCCGCCAATGTCCAATGCAGAGCATGCTTTAATTGTAACCAAGTGGGGCACCTCTCCAGAGATTGTAGGGCTCTAAGAACGGGCCCAATGAATGTGGCTCCTGTTCGGGCCGTCCCTCCTCAAGGTAATCAACGAAGAGGTGAATGTTTTGAATGTGGTAGTCGTGACCACTATCGTAATAATTGTCCTCGATGGGTGGGACAACAAGTTCAAGTAGCCGTCCACCCCAACCAACTACAAATGGTCGGGCCTAACCAAAACCGGGGACAACAAGGCCATCAAGTGCAACCACGCGGCCGAGCCTTTGCGGCTAATGCAAATGAAGCCCGCAACGATCCCAACGTAGTAGCAGGTACCTTTCTCCTTAATGGTCACTATGCAACAGTTTTATTTGATTCCGGAGCCGATTATAGTCTCGTGTCCTCTAACTTTGTTCCTTTGATTGATGTGCATCCTTGTGCTCTAAACTATGTGCTTGACATTGAAATGGTAAACGGGTCACTAACTAAACTTAGTCAAATAATACGTGATTGTGTCTTGACCCTAGACGATGTTGAATTCTTCATAGACCTTATGCCTTTCGATATTGGGAGTTTTGATGTCATTGTGGGTATGGATTGGTTGACGGCAGTAAACGCAACTATTGATTGTGGTGAGAGAGTTGTTAAGATACCTTTGACTAACGGTAGAATTCTTAGGGTTCAAGGCGAAATCTCTGATTCCTCAAATTCTAAAGTCTTTAGTACTACCATCACAAAGGTAGAATTGAAGACCGTTCCTATTGTTTGTGAATTTCCCGATGTTTTTCCGGATGACTTACCGGGATTACCTCCAACTCGTGAACTTGACTTTCGTATTAATCTTATCCCCGAAGCCGCGCCCATAGCAAAAGCTCCGTATAGACTAGCCTTAACCGAAATGCAAGAGCTACAAACTCAACTCAAGGAACTCCAAGAGAAGGGTTTCATTCGCCCTAGTCAATCTCCTTGGGGTGCTCCTGTTCTCTTCGTCAAAAAGAAAGACGGGTCCTTCAGAATGTGTATTGATTACCGGGAATTAAACAAGCTCACTGTGAAGAACCGGTATCCCCTCCCTAGAATCGATGACTTATTTGATCAACTTCAAGGTGCTAAGCACTTCTCTAAAATCGATCTTCGCTCGGGTTATCATCAACTCCGAGTACATGAAGATGATATCCCCAAGACGGCTTTTTGCACAAGGTATGGTCATTTTGAATTCACCGTGATGCCCTTCGGGTTGACTAATGCACCGGCGGTGTTCATGGACTTGATGAACCGGGTGTGTCAACCATACTTAGACAAGTTTGTCATTGTGTTCATTGATGACATACTTGTATACTCGAAGACGAAGGAAGAGCATATTGAGCACTTGCGTGAGGTGCTTGAACTACTAAGGAAGGAGAAGTTGTATGCCAAATTCTCCAAGTGTGAGTTTTGGTTAGAAGAGGTCCACTTTCTTGGTCACGTAGTGAGCAAGAATGGTATTCACGTGGACCCAAGCAAAATTGAAGCGGTCAAGAATTGGAGAAGACCCGAAACGCCATCCGAGATCCGTCAATTCCTTGGATTGGCGGGTTACTATAGAAGATTCATTGAAAATTTCTCCCGTATTGCACAACCACTCACCCTCTTGACTCAAAAGGAGAGAAACTTTGAATGGGGCGAAAAACAAGAAAACGCTTTCCAAACTCTTAAAGATATGCTATGTGACGCTCCTATTTTGACGCTACCGGATGGAATTGAAGATTTTGTCGTTTATTGTGATGCCTCGGGACAAGGTTTGGGTTGTGTTCTTATGCAAAGGGGTAAAGTCATTGCTTATGCCTCTCGTCAATTGAAGGTGCATGAGAAGAACTACCCGACCCATGATTTGGAATTGGGAGCGGTTGTGTTTGCTTTGAAGTGTTGGAGACATTATCTCTATGGCACCAAATGTGTGATTTATACCGACCACAAAAGTCTTCAACACATCTTTAACCAAAGTGAATTGAATATGAGGCAGAGGCGTTGGCTTGAACTATTTAGTGATTATGATTGTGACATCCGTTATCATCCGGGCAAGGCAAATGTAGTAGCCTATGCCTTGAGTAGAAAGGAGAGAGTGAAGCCAAGACGGGCTAGAGCTATGAGCCTCACGGTGGGGCCAAATATTCGTGACCGGATCATTGAAGCCCAAATTCAAGCCACCCTACCGGAAAACTTTGGAAATGAGAACCTTGATGGCATGGAGCAACAATTCGAAAGAAAAAGTGATAATGGGCTATACTTGGTTGAAAGACTTTGGATTCCTGTTTTCGGTAACTTAAGAACACTTATTATGAATGAAGCTCATCAATCGCCTTATTCGGTCCATCCCGGGTCGGATAAGATGTATTTTGATTTGAAAAACTTGTATTGGTGGCCGGGCATGAAGCGTGATGTGGCTAAGTATGTGAGTGGGTGTCTTACTTGCTTACAAGTCAAAGCCGATCACAAGAAGCCACCCGGATTGTTGGTACAACCGGTGATGCCCGAATGGAAGTGGGAACATATTTCAATGGACTTCATTACTAAACTACCGAAGACGAGAAGCGGTCGTGACACGATTTGGGTGATAGTAGATCGGTTAACGAAGTCGGATCACTTTTTAGCCATTCGTGAAACCGATAAATTTGACACTTTGGCTCGTTTGTACATCAAGGAAATAATATCTAAGCATGGAGTGCCGATTTCTATCATTTCTGATAGAGATGCCCGTTTCAAATCAAACTTTTGGGAAGCTTTTCAAAAAGCAATGGGTACTCGACTCGACATGAGCACGGCGTTTCATCCTCAAATGGATGGACAACCGAGAGAACCATTCAAACACTTGAAGACATGTTGAGGGCTTGTGCAATTGATTTCGGTGGAAGTTGGGAAGACCATTTGCCGCTAGTTGAGTTCTCGTACAACAATAGTTATCATGCTACCATTCAAATGGCGCCCTTTAGAGCATTGTATAGTAGAATATGTCGTTCTCCCCTAGCTTGGGCGGAAATTGGTGAGAGTCAACTCATCGGGCCGGAAATTGTAGTTGAAACGACAAAAGTGATTTCTCAAATTAAGGAGAAGTTGCAATTGGCCCGTGAACGTCAAAAGAAGTATGCCGATGTGAGACGGAGACCGTTAGAGTTTGAAATTGGTGATTATGTGCTTTTGAAAGTGTCACCTTGGAAAGGTGTTGTACGTTTTGTGAAGCGAGGTAAACTTGGGCCAAGGTATATTGGTCCTTTCAAGATTCTTCAACGGGTTGGAAAAGTTGCGTATCGGTTAGAATTACCATAAGAGCTTAGCGGCGTACATGATGTGTTTCATATTTGCAACCTACGCAAGTGTTTGGCGGACCCTACGCATCATGTGCCCATGGACGAGATTAGGGTGGATTCGAGTCTGAATTTTGTTGAAGAGCCGGTAGAGATCTTGGACCGTCAAGACAAGAAGCTCAAGAATAAACGCTACACGATTGTTAAGGTTAGATGGAATGCTAGACGTGGAGCCGAGTTCACTTGGGAGAGAGAGGACCATATGAAGTCTAAGTATCCGCATTTATTTAGTAATTAGTGTTTTGTTGAATTTCGGGACAAAATTCTTTCAACGGGGGAATAATGTAACATCCGTGAATTTTGACCCGTTGACTTTACGTGTAATATGACTAACAATATAAGTTAATGATGTATTTGGGTCGTTTTATGAATTAAATGACAATGTGTTATATTCGGTCGATAATATGTTTTGATCGGTGCTTAAATGTCTAACGATTGTATTTTGGCTTGTGAAGGGAAACGGGTCGGCCGTGGGTCATCCACGACCCATCAGCCCTTTTGACCCATTTCCACCCCTTATCTTCTCACTACCTCTCTTTTCTTATCTCTTTCTCATTTTCCCTCTTAATTAAAAAGCAAAGCATTTCATCTCTTAAATCTCATTTCTCTTGCATCATTTTGGTGTTTTGGAGCTGGTTAAACTCGGAATCATCATCGTCTTCATCTCCTTATTGTCTAGTAAAGAATTCAGTTTCTAAGTGCAAGCATTTTACCCATTTTGCCATAAATCGGGTTCTAGCTCGGGAAGGAAGTTTTGGTAAGTCTAATTCACCCCTTTTGCATCTATTTATGTTTGGTTATTCATTTCTGGTCATTTCGAGTATTTACATGTCCTAAAACGACTTAAAATGGAGTTTGGGTCAATTTAGGGTTAATTAGGGTTTTGATTAGGGTTAGAATGATTTGGAAGTAATTTTTATGTTTTTGGTCGAATTTGTGGAATGGGTTATGTGTATTTATGTTTAATGGTGCTTAGTTATGCTTCAAAACAAGTTTCAAACTCTTGTAGATCGTTTTGGGATGATTTGGGTCGAATTTGGGTGAGTTTGGTTCGGAATTCTGCAGGAAACAAAACTGCAGCTGCTGTATTTGGTCTCACTGCGGCGCAGTGGCAAGGACTGCCTTGACTGCGGCGCAGTGGCTATTCTCTGACCTTCTGCATCGTTTAGCCTCACTGCGGCGCAGTAGCAAGGCAATGCCTTGACTGCGGCGCAGTGAGATACTACTGGGAAATTCGCGCGTCAGTTTTCAAACGTTAATAACTTTTGAACCGTAAGTCCGTTTTAGTCGTATGACCTATCGTTGGAATCGTGAGAGAGCCTAGTTTCTTGTAGTAACACTCAATTTTGTATGAATCTTCTCCCATTTCTAAAAATGTCGAGTCAAATGCGTCTTGTTCTTACTCGATAAAGTTGTAGAAGTGTTTAGGGGTTTGTGACTTGACTTAAATATGCTAAAGCAACTTGTTTAAGGTTGTAGAGTTGACATTATGGTATTATGATGTATATTTATAGGTTGTGGACGTGTGGATCCCAATACTCGCTTGTAGCATTATACTAGCTTCTTTGCCGGACAAGGTGAGTTTCGTAGCTCCCTACTCGCTTGAGATTCGGGCTGAAAAGTGTAGGATTGACGTGGTTACTTACATTGTTGATTGATTGATTGATTGGTGTGATTGTTGGATTGATGTGATGGTTCATTTCGTTTGATTGACTTGTGTTTTGATTGATTGATTGATTGATTGATTGATTGTCTTGATTGTTGGATTGATGTGACGGTTCATTGATTTCGTTCGGTTGACTTGGTTTTGATTGATTGATTGATTGATTGATTGATTGATTGATTGATTGATTGATTGATTGATTGATTGATTGATTGATTGATTGATTGATTGATTGATTGATTGATTGATTGATTGATTGATTGATTGATTGATTGATTGATTGATTGATTGATTGATTGATTGATTGATTGATTGATTGATTGATTGATTGATTGATTGATTGATTGATTGATTGATTGATTGATTGATTGATTGATTGATTGATTGATTGATTGATTGATTGATTGATTGATTGATTGATTGATTGATTGATTGATTGATTGATTGATTGATTGATTGATTGATTGATTGATTGATTGATTGATTGATTGATTGATTGATTGATTGATTGATTGATTGATTGATTGATTGATTGATTGATTGATTGATTGATTGATTGATTGATTGATTGATTGATTGATTGATTGATTGATTGATTGATTGATTGATTGATTGATTGATTGATTGATTGATTGATTGATTGATTGATTGATTGATTGATTGATTGATTGATTGATTGATTGATTGATTGATTGATTGATTGAGATTAGGGCTGAAAAGTGTACATATGTGATTGATTGATTTATTGATTGAATGATTGTTTGTTTGATTGATTGATTGATTGATTGATATATAGTTTGTTATTTCTAACGACTTCAAAACTTGATTGATTGATTGATTGATTTTGGTACTTGTTTCGTATTGTAATGGATTCACTGAATCTTTATTTGCATTTAGCTCTTATTCTATTGTAATTCCACCTTGCGCTATATGATTTCCGTGATATTTCGAGCCTTGGCTTGGGGTGTTACACAAAAGGCGTTGCGGCGCAACTAGGACAGTTGCGGCGCAACTTAACTTTCTGTAATTCGGTTGCGGCGCAACCCCTAGTTGCGGCGCAACCTTCCTTTTGCCAGCTTTGACTTTTGTTGACTTTCTACAATCTTCATCCAAATGCTTCCGAAATCCTCCGTTAGCACTTACTTCACCTCAACAATGTCGTTTTCTCCATATTTACGCTTAAATACCTGTCAGTAACCTGAAACACTAACAAATACCATAAACGCACCAAATGTATACAAAAACGACTCATAAACCATGCAAATTCAACTAAATACAATGTGGGAAATGGGTATAAAATACGACACATCACCCTCCAAGGGCATTTTTTTTTTTAATTCTTATTTCTAAATAATCTAAATAAATATAAAAATAAATACAGAATTTGAATATTAACGGATAGTTTGAAATAGTAACGGCTAGTTTTCAAATTTCTACTTTTCCACCTATAAATACTCTCACCCTCTCATTCCAAAAACACAACAAAAAATTTCAAAAAATCCAGAACACATACACACACACCTTTAACAATGAACTTTGGGCGAGGAAGAGCACGCAATGAACCAACCCGTCCTATCGGACAACCGCAACCCACACGAGGCAGAGGACGAGGCAGAGCATGAGGGCAAACCGGGCAAGGCAGAGCACGAGGCGAACCAAGTCGTACCCCCATTTAGTCACCCATTCAGCCACTTATTCAGCCCCGAGTTGAACCTCAAGGATTGCATCCACGACGTCTTGAATTCATCCTGACGGCCGAATTTTCAACCCGCCCCAGACGACTTCACTGATGAAGAATTGAACGAGGTATGGGATTCTACCATGGCTCAAATCGAAAGCGGACAACTTAGGCCATGTGCTCCAGGTCAGAACCGAATTCACGATGACGGGAGACCTGAAGGATACGAGACCGACCCTGGTGAAGAATACGTCAACGATTTTCAATCGGAAAAGGAAGATTATCACTATGAATACCAGCGCCGTAATGACGGTGACAGTGACATTTCATCGACCGATTCCCTTTATGGTTGGCGTTAAGTGGTTAATTCGTGTTAGTGTTTAATTTTTATTTAATGTTCTTGTGTTAAGTGTTATGTACTGTTTTAATTTCATGTGATGTGTTTAAAATAAATGTAATGTTAAATAAATGTAATGTTTTCAAAATAAATGTAATGTTTTCTGTGATGTGTTTAATTTTGTGTGATATATTAAATAAAATAAGTAAAACATAGATATATTAAATAAAATAAGTAAAACATTTATAATAATAAGACTAAAACATACATAAAATAAGTAAAACATAGAATAAAACATACATAAAATAAGTAAAACATAGAATAAAACATACATAAAAAACGAATAACATAGATAAATAACTGGAACATAGATAAATAACTAAAACATCTTCGATAAAATCACATCATAAATCTTGGACTTGTTCGTAGCAATCCCCACTCCGTGATGTAGATAAAATCAGGATGCGTGAGACGATACTCGGTTAAAGCAGCATCGAGTGGCATCTCGTTTTCTCCGTTGTTCAAACGAGTATAGATTAGCTCGAACGTCTGAATTGAGGTGCGCATCTTCCGCCATTTTCCAATCAAACTCTCAGTGCTCCTTTGCTCGCCTGGATGATTTTCTAGATTAATAAAGACTTCCCTTACACGGCTCCAAAATGTTCTTTGTTGTTGGTAATTCTCTACATTTGGATCTTCCGTTACCGCAAGCCAAGCTCTCGCTAAATTCGTATGCTCACCTTCAGTCCAAGGTCTAGCCATTTGTTGTTTGATAGTATAAAGATAAAGAGAATAATGAAGAAAAATAATAAGAAGAGGAGATAAAATGAGGAATGATTTGTGAAATGGTAATGTATGTGTATATATAGAGTATAAATTTAAGGATTAAAAAAAAATAAAAAAAAAAAAAAAAAAAAAAAAAAAAAAAAAAAAAAAAAAAAAAAAAAAAAAAAAAAAAAAAAAAAAAAAAAAAAAAAAAAAAAAAAAAAAAAAAAAAAAAAAAAAAAAAAAAAAAAAAAAAAAAAAAAAAAAAAAAAAAAAAAAAAAAAAAAAAAAAAAAAAAAAAAAAAAAAAAAAAAAAAAAAAAAAAAAAAAAAAAAAAAAAAAAAAAAAAAAAAAAAAAAAAAAAAAAAAAAAAAAAAAAAAAAAAAAAAAAAAAAAAAAAAAAAAAAAAAAAAAAAAAAAAAAAAAAAAAAAAAAAAAAAAAAAAAAAAAAAAAAAAAAAAAAAAAAAAAAAAAAAAAAAAAAAAAAAAAAAAAAAAAAAAAAAAAAAAAAAAAAAAAAAAAAAAAAAAAAAAAAAAAAAAAAAAAAAAAAAAAAAAAAAAAAAAAAAAAAAAAAAAAAAAAAAAAAAAAAAAAAAAAAAAAAAAAAAAAAAAAAAAAAAAAAAAAAAAAAAAAAAAAAAAAAAAAAAAAAAAAAAAAAAAAAAAAAAAAAAAAAAAAAAAAAAAAAAAAAAAAAAAAAAAAAAAAAAAAAAAAAAAAAAAAAAAAAAAAAAAAAAAAAAAAAAAAAAAAAAAAAAAAAAAAAAAAAAAAAAAAAAAAAAAAAAAAAAAAAAAAAAAAAAAAAAAAAAAAAAAAAAAAAAAAAAAAAAAAAAAAAAAAAAAAAAAAAAAAAAAAAAAAAAAAAAAAAAAAAAAAAAAAAAAAAAAAAAAAAAAAAAAAAAAAAAAAAAAAAAAAAAAAAAAAAAAAAAAAAAAAAAAAAAAAAAAAAAAAAAAAAAAAAAAAAAAAAAAAAAAAAAAAAAAAAAAAAAAAAAAAAAAAAAAAAAAAAAAAAAAAAAAAAAAAAAAAAAAAAAAAAAAAAAAAAAAAAAAAAAAAAAAAAAAAAAAAAAAAAAAAAAAAAAAAAAAAAAAAAAAAAAAAAAAAAAAAAAAAAAAAAAAAAAAAAAAAAAAAAAAAAAAAAAAAAAAAAAAAAAAAAAAAAAAAAAAAAAAAAAAAAAAAAAAAAAAAAAAAAAAAAAAAAAAAAAAAAAAAAAAAAAAAAAAAAAAAAAAAAAAAAAAAAAAAAAAAAAAAAAAAAAAAAAAAAAAAAAAAAAAAAAAAAAAAAAAAAAAAAAAAAAAAAAAAAAAAAAAAAAAAAAAAAAAAAAAAAAAAAAAAAAAAAAAAAAAAAAAAAAAAAAAAAAAAAAAAAAAAAAAAAAAAAAAAAAAAAAAAAAAAAAAAAAAAAAAAAAAAAAAAAAAAAAAAAAAAAAAAAAAAAAAAAAAAAAAAAAAAAAAAAAAAAAAAAAAAAAAAAAAAAAAAAAAAAAAAAAAAAAAAAAAAAAAAAAAAAAAAAAAAAAAAAAAAAAAAAAAAAAAAAAAAAAAAAAAAAAAAAAAAAAAAAAAAAAAAAAAAAAAAAAAAAAAAAAAAAAAAAAAAAAAAAAAAAAAAAAAAAAAAAAAAAAAAAAAAAAAAAAAAAAAAAAAAAAAAAAAAAAAAAAAAAAAAAAAAAAAAAAAAAAAAAAAAAAAAAAAAAAAAAAAAAAAAAAAAAAAAAAAAAAAAAAAAAAAAAAAAAAAAAAAAAAAAAAAAAAAAAAAAAAAAAAAAAAAAAAAAAAAAAAAAAAAAAAAAAAAAAAAAAAAAAAAAAAAAAAAAAAAAAAAAAAAAAAAAAAAAAAAAAAAAAAAAAAAAAAAAAAAAAAAAAAAAAAAAAAAAAAAAAAAAAAAAAAAAAAAAAAAAAAAAAAAAAAAAAAAAAAAAAAAAAAAAAAAAAAAAAAAAAAAAAAAAAAAAAAAAAAATAGTTTAATTGTCGTATGTTGTGGAGGATTATTAGGCTATTTTTTTTTTTTTTTTTTTTTTTTTTTTTTTTTTTTTTTTTTTTTTTTTTTTTTTTTTTTTTTTTTTTTTTTTTTTTTTTTTTTTTTTTTTTTTTTTTTTTTTTTTTTTTTTTTTTTTTTTTTTTTTTTTTTTTTTTTTTTTTTTTTTTTATTTTTTTTTTTTTTTTTTTTTTTTTTTTTTTTTTTTTTTTTTTTTTTTTTTTTTTTTTTTTTTTTTTTTTTTTTTTTTTTTTTTTTTTTTTTTTTTTTTTTTTTTTTTTTTTTTTTTTTTTTTTTTTTTTTTTTTTTTTTTTTTTTTTTTTTTTTTTTTTTTTTTTTTTTTTTTTTTTTTTTTTTTTTTTTTTTTTTTTTTTTTTTTTTTTTTTTTTTTTTTTTTTTTTTTTTTTTTTTTTTTTTTTTTTTTTTTTTTTTTTTTTTTTTTTTTTTTTTTTTTTTTTTTTTTTTTTTTTTTTTTTTTTTTCTTTTTTCATTAGTTCGAAACGTGACTCGACTCGTAAGAGTCAGGACATTTTTATATACTACATAATATTGTATAATTATATATATGTGACGTATTTATAAACAAAATATAAGTTGATTATCTTAATACATTACCAAAATATTACATATTTGATACTTTTGAGTCATAAACTTACCGTTTATCTTCAAATTAGTACTAAGAGAATCAAAAATACATATATAACATACAAAATATTGTAACTATAAATATGATATATAATATATAACCATATTATTATATTATAACAATCATAAGTTTGCGACTCGATTGACTCGTTTCAAATTCATACCGCGACTCGTAAGAGTCCAGGAGAAAAATGATACACCTACCAAGAGGTAATAAGTGATTCCTAAAGTGTATTTGTTTGTGAATGCAAAATAATACAATCTCTATATATCTTTTCTGTTATGTAAAGATTCATAGTCTTGATTGTGGAAATTATGAAAGACAGAATTAAAAAAAAAATGTAGCAATATTGTAATTGTTTATGAGATAGTGATATTGGATAAGGTGAACAAAAATATCTGGTGAATTAAATGGTCATCACAAAACAAATAATGATGAAAATGGGAAGAAGGCTTAAAGCCTAAAAGGTGCTACTTTTTGGGTATGTTTGGTAGGGGGAGTTGGTGCAAGAGAAATGGAAATCATTTCATTTTCAACGTTTGGTACATATAAGAAATGAAAACACGGAGAAAATCATTTCTCTAGGAAATACAAATACACATGGCTCCATTTCTTTACTTTTGGTGACGAAATGCATTTCCTACTCTTTTGGCCTTGAAAAAAAGTACACGGAGAAAACATTTCTTAATAAGGATGGTTTCTAAACAATAGTATAAATATGAAAGTCACGTGAGTTCCACATTCAAACCTATCTCTGTATCATCTACGGCGATTTTGGTGAGTCGTCAATCTCCATTGTTGGTTTCCCTATCCTTTCACTCTCCACTTTGGCTTATCTCTTTCACCATTAATCCAATCCTTTCTTGTTGATTTTGACAGGCTCTCCTTTATGCTCCTTCAATTGGATCTAGTGATCCATGTTTTCCAATCAGTTCTTGTGAATCGGTTTCATTAATGGCGAAAAGTGTATTTGTATACTATTTTGATAATAGCAATCTCTATATATCTTTTCTGTTATGTAAAGATTCATAGTCTTGATTGTGGAAATTATGAAAGACAGAATTAAAAAAAAAATGTAGCAATATTGTAATTGTTTATGAGATAGTGATATTGGATAAGGTGAACAAAAATATCTGGTGAATTAAATGGTCATCACAAAACAAATAATGATGAAAATGGGAAGAAGGCTTAAAGCCTAAAAGGTGCTACTTTTTGGGTATGTTTGGTAGGGGGAGTTGGTGCAAGAGAAATGGAAATCATTTCATTTTCAACGTTTGGTACATATAAGAAATGAAAACACGGAGAAAATCATTTCTCTAGGAAATACAAATACACATGGCTCCATTTCTTTACTTTTGGTGAGGAAATGCATTTCCTACTCTTCTGGCCTTGAAAAAAAGTATACGGAGAAAACATTTCTCAATAAGGATGGTTTCTAAACAATAGTATAAATATGAAAGTCACGTGAGTTCCACATTCAAACCTATCTCTGTATCATCTACGGCGATTTTGATGAGTCACCAATCTCCATTGTTGGTTTCCCTATCCTTTCACTCTCCACTTTGCCTTATCTCCTTCACCATTAATCCAATCCTTTCTTGTTGATTTTGACAGGCTCTCCTTTATGCTCCTTCAATTGGATCTAGTGATCCATGTTTTCCAATCAGTTCTTGTGAATCGGTTTCATTAATGGCGAAAAGTGTATTTGTATACTATATTTTGATCGATGATAGCTTTAGCTAGATATACAAGTAACCTTCATTTGACAAAGTGTAACATATATAATTGATTTGTGAATCTTTGTTTTCTAGTTGTTTTTATTATTTTTTTTCATTATTTTGGATTTATAAAACTAAAATTATGAGATTATTGTAATAAAAAATTTATTTCATTTCCCTGATATATTTTTTTTTTATCAAACATAAGAAATGATTCTTTGTATTTCTTATAATAATTTCTCTGACTTTGCCAAACAAAGGAAATCATTAAATTTCTCACCAATTTCATTTCTCTCTATTTCATTTTTTTGCTTCATTTCATTTCTCTGAATTTCTCCCTACCAAACGTGCCCTTTGTGTTAATTGGTGTCTGGTGACATGACTTAGGAACATGCTAAGTTGAATTTTTCTGAAAGCCTAATCATTTACGAGTATTTATTTTTTTTAATGACAAATTTCATTAATCTCAATCAACAAAAGTTACATATAGACATGAAACCGAAATAAAACTATATATTTCCATGAAAAGAAAAACTTTTTCATTCCTCCCATGTCAATGACATTCTTTTTTTTTTTAGATTGAAGCACGATTTTTGATCCATATCCATAAGAATCCAAGAGCTTTGATGTTTTAGACAATTTGATACACCAGAGCCTAAACATTTAATTAAGGAAAATGCTAATGCCTATGGGTTATTGAATAGCTTATTTTATCATATGCATGAAAATAATACTTTATATATAAAAAATATCTAAACTTTTAATATACTAAAATATTTTAATACCTAACTGTCATTTCATTAAATACCATACACAAAAAAATAAATAAAGTTATTATGTTAAACAAATACCGTATATTTCATTCATATAATTTTTGTCAACCGATAAATAACACAAAAATATAAGTATTTATGATCAAAAATTAAAAAATCAAAAACATAAGATGTCAAACTAAGAAATGGGACGGAAGTACGTAGTAAATTTTAGGTCAATTGCTTTTGGGTTTGAGAAACGTGATAACTCAATTTAAAGTAAATTTTTTTTCACATAGTTGTAATAATTTGAGATCAAACACCAACAACACCGAATCAACTCAGACTTTTATTTAATCGAAAACCTAAAGATCTAATACAGACACGAAGATGAATCGTCCACAATCGTGTGCGATTCTAAAGGACTGGGATCATCCACAAAACGTGTGTGATCCTAAATACAAACATTAATCATAATACAGACTCAATAATGAAAACTAATATCAACTCAATGTTGATCATAACAAGAACAAAATATAGAGAGAATACAATACGAACTAGAGAGAGACAGACTGAATTATTGAGTCGTATGAGATAAAGAGGTATTTATATAACCCTAATCTCCAATTTACATAACAGCCCCTGCACAAGTAACAAACTAACAAAAGAGGATAAAAGAAATAAAGTTACCTTTTACACCCTGCAGAATAAACGAGTTATAACTTGACCCTTATATTTATAACATCCTCCCTCAAGATTATAACTCATTTTTTTACCCAGAACTTTTTGAAAACATGTCAACTAAATTAAGCTTATCACACAAAACTTTATGTTGTTTACTTGTAAGACCTTTAGTTAAGATATCTGCAGTTTGATCTTTAGAATCAATTTTAATAACTTTAATCATACCTGAAGCAGCTTTCTCTCTAACAAAATGAACATCTATTTCAAAGTGTTTTGACTTTTCATGAAACACTGGATTTCCAGCAATCTGGACAGCAGCACTATTATCACAATATATACTTACAGGAATGAGACCATTGATGCCAAGACTGAGAAGCATATTAGTTATCCAAACAGTTTCACATGTTGCAGAAGCCATGCATCTATATTCAGCTTCAGTAGAAGATCTGGATATAGTTGCTTGCTTCTTCTTTTCCAAGAAATCAAATTGTTGCCCAGAAAAATACAAAAACCAGAAACTGACTTTCTGGTTTTAGGACATTTTGCCCAGTCAGCATCTCCAAAAACTCTTAACTTAAGATCACTGTTCTTATCAAACTGAATACCAGTACTAGGAGACCTTTTAAGATACCTAAGTACCCTTAAAGCAGTTTTAAAATGAGACTGAAGAGGAGCATGCATGTGTTGACTAAGACAGTGTACAGCATAAGATATGTCAGGTCTAGTATGAGTAAGATAGATTAATTTTCCAACAAGTTGTTGATAGCTAGAAATGTTTTTAATGAATTTATCATTTTCACTTTCTTCATAGTTCATAATTTCATTTAAAACAAGAGGAGTATCAACAGGTTTAGCTGCCAAGAGACCATACTCATACAAAAGCTCCAAACAATATTTTCTTTGTGTCATGCAAACACCTTTGTTATTTTTCAACACCTCAATACCTAAAAATACTTTAACTCACCTAAGTCTTTAATTAAAAACTTATTGCTTAAAAACTGTTTGAAACTATTAATTTCCTTTTCATTATTACCAGTAATTACTATATCATCAACATAGACTAATAAAGCAATGAAAACATCTTTAGACTGTTTAACATACAGAGAATAATCAAACTTACTCTGTTCAAAACCATGCTCAATCAAGGCATTGGTAAGCTTAGCATTCCACTGCCTTGGGGCTTGCTTCAAACCATACAAAGACTTAACAAGTTTGCATACTTTAGTACTATCACCAACTTGACAACCAAGAGGAATAGTCATATACACATCTTCATCTAACTCACCATAAAGAAAAGCATTATTAACATCAAGTTGGTACATGGGCCAGCCTTTACAAACAGCCATACATATAAGACATCTCACAGTGACCATCTTAACCACAGGACTAAAGGTCTCATCATAATCCAAACCCTCTCTTTGACTGTAACCTTTGGCTACAAGCCTAGCCTTATATCTCTCAATCTCACCACTAGCTTTATATTTAATTTTAAAGATCCACTTACAACCTATAGGTTCTCTATCAATAGGCAAATCAGTAATGACCCAAGTATTGTTTCTATGTAAAGCCTCAATCTCATTATTCATAGCTTCAACCCATTTAGGATCTTTAATAGCTTCTTCATAAGTAGAAGGTTCAAAACCTTTATTTAAGTTTGTTGAAAAACTGAAGTTCTCACTACTTAAACAAGCATAGCTAACAAACTTATCAAGACCATATCTAACATTAGAATCAAGAATATAATCATTTAATCTAACAGACTGTTTAGTTATTCTATTAGACCTTCTCAAGTTAGGATTACCCTCATTATCAACAGTTATCTCCTCATTGTTTATTAAACCAGGTTGATCAATAGGAATGTTTCCCTCAGGGATGTAATTTTCATTTATAGATGTTGCTCTGCCATCCTGCCTTTGAACATTAACATGCTCATAAGAGGTGGAGGCTGTGCCATCATCATAAAAAGTACCTCTCCCTTCATCATTGGGTGTTAATGAAGTTATGACATCTGACTCTTTATTATCAAAAAAATGAACTTGTTCAGATTCTGTTGAGTTAACAAGATCTGAACAGATTTCAGAAGCAGATTGCATTTTAAAAGGAAATATGCTTTCATAAAACTTTACATCTCTTGAATATAAGACAGAATTACTATCAATACTAAAAAGTTTATAAGCCTTTTTAACAGGAGAAAAACCAATTAATACACATTTTTCAGACCTAGGAGAAAACTTATCAAAATTATTTAAGACAGTTGAATAACAAAGACAACCATAACTTCTGATATGGGAGAGGACAGGTTTTCTTTTATAAATCATTTCAAAAGGAGAACAACCATTTAATACTGAAGAGGGTAACCTGTTAATAAGATAAACAGCAGTTAGAATACAATCAGACCAGAATTTGAGAGGCAATCCTCCCTGAAACATAATACTTCTAGCCACATTCAACAAATGTCTATGTTTTCTCTCAGCAATGCCATTTTGCTGAGGAGTATAACTAACAGAAGTTTGATGTAAAATCCCTTTGTTATTTAGAAAAGTATTCATGTTTCTATTCACAAATTCAGTTCCATTATCAGACCTTATAATCTTGATTTTAGTTTCAAACTGAGTTTCAAGAAGACTGGAAAAAGAAACAAACAAATCATATACTTCATCTTTGGTTTTAATTAAATAAACCCAAACAGCTCTTGAGAAATCATCAACAATTGTTAAAAAATATTTAAACCCTTCTCTGCTAACAACTTTATAAGGACCCCATAAATCAAGATGAATAAGATCACCTAACTGAACAGACTTGTGATCACTTAGAGGAAAAGGTTCTCTGGTTTGTTTAGCTTTATGGCAAACATCACATGGTGAAATATAAGAATTATTTTCCAGATTTAAGTCATCTTTTAATATAGTAAGAACAGGGTCAGCAGGGTGACCTAATCTACTATGCCACAAAGACTTTGAAGCATAAAAACAAACAGGTAAAGACATATTGCACTTACCAATCACAGATTTAGGTTCATCAAACAAGTACAGACCATTAGACTCACTACCAGTCCCCAAGACAGTCTTTCTTTTCAAATCCTGAATATAACAATTTGTTTCATCAAAACCAACAAACATCTTGTTGTCTCTAACAAGTTTATGAACAGACATAAGACTTACACAGTAATTTGGAACAACAAGAACATCATACAAGACTACATTACTTGTTAATCTTAAATTACCAATATGTGTTATTTTAGCTAAAGTCCCATTTGGGTGTCCAACAGTCAAATTTAAATCAGAAACATCCACTACATCAAACATATTGTCAGCAGAAATGGTCATATGCTGATTAGCACCAGAATCAATTATCCAAGCTAATAACAGTCTTTTCATCTTTTTACTTATATTTGCACAAAAAAACTTTGAAAAATTTGAATTAAACACACAACTGTTATTAAAAAATTGAGATTTACCTGACATATTAGCTTGTGCAGTAGAAGAATTACCCTTGTCACTGATTAGAGATATAATTTTCTGCACTTGATCATTAGTGAAAGACATAGCAGGAAAAGAAGCAGGTTGAACAGAAGAAGAAGTAGAAGCATGACCAGAATGACCAGATAACATTTTAGCATCACAATTAGCATTAAATCCTTGTTTATAACCATGATTTTGTCTAATAGGGTTAGGGTGTTTCTTGAAACCAGGAGGATATCCAACAATCTCATAACATCTTTCTATGGTATGGCCAATCATATTACAATGTTTGCATACAAGATTAGGATTAGGACCCTTATTATTTGGAAATTTTCTTTTTGAATCAAAAGTTTTTGCAGCAAAAGAAGTTATCTGAGGTTTATTATCATTATTTGCAGACATATTAACTCCTCTATGTGATTCCTCCCTAGACAAGATAGCAAAAGCAGCTTTAACATCAGGTAAAGGGTCTTTGGTCAATATAGTACTTCTAATGGGTTGATACACATCATCAAGACTCATCAAAAATTGCATCAGTTTTATCAATTTGTCATGTGTACCAAGTTCTTCTCTAGCATCACAAGTACAAGCAGGCAATTTAGTCACAGAATCAAATTCTCTCCATAAGGAGTTAAGCTTATGATAGTGTTCAGATAATGAGATACCATTTTGTTTAATAGTGTTAATTTTATACATCAAATTATACACAATTGAACCATCAAGTTTATCATAAGTTTCTTTTAATTCATTCCATACAGTAGTAGCATTTTCAGAGAAAATAAGACCCAGATAAACATCTTGAGATACAGAACTTAACAGCCAAGACAAGACAACAGCATTACACCTATCCCATTGCTGAGACAAAACTAGACTAGTAGCATAAGCAGTTTTAACCACAGAACCATCAATAAAACCAAGTTTATTTTTAGTTTGTAAAGCAAGTTTTATAGCACTAGCCCATATACGATAATTTTCAGTACCAGTTAATTTTATAGACACAATAGGCACACCAGTAGTATCATTTGCATGTAGATACAAAGGACTACCAATATCAAGACTATTAATAGTAGCAACATCACCCATTGTAAACAAGAAAACAGATAATATTCAAATACACAAAAGACAATAAAAATAGCACAAAATAAACCAAGCAAATTATCTGGAGTTTTGTAGACCAACACAAGACTCAATATAGTTTGCAGATAGAACTACTACCAGGATTCCACACTTCTTAAGAAGAGGGTCAAGGCAGCCGTAATATCCTGTATATCGAATCAAGGCAATCCACCAGATAATGGAAAAGAAGACTTACAGTGCTATAAAAGGAAGAAGGAGATGATGTAGAAGAAAGTATCACAAAAGATACTTAGCGGAAGCAGCAACCACGATCTTCAAATAAAATAGAGTTTTAATGGAAAACCCTAATTATCAAACCCTAAATCTTAAAAAACCCCAAAAAATCAAAACCCTAAATTCAGAATAATAGATCTGATAAATCTGAAACCCTAAATTTTATAGAACCTGGCTCTGATACCATGTAATAATTTGAGATCAAACACCAACAACACCGAATCAACTCAGACTTTTATTTAATCGAAAACCTAAAGATCTAATACAGACACGAAGATGAATCGTCCACAATCGTGTGCGATTCTAAAGGACTGGGATCATCCACAAAACGTGTGTGATCCTAAATACAAACATTAATCATAATACAGACTCAATAATGAAAACTAATATCAACTCAATGTTGATCATAACAAGAACAAAATATAGAGAGAATACAATACGAACTAGAGAGAGACAGACTGAATTATTGAGTCGTATGAGATAAAGAGGTATTTATATAACCCTAATCTCCAATTTACATAACAGCCCCTGCACAAGTAACAAACTAACAAAAGAGGATAAAAGAAATAAAGTTACCTTTTACACCCTGCAGAATAAACGAGTTATAACTTGACCCTTATATTTATAACACTGTATCATATCTTTGTGGGTTCTTTTTTCCTTACCGCCATAGAAAATGTTTTTTCATAAACGTGTAACGGGATATTTTATATTTTATTGATTAGATTGGTAAACTATTACTTTGATATATAATCATGGGATTTTCATCAAAAACACAAGATTTCGGGGACAAATATATTATTCCTGGGGATCTTTTGAATTGAGTGACGAAGACGTGTTTTCTATTCTTATAAGACGTTCTCCGCCTGGAAGAATTTATTTCGTCTAAAACATTAACACCTTGAGGAGATGTTAATCAAGTCATTCGGTATTACACTTTTGAAAAAAGTGAAAAAGATTTTATGTGAGAATCGCACTTGTGACATAGAATTGTGCTATTATATTATATTATATACTATATAAACTAAATTCGCGTGAATAGTGAAGCAGGCTGGTTGGCAGCTGGCTCAGCAGCCTGCCTGCCTGCTTAGTTTTTTTTTTTTTTAGTGTTTAAGTTAGCGTGTTGTGTAGATGTTAGCTTAACTTCTTGGGTTTTTTATTTTTCATTTTATTTAGGGTGATAATATTTTAGTCTTTCACACTTTAACCACTAAATCCTTTTAAGACTTTTTATTTTTACCGTTAAAGTTTTATGTTTAACGATTCATGTGATACAACTTTAGTCTATTTTAATTTTCACAATCAAAGTTTTTAGCTTCTTATTTTTATCCAAGAACATTGCAAGTTTATATTTCGCCATCAAAGTTTTAAGTTTAATATGGCAGCTGGCTCAGCAGCTTGCCTGCCTGCTTAGGTTTTTTTTTTTTAGTGTTTAAGTTAGCGTGTTCTGTAGATGTTAGCTTAACTTCTTGGGTTTTTTATTTTCCATTTTATTTAGGGTGATAATATTTTAGTCTTTCACACTTTAACCACTAAATCCTTTTAAGACTTTTTATTTTTACCGTTAAAGTTTTATGTTTAACGATTCATGTGATACAACTTTAGTCTATTTTAATTTTCACAATCAAAGTTTTTAGCTTCTTATTTTTATCCAAGAACATTGCAAATTTATATTTCGCCATCAAAGTTTTAAGTTTAAGATGGCAGCTGGCTCAGCAGCTTGCCTGCCTGCTTAGGTTTTTTTTTTTTAGTGTTTAAGTTAGCGTGTTCTGTAGATGTTAGCTTAACTTCTTGGGTTTTTTATTTTCCATTTTATTTAGGGTGATAATATTTTAGTCTTTCACACTTTAACCACTAAATCCTTTTAAGACTTTTTATTTTTACCGTTAAAGTTTTATGTTTAACGATTCATGTGATACAACTTTAGTCTATTTTAATTTTCACAATCAAAGTTTTTAGCTTCTTATTTTTATCTTCCAAGAACATTGCAAGTTTATATTTCGCCATTAAAGTTTTATGTTTAAGATTAACGGTTTATTGTTTAACGATGTGTTTTTTGTCTAATGGTAACGGTTGACATGTAAGAATTAATTACACGCATTCATATTTACGTTCGGTTATCCCCGGCCAACGGCCGGGTATAACGCTAGTTCTTTTTATATGTAATTCAATTAGTTTAGATATCTTTGACCATGTTTTTTTTTTGAACGCAAATTTTTTTAAAACTAAGAATCACATACAAGCATTGCATAATTATATGAAAGAGACTAGCACGGTATTCATCATTACATCGTTGGTTGTGACGGTGACGATGTGGTGGTGGTGGTGGAAATTGTTGGTGTATGAGGCGTTAAATGATGTTGATAATTGATGTAAAAGTAATTGATGTAAAGGTTTAATGAAGATATTTTAAAAGATAAAAGATTGATAGTGTAATTTAATTATTAGTGTAGATGAAATTTTTTTAAGGGGTGTTAGGTGAAAATATTACACATTTTCAATATTTTAAAAATAAGGTGTTTTTTTAATAAGACGAGAGGGGTACCCGCACAATGCGTCGGTGGTGACGGCGACAGTTGGTGGTGGTAACGGTGTGGTTATTAATGTAAAAATAATTGTTACAATGGGTAGCGTGGTTAATTTATTGGTTAAGTGATGTAAGTTGTAAATAATTTCATTAAGAGTATTATAGGTATATTAAGTAGAAATATATAAATTAGTGAATAAATGAGAGAGGGAGTTTGGATAGATATGATTGAAAAATATTTTAAGGTTATTTTGAGTAGATGTAGTGTGTGCGTTAAGAATGTGTTAAAAATTAAGGGTATTTTGGATATTTTAGAGATAGAATGTTGAAAAGAGAAAAATGTAGTCTGTTTTATAAAAAGAGTATAGATAATATAAAATTATAACTAATTAGTAATTACAGTGACCGTGTTAATATGCACGTTTTGGTAATAAAGTTTTTAAGAGTTTTCTGGATTTTATGTTAGCCTTTTCTAAAATATAGAATAATAAGAATGGGTTTAGCAATTGGGCTTTTCCTAAAATCTCCTATAACCGATCGATGTCCTTGCTATTTTATTTTCTTTATATAGAGCCTTCAATATGTTGAAAAGATTGTTTTAATTCGCGTGCTTACTTAATAATAATAATAATCAGGAAGAATGTTTGAAAAGAAAATGTGTTTATGCTTTGAAAAATTGTCTTTTGAAAATTCTTTTATCACAAATACAAAATTTATTTTGGAAACGTAATTTCAAAGGCTTCTAATTACTCATTTCCACAAAGCATAAATTTGAAACATTCTGAAAACCTTTCGTAACTATAGTCATTTTAAAATATCTTTATAACATATTAATATAGTTGGGTTAAAAATAGTTTTACTTAAAAATATATATAGTGTAAAAAATAATTGTACATTCAAAGACACGACTATATAATAAGAAAAAACCTTTTTTAAACTTGAATGTGTGTTTTTTCAAATTCAAATCTTTAAAGAAAGACTTCCTTACAATTACGCTATTGAAATGTTTCGTTGATAGATAGCGTGATCATGAGATGTTTTAAACTTCGTGTGTTTTATTTTAGGATTTATGATGTATAGGATATAAATTTCATTGAGTCTTGGACCACACGTGTTAAAAGGTTGGGGTCTATGTATGATGGGACGTGTCTATAATTGATAGGTGTGGGTCGAGTGCACCAGGAACCATGGCTTCCAACACTGTACTACAATTGCCACTTGTCAAGCGTTTACCTTTATGACAGAGATATTTACTTTATGAATGACAACTTGGCAAAATCTTTACACGTCTCTTTAAACTCTAAAGATACGTACCAAATGAATCTCTCTTAAAATAAGGGCAAGGGTGTAGTGCCAATACTTTGGCAAATTGGCTAGTTTGGCAAGTTTTCGACGAATCACAAGTCGCCACGTGGCGTTGCCAAAAACTAGCCAAAAATTAGCCAAAACACATGGTGTAGCAAACAAAACTAGCCAAAACTTGCCAATTTACCAATGCCGGAAAACATGCCAAAGGTAACCGGAAAAATAATCAAAGTTGCCGGAAAACATAAAAAATGACCGTTTTTTTATAAAATAGAAAACTGGGCTCAGAATTTGGGGGTCGGGAATTTCGGAAGTCGGAGACGCCATGGCTGCTAACCCGAAGGTTTACCCCGCCAAGATACGTCTCGGATCATCCGAGTCCCATTTTTACGAACATTTGTATCATCATCGCCCATTTAACGTAACACCGGCAACCTAACTGTTCAACGATACCATCATCGGCTAAAACTACTTTTTCGGCTACCTATTGCTTTAATGGAACAAAATCCGGCAACGCTACCAAGGAAAAATCCGGCAACGCTACCGCTAAGTAACACTACCAAGCTAATCACAAAAACGCAATTAACGGCAATGTAAATAAGATAAATATACATATAATCATACGCATATGTAGCAGCAGCAGACCGGAAAACCAAAAAGGGTCGCCGGAAAAATACAGCCGCCGTAAGCAGCAGCAGCAGCAGCAAAAGTTAACCGGGAAACCCAAGAAAGGGATCGCCGGAAAACCCAAGCAACATGCAGCATCACCAGCAGTTCACCGGAAACCCAAAAGGGCTCGCCGGAAAACTCAACCAATAAAGCAACAGGAAACCCTAATCGAAGCAACAAGTAGTCAAATAGCCAACTACACCCTTGCACAAGCCAAACAAAGTTTTGGCCGTTAAAAAAGTGAACGAATCCGGCCGGCAACCACCGGAAACCCCAAAAAGGGGTTTCCGATCTCACCGGAAAGGGTGATATATAACGTTAAGGAGCATCGGCAAGTTTTATCGGCACGTATTCCGGCAATAGAAGCCAAAAAAACATAGATCTAGCCTCAAAATCGAAAACCCCAAATAAATTTTTTAGGTTTCCGGCGATACAAAGATGATTGGCACAAGAACAAAAAAAAAACGGTCACAAGTACACGCTCCCAACGTTCACTAGCATCGGCCAAAACATGCCGATATATATAGCCAAAACTAGCCGATTAAACTTGCCAAAAGAAGCCGATGCATGTGCTATAGGGTTGCCGATTTAGCAGATGCTTTTTGCCGATAAAACAAGCCGACTACACCCTTGCCCCTAAGTAATATAATTATGAAAAATAAGGATTTTATTCTTTAAAATCTTTTTATTAAGTGCAGGTGAAAGATAGAGGACTTACTTTGTCAAAAGGTAATAAAGGTAAGGTTTATTATGTTATATTTTTTATCCTTGTGCAGGAACTGAAGAAGATTGATTATTCAGGGGCCTTATTGAAACTTTTAGCTTTATATATATAGTTTACGATTAGGGTTATTATTTAGTTTTTTCTGTATTGTTATTTTTGTATTGTATGAGAGAAAATATCTTTCTCTCTTTCGTCTCCTTCATCTTTGATCTGTAATTAATATAAACAGTTTGAGTGTGAGTGTTATTGTAGTAAGGTTGATTGTAATAGTTTAGGTTTGATTAATACGAAGCTAGTGTTATTCTTCATATTGTGGTGTTGATTTCTTTAGATGGTATCAGAGCGGGTTAGATCGATTAGGGTTTGATTGTTTCAGATCGGGTTCGATTAAATCTGTGGGTTGTGTTTCTGGTTATCGTCTTCATTTAGATCTGGTTTCGATTTGATAGAAACCCTAGGTTCGAGAAAACCCTAATTTACAAATTAGGATTTGTTGATTCTCATCGTCTGGTATTGATTGTTTGGGGTTTCTCTTCTTTGAAATCCTTTGTTAAGTCTGGTATAAGTCTTCCGCTGTTCGCTCGTTTTTTAATTGTTGGAGGAGTACTCTGTAAGTGAATTTCTTCTCTCCTGTGTGGTAGCAAGTACCTGTGAGTGGGAGTTTCTGTGCTTACAGGGATCAACTGCCCCCACTTGTTCATACTTGGCCTATAACCAGGGCTTCTGTTGTGGCTATTTGCTTATTTGCTGTTTATTTTATCTTGTCTTGATTAAATTTTTGTTAATATTTTCTATATTCAAAACTGAATCATTGGTTATCCTTGACCGGTCATCTTGAGTGATTTGGAATCCTGCTCTGGCCTTTGATTCTGTATTTTTAAATTTTTTCCAGTCTTGGTAATAATTGTTTGATCGTTTGTGTTTCTGGTTTATATCTGTTATCTGTTTAAATAATAATTGTGATCTTGTTTATTTTCTGAGTATCTGTGATTAGTTGATTGTTAATTGTCTGAATATTTGAGATTAATTGTTTGTTATTTTAAACTGATTTAAAATGGTAGAAACAAGTGAAGATAAAAACAAAAATAAAAAGAAAGAAGGTACTAGTAGTGAAGAGAAAATAAGTAATTTGGAATTTTCAAATCCTTTGTTCTTGCATGCTAGTGATATTACCAGTGTTCCTTTGATTTCATTTAAGTTGAAAGGTACTGAAAATTATGGTGTTTGGAGTTGTGCTATGAAACTGGCTTTACAAACTAAAAATAAGTTAGGTTTTATAGATGGAAAATGTGTTAAAGATGAAGATGATGAAGTTTTGTCTAAACAATGGGATAGATGTAATTCTGTTGTGTTGTCTTGGATTCTTAATTGTGTATCTGAAGAATTGTATTTAGGTCAAATCTTTTCTGATAATGCTGCAACTGTGTGGACTGAATTGAAAGAAACTTATGATAAAGTTGATGGGTCATTTATGTTTAATATTCATCAAAAAATTTGTTCTCTTAGTCAAAGTGGAATGTCTTTATCTGAATACTATCATAAGTTGAATACTCTGTGGAAACAATATGATTCTTTGGCTAAATTACCTATTTGTACTTGTGATGCATCAAAAGCTTTCTGTGATCATAATAATACTTTAAAATTGATGCAGTTTTTAATGGGATTAGATGATGTTTATGCTCCTATCAGAAGTAGTATTTTAATAAAAGATCCTTTGCCAAGTGTTAAAGCTGCTTTTGCATTACTGTCTAGAGAAGAGTCACATAGAGGTTTTTATACTAGTAATTCAAAATCTATTGGAAATTCTTCTGCCTTTGTATCTCAATATCAAAATTCTGGTAATAACATAGGTTTTAATAAAAACTTTGTTAAAACAGAACCTAATCCAAATTTGAAATGTACTAATTGTAATATGATTGGTCATACAGTTGATAGGTGCTATGAAATTGTTGGTTATCCACCTGGTTTTAAAAAGAAATCTTCATTCATTTCAAATGGTCAGAATAAGTTTAAGTCAAATTTAAGTGATAATTCTGTGAAAAATTATGTGCATAATTCTGCTCCTGCTTCTACTAGTATTGCTGGCTCTTCTGGTTCTTTTCCTTTCACAAATGAACAGGTCATGAAGCTTATGTCTCTTATTAGTGATAAACCTGCTTCTGCAAATGTGAACACTAGTGCTGCATGTAGGTTTTTTAACAACAGTACATTTTTTAACATGAACTTCCAAAAAAATTTTAACTGTAATTTTGTGAATGAGTCTTTGATTGCAATTATTGCTTGGATTGTTGATTCTGGTGCAAACCAGCATATGACTGCTTCTAGTAAAGGCATGTTTAATGTTATTGATGTATCTGATCTTGGACTTAAAGTTGGTCATCCAAATGGAACACAAGCTTTAATAACTAAAATTGGTTCATTAAAACTGGCTGAAAACATTGTATTACATGATGTTCTTGTTGTACCTCAATATTGTGTGAACTTATTGTCTGTTCATAAACTTGCTAGAGATAGTAAGATGTCTGTGAATTTTGATGAAAATAAATGTTTGATTCAGGATTTGGTCTCCAAGAAAATTCTGGGGACTGGTAGTGAAACTGGAGGTCTTTATCTGTTTGATGTTAAAAATGCAAGGTATTCTGTGAATAATTGTATGTTTGGTGCTTTGTCAAATGTGTTATGGCATAATAGACTTGGTCATCCTTCTAGTCAAGTAATGTCTGTTTTAAAACCTAAGTTACATCTAAAAGGTGTTGTTAATGATGAACCTTGTGAAATCTGTCTTAAAGTTAAACAAACAAGAGAGTCATTTCCTTTGAGTGATCATAAAACTAAGTTTTTAGGTGATATTGTTCATCTAGATGTTTGGGGTCCATACAAGGTAACTAGTAAAGAAGGTTACAAATATTTTTTAACTGTTGTTGATGATTTTACAAGAGCAGTTTGGGTGTTTATGTTAAAAACAAAACATGAAGTGTTTGAACAGATTGAGTCCTTTTATAATCTTTTAGAAAAATCAATTTGGTAAAACTGTGAAAGTGTTTAGGTCTGACAATGGAACTGAGTTTGTGAATGCAAATATGCAGAATTTTGTAAGTAAAAAGGGTATTATTCATCAAACTTCCTGTCCATATACTCCACAACAAAATGGAGTAGTGGAAAGGAAACATAGACACCTTTTAAATGTAGCTAGGTCTCTTATGTTTCAGGGGGGATTACCTCTTTATTTGTGGAGTGAATGTGTATTGACTGCATGTTACTTGATTAACAGGCTTCCAACTTCTGTGTTATCTGGCAAATGTCCCTTTGAGTTAGTTTATAATAAAGAACCTTCTTTCTCCCATTTAAAATGTTTTGGGTGTTTGTGTTTTGCAAATGTGTTAAATAATAATGATAAGTTTAGTAGCAGGTCTGATAAGTGTGTTTTGGTTGGGTATTCAAGTTCAAAAAAGGCTTATAAGTTGTATAATTTGGAAAATAAGTCCTTGTTCTATTATAGAGATGTAAATTTTTTTGAAGAGATATCTCCTTTTAAACAAAAGTCTTTGGATAAAGTAAAAGAAAATGAAACTGTGTTTGAAAAGAATTCTATAAACCATTAAATTTTTTTTGATACACCCATACATTATAAAATTCCCAATGATGAAGGGAGAAAGGATCCTGAGGATGAGGGTAGTCTGGGTGGTGCCCTTGATGACTCAAGTAAGAATTCAAGTGGTGGTGCCAGTTCTGCAACATCTGAGGATGGTGATCATACTGAAACTTCTAGTGATGAAAATCACAATAATGAAGACAGTTCTGTGGGTAATTCTGATAGTAATCAAGATTCAAATGAAACTCAAACTGTAAGAAAGTCTGCTATAAATAAGAGTTTGTCTGTTAAACTGAAAGATTTTGTAGTTGAAGGAAAAGTAAAGTATGGTCTTGAGAAAGTTGTTAATTACTCAAAGTTGAGCAGTGATTGTTTATGTTTTGTGTCTAGTCTTAATAAAACTGTTGAACCTAAGTCTTATAAAGAAGCTGCTTTGGATCCAAATTGGATTGAAGCAATGAATTTAGAAATGGAAGCTTTACATAGGAGCAATACTTGGGTTATAACTGATCTTCCAGAAGGAAGAAGTACTGTTGGTTGTAAATAGGTATATAAGGTTAAGTATAAGTCTACTGGGGAAATTGAAAGATTTAAAGCAAGACTTGTAGCTAAAGGGTATAATCAAAGAGAGGGTATAGATTATGAAGAAACATTTTCTCCAGTAGTTAAAATGGCTACTGTTAGGTGTGTGTTAAGTTTAGCTATTCAATTTGACTGGAAACTGTTTCAACTTGACATTAAGAATGCATTTTTATATGGTGAATTAGAAGAAGATGTGTATATGGATTTACCTGAAGGTTATTATACTGATTCATCTAATAAAGTATGCAAACTAATTAAGTCTTTGTATGGTTTAAAACAAGCTCCAAGAAAGTGGAATGAAAAATTGACTTCTGCATTATTTGAGTTTGGTTTTACACAAAGTTTAAATGATTATTCTCTGTTCATTAAGTCATGTTCTGGTTCTATTATTGTGTTGTTGGTTTATGTGGATGATATAGTTATCACTGGTAATATAGTTGATGAAGTTCTTAAAGTAAAAGAATTTTTGAAGTCAAAGTTTCTTATTAAAGATCTTGGAAGTTTAAAGTACTTCTTAGGTCTTGAAGTTGTTAATTGTGATCAAGGTCTATGTCTGTCTCAAAGAAAATACTGTTTAGAATTGCTTTCTGATTATGATTTACTTGGTTGTAAACCTATGTTAACTCCTCTTGAAACCAATGTTGTGATATCTAGTGTTAAAACCAAGAAGGATACTGATATGGTATTGTCTAATGTCACTGAATACCAAAAGCTTACTGGGAAACTTATTTATCTTACAATGACTAGACCTGATATATCATATGCAGTGCAATGTTTGTCTCAGTTTATGCATGCACCTTTAGTTTCACATTTCAAAATTGCAATGAGACTTCTTAGATACTTAAAGTTGTCTCCTGGGAAAGGATTAATATTCTCAAAAAGTGATAAATTGAATCTGCATGCTTTTGTTGATTTTGACTGGGGTAAATGTTCTACCTCCAGAAAATCTGTTATTGGTTACAGTGTGTTTCTTGGTAATAATCTTATATCTTGGAAAAGTAAGAAACAGTCTACTTGTAACATCCGCAAATTTTGACCGTTTGACTTTACGCGTAATTTGACTACCGAATCTAATTAGTGACTTGTTTGGGCTCATTTTGAGACATAATGACGTAGGATATGCTTAATGGGTCGAGAGGCCACATACCGAGCATTTGAAACATTATACGATGCGAGACGGATGTTAAACTTAACTAGAAAGTGGATCGGGTCGACCCGTGGGCTGGACCGACCCGCGACCCATGGGCATCCTCCTTTATCTCTTCCTTTCTTTCTTTTTTTCCTTTCCTTTCTATTTCCCTTTTATTCTAAAAATCCAAGAACATCACTTTCTCTCCTCCTTCTCTCTAGATTTCTTCATCGATCGGTATTACTCTGGTTATATTAGTGGAAGAATCACTATCATCATCTCCTCATCTTCATCGTGTCAAAGATTTGGATTCAAAACTTCAAAGAAACAAACTTTCGGGTCAAATTCGGATTCGAGCCCGAGAAGACGACTTTGGTAAGTGAACCTTACTTCTAACTTACCCTTTTATGTTGTTAATCACCTTTCTAAGACGACCCTTTCGTATCTTGGCCGATTTTGGGTCAAGAATTGTTTTAGGTTAAAATTAGGGTTTGAGTTTGATTTGGGTAATTTGGTGATTAGAGGCGGAATTGAGGTGTGGGTTTAGTGAGGTTATGTGTAATGATGTTAAAATATGCTTCAAAATAAGTTTTAAGTCCTTACAAATCGTTTTGGAGGTCATTGGGTTGTTTTTGTGGCATTTGGGTTCGATTTTCTGCTGAACTGCTGCTGGTGCTGGGCTGGGAGCTGCCCCACTGCGGCGCAGTGGTAGGACATAGTCCCCACTGTGGCGCAGTGGCTACTCTCTGGTGTGCTTCGTATAGCCTCACTGCGGCGCAGTGGCAAGGCTATGCCTTGACTGCGGCGCAGTGAGATACTTCTGGGAACTTACGCGCGTCAGTTTTCAAACGTTAATAACTTTTGATCCGTAAGTCCAAATAAGTCATATGACCTATCGTTGGAATCGTAAGAGAGTCTAGTTTCACGTAGTAACCTTCATTTTGTATGAATCTTCGTGACTTTCTAAAAATGTCTAGTCAAAGTGTTATGTTTCACACTCGGTAAGTTAAGAAAGTAATTGTGGGTTCGTGACTCAACTTAAACCTAAGGAACCAACTTGTTTCTGATTATAAAGTTGACAGTATGATATATGGCATGCTTTGATAGGTTGTGAACACGTGGGACCCAATACTCGCTATTAATCTTTCATTCACTCGACTTAAGCTTCTTTGCCGATCAAGGTGAGTTCGTAGCTCCCTACTCAATAGAGATTCGGGCTGAAAGTGTACATATACGTGTTGTTGTTTGGTTGGTTGACTTGATTGTGTGTCTAGTTGATTCCCGATTAATTGTCGTTTGGTAGACGGTTTTGGATTGATCGTGTGATGGTTTACGAATTTGGTTGCGATATTGTAACTCTTTAGGATAGAAGTACATACATAGAGGTCGGCTTTACTTTCAAAGGATTTTAGGTGTGGTGGGAAGGCTGCGGACAACCCTATACATAAGCATCTAGAACCTGATGAAAGTAAAACCCTCCGAAGTGGATGTACGCATTGTTTAGAGGAATTGATGGATGTTGAGAATGCGTTGGATATTCATATACGCTTTGTTATACTTGACTTGTGCGGTGCACACTCAAACATATTTTTATTGTTGCATTGGTGACGTTATTGATACGCATTTGATATACATTATGGTATTACATACGTATGATACATGATCTGACGTTAATAATTCGCGTACTCATTTGTTATACGCGGTTGCTTTACACCTTATGATCTTGTAGTGAATTGATACTGTGAATTGTAATGTTGTGCATACATGGAAGACGATGATACCTTTAATGAGTTGTAGATGTGGTGGGAAGGCTGCGGGTGACCCTATATATAAGCATCTATGATTCCTTAAAAGTAAAGTCGTATGAAATGTATGTGCAATGTAGTTATGATTGATTTTAGTAAAGGATTGCGATATATATATATATATTATTATTATTATTGTTATTATTATTATTACTGCTAGGATAGACGTGCATACATGGAAGTCGGTTATGCCTTCGTTGGGTTCTAGATGTGGTGGGAAGGCTGCGGGTGACCCTATATATAAGCATCTAGGATTTGAAGAAAGTAGAATCCTCCTAAGTGTATGTACGTATGGTTTACTTTAGTTTGATGTTTGATGATTGATGGACTTGTGATGTATGTATGTTGTGTATCTATCCCACTGAAGAGGATATGTATTATTGTTGTGTATCAATCCCACTGAAGAGGATATGATACCTGTTTTGAATTGATGTTATGAACGTTACTTGGGTATAATGTTTATTACGCGTTTTATTTGTTGTGTATAATCTTGTGGTGGATGTAGTTGTGTTGTTCTTAGAGGCTCACTGTAAGTCATGTTTTGCCTCTACTCGTATATTATGATTATTGTCGATGGTTCCTTATGGACCATTACTGCGAACTCACCAACCTTGTGTTGACTATGCTTAGTACACTTTTCAGGTAACCAGGTTATTCCAGGACGTGGAGTTTGATTGTTTGCTTGCTGTTGAACCCGGACTGGACTTATATGGATCAAGGATCCATTTGCCTTATGTTGCATTGTACTAGGATTGATAGCATTCTTTCGATGTCGTTTTGTAAACCTTGACGATTACTTGCTTCTGTTATATTTTGATACTTGTTTCTTTTATTGTATGGATTCACTGAATCCTTTATTTGCATTTAGTTCATGTTCTACATTAATTCCACCTTGTGCTATATGATTTCCGTGATATTCTGAGCCTCGGCTTGGGGTGTTACACATGTTTATAGATCATCTACTGAGGTTGAATATAGAGCCATGGGTATTGTTACTTGTGAGATTATGTGGCTTGTAAAAATTCTGGTTGACTTGGGATTGAATAATTTGTTGCCTGCTGTTGTGTATTGTGACAATAAGTCTGCTATCCAAATTGCTGCTAATCATGTGATGCATAATAGAACAAAACATTTTGAATTGGACTTACACTTTGTAAGAGAAAAATTAAACAAGAAGGTTATTGATATTATTAAGGTTCAATCTGAGGATAATATAGCAGATATTTTTACAAAAAGTTTGTCCAATGCACAACACAAGTACTTATGTGATAGACTTAACTTTATAATGTGTTTTCATAATTGAATTAAGAGGGATGTTAAAATAAGTAATACAATTATGAAAAATAAGGATTTTATTCTTTAAAATCTTTTTATTAAGTGCAGGTAAAAGATAGAGGACTTACTTTGTCAAAAGGTAATAAAGGTAAGGTTTATTATGTTATATTTTTTATCCTTGTGCAGGAACTGAAGAAGATTGATTATTCAGGGGCCTTATTGAAACTTTTAGCTTTATATATATAGTTTACGATTAGGGTTATTATTTAGTTTTTTCTGCATTGTTATTTTTGTATTGTATGAGAGAAAATATCTTTCTCTCTTTCGTCTCCTTCATCTTTGATCTGTAATTAATATAAACAGTTTGAGTGTGAGTGTTATTGTAGTAAGGTTGATTGTAATAGTTTAGGTTTGATTAATACGAAGCTAGTGTTATTCTTTGTGGTGTTGATTTCTTTAGAATATCCGCACAATACAAGGGGTTAATCACGGTGACGATAATGACGGACAACAATGGCGACGGTGACAACGATGACGGTAGCAGTGTGATTAATATTGTAAAATAATTGATGTAAATGAGATAATATAGTTAATATGAGAGTTGAGAGATTTATTTTGTAAATAATTTATAAATTATATTAGATGATATATTTAAATTATAAAACAAATAAAAGAGGGTTAGTTTGGTAGATAGAGGTTGAAAAATATTTTAATGACATATTAGGTCGATCTAGTGTGTAGGTTGAGAAAAACCTAAAGTCAAATGGTAATAAAAATATTTTCAAAGCTGAAAAGTTTTAAAAAGAAAAACAAAACCTGGCTTGTTTTATACGGAGACAAAGATAATAATGAAAAAATATTTTACCTACACATTAAACGTCTTATGTCTTATAACGAGTAAATACCTAACAAAACTACAAAATAAACCTTAGGAAGAAAAAAGTTAAATTATTATAAATTGAAAATGAACATTAAAAAAAAACTTATAAAAAGAATAGTCTCATGTTAAAAGTTATATAGGGAAAAAATGTCTAAAGTACCCTTAATGATTATATCACATAATCAGTCCTTTATCTTTTAAAATATCTTCATTAACCTTCTACATCAATTATCTACACTACTCGACGCCGCATCTACCACCAACAGTCGTCCTCCATCACCACACCTTCTCCGCCACGAACATCGCCGCATTACGCGGCTACCGTGCTAGTTTATTAAAAAACGTATTTATTTTCAAATATATGTTTCTAACAACATAGGAGAGTAAATTAGAAAAAAACTTGAAACCAAATTTAAACATAGCAGTATAGCACCATAAATATATAAAAAATAACTCAAAAACAAATACTATATTTTTAGATTGACAATTGGATTTAAGAACGACAATACTACTTGATATGTATTTTTTATTATAAAACAAATAATATATTAAAGAGTAAATTACAAATTTGGTCCCTGTCGTGGGTCAAAAATTACACTTTTCGTCCTTACCTTTCATAAATTACCGTTTTGGTCCAAAATAGTTTTCTCCGTCAACGGTTTTGGTCCAATTCGTAAACGGACGTTTAATTCCCCATCACGTGCCTTGCACGTGATGGGTACTTATGTAAATTGGCCCCAACACATGCCGTTTGTCCTATTAATACCCACCTACTTCACTTTTCATCCCCATAATTGAGATCGGTCTCTCTCTCTCTTCTCTCTCTCTAGTTTATTTATTTCCCTCCATAAATTAGCTATAATCCCCAAAATATAAGTCAGATCTTTGAAGCTAATGGTTTAAAGGTTGAAAAAATGGTGTTGAACGAGTGGCAACTTCGTGAAGAAGACGGCGATGACATCACAGATGTCGATTATGCTAGGGTATATGGTAAGTTTTTTTTAAACAATTTTTTCAAAATATTTTCCTTTAAAGTTCATAATTTTGATGCATGTATTGGTTATATTTACTAAATATATATATTTTTTATTTTTATAAAATAGGGAATAGCCCGGGTATGTTCACTATCAAGATACACCATGGTGGTGCTTTCACTGAGTGGCCTGATAGGAGGTATGTTAATGGGAAGGTTTCTTATGTGGATTATGTCGATATAGATCTATTTTCAGTGTTGGAGTTGGATGAAATGATGTTAAAGTTAGGTTATAAGGCTGGGCAAATAATGTATTATCACTTTTTAACCCTAAATGGTAACCTAGATACTGGTCTAAATCGTTTGACCTCAGATTCTGATATTCATGCTATGCACAAGATAGTTGCTTTACATAGACCATATGTGGTTGATTTTTACATAGAACATGGGTTCACCAATCTTAGCACTGAATATCTGTCACCTAAAAGGGGCAAAGTTGTTATAGAAGAGTTAACTGATGAGCAAGCAGAGCATATGCTTGTTAAGGATAAATATAGGAAGGCTAGTTCATCTAGGTTAATGATAGATTGGCAAGAAACTGAAAAACAGGATAATGAGGCACATGAAACTGTGGATTTTAATGACATTACATTTGATGATGTGTACATTGTTACAAATGAGGCAGTTGCTGAGGGTAATGATAATGCTTATGAGACAGTTGTTGAGGGTAATGACAATGCTAATAGTCCACAACCAGTTGATAAGGGTAAGGGTGTTGCTGTTGAGGTTGATGGTGATGATGAAACTCAGGGTAGTGATGATGATGAATCTGAGGGTAGTGATGATGATGATAGTGAAGATAGTGATTACATAGTTGATAATGAGAATGAAATTGAAGAAGTTGAGGTTGACATGAGGCATTATCATATGAATATTGATCCTCATGTTGAGTATATGGGTTGTAATACTCCTGTTGCACAACAAGTGCCTAATGAGAATGCTGAGGTGGATGATAACATAGGTGTGATAAATAATGATGAATTTACAAGTGAAGAGGAGTCTGGTGATGATGTTGCAACTGTTAGAGCAAATTGTATAAGGAGGCTTAGAAAGAATAACAGGTTGGATGATAATGAGACCTTTCAAGTTGGACAAATTTTTGGGACTAAGGATGAAGTGAAAGAACTCATAAAAAAACATTCTGTGGCAACAAGAAGAGAATTGAAGTTGGTAAAAAATGACAAAAAAACATTATGTGGAGTTGATGGATCTTTCATGAAGGGTCCATTCCCTGGTTGGGTGATAACTGCTGTGGGAGTCGATCCAAACAATGGTATCTTTCCTGTTGCATATGGTATTGTGGAAGCTGAGACCACAATGTCTTGGCTGTGGTTTTTGACTGCTCTAGGGGAAGATTTGGATTTGTCTCCACAATCCAACTTCACATTCATCTCTGATAGACAAAAGGTAATTTACTCTATAATATTTTTATGTTATATGTAAATGGATTACTTATAATATTTTTATATCGTATGTAAATGGATTTGGCTTTTCTAACTTGACTATGCAGGGAATTATACCTGCAATTGCAAGACTGTTCCCATGTGCTGAGCACAGATATTGTGTGAAGCACATCCATGAGAACATGAAGTCCCAATGGAGAGGGAAAGCATACAAGGATTGTCTATGGAAGGCTGCAACAACTACAACAGTGCCAGAATACACCAGGGCAATGGAAGAGTTGAAGAGATTGAATCAGCAGTGTTTTGAATGGTTGTCACAAATCCATCCAAGTCATTGGTCAAGATCCCACTTCTCAGGTAAACTTGCTTAACTTTCTTATGCAGTTGATTACATTAGTAGGGTTACACACATGTTAGGTCTTAATTACAATTTGTATGTAACAGGGAGGCCTAGATCTGATATACTGTTAAACAATTGTAAGTGCACGTTCTGGTGCACAATTTGTGTCCGATGCATCTCAATTAAAGGGCTGTTACTTTACAGAGATTATCCAGACAACTGGACAAACTCGTGTGAATAGTACCACGAGTTTGGACAAACTCGTGTGAACAGTACCACGAGTTTGGACAAACTCGTGTGAACAGTAACACGAGTTTGGCCAATCACGTGTTACTGTAGCACGCGTTTGGAAGCCCACGAGTTTGAAGCCCAGCCCATTTACAGCCTATATATATTGTTCTTAGGTTTCGGTTTTAGTTGATGATTTTAGTTGCAACAGATTTCATTCACTAGGTTCTCGAGGTAGAGATCTATACCTCGAGATGCCGCCCATATTATTCGATTATCAAGAGTCGTCTCGTTGATTGTAATCCGTAATCATCGTAGATGTATTGTAAACGGATTTATCATTGTAATCATTCGACTAATGATAAAGGAATCAGATTTATATCTCCTGTTCTTATTGATTTCGTGTTTTTATATATGTGTTTGTTTCATTCAATTACCTCAATAACGATTATGTTTGGATTCCGCACTTACATAGTCGTTGGAATCGCGAATCGATCGGTCTAAGATTAACAATTTGTGTGAAGTGTTTAATAGAAGGTTACTTAAGGCTAGGGAAAGTCCAATCATAGGATGTCTAGACTTCATTAGGGAATATATGATGAAAAGGAATACTTTGGTACAAAAGGAAATTAACAAGTGCCTTGGACCCTTAACACCAACAGCAACTAGGTTGTTAGAAGTGTGTAAACAGGATGCTTCAAAGTACAATGTCATCTATGATGGAGGGGTTAATTACCAAGTATCTGGTCCATGGGGTGATCAGTGTGTAGTGAATGTACAAGAAAAGAACTGTACTTGCAGAAGATGGGAGTTAACAGGCATACCATGTAAACATGTTGTGGCTGCTAATTGGAATATGGCTACAAATGGGGTAGTTGTTGGCATGGTTGAAACTTGGGTTGATGAGTGTTATTGGCTAAGTACATGGAGACAGGTTTATTCTTACAGGATAGGTGGTGTTAATGGTCCAAACATGTGGGAAAGGTCTCAACTTCCTATTGGAATAACACCCCCAATCCATCACAATCCTGTTGGAAGGCCAAAGAAGAAGAGGAAAAGGTCATTCAATGAGGAAAAAATGGTGAAAAAAGGTGATAATAATGCAAGGAAGTTGAAGACACTAACTTGTGGGCTTTGTGGTAATCTAGGGCATAACTCTAGGAGTTGTAAAGGGCAAGGGGGATCCCAGTCTCATAATGCACAACCAAGTCAGTCCCAAACTGCACCACCCACTCAAAGAACACAACCAAGTCAGTCCCAAAGCCAATCAGCAGCTAAAAAAGCACCATCCAGTCAGACTCAAGCATCAAGTCAGCCTCAAGCACCAAGTCAGGTTCAGACATCAAGCCAACAACAAAGGAGGTTACCTCAATCACCAAACAAGCTTACAAGGCAAGCCATACAAGCACAAAAATTTCCAGGAGGGATACCAGCAGGAAAAAAGACCAACAAGAATGTGTCCAAGAAGAATGTAGCCCAGAAGACTGCTACTTGAAGACAATGTTTATGTTTCTATTTTCTGTCTAATGCTTTTGAAACTATGTTTAGCTTTATGTATGTTGGTACAATGCTTTTATGTTTGTGTACTTTGAAACAATGCTTTTGATGTATGTGGAATTTGAATATGTAGTTTCTTTACTTTAGTTTTGCTTATGCTTATTTTTCTGAACATATGCATTTCAACCAATGTATTCTGCCAAATAAAGTCAACAACATCTGAACAAATTTAGTCAAAATTATGCATTTGAACCAATGTATTCTGCCAAATAAAGTCAAGAATTATGTGAACAAATTTAGTCAAAATTACCAACTTTTCAATTTCATAAGACTTTTACACAATTTCATTGATAAATAACAATAACACAATCAAACACTAACTATATTACTTCATAATGAAACCCTAACCAGATTACAATTAATTCTCAAAAAAGCCCCAAATTACATCATCAAACCCACTGCCACATTGAAACCCTAACTATATTACTTCATAATGAAACCCTAACCAGATTACAATTAATTCTCAAAAATGCCCCAAATTACATCACCAAACCCACTGCCACATTGAAACCCTAACTATATTACTTCAGAATTAACAAAAAAATAACAATAACACAAGCCAAGAGACACAACTTTAGTTTCTTTATCTGTTGATTCTTCATAACAATTTCAACCTCCAGTGCGTTCTTAGACCTTAGAAGACCAGGAATAATGTCCATCGATCGTTCACACATAACTGGATCATACCATCCAATAAACCTTGTGCAACGGGATCCTCTTTTAGGGCAAGTATAGAACCTTCTTCCTGGGTTTCGCGGAGTCCAAGATGTGCAAATGACAGCGACCTCACCACATGAACAAATTGGCATTTTACTAGAAGATGAAAAACATGTTTTAGAGATATAGAGAGAATATATATATATATATATATATATAAGAGAGAGAGAGAGAGAGAGAAAGAGAGACTGAGATGTTTTGATCATAAGATATGTTTTAAATAGGGTCAAACGGCATGTGTTGGGGCCAATTTACATAAGTACCCATCACGTGCAAGGCACGTGATGGGGAATTAAACGTCCGTTTACGAATTGGACCAAAACCGTTGACGGAGAAAACTATTTTGGACCAAAACGGTAATTTATGAAAGGTAAGGACGAAAAGTGTAATTTTTGACCCACGACAGGGACCAAATTTGTAATTTACTCTATAATAAAATAATTAAGATCAAAATTTTGATTTTTAGACCATGATGTAAAAAGATTTCCATAAAGCACATTGCATGATGTTCATTTAATAAACATTATTTTTTCATTTGGTTTTCTTCAATACTTATTTATTCGAAACCTATATATATACATTTTTACGTGTTAGTGTGATATACTTAGGTGAAATGCAAATTACTCATTATAATCACGTTGCGATGTTTAGTTCATAGTATAATGTCATAAGTTTTATGTAAAAATCTTTGTTTTTTTTTTTTCATTTTTTAAATTAAAAATTTTAGCTAGTAAAATTATTCAAAATAGATTTTCTTTTTTAAAAAAACTAAATAATATAAACTTTTGTTTGAAATGTTTTTTTCATCACCATAATAAAAACGCTTGTGATACAAGATTGCCCATCTTACTCATTGCTGGTCACTTTTTATTCAATTTTTGAATTGTAACTTGTCGAGGGTCACTATCTCAACTAGAAGTATTTTACATTATTCACTTCAAAATGGAGTAGGTGTTGATTATTAGCCGACCATATCATCAAATTGTCAAATAGAAAATACTTTAATATCTTATGAAACCAATTTGTTACTATTACCTTCATATCCGTGTAATTAGTCATAATCAAAAAGAGATATGTATTGTTTGGCTAAAACTATTCCAAAACAATTACGGAGTATGTTTTAAACGGAAAATGCTAGTTGTTTATAGCTTGCCTATATTTTTAAACTAGTTCTAATACCCGTACGATGTACGGTAGCTATATAGATTGTATCATAAAAAAATTCGAATATGCCTCGTACATGATTCGTGAGTATGAAATAAATTGTGGTTAAAGTAAATCGATGATCGAAACTAAATTATAATAAACAGTAATGATAAATATAATATATGTTTAGTTAGAGTTTTGGATTTACCTTAAATTTTTAGAACCACATCAAAATCGGAACTTGTAAGCATAGTGGATGATGACAAATAGCCTTGTGATTTCAGATCGTAAACTCAAATTTTTGAAGTCTTCATGTTAATAACTTATTATAATTAATATAAGTAATAGGAGTTGAAGAATTGAGAAAGAAAAAGAAACAATTTATTAATGAGAAAACGATCAATCAAATAAAGTTATAATATCTTTTGTATTAATAAGCCAAGAGTTAGAGTTTAATTCTAAGTCTAATAAGGAAATTGAATTTATATACAACTAAAAAAGCTAATTTAACAAAATAAATAAATTAAAAGGACACGTGTCGATCAAGGATTACGCCACGTGTCGTTTCAAGAACATGTCAATCCTGTTTTAGTTTATTGGTAGATCTGAATTAGTAATTAAATGACAATGTCCGGATTTAAACACAAAATCTTTAAAGAAGCAAAGTTTCCCACCTTGTCCTTTAATTATCAGACCAATAGTTCATTGGCTTGGCTGAAAAAATATGTAGTAAAATATAATTAGATCAACAGATTATAAAAAGGCTCCATTTATTTTAAACAACCTTTAAACATATAAAAGGACGACACTGTATGTTTAGGGTGAATACATAATATGGTACATGAAATACTAATTTAGGTTGGGTGAAAGAGTTGAGTCGTAAACCGAGACTATACAAGTAACATGGTTCATAAATATGTCACAACAAATATGTTATAACTAAATATTTTCCCTCACCAACACCAATCGTCACCGTTACTACTAAACCGCCGCTATTGATCACCATAACCGGCGCATCAAAACAACACTAATATGTCACAACAAATATGTTATAACTAAATATTTTCCCTCACCAACACCAATCGTCACCGTTACTACTAAACCGCCGCTATTGATCACCATAACCGGCGCATCAAAACAACACTAATATGTCACAACAAATATGTTATAACTAAATATTTTTCCCTCAAAAACAACACTAATATAGTAATATGTCACAACAAATTAACCCAGTGTCATTTTGAAAAGAAAATACCAAACATTTATAGCACCTCAATGAATACCACAGGAACAAAACCCATAATGGATGAAAAAACCAGCAAAGAAAGACGTCTTAATCACCTATTAGCTAGATCTATACAACTGTGATCCCAAGCTAACAACATTAAAGTCAATTAAGGGTAAAGGAGGAGTCTAATTAATTCTACATTTAGATGTCATCATGATTGTATAAATTACTACGTACATTAGGGGCAAGGGTGCAGTCGGCAGTTTGCATCGACTCTTTCTATTGGCAAGCATTGACTCTTTAGCTTCCTTGTACCCTATCAATTGGCAAGCATTCACACTTTCTATTGGCTCCTTCTATCGGCTATATTTGGCCGATTGTGGCACATTTGGCAAAAATTAACATACAAGATTCCCTATTTTTTGTTTTTTCTTGTTTTGTCTTTTTTTTTTTTGGCAACTACACCCTTGAATTTGGCTTTTTTTTTTGCAAAAGTTGGCAAGTTTTTTCAATGCCACGTGGCGTGATCTTATTGGCCTATTTCCTTGCCAAAGTGCAAATTTGTGGCACTGCACTCTTACGCCTTACACGTATCTATAGTAATTCAACAATTAAAAAGAAACAAGTCAACTATACGAAAGGGTGTGGGGATACATGAATGAGTTTGATATCTATTCCCCACATGCAAATCCACACACACCAAATACACCCTTATTTTCATCGGCTACACTAAAGTAACATATATCGAGTGTTTGTAAGGTATCAATACATGTTAAGTTATGGAGCATTGGAGCTTGATGTTTGCAATGAGACGATGACAACCGGTGCAAAATATTCTATATAGAAACGGTGTATCTATAATTTATAATACGTTATTATAAAGAGTTTAACCCTCTAAATATACAATCTTGTAACAATATATCTATATCTACAATTTATAATATTCTATTGATAGAACAGATGCTCTAAAAAAACAAACGAGCAAATAGCTCAATGATATAAGGTATCTCACACAAGTCTCTCAGTAATGCAAGACTCAGGTACGAGTCTTGTCAGGGGCAGAGTTTTATCTCAATTAATGTTGTGCCTTTACAGTTTAATTGGGTTTTTCCTTCTACAAGGTATTGAGGGTAAGGGACTCTCTAATGCGGACCCGGTCAAAACAACGTAAGCTCGATCCCCTGTTGTGAGCAATTGATCCACACTTTTTTAGTAAAAAAAAATGCTCAGGAAAACCTTTTACGTTATTTAAACGCGTATTAACAAAGTTTTTTTTTCTTCTTAAGGAAGATATATTTCATTGATAATGACAAATTAAATCTTTCAAATTTTCAATACTCCATAAACTAATGCATGACATGCATACCAACTAATTAAATTGTGGCACCCTACAAAAGACATACCAAGCTACATTAATTAACAATTGCACCTCGGCTAACTATCGATAGTCAGTTTTGGTTTTAAATTTGGATGAAAGCAAAATGTTCGTCGGGCGCCAAAAATAATCAGATTTCCTCTAATTTGAAAATGAGTTTTTAAAGAAGGAATACCGTTCAACTCAATCATGTCGTTTAAAAATTTAGCACCTAAAAGTTTACACATTGTTAGCTTTGTTATTTAGTTAGTGCTTGTTTTGTTATTTTGTAATAGTTAAGTCCTTTTGATTAAGTGGAGGGGCCTTAGTGTAATTAAGGAAGGATCTAATTGTAATTAAGTTTGGGTATAAATACCCCTCTACCACAACCTTTGTAAGGTTAGCCTTCATAATATTACTTCCCATTTTCCTATTTTCTCTCTTTTTCTCTCACACACATAAACTTGAATTGTTAATCTAGCATTGTTTTCAATTGGTATCAAAGCAAAATCACTTTGGTGAAAGATCCAAATCCATATCATGGCTTGATTTTGTTCATTTTAGTGCTAGATTTTGATTTTTACCTTTTTACCGAAAGTTCCTTGCTTTACCCTTTAAACATGTTAAAGTTTCATCATTTTTATCATAAATCAACTCATTACCTTCCTATAATCATCCTTGAAAAGTTTCAAATCCTAATTTCAAACAATAAAGCTTAAAATTGAAATTTTAGTTTTCTGTTCTATTTACCAGTTTTCGTACCGGTTTTCGTTTTCTTGATTTCGTAGTTGTAATACCGGGTTTCATTCTTAGTATTTACCGGTTTTCCTACCGGTTTTCTTACCGGTTTTCATAAAAGTTGAGAATTATTGTGTGTGGTTGTGTTTCGTTATTATATTCAAAAATACCTGGTTTACACCAAAACCGGTATTAGTTCTTATATTCTTCAATTTACGAAAGGAGACTCTGTCAATTTTTCAAGTTGAAAACCGATATTAGTGCTTGGAATTGAAAACCGACATTAGTTCTTCCATCTTGAAAACCGATATTTCTTCATAATTTTTCCAAAAATGACTACAAAAGATTCTTTAATCCTTGGTTCCGAATCAAGACCTCCTGTTTTGTACCGTGGTTCCTACCCTCAATGGAAAAAGAGATTCTTGGACTGGATTGGAAGACAACCACTATGTGATGACATCAAAGCATCTTACAAAGAAGGCCCTGCTGTTCACAAAAACCCAGTTACTAACGAAGAACTTCCCAAAGAAAGTTGGAACACTGCTCAAAAGAACCGTTCCCTTGCCGATAATCTCGCCAGATCTTATCTTTATCAAGCACTTCCCGATGATATTTACTGTAATGTTGACTCCTATGAGACAGGGAAAGATATGTGGGATGAAGTTGAAAAGCAATTGGAAGGTTCAGATGTGTCTTCAACTATAAGATTGTCCAATGTCCTTGATCTTTATGAGACTTTCAAGCAAGAGAAGGGTGAATCTCTGCAAGATGTGTACACACGTTTCTGCAATGTAATTAATGAGTTGAGAAAGAATGATGTCAAGAAGACAGACATGGAACTGAACATCAAATTCCTCAGACACCTTGATAAAGAATGGCAAGTCTATGGTACCCAACTCAATCAACAAGATGAATTCGGCAAACTCACTATTCATACTCTTTATGAGAAGTTGAAGTTGAATCTCAGAGCTGTCCAAAAGCAACAAATGAAGAATGAAGGAAGCTCCTCCTCTGATCCTCTTGCCTTAGTTGCTGATAGAAAGACATCTAGATCTTCAAGAAAGAGTGTTGTAGAAGTTGTATCTGATGATGAACCAAGTGATTCAAGTGATCCTGAGATGGATGAAAAGGAAAAAGAGATGTACAGAGATCTTGCCTACTTCACCAAATCCTTCAAGAAAAAGTTTTTCAAGAAAAGACCTACCAACAATCAACTCAGAACTTCATCTGTTTCTTCCTATGTTAAGAATACTCAAGTTCCCAAGTTTGAAAACCACTATGAGAATGTTGGTGGAGAAAGAAAGTTTGAGACACCAAAGAAGTTTGAGAAGAAGGTTGTTGATAAGAAGAATGATGACAGAAAGTGTTACAACTGTGGTCTATCTGGACACTTTGCTATCAACTGCACCAAACCTCCTCAGAGGAACTCCGACTACTACAAGTACAAGCTCATGCTGGCAAAACAAAAGGAATGTGGTATTGCTCTTCTTGCAGAGGACGACAAATGGCTACATCTTTCTGATGAAGAGACTGAAGAACTTGCAGCGAATGTATGCTTCATGACAAAGATCAAGCGTTCTAAGGAGTTAGATGCAGGTTCTACCAGTTCTGAGTCTGAAGATGATGAGGTAATCACAATTCCTAAGTGTGATCTGGCCTAATATATGGATAATTGTGATAAAGCTATTGAAGTTGTGAGTCCCAAACTCTCTAGATGGTTAACCCAGAATGTAAAATACAACAAGTCTAATAAGCACTAGATTGGACTAGTATTACTTGAATATAAATGCAAGAATATAAACAAAGTAATACAAGACTAAAAGCAATAAAATAAAGGTGGAACACAATGTAATATTTTCAAGTGTATTTTATTTATGATGTTAAATAAAATACAAGGTTGTGCGAAATCAAGATAATACAAATATGTAAGTATCCTAACAACCTATGAATTACAAATGATCTATATTTGCCAAATAACTCTTTTAGATCGAGAGTATTTAGACAAATTCACCTTTAATGCTAAAAGTAATTTTAACGAAGAAATGATTTTGTATTTATAGGCAAACAAATTCACCAGTGAATTTGTGCCGTACAAATATGGTTGCATGCATTTAATGAACCGACAAGGTCATTAAATGCATTGGTTAAGGTACAAGAATAAAGTCACATCAATATGACTTTATTCTTTTAACCAACCACCTTTACACACGTAGATACTTTAGTACAGAACAAGTGGAATGTTCTTTGGAAAGTGTGTAAAGGCAAAAAGTCAATTCCTCGATATCAGTGTTCAGACTTGTAAAGTCTAGAACACTGACAATCCTCCAGTCGTAGATCTGGTAAGACTTCCAGTGGACTCCGCCATTTGTCAGTCTTCTTTATTCTAACTTCAGTCTTTGACTTCAGTGAGAATGTCTTCAGTAGAATAGATCTTGACTGGGGTGAAGTCCAGTGAGCTAATCTGGAATACTCCAGATTTCCTATACAAGTATTTGCTCACTGGTCTTCCATTATTTCTGAACAAATCTACAGAGGGACTCCAGTTTCCAAGTCTGGAGTAGGTCCAGTAAATATTATTTCTGGACAGATCTTCAGTAAGGCTCCAGTAGTCGAGTCTGGAGCGAGTCCAGTAAATCTGGACCTAACAGAAGTTAATAAATCTTTGCATAAAGATATTTCAAAATTAACTGAATTTTTGAAAGAAAAGGAAAACTCTTTGATTGAATTTCAAATAAACATGACACACTTCAAAAAGAGTTTGATGATTTAAAAACAAATAAAGCTTCAATTTCCTTCACTTCTTCTTCTGCGTTGCACCTTGAAAAGCAAGAACTTGAGACCAAAGTTTTTGAACTTACCAAGACCATCAAAGAGGTGCAACTTGCAAAGACCAATGAGATATTTCGAGCTAATGCTTTGTCTGGTGACCTTGAATCCTTGAAATTAAAATTCAAAGAATCTAACCCTGCTTTGAAGGAATTAGAAGACAAAATTTCTGATTTAAACTTCAGTAGCCTTCCTTTTTGGAGATGGAGAGGATGGTACAGAAACAGGTGGTCGCATACCTAGAGCAGCTTCCATCTGTTGAATTCTTTTCCAGACTTTCTCAATCCTCTTCATGAAAGCTTTGACATCAGAGGACAAATCAGTTTTCCCCCTGAAAGTCAAGCCTATCTCTTTCAGTTCAGTCCATCCAAAAGCTTGGACTGTAACATTCTTCCTTTCATCAGTAAAGTTACCCTCTCTGGTCAACTTTACTACAAACCTGGTCATGCCTTCATTGTTTTCAGCTAATTTGATTTCTGCACCTATGATCCTTCTGACATCAGCCCTGAACATCATCAGTTCATTATATTTGTCTTTCAATTTGGCTGTCTGGATCATTGCTTCAGTTTCCTTGGATACCTTCACTTGTTCCAAGGCAGTCTGGATTTCTTCACGATTTATTTTGAGTGAAGTATCCAAGGGAATGAAAGTGCTCAGATCTGCATCTTTAATTGCTTTGAGCTGTTTGGCAGTGAGTTTAGGCAAACCTTTAATCTTCTTCCTGTACTCTATTTCCAGAGCACCAGCATTCTTTCTTATTTTCTTCTGGAGGTTCACCAGTTCCTCCGTTCTCTGTCTGATCAGTTCAGGTACACTGACACCATACGTAACTGCATCATAAACCTGTTCTTCTTCAGAATACCTGGAGCGAATGTGTACATCATCCAATGCATTCAGACATTGATGAACTCTGGGGTCTTCCTTTATCTTTTTGTAAACATCAATATGTATGCCCAACCTGCCAGCATTATATGAATCAAGAGTCCCCATATTTGCCATCTCCCTTTGGTGGGCCAGCAGTTCATCCTTTTGATTTTTCTTGAAGATTTCTATCATTATACATTCTTGCTCCAGTCTTTTTGAGGTGTCTTCATCAGTAGTGGGAAATTCTGATGACCTTCCAGCAGTTTCACTTTCTTCTCCAGATACCATATGTTCCTTTCCTTTTACAGACTTCAGAGTTGTTGGGATATCTGGGAAAGATTCAAACTGGGGCTCACTGGCATCAGTACCAGCAGCCTCTTCAACCTGCACAATGGCTTCAGTGCCAAGTGCCTTTTGTGCTTCTTGTGCACTGGCCTCAGTACCAGTCACTTGTTCTTGTTGCACGATGCTTTCAGTAGCAAAGGCTTTTTCAATAGCACTGGCAACCACTTCTTTCTTTTTCCTTACCAAACCTTCTTGAACAGACTCAGTGGCAACAGACGACTTTTCCCCCTTGGAATGATCACCAGTTCTTGACTTGAGATCATTCCACAACTGTTCAAGCATATGTCTGTCTAGAGCACCAAACGTTCTTCCAGCCACTGGAGTTGTTATATTCACAGTCTTCCTCAATTGAGTCACTTCCTTCTTGATAAATTCAATTTCTGAAGACAAGTGCTTTGGCATTTCATTTTCAATCATATGAACCACTTGAGGCAACAAACTATCTTGAATTGTTCTAAGAACAGACCCAGAAATTTCTTCAGAAATTTCTTTTAACATTCCATGTCTGAACTTCTTAGCAACCTCATCACTGATTGAACTAACAACAGCATTCTGATCAAGGATTGGCCTACTCTCCAAACTACTAATCCTGGTTGTCAACCTCTGAACCTCATCTGTCAGACCTGTCAGTGGTTGAACAAGTTCAGCTTTCACTGCAGTCTGGACAGAATTCACCAGCCTAGTCTCCAAGTCCTGGACTGCCACTTTGATATTTTCAGTGTTGTTATTTGTGGCCAGTACCAGTTCATCCAGCTTTTCAAATACCAGCTTCTCATTTCCAGCAAACACATTCATTTCTGACGAAAGATTATTCGATAATAGTGATTTGAAGTCAGAAACAACCTGTGAAGAAGACTGGAGTGATCTCTCCAGGTCCGCCACCTTACTTAAAAGGCCTTGGACCTCGGCTGAAGAAGAAGAGGAGGGACCACTGGGAGGATCAAGAGTTGAAGTCATTCTGGTCATTAAAGGTACTCGTGCCCAGACCTCTTCAGAGGAAGTTTCAGCAGTTACAACTGTTGAGTCCAGCGCACGTTGTTCAGATAAGTCGATTGGAGTTTCAAGTGGTGGTGGTTGAGTTTGTGAAATTTGAATTGTGGGAGGATTGAAATATGGAGTGGATTGTGGAATTGAAGGTGGTGGTGGTGGTGGCATAGTGGATTCTGGTGGTGGAACATTTGATTCTGGTGGAGGTGGTGGCATTTCTGGTAAGTGTTCTATTTCTACCACATCATCTCCTAGAAAACTCATGTCAGTATCAAAAATATTACCTTCTGACATGGGTGAATCGGCCTCATTCCAGACAAACGTTTCATCAACAGTCTGATCACCAGTCTGATCACCAACTTCTACATTCAAATCAAACTGAGCATCTTGCTCATCAGTCACCTGCTCATCAACCTGTACATTTTCTTCCTGTACAACATCTTGTACAACAATCTCTTCCTGCTCAAAAATGGGAGACCCATCTACATTCATTACATCACCTGGATGTCGCATTTCAGCTCTATCTGGATTGACTTGAACTCCAGCCCTCATAAGGCGTCTGGCCGTTCTTGGTCGTCTAGGAGGGTCAACATTTTCTGGTTGTTGTTGGTCAGGGGCCACTTGGGTTACAGGTTGCACAATTTCAATATTTTGGTCACCAGAGGGTCCTTCACCAACTAGATTCCCTCCTGGAGCCACTTCCTGCGCATCTTCCAGTGCATCATTTCTAAAATGATTCAACATATTTACAGGAATTTCAACCTCACCTTCTGTTAGGTCCAGATTTAGTCTAGACTTACTGGACTGGCTCCAGACTGGACTACTGGAACCTTATTTAGGTTTGTTAAGAAACTTGTTTTGCTGGTCTCGCTCCAGACCCGACTACTGGAGCCTCACTGAAGATTTGACCAGAAAACGTTTCTCTACTCCAGACTTGGAATCTGGAGTCCCTCTGAAGATTTGTCCAGAAATAATTGAAGACTAGTGAGCATTTACTTGTACAGGTAATCTGGAGCATTCTCCAGATTAGCTCACTGAAGACTTCACCCCAGTCCAGATCTACTCTACTGAAGACATTCTGACTGAAGTCTGAAGGAAGAAGACTTAACAAATGGCGGAGTCCACTGGAAAGTTTTACCAGATCTGCACACTGGAGGATTGTTAGTGTTCTAGATCCTGCAAGTCTGAACACTAATATCGAGGATTGACTTTTGCCTTTAACACACTTTCAAAGAACAATCCACTTGTTCTTTAACAAAGTATACGTGTGTTAAGGTGGTTGGATAAAAGGATACACTTGCACTTGATGTGACTTTTATCCTTATTCCTTATCCAATACATTTAATGTTCTTGTCGGATCATTAAATGTATGCCAACCATATTTGTACGGCACAAATTCACTGGTGAATTTGTTGCCTATAAATACAAAGTCATTTCCTTGATAAAAATACTTTTAAGCATTCCTTTTGCATTTAAGTGAATTTGTCAAAATACTCTCGATCTTAAACAGGGATACTTCACAACTTTAAGTATCTCGATCCTAAAGAGCTATTTGACAAATATAGATCATATTGTAACTCATAGGTTGTTAGGATACTCACTTAATTGTGTTATCTTGATTCCGCAACAACCTTGTATTTTATTTACACATCAATAAATGAAATACCCATGAAACATACATAATGGTCCACTTTATTTGTTTATTGCTTTAAGTCTTGTATTACTTTGTTTATATATCTTGCATCTTTATTTACAAGTAATACTAGTCCAAATCTAGTGATTATTAGACTTGTTGTATTTTACACTTTCTATTGGTTAACCATCTCGTTAATTAAAGGGACTCACATTTGGTATCAGAGCAGAAGGCTAATCATTGCCTAGATCTGTTCTTGATGGCTAACCAAGAAAATACACAAGGTTTTAGTCTTCCCACTCCTCCTGTTTTCTGACCGTCCTGTGCTCCCGCTATACCCCTAACTGTAATTGTCCCTTACATGGATTCACAAACCGGAACCACACCATTTTCTTTTCCATTAACTTCGTGTTCTTATTCATAACTATCTACATCCTACCACTTCAC
>CM067170.1:41436870-41471424 GCA_034093135.1 Erigeron breviscapus | reverse complement strand
AATGCACCCATTTTGGATGTAGTTCCTGACTCCGAGTATATAGACATATATATCTCGATGATTTTGAGATACAGCCTTGTTCATTGTGATGACATAAGGGTATCGTTGCATTGGTGACTGGCGTTCACGCATAAGATAGGCATGTTGACTTATTTATGCAATTGGTACTTGCATTTGATATTTATATCATTGAGCATTCATTTACACGCATTTTCGTACTTATGTAATCTTGTTGAATGGATATTGTTGTGTTACTTAGAGGCTTACTGTAAGTCACGTCTAGCCTCTACTTGTACATTATGATTATTGTTTATGGTTCCTTGTGGACCATTACTACGAACTCACCAACCTTGTGTTGACTATGCTTAGTACACTTTTCAGGTAATCAGGTTATCCCTGGACGTGGAGTTTGATTGTTGCATGCTGTTAAACCCAGGCTCTGGACTTTATGGATCAAGGATTCATTGACCTTCTTTTGCATTATACTTAGGATTAATTGCCATCGTTTGAATGCTCCTTTGTAACTTTGATGGTTATTGCTCCTTTTGTATTTTGGTACTTGTTTCGTCTTGTAATGGATTCACTGAATCTTTATTTGCATTTAGTTCTTGTTCTATTGTAATTCCACCTTGTGCTATATGATTTCCGTAATATTTCGAGCCCCGGCTTGGGGTGTTACAGAATGGTGGCCCATGCGTGGTCGTAGAGAATTAGGCGGTTTGACCTAGACTACGACTTAAGTTAAAACTCTTCATATAACATGCATGGTTAGGAAATTCGTGTGCAATGTGAATTATGTGAATCCCCGTGTGAGTTCGTAGTTAAGACCACTTGTATGATAGCTTGAATTCAATGTGATGAATGTGGATTGTAGTTAATATGGTTGTTATTGTTATTGATTGGAGCTAATTTGATGATTAGGGCAAAATGAAGGGATGCCATTGACTTAGTATAATATTGTGGCAACCCTAAAAGAACCCGATCAACTCTTTTATGGTTACCCGATATTATAGCGAGTTCATGACATCGTGGATTGCGCACGTGTGGCTTAAAGTATAATAAGGAACCGATATGCTTAATGGAAGTTGATTAGGTGGAAGGTTAGCCGTTGGTACACCTTGTATACATACCCGGTCAATAACTGGAGAGCATATCGAATTCGGATTATACTTTGAATCATTCGTGTTAGTTGTTTGATTGCATGATGTAATGAGCATGATTACTTGATGTTATGATATGTAAAAATCCCTTATGATTCTAACACTTTTGCCTTAGCATAATGTTATGAAATGAGTATGTGGTATCGGTATGAAAGCATTGACTACTTGTGTGACTAACATGTGAGCATTTGAGACTAACTCTCGGGTCAACGTGTCACTTGTTTTATAGAAATGGTGAGACAAGGAGAACCAGAACGAACTATAGGGCTGAAGAGGAAGACCGGAAGCTCAACCGGAAGTACAAGGAGGTAGGGGCCGTGGTAGGGGCCGTGGTAGAGGTCGTGGTAGGGGCCAAGGAAGGGGTCGTGGTGAAGCTCCTGAGCCAAATATGGCTGAGGTGATCGCTCAAACGATCGCCAATATCATGCCAACCATTATTGCTCAAGTCACGGCAAATCTTGGGCAAAACAATGGGCCTCAAAACAACGAAGCCCAGAAAATATGAATAATGAGAATGCTCAACCTCATGCCGTAGAGGATGAAGGAGAGGGACCAGTGGGAGTTAATATTGGAATGCCCATGAATAATCAATATGGTGGATACCGTCAAGGATGTATATTTAAAGACTTTAAAAGTTGTGGGCACCGGAGTTTGATGGAAGAGGTGGTCCCACGGAATGTATAAGGTGGTTGAGGCGATAGAGGCGGTGATTGAAAGGAGTCATTGCACCTATGATGACCGGATTTCCTATGCATCCGGCATGTTTAGGCATGACGCCTTGAGTTGGTGGAACCAAGAAATAACATTGGGCCGGACTCATAATTTGGAATGGATTGACTTCAAGAACAAAGTGAAAGCAAAGTTTTGTCCTCCGTATGAACTACAAAATTTAACCATTGAGTTTGCAAATCTCAACATGGAGGGAGCCGATTACAAGGGTTATGTTAGACGATTTCAAGAATTGTCTACCCTCATTCCTCACTTGGTGGGTACCGAACCTCAGGCCATCCAGAAGTTCATATTGGGCTTAAATCCTCAAGTCCGATCTTATGTAAACTCCAACATGCCTACTTCTTTGGCTAATGCGGTTAACCAAGCCGGGAGTGTGACTGAAGATTTATTGAGAAGTGGTGTTTTGAGCAAATCCTCATCAAACAAGAGGAAAGAAGTGGGAGAGTCGAGCGGGGTAAAGAAAGTGGGGAGGTTTGATCCCAAAAATGTTAATAGAGGTAGAGTATGGCGGCGGTGGAACCGGCTAAAAAGGCTTATTCTGGGCCTCATCCTTTCTGTGGGAGATGCAACAAGCATCATCCCGCCAATGCTCCATGTGGGGCATGCTTTAATTGCAATCAAGTCGGGCACGAAGCTAGAAATTGTAGAGCTCCAAGGGCGGGTCCAATGAATGTGGCTCCCGTTCGGGCCGTCCCTCCTCAAGGCAACCAACGAAGAGGAGAATGTTATGAATGTGGTAGCCGTGACCACTACCGTTATAATTGTCCCCGATGGGTGGGACAACAAGTTCAAGTAGCCGTTCAACCCAATCAACTCCAAATGGTCGGGCCTAACCAAAACCGGGGCCAACAAGGCCATCAAGTGCAACCACGCGGCCGAGCCTTTGCGGCCAATGTAAATGAAGCCCGCAACGATCCCAACGTAGTAGCAGGTACCTTTCTCCTTAATGGTCACTATGCCACCGTCCTATTTGATTCCGGGGCCGATTATAGCCTCGTGTCTTCTAATTTTGTTCCTTTGATTGATGTGAATCCTTGTGCTTTAAACTATGTGCTTGACATTGAAATGGTAAACGGGTCACTAACTAGAATTAGTCAAATACTTCGCGACTGTGTCTTGACCTTGGAAGATGTCGATTTCTTCATAGACCTTATGCCTTTGGATATTGGGAGTTTTGATGTTATTGTGGGTATGGATTGGTTAACGGCGGTGAAAGCGACTATTGATTGTGGTGAGAGAGTTGTTAAGATACCTTTGACTAACGGTAGAATTCTTAGGGTTCAAGGTGAAATCTCCGATTCCTCTAATTCTAAGGTCTTTAGTGCTACCGTCACAAGGGTAGAATTGAAGACCGTTCCTATTGTTTGTGAATTTCCCGATGTTTTTCCGGATGACTTGCCGGGGTTACCTCCAACTCGTGAACTAGACTTTCGTATTAATCTTATCCCCGAAGCCGCGCCCATAGCAAAAGCTCCTTATAGACTAGCTCTAACCGAAATGCAAGAGCTACAAACTCAACTCAAGGAACTCCAAGAGAAGGGTTTCATTCGCCCTAGTCAATCTCCTTGGGGTGCTCCTGTTCTCTTCGTCAAAAAGAAAGATGGGTCCTTCAGAATGTGTATCGACTACCGGGAATTAAACAAGCTCACAGTGAAGAACCGGTATCCCCTCCCAAGAATCGATGACTTATTTGATCAACTTCAAGGTGCTAAGCACTTTTCAAAAATCGATCTTCGCTCGGGTTATCATCAACTCCGGGTACATGAAGATGATATCCCCAAAACGGCTTTTCGCACAAGGTATGGTCATTTTGAATTCACCGTGATGCCTTTTGGGTTGACTAATGCACCGGCGGTGTTCATGGACTTGATGAACCGGGTGTGTCAACCATACTTAGACAAGTCTGTCATTGTGTTCATTGATGACATACTTGTATACTCGAAGACAAAGGAGGAGCATGTTGAGCACTTGCGTGGGGTGCTTGAACTACTAAGAAAAGAGAAGTTGTATGCCAAATTCTCCAAGTGCGAGTTTTGGTTGGAAGAGGTCCACTTTCTTGGTCACGTAGTGAGCAAGGATGGTATTCATGTGGATCCAAGCAAGATTGAAGCGGTCAAGAATTGGAGAAGACCCGAAACGCCATCCGAGATCCGTCAATTCCTTGGATTGGCGGGTTACTATAGAAGATTCATTGAAAACTTCTCCCGTATTGCACAACCACTCACCCTCTTGACTCAAAAAGATAGAAACTTTGAATGGGGCGAAAAACAAGAAAACGCCTTCCAAACTCTTAAAGATATGTTATGTGACGCTCCTATTTTGACGCTACCGGATGGAATCGAAGATTTTGTTGTTTATTGTGATGCTTCGGGGCAAGGGTTGGGTTGTGTTCTTATGCAAAGGGTAAAGTCATTGCTTATGCCTCTCGTCAATTGAAGGTGCATGAGAAGAACTACCCGATACATGATTTGGAATTGGGAGCGGTTGTGTTTGCTTTGAAGTGTTGGAGGCATTACCTCTATGGCACCAAATGTGTGATTTATACCGATCACAAAAGTCTCCAACACATCTTCAACCAAAGTGAATTGAATATGAGGCAAAGGCGTTGGTTAGAACTATTTAGTGATTATGATTGTGACATCCGTTATCACCCGGGCAAGGCAAATGTAGTAGCCGATGCCTTGAGCCGAAGGAGAGAGTGAAACCAAGACGGGCTAGAGCTATGAGCCTCACGGTAGGGCCGAATATTCATGATCGGATCATTGAAGCCCAAATTCAAGCCACCCTACCGAAAAACTTTGGAAACGAGAACCTAGATGGCATGGAACAACAATTCGACCGGAAGAATGATAATGGGCTATACATGGTTGAAAGACTTTGGGTTCCTATTTTCGGTGACTTAAGAACACTTATTATGAATGAAGCTCACCTATCGCCTTATTCGGTCCATCCTGGGTCGGATAAGATGTACTTTGACTTGAAAGATTTGTATTGGTGGCCGGGCATGAAGCGTGATGTGGCTAAGTATGTGAGTGAGTGTCTTACTTGCTTACAAGTCAAAGCCGATCACAAGAAGCCACCCGGATTGTTGGTACAACCGGTGATGCCCGAATGGAAATGGGAGCACATTTCAATGGACTTTATTACAAAACTACCGAAGACGAGAAGCGGTCGTGACACGATTTGGGTGATAGTAGATCGGTTAACGAAGTCGGCTCACTTTTTAGCCATTCGCGAAACCGATAAATTTGACACTTTGGCTCGTTTGTACATCAAGGAAGTGATATCTAAGCATGGAGTGCCGATTTCTATCATTTTCGATAGAGATGCCCGTTTCAAATCAAAATTTTGGGAAGCCTTTCAAAAAGCCATGGGTACTCGACTTGACATGAGTACGGCGTTTCACCCTCAAACGGATGGGCAAACCGAGAGAACCATTCAAACACTTGAAGACATGTTGAGGGCATGTGCAATTGATTTTGGTGGAAGTTGGGAAGACCATTTGCCGCTAGTCGAGTTTTCATACAACAATAGTTATCATGCTACCATTCAAATGGCGCCCTTTAAGGCATTGTATGGTAGGATATGTCGTTCTCCTCTAGCTTGGGCGGAAATTGGGGAGAGTCAACTCATCGGGCCAGAAATTATGATTGAAACGACTAAGGTAATATCTCAAATTAAGGAGAAGTTGCAATTGGCCCGTGAGCGTCAAAAGAAGTATGCCGATGTGAGGCGAAGACCGTTGGAGTTTGAAGTTGGTGATTATGTACTTTTGAAAGTGTCACCTTGGAAAGGTGTTGTACATTTTGTGAAGCGGGGAAAACTTGCGCCAAGGTATATTGGTCCTTTCAAGATTCTGGAACGGGTTGGGAAAGTTGCTTATCGGCTAGAATTGCCTCAAGAGCTTAACGGTGTGCATGATGTGTTTCATATTTGTAATTTGCGCAAGTGTTTGGCGGATCCTACACATCATGTACCTATGGACGAAATTAGGGTTGATTCGAATTTGAACTTTGTTGAAGAGCCGGTGGAGATCTTGGATCGTCAAGAAAAGAAACTCAAGAACAAACGCTACACGATTGTTAAGGTTAGATGGAATGCTAGACGTGGAGCCGAGTTCACTTGGGAGCGAGAGGATCACATGAAAACTAAGTATCCGCATTTATTTAGTAATTAGTGTTTTGTTAATTTCGGGACGAAATTCTTTCAACGGGGGGATAATGTAACATCCGTGAATTTTGACCGTTGACTTTTTGTGTAATTGACTAACAAACTTGTTGAATGAAATAATTGGGCCCATTTGTGATTATATGACTATGTGGTATGTTAGTCGGGTCGTTAATATGTTTGTTTGGCGTTTAATTGTGTAATCGATTGTAATTTTGGCTTATAAAGGGAAACGGGTCGACCCATGGGTTGTCCATGACCCATGAGCCTACTAGTGACCCATTTCTCTCTTTTCTCTCTATCTATCCATCTTTTCTATTTTCTCTCAAGTGAAAGAACCACCTCTTGTTCTTCATCATTTCTTGCATCAACATTGTGTTTGAAACTATCATAATACAAGAATCATAGCCATCTTCATCTCGTTTGCTTCCTATTGGAGAATCAAAAGCCAAGTTTTTGCATTTTACCCATTTTGACCTAATTTCGGGTTCTAGCTCAAGGAGGAGTTTTGGTAAGTCTAATTCATCTCATTTGTACCTACTTATGTTTATGCATTTCTAGTCATCTTGAACATTTACAAGTCCTAAATCGGCTTAAATCTTGTTTTGGGTCAAATTAGGGTTTAATTAGGGTTTGAATGATTTGGATGTGATTATGATGTTATGAATCGAAACTAAGATAGGGGTTATGTTTATTTATGTTGAAATATGTTTGTATAAGCTTCAAAATGAGTCTTGAAACATCACTAGTCGATTTGGTGATCAAAATTGAGTTTGGGTTGAGTTTGGTTCGTGTTTGGGGTGTTTTGGAACTGATCTGGCAAAGGTGCGCCGCACCTCCTCCTTGGTGCGCCGCACCAAAGCCTGGACTGGGTTCCCTGGTCAATTTGTGCGCCGCACCTCCTCTTTGGTGCGCCGCACCTGACTTGGTGCGCCGCACCTCCTCAATGGTGCGCCGCACCTTTCCTCCAGTACAACAAAACCTGATTTAGTTTGAAAGGTCGTAACTTTTGATCCGTAAGTCCAAATAAGTCGTATGACCTATCGTTGGAATCGTGAGAGAGTCTAGTTTCTAGTAGTAACACTCTTTTTGTATGAATCTTTTCTCATTTCTAAAAAGGTCGAGTCGAATGCGTCTTGTTCCTACTCGTTAAAGTTGTAAAGGTGTTTAGGGTTTGTGACTTGACTTAATTGTGCTAAACCAACTTGTTTATGATTGTAGAGTTGACATTACGGTATTATGATGTATAATTATAGGTTGTGGACGTGTGGATCCTATTACTCGTTTGTAATCTTATACTAGCTTCTTTGCCGGTCAAGGTGAGTTTCGTATCTCCCTACTCGCTTGAGATTCGGGCTGAAAAGTGTAAACCTTGCGTGTTTACTTGCATTTATTGATTGATTGATTGATTTGGTTTGAATGTTGGATTGTTGAGCCGGTTATCACGCTTGAATGATTTGGTTTAAGTTTTGCTAAGTATTTCATTTATGTTAGGATAGACGTACATACATGGAAGTCGGTTATGCCTTCATTGGGTTTTAGATGTGGTGGGAAGGCTGCGGGTGACCCTATATATAAGCATCTGGGACTCGAAGGAAGTAAAATCCTCTTAAGTGTATGTACGTATAGTTGGTTTAAATTGTGGTTAATGGTTTACGATTGACGATTATTGATTGTTGGCTCATGTTTGTCGAATATTAATTACTGGTTCAAGTTCATCGTATATTGATTGTTGGTTCATGATTGATGCATTTACAATTGATTGTAAGCATTGCATACATTGTCGATGACCCTCGGCAGGGGATTGCCGACATCCTGGTGTATAGATGTATGCACCCATTTTGGATGTAGTTCCTGACTCCGAGTTTATAGACATATATATCTCGATGATTTTGAGATACAGCCTTGTTCATTGTGATGACAGAAGGGTATCGTTGCATTGGTGACTGGTGTTCACGCATAAGATAGGCATGTTGACTTATTTATGCAATTGGTACTTGCATTTGATATTTATATCATTGAGCATTCATTTACACGCATTTTCGTACTTATGTAATCTTGTTGAACGGATATTGTTGTGTTACTTAGAGGCTCACTGTAAGTCACGTCTAGCCTCTACTTGTACATTATGATTATTGTTTATGGTTCCTTGTGGACCATTACTACGAACTCACCAACCTTGTGTTGACTATGCTTAGTACACTTTTCAGGAAATCAGGTTATCCCTGGACGTGGAGTTTTGATTGTTGCATGCTGTTAACCCAGGCTCTGGACTTTATGGATCAAGGATTCATTGACCTTCTTTTGCATTATACTTAGGATTAATTGCCATCTTCTGAATGCTCCTTTGTAACTTTGATGGTTATTGCTCCTTTTGTATTTTGGTACTTGTTTCGTCCTTGTAATGGATTCACTGAATCTTTATTTGCATTTAGATCTTGTTCTATTGTAATTCCACCTTGTGCTATATGATTTCCGTAATATTTCGAGCCTCGGCTTGGGGTGTTACAAAATGGGATCATATCACCATGGACTTTGTAACGAAGCTACCTAAAACGCCGAAAGGAAATGATATGATATGGGTGATTGTAGATAGATTGACGAAGAGTGCCCATTTTCTAGCTACCCGACAAGATGTGCCTTTAACGAAGATGGCAAAGATATACATTGATGAAGTAGTTTCGAAACATGGAGTTCCTCTATCTATTGTTTCGGATCGAGACTCGAGATTTGTGTCAAACTTTTGGAAGGGTCTTCAACGGGAGTTGGGTAGTAGAATAAATTTGAGTACTGCCTATCATCCTCAAACCGATGGGCAAAGTGAGAGAACTATTCAAACATTGGAGGATATGTTGAGGACGTGTGTACTAGAGTATGGTGGAGCATGGGATGATCATTTGAAGTTAATTGAGTTTGCTTACAACAATAGTCACCATGCAAGTATTGGAATGCCACCATTTGAGATGTTATATGGAAGAAGATGTAGGACTCCAAGTTGTTGGATGGAGCCCGGTGAGAAGCAATTAACCGGTCCCGAAATCATTGAAATCACCTCTGAAAAAGTTAATGTGGCTAAAGAAGCTTTACGTGTGGCTAGAGAAAGACAGAAAACATATGCAGATAAGAAAAGGAGACCGATTGAGTTCAATGTTGGGGAGTTAGTAATGCTGAAAGTCTCACCATGGAAAGGAGTCATTCGATTTGGAAAGAAGGGAAAGTTGAGTCCACGTTTCATTGGACCCTTTAAAGTCTTGAAACGCATTAAGGATCTAGCATATCAGTTGGAATTGCCTCCAGAATTGGATGGAATTCACAACACCTTTCATGTATCCTACTTGAGGAAATGCTTAGCCGAGGAGTCAAGTGTGATTCCTATTGAAGATGTGAGTATTGACCCAATGAAGAGAATGGTAGATGAACCAGTGGCGATACTTGGAAGGAAGCAAAAGAAGCTATGCCGGAAAGTGATTGATTTAGTGTTGGTTAAGTGGAAGCATAATCATGGAGAAAGCTTAACGTGGGAAACTGAAGCAGTAATGAAGGAAAAGTATCCGGAGTTATTCCTTTTTGATGAGATTCCGGGGACGGAATCCTCTTAAGGGGGAGGTAATTGTAACATCCCAAACTTTTTAATTAACAGTTGACTAGTGTCGTTAAGTCAACATAGTGTGTTGTTAAGTCTATTTTAGATATAATGCTTATATGTAGTTGATGTGCGTAACGTGTGAGGCTTGAAAGCCTAAATGTTTAAAGTAGTATAAATGTGTGTAAAATGTAGATAAATGCCTATGTAGTGGTATTTAATGAAGTAATTATGTTGTATATGGTCCATAGAGTAGTTTGTGACTAATAATGAAGGATTAGGAAGCTTAGGGACTAGTTTTGACATAGAGGCAAAGTCAAAAACGGGTTAAGGAGTTTAAGGAGTGTCTTTAGGTCATTATTTGCAGATTTCATTCCTCCTAAACAAGCCCTAACCGCCCCACATAGTTCTTCCATTGATTTGCTAACCGAAAAGCTTCCTTACGTGTGATTTGAGAGTGTTTTGTCAAGAGTTTTGCATCCTCATTGTGATCTACAGGTAGAAAAGGTATTGTAATGTAGATTTATTATCTTTTCAATTGTATGGATTATTAAGAAGTGGTTTAGGTCATTGGAGGATCAATCGATGTCGTAATAACGTTTGTTTTTATGATGTAAATCATATGTTGTTTAATGGGGAAGTTTATTGCATTTGAGTGGTCATAAAATGAAGGATTTTGATGTATAAAGGTCTGATATTTGATTTGGAATCGTTTGGTGTTGGTTTGGGGTTCAATTGGTCGAAGTGGTGCAGAATCGTGACGAGTTGCGGCGCAACGCCTAGTTGCGGCGCAACTAGTTTCCAGACAGATAAGTTGCGGCGCAACTGAGGGCTGGAGTTGCGGCGCAACGTGGTGTGTTGCGGCGCAACGGGGTCAGTTTTGAAATAAAGTAACCTTTGAACCTCCAATGAGTATGTCGTGTCTTGGGTCATGTTTGTAGGTGTGTAGGCCTGAGATATGACCTTAATAATTGTGGGTAATAGGTTGTTTAATGATCGTTTACTAATTTTAGGTAGACGAGGCTAGTTGCTTTGCACGGTAACATGGTTATTCACTGTCGTGCACTTCTTTGAGGTAAGATACACTACTTTGACACGCTGAGGGATCCAACAAAAGCTGGTTTCGAATAATAACTTCCCCTTTGGTATCTTTATATTGCATGTGGGCATATGGGGTTACGCGAGAGGTATTGTGGGTTATGTACTTGGCCATGAGACCTGAAATGCAGTCCCAAATGTTATGAAATGAAGTATGGTATACTGTAGTGATTTGTTATGCGATGTTATGTAGTATCTAGAAATGTTGAAATGTAGAAATGACGTTGATTCTTGATGTGTGCATGCTTATGTGGCTTGTTCACCTAGCTCACTAGACTTACTAGGTTGCCATGTCACTTGCACGTTTAAGGGCCCAAACGTAATGAAGATTATGTGTGTAATGTTTAGGTTGTGTGATGCCTAAACTAGTAATGTGTGAAACCGAGCTCGTAAATTGATATGCAGAAAGTGTTAAGCTTAACCCGTACTTGCCCTAGCCCGGCGGGTGCGTGAACGTGAGGTTGCTTGGGTGGCTCCTTGCAACATGGTCATTGAACCGCAGTTTGAGTAATACGAGGGGTCTGACCCGCCTCCATATACGGATTACTCCGGATTGGCTTGCCATTCCCTAACGACATTTGATGAGTAGCCTTTTTGGTTGATCATCTAGTCGGGTGTGACGTATGTTACACTTATATGCAGTTAACGAAGATACGTGTGTTTATGTGTGGAATAAAAGAAGAATAGGCACATTTAGGGTGATTCATCCTAAGTTGATATGCAGTTTATATGTGAGTTTATAATGTGAGTCGTGCCTTAATGTTTTGTCAATAAAGTAGGAGTGTTTTAAATGGACAAAGCTTTATAACTTTAGTGTTATCTTACTTAGCTAATTCGTTAGCTAACACTTGTTTCTTGAAATGTGGTTCCCTCAGGTTTAGCTTGAAGGATAGATGAGGCACGAAGAGCGAGGAGTGGGTAGATAGCTTGCTGATAACTTTAGCTACCCATAGATGCTACACCTCATTGGACCTTATTTACATTTTGTTATGTTACTGAATTTATGAAGTACTTTGTAGACGGTTGTTTTGTGTTGGGCAACCGTTGGGTTTTCATTTAGACATTTTAATGGTATTGCATGTAACACCAATAAATGCAGGAACCGAACTGTTTTTATCGGTTTTGAACTTTTAAAGTTTTCTTCCGCATCTTTTAACACCGTTAGGTGGAAATTTTTGAAAACCCATGTTTTTAAATGTCGGGTGTTACACCTAACCTACATGGACCCAGTTTATGTGGGTACCTAAAACCATATTTCCTGATTTTACAGGAATACCTTATCTGTGTCTGGTATGTCGACTCCGGATGTTCTAGACACATGACTGGTAATAAATCTTTGCTCAAGAACTTTGTTAAACGGTTTATGGGAACTGTGAGATTTGGAAATGATCATATCGCTCCTATTCTTGGCTATGGTGATATTGTCCAAAATAGTATAACCATTAAACATGTCAACTATGTTGAAGGATTGGGTCATAATCTTTTCAGTGTCGGCCAATTTTGTGATAATGATCTTCAAGTGCTTTTTAGAAGATATGAATGTAAAGTTCAAACTGAAGAAGGTGTTGATATTCTCACTGGTTCCAGAGATAATAACTTGTTTACCATTGACCTCAACAATCTACCGACTCCTTCTTCTGATATCTGTCTTCTCTCAAAAGCATCAGCTCAGAATTCTTGGTTATGGCATCGTCGTCTCTCCCATCTTAACTTTCAAACAATTAATGCTCTTGTTGATAAACAACTTGTTGACGGTCTTCCTGATTTCAAATATGAAAGTGATCACGTTTGTCCTGCTTGTGCAATTGGAAAGCTAAAGAAAGCTTCTCACAGACCAAAGAAACACCTCAGTACTGAATGTCCTTTACATCTTCTTCATATGGATCTGTGTGGTCCAATGCGTGTTCAAAGCATTCATGGAAAACATTACATTCTTGTCATTGTTGATGATTACTCTCGCTATACTTAGGTATACTTTTTTCGTGAAAAGAGTGATGCTCCACAAGTGATTATCAATTTCATCAAAAAGACCCAAGTGAATCTCCAATCCACTGTTCGTATTGTTCGATCTGACAATGGTACAGAATTCAAGAATGCTACTCTTGACTCTTACTTCACCTCCGTGGGTATTTCTCAACAATTCTCCGCTGCTCGAACACCTCAACAAAATGGAGTAGTTGAAAGGAGAAATCGTACTCTTGTTGAAGCAGCTCGTACTATGCTTGCTTATTCTAAGTTGCCTCCAAATCTATGGGCTGAAGCTGTTGCCACTGCTTGCTTTACTCAGAACAGATCCATCATCAACAAGAGGTTTGACAAAACTCCATATGAAGTGATTAACAAGAGAAAGCCCAATGTGAACTTCCTACATATATTTGGATGTGTATGCTATGTTCTCAATGATCGTGATAATCTAGGCAAGTTTGAACCTAAAGGTGATGAGGCCTACTTCATTGGTTACTCAAGAGAATCTATTGCCTATCGTGTTTATATCCGTCGAACGAAGAAAATTGTAGAGAGTATGAATGTTAAATTTGATGAACTCTCTGGAATGGTTCTTGAACACCACAGTTCAAGACCCGATCTTCAATGTCCACAAACTTCCGCACCAAAGACTATCTCTGCAAATAATCCGATTTTCTCTACACCAACCACTGAAAAATTAGATATCTTGTTTGAAGAAGTTTATCGTGATCATTCACCTGCTTTGGAACCACCTTTGGCTGCACCTGAAAATTCATCTTCCAATATCTCTCAGTCTGAGAGCTCGTCTTATGATAAACAAAGTTTATCTTCCACATCGTCTCCCAATTATTCAAAACTTCTCTGCTTTAATGGTTCAAAACTTTGAAATGAGTATGATGGGTGAACTAAACTTTTTCCTTGGTTTACAAGTCAAACAATTGTCAAATGGTATTTTTATCTGTCAAAATAAATACATTCTTGACATGTTGAAAAAGTTTGATATGCTTAACTGTCAACCCATTGGTACACCCATGGAAACTCGAACCAAAATCCATGTTGATCTTAATGGTAAACCATACAATCAGAAACTTTACCGCAGTATGATAGGATCGCTTATGTATTTGACTGCTAGTCGCCCGGACATTATGTTTGCTACATGCATGTGTGCTAGATTTCAAGCTAACCCTATGGAAAGTCATGCTCAAGCAGTTAAGAGAATTTTCGGTATCTCAAGGGCACTATAAACCTTGGTTAATGGTATCGGAAAGATACCGGTTTCGAACTAACTGCCTACTCAGATGCAGACCATGCATGTTGTAAGTTAGATCGCAAAAGTACTTCCGGAAGTGTGCAGTTCCTTGGAGATAAGTTAGTTGGTTGGTCTTCAACGAAACAAAATTGTGTTTCCACGTCCACAGCAGAAGCTGAATATGTAGCAGCTGCTAGTTGCTGCTCTCAAGTGCCGTGGATGATTGGATGAAGACTCAACTCTCTGACTATGGCTTTAAGTATGACAGAATTCCCATTTACCGCGACTCTAAAAGTGCCATTGCAATCTCTTGCAATCCTGTTCAACATACCAAGACAAAGCACATCGATGTAAGGTACCACTTCATCAAAGATCATGTTGAAAAAGGTAACATCGAACTTTACTTTGTCCCAACTGACTACCAACTTGCAGATCTCTTTACAAAACCTTTGGATGAACAAAGGTTTAATTTTCTGAAAACCAAGTTGGGTATGCTTGATCTACAAACTTGATTGCTTATTTTGCCATGTATTCTATGTTTATTTTCTTGGTCAAACAATTGATGTGTGCTTATTTGCTTTTACATGCAATGTTTGAGGGGGAGAACAAGGGTAGAATGCATGCTTATAGGGGGAGTTTGTATATATCTTATTTTTCCTTAATTTTGTCCTTCGTCAATATTTTTGCTTTCAAATTTTTCTATCTTTAAAACTTAAAAAATTTTCTAAGTCCTTAAACCTTTCCCTTAAAAACCTCTTTCCTTAAAATTTTCCTTAAAAAAAAAAAAAAGGTAGTTAAAAACCGGTATTGACCACTATAAATACCCCCAAAAGTCCATATTCGTTTACCCATTTTAGTTTTTCAAATAATCCATATTCTATTCAAATACCGGTTTTCTCTCAAAATTTACCGGCTTTCACTTTTTCTTACTTGCCGGCTTTCATCTTCAAACCAAAACCGACATTAGTATATATATTCTTCATTTACCGGCTTTCAGGTAACCTTAACTAATACCGGTTTTCATTCTTTCCTTCCTTTTTACCTGTTTTCATTGTCTTAATTTTATCTTTATCTTTCTTTCTTATTTTCTTCTAGGGGTGATTTATACTTTGTTTATTTGCTTCCATTCCCTTTTTATTACCATCTTTTCAGGTATAAAATCTCATTTCTATTTGCATCAATTCATCCTTAATTATGCTTACTTGCTTAAATTGCTCTTTATGTTTTGATTGGTATATGATACTGTATGCTTGTATATTCTTGAGTTTGAATTGATTGAATGTTGATTTTGTGATGTTCTGTGCTTAAAAGTTTTCTGGTTCAAATACAAGTGCATCGATACCGGTTTTACAACCTGGTATCTTGATGCTTTGTAATACCGGTTTTGAAAACCGGTATTTGTTCTTCATACTTCGTTTTTCTTAAAAGGCACCATGCCAAATTTTTCTTAACTAATACCGGTTTTCCCAAACTTTTTCCCTAAAATGAAAACCGGTATTCCTTCTTGTTTTCTTTCTTTCATGAAAACCGGTTTTACTTCACTAGACTTGAAAACCGGTTTTTCTTCTTCAAACACTTAGAAAATTTTTATTTCTTTTCAAATCTTCTTTGAATTTCAATTCACTTTCATATGGTTTGATTATGATAAAATCTTTCTTATACCAATTTTGTGTGCTTAATTGAGTCACTTATTTTTGAACTACTCCATGTTCATTAATCTCTCCGGCATCACAAACATTTGTCCCTATATTCCTTGTGATTATATTGTTTCTTTTGATTCATAATTTCGTGCAAGTAATTTCAGTGAGATGCACAGCATTGAACGCCTTGATGTACTGCTCGTGTAGTCTCACATGAAACACTTTGCACGATCTTTTGAACAATCTTTCATGCAAATTGCTTTCCTGTTCAAACTTACTTAGTTTCTAACTCTCAGTTTCCTTAGGATGCAAGGTATCGAACGCCTTGATGTACTACCTTTGCAGTCCTTTGGAAAATGATTGTTAGATCACTGTTTATTTTTCTTAAATAACTTAAATTAGTTTTTCATGATCCTACATCGGTTTTCCCTAAGAAGCAAGGTATCGAACGCCTTGTTGTACTGCCTTCGCATCTTCTGTGAAAAACGGTGTACGATTAAACTTTTTGAGTAAATTAACCCTGGAACAATGTTTCCAATTCTCTTACTTGTTAATTACAGAATAGACTTTCTCAGAGACGGTTGTACCGATGATATGGCAAACAATTTCGAACTCATGATCCCATTCCTGTGTCAACACAATATTATACCACTCATGCTTTCATATCACCCCTTGTTTCCCGTCTTCACAAATACAACAACCGGTATTAAAGAAGAATTGTTGTTCCAACTGTGGCGCTCCATTCAGTATGTAAACCCAAGAGGAAGAAATAATACTCCATATTTTCAATTCCAACTCCTCACAAATTCTGAAACACCTCTTACTGTCACCTTTACTCTGGAGAACTTCCGATCCATTATTGGATTCCCTGCAGCAAATACTCGTGCTGGCGCCACAGAATTTGAAGCCACTTCATCTACTCAAGAAATGCTTCAAAGAGTCAGAGCTCTTGGCTATGATGGCCCTCTCAATGCCTTAAAAGATTTCAGGAAAAAGAATTTGCACTCTCTATGGAACGCTCTCTCTTCCATCATCAACTATTGTTTGTCTCCATCAAGAAAAGGCCAAGAAGCAATCACATCTCATACTTTGACATATTTGTATGGCATCGCTTATGACGTTCATCTTGATTTTGCTGCTGTTGCTTGGGATCATTTGGTTTTAAATGTCAGAGGAAAGTTTAATGCAACAAAGAAATATATTCCCTTCATTCGTTTCCTCACACTCATTCTCCAACATACTCTCAACACTAATGAAAATATTCGAAGATTTCCAAGATCCCACAGAATTCATATTCCACGTTATGGAGCTGTCTACGCCGACTCTGGCATCGAAACATGTAACTCCTATGCCAATTCCTACTTCTCTGCTCCGTTCGGTGCCTTTTGAACATGACGACTATAGGAATTACAGAGTGCGTATAGACATGGCTATGGCAGCTGAAAACCGACAGTTGCCTACCGCAGCCGTGCATAGGTCGCCTCGTGAGGGTCATACGTGTAGGAGAAAAAGATTTGAGGGGTTAGAAGGAGAAGTCGAGGCACCGAGCTCATCATCTGCACCATCCACTTCTGTTGCACCATCAACTTCTGTTGCACCTTCTTCATCTACTTCCGAACCTCCAAGAAAGAAACACAAATCCCGCCATCACTCAAAATCAAAATCAAAATCATCCTCTCAAACATCTTCTTCATCACAAATTCCACAATCAACTTCTTCTAAAACACTTGCTTCCCCATCTTCTTCATCTTCACCGCTAATTGTCAAAAGAAAGTTGAAGAAAACCAAACGTTTACATGTTCGAACTCCTCTTCAACCTATTCCTGAAGATATCCATGAAGATGTTCAACCTGAACATCATGATGATCTTTTTGATATTCCGGAGGAACAAGGTGGTCCTGAGGGAGGGGTTGAAAAACACATTGGAGAGGATGTGAGGTCAGGGCTAGGAATAGGGCATAAAGAAAACATTGGCCCTTCGACAGATGAACCCACTTTTCGCCGAGATGCAACCCCTAGGTTAGAAGTCGAGGCCTCCCCACCCTCGCAAGTTGAAACCTCTGCACGCCACTCTGGATCCTCTCTACAAGATTCAATTTCATTCTTGCACCTTACACGAGCACCAACCGCATCCACTATCGTTCCCTCATTCGGAGGATGACGATATTGAAGTCGAGGAGACATCTGCCCCTCTCCCAACTTTTCCTTCTAACACAATTGAGTCTAGTTCCCCTAGGTCACTAGATACTGAGCACGCACATCCTTTGGATGCTGCCAGAACAGACTTAGTGTGGTTGGATATCCATCCATCACGAGGAACGTCTGGAAGACCTGGATCTGCTTTCCTCAAACAGGCATTTCTACCAGGCACTGATGAGCAAAGCTTCGAGGAAGTTCGGTTCGCCTTACTTTTTCCTAGCTCACCTCTCAGTTCAACGGGCAATCTTGGAGATCCCGGAAGTCCCACCAACCGTAACATTGTGTTATGCATTCGTGCAAAACCAATTCGTTACGCCACAACTGATGTTGAAGCCTCGCTTCGTCAACCATCAAGAAGCCCTGTTGGTCCTCAACCTTTAGGCCGCACTGTAAACCTTACGGAGCCTAAAGTTGACAACGACATCTACGTAGGACTTACCTTCTTCTCTTATTCAACCATCACCTAATACACAGGCCGAAGAGCTCCGTAAGCAAAAAGGCAAAGTCGTAGCCCCCCCTGAATCTCCTCAAAGTGATAGCCCTCCTGCAGCCACTGAACGTCTAGCCCTGAAATATAATCAAGAAGAGCGTGAAACAATTATGCAATTACATGCTGCAAATCTCCTTTTCACAACGTCTACACAAATTTCTGTACCCCGACCACCTCCAATCACTGCTCACAACTCACCTCCACCTTCTTCATCTGATCGTCTTGTCCTTGAATCAGATCCTATCTATCGTGCCTCTGTAATACAACAACTAGCCGACCAACACCTTCAAAAGTCTCTTCTCAATGTCGCCGCACAACAACCACCATCACCATCTCATTCCTCATCATCTTCTTCTTCTTCCTCAAATAATAATTCTGATAATGCATCTGCACACAACTCTTCCTCACCAAACAGATCCAGACTCGAGGAACTTTATAATGATCTCTATGCCACTCTCCTGGCTCTGGAAGATCAAACCGACTCTTTTGATAAAGCCATTCTTGCCTCCCTTCAAGCCCGGTTTGATCATCAGCACAAACTGAATGAAATAAAGCAGCAAGCAGCTCAAGATAAATTTCTAGCCGATGCACAGCTAGAAGCGGCTCAGAAACGTATTACTGAACTTGAAGCTACTTGCCGACAAGCAGCTGTTATCAATCAAAGGCGTGATGATCAGGATCAACACGAGGGGGTGAACATGGATGAAGATGTGGCTGAAGTTAGAGCAAGTGCTGCTACTGAGGTTATTAGAGATACAGATGTTGGTGATGATGCACAATCGCGAGATCCTCCTCAAGATGTTGATATAGTAGAGCATACTGAAGAAGTTCATGTAGATGAGTCTGTGGTTCGAGCTAGTATTGCAACAGAAGTTGTTAGAGATTCGGATATTCGTGATGATGCTCAGTCTAAAGGCTTACATCTTGATCCTTCGATTATTGGAGAAGACTTTGATGATGTTGATTTTCATGATAATGATCCGAATGCTGATAATGGTTCTGATGATGATGATAATGATTTCCCTGGTTTTGATACCTATTGATGTGATTAATTATATACATATTTCCCGCATAGTTTTTTGGCCGTTTTGTGCTTGTTTATAGTCATTTTGCACGTATTTGTGGTTCTTTATGGTATGTGCTAGTGCTTTCAGGTTTTTAGCAGGTACATTGCATGAAAATGACATGAAACGGTGATTTGAAGGTTTACTTAAGCTTACGGTTGTTTGCAAGAAGATTGGGAGGAAGAAATAAGTTTAAAAGAATCTGGAAGTCAATACCGTGGTGTATACCGTGGTGTGTATCGGAGATATCGCTGGGTAGTTCAGCTTTGACTTTTCAAGACTTATAAATACCAAGTTAAAACCCTAACCGAACTTACAATTCTTTCCAACCGATTTTCACCTACCTTGAAGGGGTTTTTCATCTGGTTAACACCTTTGAAGATCAAGAATTCGATTGGAGATTTATTTCATTATCAATTACAATTCTTAATCATTCTTGGATTGATTTCAACATTCGGTACATTATGTCTTCATATATTATTGATTGTTCTTATCTTTTCATAATGAGAGGCTAAATCTCTCAGCACCTACTTGGATAGTGAACATGTCATAGGGTTGTTTGATGTTACTTGCAATTGTTGAACAAGATTTATATGTTTAATCGAAGATCCGCATTTATTTGAGTTTAAATATTGTTTTTATCTTTTATATTTATTGATTGATAATTGTAATTAGAAGTTCGAGAGAAATCTATGTCATTGTCAATTGGTTTATGAAACGGTTAATCGGTCTTTAATTAATCTAAAGTCTTTTGGAAGTTCGTGTTTATAAATTTTATTACTCGATTTCACACATCACCTATCCAGATGTTCTACAACCAATTCCCGCTCTCAACCGAATGAACTTCGATAACCTTATCCATCACCTCGCAAATTCCCATCTCCACCAAATCACCAGGCCTTCTAATAATCAAGTCAATGATGGATGCTTCAAAAGAAACATTGAGAAAAGCATTGATTATCTCAAGCTACCATCAAGACTTTTCAAAGCCACAAAATTCCTTGAAGAAAAAGCCTTCAGAATCTTCTCTGAGAAACAAGATCTGATCAAGATTGATATTGACGAAATAAGGGCAAGACGTGCTTATGATCATGATCATTAGAGAGCAAAGTATTTGAAAGATCTCATTGAAGCTAGAAGTCACAAGATTCATAAGACTTGGAAAGATCAGTTCAAGCTAAAGATCATTGAAGTCATTAGCTTTCATTTCAAAGAATGGCGTGATGCAGGCTTTGCAAGAAGACCGGGGTTGATGTGGTTTGTAGTCAAAAGAGAAGACAATCGAAAATATGTGATCAGTGAAGCCAGATTCTATCTCCTTTCGGCTGATGATCTAATATTCCTACTCAATCACTTCGCCAGCAAACTCATTCAACAAGATCCCGAAAACCAAGAAGCTTACTATGCAATAAAGAGATATATGGATAGTCTTATTCTAAGCCAAACACAAAAAGACTTCCAGCTTGGGATTGAGAAGAAAAGGAAGAAGATTAATCTAACCGTGCCCAACCAAAGAATCCAAGGTGTGAACCTAGAAAACTTCAACACCGGTACTATTTTTGATAATCCCCGAGGGTTTGTGTTTGTAAGTGATCAGGGGCATAAGATATTCATAAGACTCGACGAACTCTCCAAATATTCTGATGGAACGTTGTTACAATGCCAGAATGTGTTCGAAAGTCTGTATGAGTTCGAAGAGTCAAAAAAGAAAAGAAAATATTGATGAGAGTGATTACTAAGATTAAAGGAAAGCTGAGTCACAGGGAAAGATCCAGACTAATCTTGAAAGCTCCATTGCCAAAAGAACGTCCTGGTGTAATTCATATTCCAGAAGGCACTTGGGTCAGATACTCTCCTAATCATGAATTCGGGCCCCACAACATTCCTCCAGTAAACTTTGCCGATAACATCATTGAACCACCAAACCACCCATCTGATCCAAAGTTTCATTTTATTCCCAAACGGTATTGGAGAGAAAAGTACAGTGAATACAAGAAGCGAGCCTTCAAAGACCAATCCGTTCAACAATCCAAACCCGAATCATCCACAAAGAAAAGAAACCGAAGGCAAAAGAAAAACAAGAAAGCCGAACGATGACCTTCAACAAAACAACACTAAAGGGGGAGATTGTTAACTTTATTATTTAGTTAGTGCTTGTTTTGTTATTTTGTAATAGTTAAATCCTTTTGATTAAATGTGGAGAGGCCTTAGTGTAATTAAGGAAGGATCTAATTGTAATTAAGTTTGGGTATAAATACCCCTCCATCACAACCTTTGTAAGCTTACTTTCCATTTTCCCATTTTCTTTCTCTCTCACACACGTAAACTTGAATTGTTAATCTAGCATTGTTCACACATGTAGAAAAAAAAATAGCTAAGAAAGACGTCTTAATCATCTATAGTGAGACACTGGGATCTATACAACTGTGATCCAATTAATTTAACAACATAAAGTCAAGAAAGCGTAAACGAGGGAAACCATTTCCATGTTTTGATGTCATTTATCATTTATAAAACCATTTTTAAGCTTCTTATCATAAGTATGTTTCTCTTCTGAATCGCACCTTGTGACAATAATAATCAAACTTAACCAAATGTAATTTCAATTGGAAATGCTGAAACTGACCAAATCCAATTTTGAGCTCATAAGTTTGAAATTATTTCTAGATCATAACCAAAAAAGGTGTGCACTTGGCTTAGTTATTGGTCAAAGATTATAAAGTATACGTATTTTTAGAAACTAGAGGGATACACATGTAATGTGACGACGTTGGTAGCGGTGACTGGTGGTGATGGCGACGAGTGGTGGCAGTAATTGTTGGTGATGGTGCACCGGAGTGGTGTAGCTAATTAGCGAAAACATATTAAAAGATAGAAGGGTTCCCGCGCAATGTTGCGGTGGTGGTGGCGACAATGTGATAGTTGCGACGACGGATGGTGTCGGTGGCGACAAGTAGTGTAGTTATTGATGTATGGAGGAATGTATATCTATTATACTATAAAGTTGATGGCTTGATGTTTTTTGACACTTCAAAATTTATGATCCTATTCAATACATGCTATTAAGGAGATTGTTAATTTAAAATTATTATATGTATGGTTGTGTATATGTATAATGTATTGCTTAATTCCGTAAAATTAAGTATATGTATATTATGTAGGCATAAATGTGTTATAGGCATGTGAATGAGGTCATTAAAAAGATATAGTTTTGTGTAATAATATAGGTAGATAATAATCTGTACATTGATTGTGTTGTTACAATAATCAAGTTTTAATGACAGGTATAGTTTTGTGTAACATATGTATATATATCTTCCATAAAAAACCTTTTATATACGTAATTTTATATATATATATGTACTTGTAAGTATATATGTATGTATAAAAGATTTATATAAATCAAGTATATATAAATATATATATATATATATATATATATAATAATATATATTTATATATATATATATATATATATATATATATATATATATATATATATATATATATATATATATATATATATATATATATATATATATATATATATATATATATATATATATATATATATATATATATATATATATATATATATATATATATATATATATATATATATATATATATATATATATATATATATATATATATATATATATATATATATATATATATATATATATATATATATATATATATATATATATATATATATATATATATATATATATATATATATATATATATATATATATATATATATATATATATATATATATATATATATATATATATATATATATATATATATATATATATATATATATATATATATATATATATATATATTGTAGATATAGTCATGGCACAACTATCTTCTTATTATATATATATACAGCCGTTGGTTGTTATGAGTGTACACAAGGTTTAGTTCTTTTGATCCATACATATTTTTTTACATGGCAAAGCAGTTACAGATTCGAACAAAACTAACTAATCAGGGAATGTATTTGGATGAAATACGACCAGGTTCTGTTGCTCCATTTGTTGCAATGGTTTCGCGGAAATGGGATGTTCATAATACCAGTGGGACGTATATGAGTACCGATTTTATTCTTTCTGATGAGAAGGTGAAGTAAATATCCTTTTTTGAATTTTTTTTCTGGCCGCTTACGGCTTTTAATTGATGATTCTTGACAATCATGTTTTTGTTTTGCAGGCAAATTTGATGCACTGTTTCTCAAGCCATAACAAATCTTACAAATTTGTAGATATGCAAGAAGGATCATTGTATTTGTTTAAACGATACAAGGTCCATTCTAATCGGAAAAATTTTAGAATTTTGCAGGATGGTGTGTATATGCTTGAGTTTGATGGTAATACATCTGTGGCAAAGGCCTCTGGGGATGTTAGTCGTTATGTTCGCTATCCGTTTCAGTTTTCTTCATTTGAGCAACTGGCCCCAACTAACAATCAATATGTAGTTGGTATGTATTTCCAGTTTTTAAGATAGATATGTATTACGTAGTTGTCAAGGTTTTCGTGTTTTTGTGTGCATATATGTATATCTGTGTATCATCGTAGAAATAGGCCTCATAGATAATATTTACATGTTTTGATTGGTTTGGTCATAACAATTGAAGGATACATGGTATAAATGAAACATAGATACATGGTATAAATGAAACGTGGATAATAGGACCTGCTTTGTTAATCATAGAGTTGATTAGTTAAAAGCTTAGGATAAATGGTATAAATGAAATATGTTTAGTAGTCTGGGTTGGTTAATGACATTGTTAAATAATACAGTAATAGTTTGCAATATTACATGTATTAAAAGCAATAATAATACTTCCCACTATTACATGTATTAGAAGCAATATGTATAAATGCATAAAATTATGTTAGGTACAGTAATAACCAATGTGTGTTATCATAGTTTACAGTGGTTGATTTGGAGGGTTAACCTGTTCTAATGTTGCAGACTTGATGGGTTATGTGACATGTGTTGGAGATGTGTTGACGAAATCCAATGGTGCGACAACGGTGGAGTTCAATTTCACAAATGAACGTGGGCGGCAGATTCGTGTTACTTTGTGGGGGAAATTAGGCAAGCACATGATAAAGAAGAAGTTAGAAAACCCCGGTCCCTATGCCCTGATTCTTACTGCAATGAGTTCCAAAATATATCTTGGTAAATTTGTTGCATTGTTCATGTATGTAAATACCCGTGTAGTCTATGTAAATTCTCTAATTATGGCTACGCTGCAGGTGAACTTGGTGTGTCGAGTTCATCCTCGACCCAACTGCTTGATACCGATGATATACCTGCGTTGCAACAGTTCAAGGCTGCCCTCAGGTTAGTGCTGGTGTCTGTTCCCATATTATTGCTATTGATTTACATTTTTGGGTATTTATTTTTCCCCTTTGATCTTTTCAGTGGTAGGGACTTGACCCAAATCAGCGTGACCAGTGTTAAAACCATTCCCCAGGTTACCACACTAGCGGAGTTGTTGGAATGGGGCCGTATGAAGGCGGATGCCCCCAATGATGAAGACGGGGTTTGTATTCTATTATGCAATTTTTAATACTTTTTGTTCATGTCTGTTGTGTCGAGGATGAATTGTTCGTTAACATGTTTTTTCCCATGCAGAATGTAGTGTTTACCAATTCAGTGGAGATTATTGGCGTCCGAACAAGTAGTGGGTGGTACTTGGTTACTTGCAACTCCGGCAGGTGCCTAAAGGGGCTGACCAGGGAAGACGGTGGTTTCAAATGTGAGGGGTGTAACAAGACTGTGTTATACCCCCGCTTCAGGTTAGTATGATCATTGTATACACATTTTAGATTAGTTGTACTGTTTCTGGCTTTCAAAAAAATTGGCCTCATTTTCATGTTGAACAATGAATTGTGGTGTTGATCTGATTCTCTGTCGCTGAGTATTTCTATTTCCTATTATCAATGATAGATTCAAGCTGCAGCTAGATATTAGGGATGAATCTGCGTCAACTGTTGTGGTTTTGTTTGATCATCCTGCTGAAAGACTGCTGAACCGGACAGCAAAGTCAATGATGGAAGAAGAACTACAGGTATACAACCAAGTCTTTTGGTTCATTGGTCTGATGATGTTTGTTTGAATCTTGAGTTTCTTTTTTGACTTCTCAAATTACACAACCAAGTCTTTTGGTTCATTGGTCTGATGATGTTTGTTTGAATCTTGAGTTTCTTTTTTGACTTCTCAAATTACACAACCATTTCAGGATGGTACAAGGGATGATGATGTTTTTTAATGACAGGTATAGTTTTGTGTAACATATGTATATATATCTTCCATAAAAAACCTTTTACCCCTTTACCCAACCCTAAACAAAAAACCCCCTTTTATTTCTTCCATCTAATCTAAAAGGGAAAAAAAGCCTTTTATTTCTTCTGTTCTCCTAACCCTAAACAAAAAACCCCCTTTTATTTTTCTTCCATCTAATCTAACGATAATCACGAATTAAGCAGAGGAAGAATGAAAAGTCAGCAATCAATTTTCAATCATCTTAATGAATGTAAACAATAAAGAAGGTAGTCGAAAAAGCAATAAACTGCGAGACCAACAACCAACACCTACAAACCATATGTTGTTTAGAGATTAAAGGTACCTTCCCTTTTTGGTCTTGCCCATTTTGTTTTGGCTCGAATTCAAAGAGAATGATTAATTCACAATTCATTTGGTTTATTTCTGACGACCCACTCTCTCTCAAACCCTAATCCCCCTATCATAAAAGGTTCATTTTCGACACAAATTAATGATCACATTAATAATATCCTTTATGAATCCCCGGTTGTAACTGATGTCAATTGTAGATGGATAGTCATGGCACAACCTCTTCTTATTGTATATATATATATATATACAGCCGTTGGTTGTTATGAGTGTACACAAGGTTTAGTTCTTTTGATCCATACATATTTTTTTACATGGCAAAGCAGTTACAGATTCGAACAAAACTAACTAATCAGGGAATGTATTTGGATGAAATACGACCAGGTTCTGTTGCTCCATTTGTTGCAATGGTTTCGCGGAAATGGGATGTTCATAATACCAGTGGGACGTATATGAGTACCGATTTTATTCTTTCTGATGAGAAGGTGAAGTAAATATCCTTTTTTGAATTTTTTTTCTGGCCGCTTACGGCTTTTAATTGATGATTCTTGACAATCATGTTTTTGTTTTGCAGGCAAATTTGATGCACTGTTTCTCAAGCCATAACAAATCTTACAAATTTGTAGATATGCAAGAAGGATCATTGTATTTGTTTAAACGATACAAGGTCCATTCTAATCGGAAAAATTTTAGAATTTTGCAGGATGGTGTGTATATGCTTGAGTTTGATGGTAATACATCTGTGGCAAAGGCCTCTGGGGATGTTAGTCGTTATGTTCGCTATCCGTTTCAGTTTTCTTCATTTGAGCAACTGGCCCCAACTAACAATCAATATGTAGTTGGTATGTATTTCCAGTTTTTAAGATAGATATGTATTACGTAGTTGTCAAGGTTTTCGTGTTTTTGTGTGCATATATGTATATCTGTGTATCATCGTAGAAATAGGCCTCATAGATAATATTTACATGTTTTAAAAGCAATAATAATACTTCCCACTATTACATGTATTAAAAGCAATAATAATACTTCCCACTATTACATGTATTAAAGCAATAATAATAGTTTGCAATATTACATGTATTAAAAGCAATAATAATACTTCACTATTACATGTATTAAAAGCAATAATAATACTTCACTATTACATGTATTAAAAGCAATAATAATACTTCCCACTATTACATGTATTAAAGCAATAATAATAGTTTGCAATATTACATGTATTAAAAGCAATACATAATAGTTTGCAATATTACATGTATTAAAAGCAGTAATAATAGTTGCAATATTACATGTATTAAAAGCAATAATAATACTTCCCACTATTACATGTATTAGAAGCAATATGTATAAATGCATAAAATTATGTTAGGTACAGTAATAACCAATGTGTGTTATCATAGTTTACAGTGGTTGATTTGGAGGGTTAACCTGTTCTAATGTTGCAGACTTGATGGGTTATGTGACATGTGTTGGAGATGTGTTGACGAAATCCAATGGTGCGACAACGGTGGAGTTCAATTTCACAAATGAACGTGGGCGGCAGATTCGTGTTACTTTGTGGGGGAAATTAGGCAAGCACATGATAAAGAAGAAGTTAGAAAACCCCGGTCCCTATGCCCTGATTCTTACTGCAATGAGTTCCAAAATATATCTTGGTAAATTTGTTGCATTGTTCATGTATGTAAATACCCGTGTAGTCTATGTAAATTCTCTAATTATGGCTACGCTGCAGGTGAACTTGGTGTGTCGAGTTCATCCTCGACCCAACTGCTTGATACCGATGATATACCTGCGTTGCAACAGTTCAAGGCTGCCCTCAGGTTAGTGCTGGTGTCTGTTCCCATATTATTGCTATTGATTTACATTTTTGGGTATTTATTTTTCCCCTTTGATCTTTTCAGTGGTAGGGACTTGACCCAAATCAGCGTGACCAGTGTTAAAACCATTCCCCAGGTTACCACACTAGCGGAGTTGTTGGAATGGGGCCGTATGAAGGCGGATGCCCCCAATGATGAAGACGGGGTTTGTATTCTATTATGCAATTTTTAATACTTTTTGTTCATGTCTGTTGTGTCGAGGATGAATTGTTCGTTAACATGTTTTTTCCCATGCAGAATGTAGTGTTTACCAATTCAGTGGAGATTATTGGCGTCCGAACAAGTAGTGGGTGGTACTTGGTTACTTGCAACTCCGGCAGGTGCCTAAAGGGGCTGACCAGGGAAGACGGTGGTTTCAAATGTGAGGGGTGTAACAAGACTGTGTTATACCCCCGCTTCAGGTTAGTATGATCATTGTATACACATTTTAGATTAGTTGTACTGTTTCTGGCTTTCAAAAAAATTGGCCTCATTTTCATGTTGAACAATGAATTGTGGTGTTGATCTGATTCTCTGTCGCTGAGTATTTCTATTTCCTATTATCAATGATAGATTCAAGCTGCAGCTAGATATTAGGGATGAATCTGCGTCAACTGTTGTGGTTTTGTTTGATCATCCTGCTGAAAGACTGCTGAACCGGACAGCAAAGTCAATGATGGAAGAAGAACTACAGGTATACAACCAAGTCTTTTGGTTCATTGGTCTGATGATGTTTGTTTGAATCTTGAGTTTCTTTTTTGACTTCTCAAATTACACAACCATTTCAGGATGGTACAAGGGATGATGTCCTACCGCCTGTTTTGCAAAACTTGATTGGTTCAAGACACACATTTGAGATAAAAGGCCACACATACTACCGTTCTGGAACTTATGAAGCATTTAACTGTTCTGAGGTTATTTTACCTGTGCCAGATCCTAAGCTGTTGGAAGCCGGCGGTAGCCAACACCCTGCATCTAAGTTGATTTGTGAACCGTCATCCAACACTCCTAAAGACTCTATACTTGTAGTGACTCCCTTGAAAAAAAGTGAACCAAAGAAACGCAAAGCGTAAGTATTTGTATGTGATATTCTCATGATGACGTGCATGTATTATTGCTTACATATAGTACATCTGGTGAATGATTTCAGGCATGTGAACGACTCTGAACCATTGGCTACAACTGCTGAGAAAAATAAAGCAATACTGGTTCTGGATGGGGTTGGTGATACAAAGAGGTAGAGGAAAGAAAATATATTATATTATGCAATTTTTAATACTTTTTGTTCATGTCTGTTGTGTCGAGGATGAATTGTTCGTTAACATGTTTTTTCCCATGCAGAATGTAGTGTTTACCAATTCAGTGGAGATTATTGGCGTCCGAACAAGTAGTGGGTGGTACTTGGTTACTTGCAACTCCGGCAGGTGCCTAAAGGGGCTGACCAGGGAAGACGGTGGTTTCAAATGTGAGGGGTGTAACAAGACTGTGTTATACCCCCGCTTCAGGTTAGTATGATCATTGTATACACATTTTAGATTAGTTGTACTGTTTCTGGCTTTCAAAAAAATTGGCCTCATTTTCATGTTGAACAATGAATTGTGGTGTTGATCTGATTCTCTGTCGCTGAGTATTTCTATTATTTTTTTTTTTTTTTTTTTTTTTTTTTTTTTTTTTTTTTTTTTTTTTTTTTTTTTTTTTTTTTTTTTTTTTTTTTTTTTTTTTTTTTTTTTTTTTTTTTTTTTTTTTTTTTTTTTTTTTTTTTTTTTTTTTTTTTTTTTTTTTTTTTTTTTTTTTTTTTTTTTTTTTTTTTTTTTTTTTTTTTTTTTTTTTTTTTTTTTTTTTTTTTTTTTTTTTTTTTTTTTTTTTTTTTTTTTTTTTTTTTTTTTTTTTTTTTTTTTTTTTTTTTTTTTTTTTTTTTTTTTTTTTTTTTTTTTTTTTTTTTTTTTTTTTTTTTTTTTTTTTTTTTTTTTTTTTTTTTTTTTTTTTTTTTTTTTTTTTTTTTTTTTTTTTTTTTTTTTTTTTTTTTTTTTTTTTTTTTTTTTTTTTTTTTTTTTTTTTTTTTTTTTTTTTTTTTTTTTTTTTTTTTTTTTTTTTTTTTTTTTTTTTTTTTTTTTTTTTTTTTTTTTTTTTTTTTTTTTTTTTTTTTTTTTTTTTTTTTTTTTTTTTTTTTTTTTTTTTTTTTTTTTTTTTTTTTTTTTTTTTTTTTTTTTTTTTTTTTTTTTTTTTTTTTTTTTTTTTTTTTTTTTTTTTTTTTTTTTTTTTTTTTTTTTTTTTTTTTTTTTTTTTTTTTTTTTTTTTTTTTTTTTTTTTTTTTTTTTTTTTTTTTTTTTTTTTTTTTTTTTTTTTTTTTTTTTTTTTTTTTTTTTTTTTTTTTTTTTTTTTTTTTTTTTTTTTTTTTTTTTTTTTTTTTTTTTTTTTTTTTTTTTTTTTTTTTTTTTTTTTTTTTTTTTTTTTTTTTTTTTTTTTTTTTTTTTTTTTTTTTTTTTTTTTTTTTTTTTTTTTTTTTTTTTTTTTTTTTTTTTTTTTTTTTTTTTTTTTTTTTTTTTTTTTTTTTTTTTTTTTTTTTTTTTTTTTTTTTTTTTTTTTTTTTTTTTTTTTTTTTTTTTTTTTTTTTTTTTTTTTTTTTTTTTTTTTTTTTTTTTTTTTTTTTTTTTTTTTTTTTTTTTTTTTTTTTTTTTTTTTTTTTTTTTTTTTTTTTTTTTTTTTTTTTTTTTTTTTTTTTTTTTTTTTTTTTTTTTTTTTTTTTTTTTTTTTTTTTTTTTTTTTTTTTTTTTTTTTTTTTTTTTTTTTTTTTTTTTTTTTTTTTTTTTTTTTTTTTTTTTTTTTTTTTTTTTTTTTTTTTTTTTTTTTTTTTTTTTTTTTTTTTTTTTTTTTTTTTCTTTTTTGTTTTTTTGTTTTCCTGTTATGTTTTTCCTTCAAATACCTTGCCATGTTTGGTTTTCAATAACATTCTTGGAGTTCTCTACCATGATAAACATTTGTTTCTAATATGTTGGTGCCATCATATGTTCCATGTTATTTTATTCGGCAGGTATGGACAATCGAATTCAACGTTTAGAGAAAGATTGTATAGTTGACCGATGATACACTTTGGACTTTTTATATATTAGTAAACCAATGCCATAGTTTTGGACTTTCAGATTAATGACATTGTTATATCATTCACATTAATGATCATTGTTTATCACTTCACATTAATGATCATTGTTTATCACTTCACATTAATGATCATTGTTTATCACTTCACATTAATCATTGTTTATCACTTCACATTAATGATCATTGTTTATCACTTCACATTAATGATCATTGTTTATCACTTCACATTAATCATTGTTTATCACTTCACATTAATGATCATTGTTTATCACTTCACATTAATGATCATTGTTTATCACTTCACATTAATGATCATTGTTTATCACTTCACATTAATGATCATTGTTTATCACTTCACATTAATGATCATTGTTTATCACTTCACATTAATGATCATTGTTTATCACTTCACATTAATGATCATTGTTTATCACTTCACATTAATGATCATTGTTTATCACTTCACATTAATGATCATTGTTTATCACTTCACATTAATGATCATTGTTTATCACTTCACATTAATGATCATTGTTTATCACTTCACATTAATGATCATTGTTTATCACTTCACATTAATGATCATTGTTTATCACTTCACATTAATCATTGTTTATCACTTCACATTAATGATCATTGTTTATCACTTCACATTAATGATCATTGTTTATCACTTCACATTAATGATCATTGTTTATCACTTCACATTCTTGCCTGTTCATGTCTCTTGAACGGCCTTCTGTTATTTATATCATTATTATTCAATCATAACAATGTTAACTTCAGAAATCATTTCCTTCATCTTCTCCACAATTCACTGAAATATAGAGAAGACCTTTAAATCAACAACAAATATTAGAAACGAAAATCAGTATTAACATGCACAAAGACAACATGGAACGTTCTGTCAAACATATTCCCTCTTTTCCAACCATGCTGGGGCATTCAATACAAACACAATCTGGTACAAATACCACCAAGTGTGGAAGAATTCAAACATTTTATGCACTGACAATAACTAACAATGAAATTGTAAATAGTGGTATGTAGCATATATTTAGCCTCATTTCAATTATCGTTAATATTGTTTTTTGTTCACCACTAAGATACTAAACCAGTTACCCAATGTACAGGGAGTTCAAAGGATGTTAATACTTTCCAAACACTAAGAGATAATGGCTCAATAAGTGTCCACAATTGTACAAATATAAGAAGTGATGGAAAGGTTCAAGCATATTCTGGCCTCAAATTAAATAACACTGATACGTATCCAGCTGAAAACAATCTTGAACTTTCAATAGATGTGCATCCCGGTCACTTTATTGCGCCTAACGGATGTCTACAAAGCTATTGGGTCCTGAAACTAACAAACAACAATTTCCAGCCACAGGTTATGCAAATACAAGGTAAGTTTTTTAACGTAATTGTAATAATTTAACAAGTTAATATGTGAAATTCTTTGATTATATTTTCAGGAAAGTATACGTGTTCACTTATATAATTACCAATAATTAGGCTCACCGCCAACCCCAGTCAACGATACGGAACAACTAGAGACACAACCCGGTCCAAGTAGCGTCTCTGCTACTGTGTTTAAAAAGGGTGTAAGCACTCGCAAAAGAAAACGACCTATTCAGGCTGTAACCAACCAAAAAACAAAAAAACCAGGTTATGTGTAAAAAATTAGGAATAATTTATTTGAGTATTTATAGTTGTATTATCAAATAAGGACAGTATGAAATGTTTATTTCAATTAAAAAATAATAACTTCAGTTAAATTATTAAAGTGCATATTCATTTAAATTGTGTCATTGTAATATTGATGTCCAGGTAAAAGCAAAGAAACCGATACTTCACATAATCAGGAAACGTCTACACATAAAAATACACGACCAGGTAAAAGCTAACTCCAAAAACCCGGAAATTCAAAAAAATATTTTAATGTGATAACAACAAGAGTATATCATATCATGTACAATGATCCACAATTCTAATATTAATTGGTTTGCAGGGGTAAAGAAGAGGACCCGCCAAAATTCAGGTTTCACATCATCTGGTAAAAACATACATATCAATGCAGATTTTTTCCCTCATTATTATATCAAACATTCCATGTAATAAATCTTTGTAAAACCTCAAAAATTGAACATACAACATTATATGAGAAACTAAACAACTTCATTCTACAATTGAAGGTGTCCGGGTAACGTATCTTGATCTTGGGCCACCCACCCACATATGTAATAACTGTAACGCATTAATGTGGTGTGAAGAAAGGTGCAAAAATACAAAGCTGGCAGGAAACCCTACATTTGCAACATGTTGTCAGGAAGGAAAGGTTTTGTTACCAAAACTACTGGATGCTCCGGAACCCCTGAAAAGGCTGCTAGATTATGATCAACCTGGATCATCAAAATTCAAAGATGATATTAGGACTTACAATAACATGTTCTCTTTCACGTCTTTTGGTGCAAAAATAGACCATTCTGTGAACGAAGGCAGGAATTTATACACATTTAGAATAAGTGGGCAAAATTACCATAGAATCGGTTCTTTGTTACCTGTTGAGGGAGATCAACCAAGGTATGCCCAGCTTTACTTCTATGATACCGAAAATGAAACCAGGAACCGGATGACCGCTTTCCTTTCTGGTCATGGGACCACTCAAAGAGTAGATGCAGGAATAGTTGCCGAGCTGATTCAAATGTTGAACAACCACAGCTCTGTTGCCAAGGCCTTCCGCATGGCACGAGATTGGTGTGTGCAAAACAATAATAACAATTGTGAACTTCGCTTATTAGGTCAGAGAACAACTACGAGGCAATATAACAACCCTACGGTTTCTGAAGTGGCGGTATTGATTACAAATGATTTTGGCGAGAACACTGAACCAAGGGATATCATTGTCAGGGCAAGAAGTGGCGGTCTCAGAAGAATCTCTGAATTGCACCAGCTTTATATGGCATTACAGTACCCTCTCTTATTTCCTTACGGAGAAACTGGGTATCATGACCACATACCATACCATAGGAACACTGGAAGGAGAAAAACAAAACGAGAGACTGTAACAATGAGAGAATTCTATTGCTATAGAATTCATTACAGAAACAATGAGGGAAGTACATTATTGAGAGGAGGTCGACTATATCAACAATACTTGGTTGATGCCTATACTGCAATTGAAGAAGAAAGGCTGAGATGGATGCGGAATCATCAGGCTGAGTTGCGTGCAGATCTTTATCACAATATATGTGATGCTGTAACAAGGGGAGACACAAGAGCTGACGCAATTGGAAAGAGGATAGTTTTGCCAGCAACTTTTACGGGTAGCCCAAGGTATATGGTCCAGAATTACCAAGATGCAATGGCTCTGTGCCGTACTTTTGGAAATCCAGATCTATTTATAACTTTTACAGCGAATCCTAAATGGCCGGAAATTGATAAAATGGTATCATTAATCAGTGGCCAGAAATCACATGATCGATCAGAGACTGTATCCCGGATATTTAAAATGAAGCTGAATATGTTGATGGAAGACATTATGAAGAAAAAAATATTCGGCCAGTGTAAAGCAGGTACTTGAATAAAAAACAT
>CM067170.1:41386870-41429370 GCA_034093135.1 Erigeron breviscapus | reverse complement strand
AAAAAAAAAAAAAAAAAAAAAAAAAAAAAAAAAAAAAAAAAAAAAAAAAAAAAAAAAAAAAAAAAAAAAAAAAAAAAAAAAAAAAAAAAAAAAAAAAAAAAAAAAAAAAAAAAAAAAAAAAAAAAAAAAAAAAAAAAAAAAAAAAAAAAAAAAAAAAAAAAAAAAAAAAAAAAAAAAAAAAAAAAAAAAAAAAAAAAAAAAAAAAAAAAAAAAAAAAAAAAAAAAAAAAAAAAAAAAAAAAAAAAAAAAAAAAAAAAAAAAAAAAAAAAAAAAAAAAAAAAAAAAAAAAAAAAAAAAAAAAAAAAAAAAAAAAAAAAAAAAAAAAAAAAAAAAAAAAAAAAAAAAAAAAAAAAAAAAAAAAAAAAAAAAAAAAAAAAAAAAAAAAAAAAAAAAAAAAAAAAAAAAAAAAAAAAAAAAAAAAAAAAAAAAAAAAAAAAAAAAAAAAAAAAAAAAAAAAAAAAAAAAAAAAAAAAAAAAAAAAAAAAAAAAAAAAAAAAAAAAAAAAAAAAAAAAAAAAAAAAAAAAAAAAAAAAAAAAAAAAAAAAAAAAAAAAAAAAAAAAAAAAAAAAAAAAAAAAAAAAAAAAAAAAAAAAAAAAAAAAAAAAAAAAAAAAAAAAAAAAAAAAAAAAAAAAAAAAAAAAAAAAAAAAAAAAAAAAAAAAAAAAAAAAAAAAAAAAAAAAAAAAAAAAAAAAAAAAAAAAAAAAAAAAAAAAAAAAAAAAAAAAAAAAAAAAAAAAAAAAAAAAAAAAAAAAAAAAAAAAAAAAAAAAAAAAAAAAAAAAAAAAAAAAAAAAAAAAAAAAAAAAAAAAAAAAAAAAAAAAAAAAAAAAAAAAAAAAAAAAAAAAAAAAAAAAAAAAAAAAAAAAAAAAAAAAAAAAAAAAAAAAAAAAAAAAAAAAAAAAAAAAAAAAAAAAAAAAAAAAAAAAAAAAAAAAAAAAAAAAAAAAAAAAAAAAAAAAATAGTATTAAAAGTGTAAACATACGTCAATGAGTCCATCTGGTTATAGAAACTCCTGGAGGACAAACTTTGGGGTTTTTTCCTCCGAATACTTGTAACGGCCTATGGTCAACATCTTGTTATCTAGGGTACGTGCAAGACTTCACTATTAATGGTGATATCGGTTGGGTCGAATACCTTCTCCTTAACACCAAACCCGAATCCCATTACCATAAACTTTTATCCATTTTTGAAGAGCACCCAGAAAAATTTCAGTATGATTCTTGAATAAATTTCAAATCTTTATGACTTTTTATGCTAATCCTCTGTTTTGCTCTGTTTTTTGTGTTGTTTTTTTGATAAATTTGATTTGTTTGATCCTACAGGTCACACGTTGATGAATATGTAACAGCAGTTAAGAATATGGCATGTGATATTCTAGAGTTAATGGCGGATGGTTTGAAATTGGAGTCGAAAAATGCGTTTAGTAAGCTATTGATGGATGAACAGAGTGACTCTGTTTTCAGGTTAAACTACTACCCACCATGTCCAAAACATCAAGAACATGAAATAAATGGTGGGAATTTGATTGGTTTTGGAGAACATACTGACCCACAAATCATTTCGGTTTTAAAATCAAATAACACGTCTGGGCTCGAAATTTGTTTAAAGGATGGCAGTTGGGTGTCTGTTCCTCCAGATTCTGATTCTTTCTTCGTTAATGTTGGTGACTCTTTACAGGTAGATATATAAAGTATCTTAATAAATATATTCATATTGTAACGTTCAAAATCCATGATAAAACGTTTACAGGATTTTGAACGTTACACAATTACAATAGCAACGATATGTTTTAGCTATAGCCTAATGCCCTTATAGTATTAAAAGTGTAAACATACGTCAATGAGTCCATCTGGTTATAGAAACTCCTGGAGGACAAACTTTGGGGTTTTTTCCTCCGAATACTTGTAACGGCCTATGGTCAACATCTTGTTATCTAGGGTACGTGCAAGACTTCACTATTATATGGTGAGTTTTCCTTGATGTCGTATCCCAACTGAATTTTTGGAAAAAAAGTGTAAAAATATGTTTTATCACTTATTTTGTTAGATATTCATAAGAGATGTTTCGAACATGTAACTTTAATGGAACATCTAAATGTCGCATACCACTTGTTAAAAAAGATAGTAATTACAATAACTCTTATATGATTATTGTCTCAACCATATTTGTTAATTTTGAAGGCCCTACTTGTTGTATGAATAGTGAGATTTTAGAATGAAATAGTAAATCAGGAAAAGGGAAAACCAAACTAAATTTGCACTTAAAATGTACCACACAATCAATCAGTTAACATCACTTTGAATATAATAGGGAAGGTCAAATGAGTACTATATATAGATTCCCTGTCAATATAGCATATTTGTTTTCCATGTCCTAATCAATCTTTTTCCCAACTTCTATAAGTCACTTTCTGCCTACATTTTAGACAATGTAATAATATAATCATTATACCATTATTGTTCATTCATATGTGTATGTATATGTATCCATCAATAAATTTATTTATCATATCAAAATAATTAAAGATTTATTGACATACATCACACGTACGTGTATCTTGTTCCTCCAATATATGTCAAATTTCATTAATCTAAAACCTTATGTTAACTTATAACAACAATGGTTGTCTTTTTAAAAGAATTCTTAGTATAAAATAACGTTCGAGTGGCGTACTATTGCCAAAGAATGAAAGATTCAAGTTTCAGGTCTTTCGTGGGGAACTAACCTACGACTACTCGCTGCACCTTTCGTATGCCTCTTAAAATCTTCTATCTAATACAAGAAAAGGAAGCAAGCAAACGAACAATTAGTCATAATCGTCGATTGCTTAACATGAACGATATTTGTTTGTGATAGGTAATGACAAATGGAAGGTTCAAGAGCATAAAGCATAGGGTGGTGGCAAATAGTGAAAAAAGTAGGATGTCAATGATATATTTTGGAGGACCACCATTGAATGAGAAGATAGCTCCATTGGCATCACTCCTTGAAAGAGAAGAAGACAGCTTGTATAATGGGTTTACATGGTTTGAGTACAAAAAATCTGCTTTCAACACTGCTTTGTCCCATAATAGGCTGGGTCTCTTTGAGAAACTTTCTTCTAAAATATAGTTTTATTTTATTTATATGTCTATAGACTATACATATAGAATATATTACGGAGTAACATCATATATTGTATTATTATTTGAAGCAAAGAAACTGCGGGTTTTTGATGCTTTTGCTTGTTATACATATCAGATGTAGTGTTTTATATATAAAAGATGGTTATTGGGTTATTTCTGATAGCTTGTGAATGTGATCAAAGAGTAACCTTGAAACCAAAATATAATACACAGGGCAAGACGCGCGTGACAATCTTGATTCTTGACCCGTATATGCAAAAAGAAGATAATTCGGATTGTGTTATACTGATAACATAACCCTTGAATGTCACATAATATAATATGAATTCATTCAATATAGTTAAATGTAAACATTCACTAGGATATATAGGTCAATACCTTTAAATCTCTACATGCATGTGTTACTATTTTACTAGTATAATACCCACACAATGTGACAGGACAAGTTTTTTTTTACTAGTATAATACATTACATTTCTTGTTATATGTACATTTTGAATTAAACAAGTTGACCTTTCTAGGAACCAAATTAGAGCATCTGGTTTTAATCAGCAACTGTAATTAATAGGTTGGCGGCAGTGATCAATGTAACGACGTAAATGAGCAACAGAAAAGTCAGTTTTGCCAGCAATTAAGATTCCAAGTCCATTTATCAGTTACATCAGAAACCAACCTATTCGGGATAATAGCGCCTAAGTCTTGAAATTGTTGTTCAGCCCCCAACCCTAAAGGTCTTGGTCAAGCCCAAATCCAAGTCGCAGTAATATTCAATCCAACAGAGCTCTCCATCTCCACCTATATAGAATTGAAAGAAAGATTCACAGCGTTTAATCCCCCAAAAAACACACCCCCATCATCTTTAGAAGGACATAAAATGTCCAATTACACATTATTATATATATAACAACAATTAAAGTAGCCTTAGCTACAATAGCTATTTTGTCCTCATATGCGGTTTTAAGATAAATACCAGATTTGTTAAATAAAAACATAAAAGTTAGACTTGGAGAGTGGTTTGTATCTCTACCTTTGGGGTAGGAGGTCACGGGTTCGAACCCCTCCTTCCCCCCTTTCTCTTTTTTTTTTTTTTTTTTTACTTTTGCACTTTGCCCCCTCTTTTTTTCCCTTCTTCCTTTCTGCCCCCTCCATTTTTTTTCTTTTTTTTTCTGCCCCTCCTGTTTGCTTTTTATTATTTCTAGCCCATAACTTTATATAATTTGTGGGTTTTTCTTATCTTTTTTTTTTTTTTTTTTTTTTTTTTTTTTTTTTTTTTTTTTTTTTTTTTTTTTTTTTTTTTTTTTTTTTTTCTTTTATAAGTTTTTACAATGTTATATATTTTATTCAAATGCTATATATTTTGTTTTTTATCTTTTTTTTTTACTGTAACACCCCACTTCTAAACTCGAATATGAAGTGTTATTTTCGAACTTAAAACAATAATACAGGAATGTTATACCAATAATTTCTCTTAATAGTTTTACAATTCTCTTATAGTCTAATGTAATCCTCAACCTTGATCTTCAACAAATCCATTATGCGCGGAAGCTAGCTAAAAGTCCATTTCTCTACTCTTTCTTAATACCTGCCGCAGGGTAGGAGGTCACGGGTTCGAACCCCTCCTTCCCCCCTTCCCTTTTTTTTTTTTTGTTTTTTTACTTTTGCACTTTGCCCCCTCTTTTTTTCCCTTCTTCCTTTCTGCCCCCTCCATTTTTTTTCTTTTTTTTTCTGCCCCTCCTTTTTTTTCTTTTTTTTTCTGCCCCTCCTGTTTGCTTTTTATTATTTCTAGCCCATAACTTTATATAATTTGTGGGTTTTTCTTATCTTTTTTAACATTTGTTACTTATACCTTTTTCTACACTTTACACTTTTTTCTTTTATAAGTTTTTACAATGTTATATATTTTATTCAAATGCTATATATTTTGTTTTTTATCTTTTTTTTTTACTGTAACACCCCACTTCTAAACTCGAATATGAAGTGTTATTTTCGAACTTAAAACAATAATACAGGAATGTTATACCAATAATTTCTCTTAATAGTTTTACAATTCTCTTATAGTCTAATGTAATCCTCAACCTTGATCTTCAACAAATCCATTATGCGCGGAAGCTAGCTAAAAGTCCATTTCTCTACTCTTTCTTAATACCTGCCGCAGGGTAGGAGGTCACGGGTTCGAACCCCTCCTTCCCCCCTTCCCTTTTTTTTTTTTTTTTTTTTGTTTTTTTACTTTTGCACTTTGCCCCCTCTTTTTTTCCCTTCTTCCTTTCTGCCCCCTCCATTTTTTTTCTTTTTTTTTCTGCCCCTCCTGTTTGCTTTTTATTATTTCTAGCCCATAACTTTATATAATTTGTGGGTTTTTCTTATCTTTTTTTTTTTTTATTATTTCTAGCCCATAACTTTATATAATTTGTGGGTTTTTCTTATCTTTTTTAACATTTGTTACTTATACCTTTTTCTACACTTTACACTTTTTTCTTTTATAAGTTTTTACAATGTTATATATTTTATTCAAATGCTATATATTTTGTTTTTTATCTTTTTTTTTTATTTTTTTTCTTTTTTTTTCTGCCCCTCCTGTTTGCTTTTTATTATTTCTAGCCCATAACTTTATATAATTTGTGGGTTTTTCTTATCTTTTTTAACATTTGTTACTTATACCTTTTTCTACACTTTACACTTTTTTCTTTTATAAGTTTTTACAATGTTATATATTTTATTCAAATGCTATATATTTTGTTTTTTATCTTTTTTTTTTACTGTAACACCCCACTTCTAAACTCGAATATGAAGTGTTATTTTCGAACTTAAAACAATAATACAGGAATGTTATACCAATAATTTCTCTTAATAGTTTTACAATTCTCTTATAGTCTAATGTAATCCTCAACCTTGATCTTCAACAAATCCATTATGCGCGGAAGCTAGCTAAAAGTCCATTTCTCTACTCTTTCTTAATACCTGCCGCAGGGTAGGAGGTCACGGGTTCGAACCCCTCCTTCCCCCCTTCCCTTTTTTTTTTTTTTTTGTTTTTTTACTTTTGCACTTTGCCCCCTCTTTTTTTCCCTTCTTCCTTTCTGCCCCCTCCATTTTTTTTCTTTTTTTTTCTGCCCCTCCTGTTTGCTTTTTATTATTTCTAGCCCATAACTTTATATAATTTGTGGGTTTTTCTTATCTTTTTTAACATTTGTTACTTATACCTTTTTCTACACTTTACACTTTTTTCTTTTATAAGTTTTTACAATGTTATATATTTTATTCAAATGCTATATATTTTGTTTTTTATCTTTTTTTTTTACTGTAACACCCCACTTCTAAACTCGAATATGAAGTGTTATTTTCGAACTTAAAACAATAATACAGGAATGTTATACCAATAATTTCTTTTATAAGTTTTTACAATGTTATATATTTTATTCAAATGCTATATATTTTGTTTTTTATCTTTTTTTTTTACTGTAACACCCCACTTCTAAACTCGAATATGAAGTGTTATTTTCGAACTTAAAACAATAATACAGGAATGTTATACCAATAATTTCTCTTAATAGTTTTACAATTCTCTTATAGTCTAATGTAATCCTCAACCTTGATCTTCAACAAATCCATTATGCGCGGAAGCTAGCTAAAAGTCCATTTCTCTACTCTTTCTTAATACCTGCCGCAGGGTAGGAGGTCACGGGTTCGAACCCCTCCTTCCCCCCTTCCCTTTTTTTTTTTTTTTTTTTACTTTTGCACTTTGCCCCCTCTTTTTTTCCCTTCTTCCTTTCTGCCCCCTCCATTTTTTTTCTTTTTTTTTCTGCCCCTCCTGTTTGCTTTTTATTATTTCTAGCCCATAACTTTATATAATTTGTGGGTTTTTCTTATCTTTTTTAACATTTGTTACTTATACCTTTTTCTACACTTTACACTTTTTTCTTTTATAAGTTTTTACAATGTTATATATTTTATTCAAATGCTATATATTTTGTTTTTTATCTTTTTTTTTTACTGTAACACCCCACTTCTAAACTCGAATATGAAGTGTTATTTTCGAACTTAAAACAATAATACAGGAATGTTATACCAATAATTTCTTTTATAAGTTTTTACAATGTTATATATTTTATTCAAATGCTATATATTTTGTTTTTTATCTTTTTTTTTTACTGTAACACCCCACTTCTAAACTCGAATATGAAGTGTTATTTTCGAACTTAAAACAATAATACAGGAATGTTATACCAATAATTTCTCTTAATAGTTTTACAATTCTCTTATAGTCTAATGTAATCCTCAACCTTGATCTTCAACAAATCCATTATGCGCGGAAGCTAGCTAAAAGTCCATTTCTCTACTCTTTCTTAATACCTGCCGCAGGGAAAGAAAAACTGCGGCTGAGCCAATTGCTCAGTGCGCGGATATAGGAATACATATAATAATGATCAAAATAGACAAGATGTTTTTAAAACAAAAATCAACTTATACAAAGATTTAAAAGATATTTTTGACGAACCAAAGACACATTTTAAACCGATAATATTAATGCGAAACAAATATAGTCATATCATCAAATCCATATTTTAGTATTATCAAAAGAACAATTCAATATCCAACATTATCAAAAAGCCGAATAAGCTTCCTACTTTCGTATCCAACATTATCAAAAAGCCTACATTTCAAAGTTCAATATTCTCAAAGTCAACCGAGCTCCTACAACAAAAACGCATACATTTGCATATCGAATCGATAAAACAAATGTCAGACAGATGTACATTGGACCTGCAGATCCAAATGTACCCTACAAATGTGCAATGGTGTGTCGGGCACAACACAACCATCCACCCTACCAGAACAGAACCTACAAACTAGAGTCGACTCATACGCCTCCCAAAACAAAAGGCAATGCTTTTATAGCACACCTACAAACGGAGACGCCGTAACCAATCACACTGCCACGGAAGTGTCACACCATTGGTGCCCCCAATGATGTGCCTGTAGTACCCCTACAGGTGGTTAGCTCGGGGTTTTCATATCAAATTTCCATATATCAAAACAAATTTACACATAACTTTTCAAAAATAATCTTATCATATAATGTTTCAAAAACTTTCTTATTTCGAATCAAACAAAGATTTTTCGTACATATATTTCGAAAATCAGAATTTAACCTTCAGATCATAACAAACATATAGCATATACGAACAAAATAGTTTTGAGGCCTTAAAAAGACATATCAAAAATACTTTAACAACAGAGTAACGCAGAAGGAACAAACGGAATTCAAATCATAGTTTCGATATACAAGTTTAAAACAGAATCCGTACTTTAATATATAAACGAACATAGTTTTAAAATAGGAATCTGTACCTGAACAAGAGTCTAAGCTAGTAATGATCCATTGTTCACCAAAAACTTTATCACAATCTACATCGAGCAAACTAAATTCAGAATTTGAAAGATGCAACCCACTCGTTTCCTCCCATCCTAAGTCTCATTTGTATAAGCTTATCTAGACTAATTAGTAGGACCCTTAGGCTTAATTATCTAAACCATAAATCGATCAAATTATGTACGTAGACTATGTATTCTATTTTATTGTTATGTTATTCTGATTTAATCTTTTATCATATAGTATTTAAACTTCCCTTCGAAATCATATTTTTATTTTAACAAAATACAGTAATGCTGGTAAACACTCTCCTATCATTGGTTATTAAAATAACTTAAAGCATGAAATCGTTCATATATATGCGGCGCATCATCTTCTTAGTTTTAAAACATATTGATCGAAATTCCCTTTTTTTGTTTTCTTGACTCTATATTACGTATTACTCATTACAAGACCCATCAACTATCAATTTTGGTAACATATTAATACTTAACGGATATGAATCAGATTAACACACTAATACTAAATAAATGGCACAAGATATACCTTCGCGAACGATCGATACAGATTCCGTAACAAACTCTAAGCGAACTAGAACGAGCTCTAAGATGATCAAGGACGAACTAGACTTTCAACACCTACGATAACCCGCATCCTCTCTACAACGACTCTCCGGGTTAGGTTAGTTTCGTTTATGATAAATGAGTTGAATGACTCGGTTTTAATTATGGTAAAGAAGTTTATGTATGAGTTGTATATTGAAGTCGACGGAAAAATATATAGCCTCTACTATCAACATGAGGAGTGATTATATAGAATGGTGAGAGTTGTTCATAATGTGGATTTTGGTCCTTTTAAACCTCTTATAAGTCGGCCGAATATTGCGATATAATTAGTTCTTTGATCATGATCACGTTTGAAATTCTTAATTTGTATTACTTCTCCTTTTTGTACTTATCTCCTAAAAGTTTAGTGCATTATCTAATGTTTAAACCTTATATCTTTAATTGCGAAACAAACAATTTAATTGGTCACCAAATTTCCTAAGCCAAGAGTTGGCCGATGATTGTGAGAGTTTTAGTTAGTCTTTTGATAAGTCTAGTTCAATATCAATTTATACATCTCGAATTGTTTTATATTTATCATCAAATTATTACTTCTTTTTTTTAACTCATTGCTTAAGTTACATTATCTTTTAATAAAATTTCGGGGTGCTATAATTCTACCCCTCTAAAAAAAAATCGACCTCGAAATTGAATTGAATCTTTAAGCTCATAATACCTTTTACTAAATATTAAGGATACTCGTATTAGTTAATTCGAAAAGAACTTATGTTCGCTCCAAGTCAGCTAATTATGATCAAAACCTCCTAGCAATATATAATTAAGACCCGTAATAATGTATACCAGATCCATCCTTAAAGTCTATTACCATTCAAATTGGCTACTTGAAATTCACTAGATCCTAAAACGAAATTTTAATCGCTAGTCGAGTATGAACCTCAAGGTATCCAAATATTAAACACTAACACATTCCATTCATAACTCACGGGTCAAACTTAAATAGTACTACAAAAAAGAACCTAGAGCAAGAATGCACCTTAAAATTCTAAGGATCAACTAATCACTCTTCTCATAACTCACAGGTCAAACCTAGATAGATTTACTACAGAAAAGAACCTAATTCTCTGATACCATTTGTAACACCCCACTTCTAAACTCGAATATGAAGTGTTATTTTCGAACTTAAAACAATAATACAGGAATGTTATACCAATAATTTCTCTTAATAGTTTTACAATTCTCTTATAGTCTAATGTAATCCTCAACCTTGATCTTCAACAAATCCATTATGCGCGGAAGCTAGCTAAAAGTCCATTTCTCTACTCTTTCTTAATACCTGCCGCAGGGAAAGAAAAACTGCGGCTGAGCCAATTGCTCAGTGCGCGGATATAGGAATACATATAATAATGATCAAAATAGACAAGATGTTTTTAAAACAAAAATCAACTTATACAAAGATTTAAAAGATATTTTTGACGAACCAAAGACACATTTTAAACAGATAATATTAATGCGAAACAAATATAGTCATATCATCAAATCCATATTTTAGTATTATCAAAAGAACAATTCAATATCCAACATTATCAAAAAGCCGAATAAGCTTCCTACTTTCGTATCCAACATTATCAAAAAGCCTACATTTCAAAGTTCAATATTCTCAAAGCCAACCGAGCTCCTACAACAAAAATGCATACATTTGCATATCGAATCGATAAAACAAATGTCAGACAGATGTACATTGGACCTGCAGATCCAAATGTACCCTACAAATGTGCAATGGTGCGTCGGGCACAACACAACCATCCACCCTACCAGAACAGAACCTACAAACTAGAGTCGACTCATACGCCTCCCAAAACAAAAGACAATGCTTTTATAGCACACCTACAAACGGAGACGCCGTAACCAATCACACTGCCACGGAAGTGTCACACCATTGGTGCCCCCAATGATGTGCCTGTAGTACCCCTACAGGTGGTTAGCTCGGGGTTTTCATATCAAATTTCCATATATCAAAACAAATTTACACATAACTTTTCAAAAATAATCTTATCATATAATGTTTCAAAAACTTTCTTATTTCGAATCAAACAAAGATTTTTCGTACATATATTTCGAAAATCAGATTCCTATTTTTATTTTGAACCATATTTTTACAATTTAACTTTACTATAAATGAACTATTGACTTATAATAGTGCTATTGTAATTAGATGTTTGACTTTTTGATAGTTAGAACTTTCGAAAGAAAATAAACATTTACAATTAATAAGTTTAATAATGGGGTTAAAATATTTTTATATAAGGAAATATAAAAATTAAAACGTGGGCATCAAGTTACTTCACTTGCGCCCGAAGTTTGAGGAGTATAACTAATAAGCTCCCAATGTTTTCCCATCTGCCCATCTTCCTCCAAAACAAAATACGTATACGTATTCCCAAGGTACAAAAGGACTGCAATCCCAGGAAGCGCATCAACAGGTATTGATTTTTTTACAAAAATGTTTTTTGTTAATTGTTTGAAAATCTTGGAGTATTTGTAAGAATTTGATACTCTTTTTTGATTTGTTATTAAAGATTATTTGTAAGATTTTTTTGAGTTTTAATTATTATAGCAAAAACATGATTAAAAGCTTTTTTTGAGCTGCAAATAACTTCAAAATTGAATGTTGGCAGTGTCGCACGCTGAAGATGTCAATGGAAGAAGAACTTGAATCACTTACCATCACCGAAGAATCATCATCATCGTCGGATTCTGCTACCACCACCACTACTACTACACAGTAAGTTAAAATATCCAAAAATTGTATATATACATACAGACTTTAGTATCGAGCCCATTTATCAATGTAAAATTATTAGTAGAACATGTAGGTTTCGTTTTAGACTAAAAACCGGTAGTTTTAACTTTTTATCAATGTAATATACTAATACTTGGAATCCAAGTTAAAAGGCTAAAAACTGCTAGTTTTGATATCCTAGGAAACCTATAAAAAGAGGAAAAGGGGGGGGATAATAAAGAACAAGTCATTGGTATATCTTTTTCTCGGTTCGTTTTCGATTAGTTTCGTGTCTTTTCCTTTCTAGTCGAATAAGAAACCAAAGGGTTTCTGTGGTTGTGAGTCGAATTAACAGGAAGCAAAAATTAAAGGGTGTATACGATTGGCTATATTGGTGTGTTTGGTGTCTTATTTTATTCGAACTTTCACTACTAGTAAAGGGTGTTGGGATTTATTGTTATTATGATTATTATGTAAATTTGTATTGCGGATATATTGAATTATTTCAGGATGATGAGTGTTGAAGAAAAGTTTCAGATAGTGAGGAGTATTGGGGAAGAATGCATTCAAGAGAAGAACTCATGAACCTTCTTGCTAAGAAGCATCAGCCCATATGTTACGATGGGTTCGAACCGTCTGGCAGAATGCATATTGCTCAGGTATGTTGACACCAAGCTCGACTTCATATTCTACAATGCACTTAGATTATGTAATTATGCGTGTTTTATGCTCATGGGATGTAACTCGCCATAGTAGTTGATGGGTCAGTACCTTTTTTTTAGTAGTTTTGAAAAAGGGAGGGGCTTGTGCTTGTTTCTTGCTAGATAAGTTGACGTAATTAGTTGGTTTATTTTAAGGTGTTAGTAAGTTGCTTACGTGCTCTCGTTGGTGTTGTGCTTTGTGTTATATATCGAACAGGGAGTTATGAAGACAATCAATGTTAATAAACTGACTTCTGCTGGCTGCAAAGTCAAAATTTGGATAGCAGATTGGTTTGCTTTTCTAAACAACAAAATGGGTGGCGATTTGAATAAAATTAAAACTGTTGGAGAATACATGGTTGAGATCTGGAAAGCAGCAGGAATGGATTTAGAAAATGTCGAGTTTCTTTGGTCTTCGGAGGAAATTAATTCAAAAGCATATGAATACTGGCCTCTCGTTATGGATATTGCCGTAAAAAACAATATTCCTAGGATTAAGAGGTACGAGGATTATTTTGTTTAACATGTTATGGTAGCATGAAGATTTCATAAAATTGCGTTACGGATGGTTTTAGGTGCTGTCAAATTATGGGCCGGAGTGAGGAAGATGAGTTGACTGCTGCCCAGATATTTTACGCGTGCATGCAATGTGCAGATGTCTTTTTTCTTAAGGTTATTATTATATCTTTTCCTCAATGGTACATAAAATCTTGTAAATTTGATGAGCCATTTAATATATACAATATATTTGCTGGATTAGGCTGATATCTGTCAGCTAGGGATGGATCAACGTAAAGTTAACGTCCTTGCAAGGGAGTACTGTGATCACATTAAGCGAAAAAACAAACCTATCATTTTGTCTCATCGTAAGATTCTAAATACTTGACTACTCTTTATTCTTTCTTTTATTATTGTGTTTTCCCAATTCTGCTATTGCATTGCAGACATGCTTCCTGGATTATTGAAAGGACAGGAGAAAATGTCAAAGTCTGATCCTTCTTCGGCAATATTTATGGAGGATGAAGAGGTAAGATTTTGTTTGGCAATATGGTCGGGTTGGGTAATATCCCAAAATGGGTCCGGTCAACCTACATTTACCTTTCTATTCATATTGTTTGGATTTTACAATTGATTAGTGTGTTATATATGATATTAAAAACTATATTTACTATAATTTGAATCCATCTTTTTCTCATTAACGTCACCCAAGTTCGACCCATTAATATGCAAGTTGGTTGAAGTTTCCAATTTGCCACCTTTACCCTCAAGAAGTAAGGCTTGTCGTTCCACGTTTGTGTTACCTTTTTACGGGAAAAGTGTAAAGTTACGATTAATCACACAATATAAGATTGTGCTGGTGACTTGTTCAATCATACAGTATTAACTGTTGGTGCTAATGAATAGGTTGAAGTTATATCAAAAATAAAGAAAGCATACTGCCCACCAAGTGTCGTTGAAGGGAATCCATGTCTTGAGTACCTCAAGTACATTGTATTTCCATGGTTTAATGAGTTTAAGGTTGAAAGGCAAGCGATAAACGGAGGTGACAAGTGAGTTTTTGACTGCTAAACACAATTTGAAACTTTAACTTGCAATTTGATTGATGGCTAAGGGTTCTTGTCTTCTTGACTTATGGCATGCCTGCTGATACTCGTTTTTGTGTTATATTTTTAATAAAAATCAGGATATTTGCCACCTACGAAGAACTAATTGTTGATTATGAGAAAGGGGACTTGCATCCTGGTGATCTAAAACCTGCTCTATCTAGAGCTTTGAATAGGATTTTGCAGGTATATATTTTCATTTTGTTAAATAAGATACTCTGCTGCCATGAAATATCTTGCAAGGATACTAAACTTTGTGGGTATATTTTCATCCCCGTTAGTATACATCGGGGCTTTCTACACCAAGTCAGAAAACCTGTTCTAACGAAAATATCAATTGTGTATAGAGCATGTATTTATTAGTCTGAACACGACCTGTCTGTCTTGCAGCCTGTCCGTGATCACTTCAAAAATGATCAGAAGGCAAAGGGTTTACTGAAGAAGGTTAAGGTATGCATCCTTCCATCGTTTTGTGTCTTACCTCTAATCTAGATTTTGTATCTCATCTACCGAATGTGAAGGTGGCAGAGTGGGTAGGTTGGTTATTAATTCAAGTCAAGTAGTTAATTCCAAAGTCGAATTAGGTTGACCCGAAACAGTTTCTGGATAAACCGGTTAGGAGATAAAATGGTTTAAATTTGCGCTTGGGGTGATTTTAACATGTTTGACCTATATTATTTTACAATCCCCTTTTTTAAGTTTATATGTTTCACCCCCTTTCGGATGAAACCTAACTCAAACTATAACCCATTTGTAAGTAAATTGGCCCCATAATGCCACATCTAACTGAATCAAAATAATTGGCTTTAATGGAAGTGCTATTGTGGGTGATTAACGCTATTCCTTATTTTTGTAACGACAAAATCAAGTTTGGTTCAGATTTTATGTTCCATTGTTTATCAATTGAATTCACTTATGCAATTCTACTTTATTCACTTATGTGGTGTGTGGATGGTGGATAGTAACTGACTCATATATATGATTGCTGCAGGGTTTCAAGGTCACAAAGTGATTAGCGTCTTTCCGTATTGTTGTAATGGTGATATCTAGTGGTTCACATATCTGCTTCGTTGAATCAAAATGAATTCAGTTATATAAATCTAGTTTTTTCACATACTTGGTTGGTATTAGCTATTTAAGATTAATGTGTAGTAACATTTGAAATGCGGTATTGTTTGAACTAGTTGGGAAGAAAAGAGTCGTCAGTATTTTCTTTACACATCAGTGTCTTTTTGGTCATAGTATGTGCTCTTGGGTATAGGATTTCGAGTAATTGCTTCTATATTTTATCCACAATTTTTTCGACATATCTGTTGTGGACTGGTTGTAACCGATTGCGAATATGATGATTTCTGTGTGGTGCACCCCCAGTTTGGTTAGTCCATGTCTTTGATCTCAGATCTATATTTTGGCTAGAATTTGTATATATCATGGGTCATATTAGTCATAGATTCAGTAAACTGTAATTCCAAATTGAATTTCAATCAACCCGATATTGCCTAACCAATTTCAACACTAGCCCATTGATGCATTTCTTGCTAACTCAAGTAGAAATATCAAGTTCAACCAGGATGCACCGTACATTCCATATATCTCATGGGTAAACAGATATTGTGAGAATAAAGTAACAACCTAACATAACTACTGGGACACGAAAATAACGTGTTGACACAATGTATCTCTGTCCATGTCGACGGTCATGTGACGTTCTACCAAAATGAATCACCTCGACAGCACTAGATTTTGGAACTCAATTGGAGTAAGAACTGTCTTTTGTAGTCCTTGATGACTGAGAATCATGATAGGAAAGAGATTAAATTGAAAGATCAAAAGGGCATTAGTTTAATTGATTAATCTTATACATATTTGTGAAATAAGATATAACAAAAATTCAATTTTACTGAAACGAAGATAACCTTCTGTTTATCACAGCGCATACTTGTGTACCCAAATCTTTGATAGTAGTTGTAAAAAGTTTTCTCCAATTCAATTTTAATGATGATGTCTTTGGTGATGAAAAACCTTAATAAACTTCATATATATTTAGATGAGACGGATAATGCAAATCCGTTGTAGTCTAGTTGGTTAGGATACTCGGCTGGCAACGGAACATTTTTAACTTTTTGTACATCTTTTTCACTTTTTTGAAATCACAATATCAAATATGAACCATTAATGCGTAATGCCTTTCTATGATTGTTCTCAAACAATCCAACTTGTATCAACAGATTCGACCAAGTTCATGTAATATCAGATTTATCTCATTTGTACCAGTTTTCATACATGAGGATTAAGCGTTAATCACTATCTTATACTCGTATATGTTTTTTAAAATTGCAAGTATTAACTACTGTTAGGTGAGTAAGATCTTTATTATGCAAGATGAATTGCAAGAACGTCCATCAAAATAATAAATCAGTTTGGAACATCCAACAAATAGCATACATATAAGCAACATAGCATAATTAAATCATGCGCATTAGATTATGATACTGACAATACAAGAGGAAAAAAAAACATGAAACATAGTTTTTAAGAAGAAAAGCATATAGACACATTTTTCATTTGGTTTGTATCTAAGATTAGTAATGGAAATGGATATAGGTTTGGGTTTGAAGAAAAAATGTTAAAATTGAATATAGATTTTAGGATTATGGCTTTCAATGGCTAGTTTAAGATTGAGTTGTCTGTCTTGTAACAACAATGAGAAAGACATGATTCAGATTTTACATTTCATACATTAAATTTGGCTCATTGATTTCAAGTAAAGTATTCTTGTGGGTAATTCATGATTGTTCGCCAATGGGTTTAAACCCCAGCGGCATTCCGAAGTCCTGCAATGATGCTTGGATCCTGGGAGACCAGGGTTCGAGTCTGAGCAGGCGAGGTTTTACCTCCAATTTAACGTCGTGCCTTCTGTAGCGGTTAAATTGGTGGGTTTTCCCTCCCCTGTGGTCCCTGACTTCGTGGATCGGTCGCTAGTGACTGCCTGCCCGAATGGATGTAACGGCTAGCCGTCCCGTGACACGAACGTTCAAAAAAAAATTCATGATTGTTCTTCCTTTGGTGATGTCAACTTCAACCCATTTGCTTGGAAAAGGTCTTTTTGGGTTATAGCTTTATTTCAATTATTAGTCATTAAAAAACTTACCTTGTTTTTTCTTTGGTAGTGTCAGTTTCAAACCATTTACTTGGAATGGGTTGATATGGGTTATGGCTTTATTTCAGTTAGTCGTTAAAAAACTTACCGATGACACAAATCAAATGGTTATAAGGTGGTTGAAAGTTGCTTAGATCATTTAATATGCTTGCTATGTTAGTAATTTGGAAAATTCAATACAATATTAGATAAAAAAAAAGTACTCGTGAGTCAATACAACCCAATTGAGCCTGGCTCAAAGTTACACATTTTGTCCCATATTTTGTCATTTCTACATCCTGAGCTAACTGTAGTTCTCGACACTAATGCGTTTTTTTATGATGACTCACGGGTTTGTACGGTTGTACCCAATTACGATTTTTGCAGGTTTTCAAAGTCACCATATGATGAAACTTTTTTTGAACTGTTATGACAAGCTCGAAATTATTTGTTGTTAGTTTATATAAGTCAATTTTCTATTTTTCTTCACATGTTATATTATCACGTTTATTTGGAAAAGAATAACAACAAATATTTGCAATTATAAAAGAACTTCGTTTAGATGTGTTGAATGTTATTCGTCAGTATTCCAGTCGAAGAAAGTATTATTTGCGTCTGGTAATATGTATCTGAACTGTAAGTATGTATAAAAATGACGAACTGATCATCTATGCTATGCCTAAACTGTTTAATATATATTTCAAAACAATTTATCATCTGATAATAATGTCTTTAAAAGAAGTTTGGGTTTTCTTTTTTTATAGGCAAGAAAATTGGGTTTATAAACATGTATAAAATGTTCATGTGAAGTTCAATCGAACGGCCCGGGTTCAAGTCCCAGCAATGGGCTCCTTTTTGCTTTTTTGTTGAATTTTCACAAGGTATACTGATTTTGCTTTTCTTTATCATAGTTACTAGATTTTAGACCGTGTCAAATACACGATTTTTATAACATTATCAATATAAGAATTAGTATATGGAAAAAAAACGTATATGTTAAAATGTAAAAATATCCTAAAAACGAATTGAGATATTCAAATGTCAATACTGAATGCTAAATCATATAAAGGTTGGGTGGTGTAGCAGGGTTTCTTTTATACAAACTCTTCCAGAGAAACAATAGCTTAACCTTGATTACACAATTGACCGAGTTCTTATTGATGTCTTGTAAAAAAGTAATTTTATTTTCGTTAGTCATGGTTCTTAAAAACAATAAAAGTAGCAGTTGGTTCGTGGGTTTTCAATAATTTCGTGTCTTGTGATTTTATTTGTAGGGTTTGGTTTACATAAGAAGAATTCATATCTTAAATATAGTTTAATTCTAATTCCTAATAACAATAATGATTATCCTAATTATAGTCCGATTACAATTACTAATAACAACGATATTACAATTAGTTTGATTATAATTAGATTAGAGGTTGAGAGTTTGTACCTTCTTGTGTTTATGTAAACAATTGTTACCGCATATACGAAATGAGATTAGTTTTAATTCGTATTAATCCAAATGTTGTAACCTCTCTAACTTTTAGCTATATTTTGTTATTAGATTGACATTATGCAATAAAATATTAATTATTTTAAAAATGGGTTAAAGTGTAAATTGGTGATGGAAAACAAAAAAACGTAAATTAATTATTTTTAAATTGGGTTAAAGTGTAAATTGGTGATGGAAAACCAAAAAGTGTAAATTAATAAATTTTAAATTGGGTTAAAGTGTAAATTGGTGATGGAAAACCAAAAAGTGTAAATTAATAAATTTTAAATTGGGTTAAAGTGTAAATTGGTGATGGAAAACCAAAAAGTGTAAATTAATTTAGACATGTGTTGATTTAATTAAAATTGAGAAATTGAGAGCTGTGATTGGTCAATTGAAGTTAAGTCAGTTGCCTTTTAATATATATTAAGATTAGAGTAAACGACTGAAATCGTCCTTGTGGTTTACCTTAATAATCAAGTTTCATCCTTAACTATCTGAAATGACACTGGCAGTCCTTTTGCGAAGAATAAGGTTCACATCCAGTCCTTTATGCAAACGGACGTTTTCTCCATTTCGCACGTGATATCCACATGAGGGTATAATGGTCATTTTCAAAGCTAAAGGACCACTAATGACATTTTACTCATCATTTTTTCTTTCTCTTTCTTCCTTGCTTCCTTCCTTCTTCTTCATCATACATACATAATCTCCCTTAGCCACCACCAAACACCCATACACACATATTTCACTTGAATTATATCAAAACAATCAAAACACACATATTATAATTACCTGCAATCTATAATCAAAATTTTCTTTTAATAAACTCACTAAAACAGAAATATATAAAGTTGGGTATGCAGCAGCTAGGTACAAGGCTTTAATGCGAAAACAGAAATATATAAGCAATTAGAAAATAACTTTCATCCACATTCATATTTAATCATTATCATCAAGATAATAATAATAATAATAATAATTAAATAAAATCCAAAATTAGGATTATGAGATATTCAGAATATGTCAACACAGAAGTTGTGGGTGGCTTAATTTAATGCTGTTCCTTTTTATAAATTGGTAAGTTCGAATGCATCAACTTTTCATAAATTCATGACCTTGATGTTATTGTTTATATCTAACTTCTACTCAGATGGATATGACTGATGGATAAATTTCCAAGGTACGTATGTAATATAAAGGCTTACATGTCTAAGTTTACAGATTCTTGAAGCAGAGATCGAGTTTTGACCTAAGGTTGCCATACAATGGCCGGGAACATCAAAGAGTTTCTGGGTCTTGGGAATACCACCGAAAAGGGGTGAAAAACCCCCCACAAAAAAAAAACCCATAGCCACCATTGACCTTTACCCTCTCTTTGTGTTTCCGGCCGCCACCATCAAGATATGGCCACCACCACCAACATCCGGTCACCACCATCAAAATCCGGCCATCGCTAACAAGATCCAGCCACCACCGCCAAAATTTGTGTTTTTGGTATATAATTAGATTGAAAATAAGAGATGAGAATATACCCGACCATTAGATTCATAAATGAAAGAAGAAACTCAAGATGGGCTTTGAAACCCAACAGATTCTTAAATAAAGCCAATTTATACCAAATTTGGGAGTAACTAATATGTCATATCTACGAGTAATATTTATGTATAGTTTGATAGATGGATTTTTTTTTTCTATTTAACATCATCACCACCAGATTAAGCTTTTTTGTTGGATAGATGGGTAGATGACTAGATTGATAGCTGAATGTATATTTATGTATATATTGATTGATGAATAGATTTTTTTTTATATTTGATTTTGATTTTGGGATGAAAAGTTTGTGATGTTGGTGAAATTGTTATAAGGTGAGAGGAAAATTGCAGAGAACTATAGAAAGAAGAATGAAAAGAAAACAGAAAAAAATATCATGAGTGGTCCTTTAATGGTGGGAAATGACCATACTATCCTCATGCGAATATCACGTGTGGAAGTTAACGGATGGAAAAAACGTCCGTTTGCATAAAGGACTGGATGTGAACCTTATCCTCCCAAAAGGATTGTCAGTGTCATTTCAGATAGTTAAGGATGAACCTTTTTTTTCTTTTTTTATCAGGTTGTCCCTTCCGCCGTTCCCAAAACTTGAACTTGAATTTCAGAGGATTTTCAAAAGCTATTGTTGCCATGTCGGAAGCAGGTAGTGATAACGAGACAAGTAATGATGAAATTGATAAAAACATTGTTCATCATCCTGTGGGAGTTGATGATTCACCTTCCCGCCTTAGTGTTTTTTGTTTCGAAAAATTGCTCAAAAATTACCCATGTCTCGCCAAATATAACCCCATTTTGCCCACTAACGATCAAAGAGCCAACCGCCCGCCTCCTGGCAAGGTTGCCCTTTACCAGGCCTATTTCACATCTTCAAACCTTAGGCTTCCATTCACCCCTTTTTATCTTCAGGTGCTAGCACATTATAAGATAGGCCTTTCGCAGATGCAGCCCATTGGTGCAGGTAAAATCTTGCTTTTTGAGATGATTTTAGCTGCCCTAGGGCTCCCTCGGTCACTGTCCATGTTTAGGATGTTTTTTAGGTTGGTCACGACAGGCGACTGGTATACCGTTAAACTTAGGGATTATGGTATATCATTGATAACCTGTGCTCCTGGTACCATTAAGTTTTGGCGTTTTAACTTCTTCTTTGTGGATGCCACGTTTATCCCTACCGATAAGGCTGCTTTGCTTGAATGGAGAGATGTTAGCAATAAGATGGAAAATACTATGATCATTAAGAAAGTTAACGCCTTGCCCGCAAAGCATTTGATCAACTCCGAGTATTTTGAGCGAATAAAGAAGGTCTCCGTCCCATATAGGAATTACGTGCATCATGAAGGTATTTTGGTTTTGGCTAAGGTTAGCAAGGATTGGGAAAGAGATACAGTTCCTATCCTAATAAGGAAATCTACGAGAAAGCGTATGAATTCTTCTTTGCTCTTCTTCTCCTTCCATGCCAAGTTAATGTCTTGTTATTTTTCTAACTTTTTGCTGTTTGTTGCAGCCATGAGTCTGCTTGAGGGTATGGGGATTGATTTTGATGATTTTGAGATAGTGGCCCGTGATGGGCAGACTATTAGGGATGAGGCTGGCGGGTTAGATGCAGAGGGTTCTCAACAATCGCTTGTTTCCGCTTCGGACAGAAATGCGTCTAAGGTATTATCCTTTTCTTCCGACCAGGCTGCAGATGTTGGATTTGACGGCTCCCCTAATAACTCATATGGCCACCGGCTACCCATTGAGGAGGAGAGGGATCGAGTTTTAGCTGGTTGCTTTGACGGGGAGGCTTCACAATCTTCCCGTCCTTATGGTAACTTCTTATTTCAAATTTCTTTCTCATGGGTAGCACTTATGCTTTAATAAGCTTTATTTTTTGTTTTTGTTATATTTTTAATGCTTTGTTTTATTTACACAGGCGACTATTCTCCTCTTCATGATGATGCTTCTCAGGATGCTAATGCCTCTGGTGACGGGCATGTTTATACGGCTGGTGATTCTCCGGCTCCTGGTGAGAAGAGACATGGGGAGGATCTTGTTGGTTCATTACGCAAGCATCCAAAGATTGTTCCTTCCCCCACATCTAACCTTGCTTGTGAGAAGCAGAGTTTGGAGGATGAGGTTAAGCAACTTATGTCTAAGTTGGCTGAGAGGGATGATCAGGTTGAGTATGTTACTTCATCCAAGAAAAACACGATCAAGTTTGTGGATGCAGAGGAGGTGCTCATTCCATTTGAGAAAGTTGTGGCTCAGCAGGAAATTCCGAGACAAATTGTTGCTAACCATAATCATACTGCATCTGGTGTTGAAGCAAACCGTTTGGAAGTTAGTTCTGTGAGTAGAAGACTGGAGGCGCAGGAACGTCAAGCTGATGAAGCTATTGATTTAGACGACGAATTTGGTGACCTTGACAATGATTCTAACTTTGCTGAAGTTCATAATGGTTTTGACCGTGTCATCCCCAATAGGGATGTTACCAATGAGGTTCCGCCACGACGAGAGTTCCTAGAGCATGTTATTACTCCTGGCAGGGCTCAAAAGATAGCAAAGATTACGAATGTTGAATTAGCAAATAAGCTTGAAGAGATTGGAGGCGAATCATTGTGTTTTGTGTCGGAGGGGCCCAGCAGGATACGTAAGTTGACTGCGGATGTCTGTCTTTACCGTGAGCGTTTGGGGAAGATGGAGAACAAAGCTACTAAGGATGCAGCCACCATTGAGCAGCATGCCAAGACAATTGGAGAACTTACCAAACTTCTAACTACCTCAATGGAGAATGCCCGAGAGGTACGCCAGAAGCTAGAAGGTGAAGCTTTGGAGAGTGCTGCCAAGCTTAAGGAACTGGCAAGTGAGTTGATAGATCACGACTCTGGAAATGCCAAGGCTGCCTCAGATATCTCGGACAGGGATAAAGTTATAGCCGAGAAGGAGAAAGAAATTCAGAGTCTAAAGCAGAAACTCGTTGCTGATGAAACGAAGGATAAGGAAATTGCCCATCTGAAGGAACAACTTGGGGATGCCACAGAGAGGGAAAATAAGCTTATAAAAACCCAGGAAGCTCTCAAGAAGCACAATGATCAGTCTGTCAGAAGCAAGGACGCGGCCTTGAGTAGTCGGAGGTTAGTTCTATCAGAAGTGGTGCCCCATGTAGTGAAAAAACTTCATCGTAGTCACGAGTTCAATGCTCCTTTGTTTAAGGTGAAGAAGCTTGCCATCCAGCTAGGTCGCCAGCAAGTCATTCGGGAGATTCAGCAGACAAAGTTTCCACTTGAGAACATGGAAGGTTATGATGGGGAAATAATTGGTAAGTTTGAAGAAGCATGCAAGGAGCTTGAGGAGGCTGATTTTCCATACATTAAAGAGATTACTGAATATACCGGTAGGACAGTTGACATTATGAAGGTGGAACCTAAAGGACCTCAATCCACACACTCAGAAGATGCATGATAAACAAAGTTCTAATTTATAAGTGTGATGGAGGATTTGGAAAGCCGATGAAATGAATTTAGATAATTTAGAGTTCCTTTGGTCTTTTGATGAAATTATTTCACGAGCAGAGTAGTGACTGCTGGTTATGGATACTTTATTTTCTTAAGGTTTTTGTTTGCCTCTTTTTTGTATTGGGTAAATAGTTTTGTAAGTTTAACGAGTCAGTAAATATATCTATCCATTAATGATGTTGATATCTGTCAATTAGGCACAAATCCATGCAGTAAATATATCTATCCATTAATGATGTTGATATCTGTCAATTAGGCGCAAATCCATGATACTGAAAGTTCTTGCAAGGGAGTATAGTAACATCATCGAAAGGAAACTAAATCCGTCATATTGTTTCACTGTACGAGGTTAAAGTTAATTCTTTTTTTTTATTGTTGCCTTTTAATGTGACTTTTGAAACTTGCTTTTGCTTTGCAGACATGCTTCCTTGTTTGTTTTTTTAATGTGCAAGAGAAGATGTCAAAATCTGACTCTGCCATCTTTATGGAGGACGAGGAGGTTTGATCTTCTCAATGCCCACTTTCTCTGGCTCTTGGGTAACAGGTCCAAAGGCATATGAGTCAACCAGCAGTTTTACCTTCTTTTGAATTTTATAGATTGTTATATTTACAGGTTATGGAGAACTGATTGCTGGTTATGAAAAGGGGGACTTGCATCTTGCTGATTTTGCACCGTCAAATGCTTTGAGTAAGATTTTGCAGGTAGATTTATAGTTTTCTTAAAAAGTATCCGCCTCATAAAATACCTTGTAGGAACGGTTGACATTATGGCTTTTAATGGCTAGTCTGAGCTTGAGTTGTCTGTCTATTGCAGCCTGTTTGTTATTATTTTAACAATGATGAGAAAGCCATGATTCAGATTATGCATTTTATACGTTAAATTTGGTTCATTGACTTCAAGTGAAGGATTCTTGTGGGTGGTTCATGATTGTTCCTCCCTTATTGGTGTCACTTTCAACCCATATACTTAGAAAGGGTCGATTTGGCGAACGTCTTTATTTGAATTAGTCATTAGTCAACCGCTTATAAGCTGGTTGGAAGTTCCTTAAAGTGATATTTTGGTGTTTTTAACCCCCTGGATTGATATATTCAAACAAATTATATACTACTAATTGGTCAAAATCATTAATAATGCTTACTATGTTAGTAATTTGAAAAATTTAAAACAAAGTTTGACAAAAAAGGACTCGCTACTCGCGAGTCAACACAACCCATTGGGCCTAAGTTACACATTTGAAACCATGGTTCTTGACACTAATGCTATTTTTGATGACGGTTCACTGGTTTGTACCTGGCTTGTCTTTATGGTTTTTGCAGGTTTTCAAAGTCACAATATGATGAAATTCTTACTGAATTTCTAGTCGCTAAGTCTGTATAGATTGGAGATGGCATGTCATCCGCCTTTAGGCTTGGTTGTTTTGTTTTGCTTTTTGCATGTACACTTCTTGTCGATATGGCATTCAGCCATGTCGCCGGTTATTTTTGTTGATTAATATATTCTCACTCGGGGTAAATCAACCCTCTTATTGAAAAAAATGTTTCTAAACTGTTGCGACAATCTTGAAATTATCTGACATTTGTTTATATAAGTCAATTTTCTTCGCATGTTATATCATCACGTTTTTTACATGTGTTGAATGTTGTCCACCGGTATCTTAGTCGGAGAAAATATTATTTGCATCCTATAATATGTACCGGAACTGCAAGTATGTATGAAGATAACAAATTGATTATCTATGCTATGCTCAAACTCTTTAATATACCTTTGAAATAGTTTCATCCGATGATGTCTTTAATAGAAAAATGAGTTTTTAAAACATGTAAAATGCCCATGTTAAGATCAATCGTTATGATCTTAACTTAGATCAATACTAGTAGATTGGTAACGTATAATTGTCTGTTAGATTATTAAGTTAGTTTCTTTTTGACTGACATAATATTTCATTTGAAAATTTTTATTCAACTCAGGAACATGCTTTTTGAATATTTCTTAAGCTAGTTTTTTCAAAAATCCGTTGTAGTCTAGTTGGTTAGGATACTCGGCTCTCACCCGAGAGACCCGGGTTCAAGTCCCGGCAACGGAATCTTTTTATTTTTCAGTGATTTTTCGCTAAGGTGTTAATAATGTTTTGGAAGCTGCCTCTCTATTTGCGAATAGGATTTGGCTTTTGTTTATCATAGTAATTGCTCAATTACAACTGATTCTACCTATAATATTAGAGAAACTTTCTTTTGAACATGGTCTCATAGATGCAACATAACATAGTTAAAAATACATCATTCTAAGATGATGATGACTGCAAAGTAAAGAGTAAAAAACACATAGATTTTTAGAACAAATCCATAACAACTCACAACATAAAACATAAACTTCCTAAACCAAATCTCTACTTCTGTCCCTTCTTTTTCCACAAATCTCCAAACATCCTAATCCCACTCCCCTTTCTTTTCCCATTCCCAAATCCATCATCCGACTCGTCTCCCAATCCCGGCGACCCCACAAACCCGTTGTACCCATCATACACACCTCCATAATGCTTCTCCATCGAACCACACCTCTCCGAAACCCTCCTTCCCTCGCCCATTTCCACCCCGCCCGATAAAATAGCTGCTGCAGCGTCTGCAGCCTTACGCCACTGCTCTGTTTGTACTCTTAGCTTCTTCATTTCGGTTTCCAATATCTCTTTTGCTACTTCAACTTCTTGCAACTTTTCCTTCAATTGTATCCCATCTTTTTTGCTTCTTTTGAACTCTTCCTCAATTTGGGTCAGCTTTTGATTCATTATCTCTTCTTTCGCCTTAGCTGAAGTTATCACCACATTAGCTTCACTTAACTTACTTTTTAATCCCTCGTTTTCTAGCCCGAAAACTTCTAGTGCCTTTTCATTCTCTTCAATCTTCGCTTTCAACGAACCTATTTCTTCATCTTTGGCACTCAACACCTCATCCACACTAGGCTTTTCGGGTGACCCCGGTAAGTCATTGACTTTGACCTCGCTCTCATCAGAAAGTTGACTTTTTTCAACTTTTGATTCCAAGCTAACTATTTCAACAGGGACTTCAAAAACATCAGTTTCCTTCTGATTCTCATCTGGGGTTTCATTTTCTTGACTGTTCTCATTGTCAAGAACCCGGTTTTCGCTAGGTGAAGACCGGGTATCTTGAACCGGAACCGGGGCAGAAAGACCCAGTTTAGTAGTCCTTTTCTCAAGTTCCTTTTGAGCTTCTTTCTTTGCAGCCTCAGCTGAAGCTAACTGATCTTTAAGAATCTTGAGCTCACCTTGAGCTTGCTCAAGTTGAGTCTCCAACCCTGCAATTCGAGTCCCAAGTTTCTTCTGGTTTATTGGCTCAGAATGTGCACTCCTTGGTGACCGCCGGTCACCTAGTTTTGGGCTCCGGTCAGTCATGGGCCGGTGGTGTAATGGGTCAGAGTCAGAGCTTGATGTTCTTAGTGGTGCTGGGCCTCTTGTTGATACCCTCTGAGCCATTTCTGAACCCCTGTTCATTAAACAAGTTAGTTTTTTTTTTAAATTAGTTAAAGTTTTTTTTATAAAAAAAAAACAGAAATAATGAAATTTACAGTTGCTACTAACCTTGATCTTGGCATTTATAGGCTTGAAAGATATACTGGTGTAAAAATTAAAGATTATGTAACAGATCTTGATCTTGTAATCTTTAATACTGAAAGATGGCAAAATGCAGTTAGGTTCAAGAAAGTTGGAACTTTTATTGCAAATAAGACATCATAATAATACAATTTTGGTGCTTTTTTACATAGTCAACAAATGTGCAACTGACCACACAATAGTACAACAACAAAGTGATTCAAAAAGAGCAGGACCATCTTACATACATATATACAAAAAATTTATAAAAAAGTAAACTTTTTATGCCTGTTTCACAAACAAATCAAGACCCACAAATTTAAACAACAATATACAAAAGACCCATGTTTTGAATTACTAAAAAACAAAGATAAAAATATTATTATATAAACTAAAAAAGAAAAGAAAAGATGATCTCACCATGAAAATGTAACTAGTACTTGTATGTGAGATCTATATAATGAAGTGATGATTTGATAGTTTGAATGTAACTATAAAAAGAGTGAAAGAGATAATTGGATGGATGTGTGTCTGGGTGGTGTGTTTACCTTGAAACAACAACACTGGCAACAAGAAGCCTTGAAGAAAGTGAGAGAAACAGTTTAAAGTTTAAATTAAAGTAGAAATGTGTGTGTGTGTGTATAGAGAGAGGGAAGGAGAAGAATATGAAGTGGGAAGATGACAAGAGAGTAATTTTTGAATTATAGAAAGAGACATATAAATGAGTACATTTAACCATTCATCTTGGAATTCTCATTGCCATTTTCAAACTAAATTAATTACTACTAATTTATTCTTTGACTAAATTTTAAACGTTATTCTTCCCTTTATTTTAATAAATATATTATAATTTTGAGATGTGTATATAAGGTTGTTAGATACATAAGTTTAGCTGAAATAGTCATATACTAATTTTTAATACATAAAATTTATGAAGACACATATTAAACAAAAAATTTTAAAAAAAATAATATATGAAAGGTTTCACACCTAAGTTTAAATATCAAACATCCTTATATTCATTTTTCTCTTATATTTTTCATTTGTTAAAAAAAATGTATTCTCTTACAAATTCAATTCAATAATTTGTGATTAACTTCTCTATTTAAATGAATTCACCACATAGACGATTTCTGTGATTAACTCCTTTATTTAATTGTATAATAACTAAAAAAAGAAATACAAAAACTGATCAATATAATTACTTTCTTTCCTTTAGACTGAACGAAGTGGCTCGAAAAAAGGGGCGAACCACCCTTCAACTCGCCCTAGTTCGCCCCCTACACCGCGCCCGATGAGCGAACCACTCATCCAGCGAACCACACACCTCGCCCTCCATTCTTTGATTACGCACGATTTTCTTTTTTGTTTTATATCTGTTTTTATGTATTGTATATATATATATATGTGTGTGTGTGTGTGCAGGTAAGGAAGAAACAAGAAATTACGATGATAATTAAAAAAAAAATTCGTTCGGCGTGAGTTTAATTGAAAAGGAAAAAGGGTTATGTCTTTTTGTGTTTTTTAATTTATTATTTTATAACTTTTTCATTTAAACCCTACAAGTATTGTGTATTTACAAATAGTTTATAATTTTTATCTAAAAAACTATAAATTCGGTTTACGTTTAAATTCTAATTTATAGTTTTTAAGTTTTAATTGATGAAATGATTTTTATTGATTAAATGTATTTTTAGTTTATTTGTTAAATATTATGAATTTGTTTTAAATATAAAAAGTGAAAAAAATTAAAAATAATAAAAATCAATCATTGGAAGTGTCACATGGCGAAAGTCACTCCGCCCATAAAAATCCGTCAATTTCTACCTTTTTGAAAGAACAATTTTTCTTACCCCACATGACACATGTCGCCTCTCCGTTCTCCCATTACCACTCTTCTTAGTCTTGGTTAAAAGAATAACAAAACTACTTTTTAATTAATTTTCTTGTCCCTCGCAATACCTTTTTTCTTTACTTTTTGGGTAAGAGTGTGTGCTCCCATCTTTCCAAACATTTTTATAGATCGATTCTTTCATGCGGAGTAATATCTTTGTTTGTTTATTAATAAGTAATTACGGAGTAAATTATAATTATTGTACAATAGTTGTGACAGTCTTTCTAAAAATGCTTTTTTCTTCTTCTTTTTTTTGTAAGTAAATAAAAATCAAGACACCATTGGCAATTTAGTTATGTAAATTTAAAAATTTTAAAAATAGAAAGAGAGAACAACAACAAGCTAGCGATCAAATTTTTAAAATTTTTCATAAGAAGTTTCAAGTCTAAGTCTATCTAGATAAACATCTTAGAATGTTCATGAAAAGAGTACAAAAAACAATCACAAAAATATCCCGAGGTGGAAGTTAAGGATCATAACTCAATGTTAAAAAATATGAATATTGATATGTTAAAAAATATGAATATTTTAGGCAATTTTATCTACATTGATAGTTAGGAGGTTCATACAAATCACAAAAATATCCCGAGGTGGAAGTTAAGGATCATAACTCAATGTTAAAAAATATGAATATTGATATGTTAAAAAATATGAATATTTTAGGCAATTTTATCTACATTGATATGTTAAAAAATATGAATATTGCTATCAAAATGTAAAAAGTATACACAGAAAACATGTCATTACTAGAATTTCTTTATTTATCAATAAGAAGTCGTTTTTCTTGCGTTTCACCACTATTTAATGTGCTTTAACAAAGTTAAAAGATAACAAAGTGAATCAACAGATTGGATATTTGAGTAATTGACCATCCACATAATTGGTTTCACTATTGCAAGAGTTTTAGCTTTACACAAGAAAAAAAAAAAATAAGTGCTTGAATATCAAACTTCATATTTTAACTCTTATAAGACAAAGAAAGACATCACATCACCAATGTAGTGGGAATGAAAAGTAAAACAAAATCATGAATGAATCCCTTTACAGCACCTTTTAATTTTTCTCAAATAAATGTTTTTTGTTTCCCGCTACGTTTGTGAAGTTAGTTATAAACATTTTTATCAATAAAAGTTAAATGGGTTAGAGTACTTTAATCTTTGAAGTACCCATCACATATACTTTTAGCAATAAACAAATGAAAACTATCTATTTCCATCACTCATTTGGTCTAATTAATTAGCATCTAAACAAGCATAACTACGAGTATCTTTGACTTGAGTAAAAAGAGCTAAACAACACCATGAGATGCCTCAAAACTTTGTAACCGAACTTACTTCTTTATCTCGTTCAGAAGCCGAGAATGAGGCTTAGTAACTTTTAGGTGAATACGAGCATTCTCTTATTTACCTAAAAACTCCTAGCATAAGGCGAGCAATAATACGTTTAATTAGCTCTACCCACGAGTTTAGTCAAGAAAGTTGTATTTCTTAAAGAAAATATTAATAATTTCAATTGAGATGTGTTTGAAGATATACAAAACTTAGAAAAACCAACAGAATCATGCAAGTTGATTTTAATAATGTATTTGTTTGCTTATTAAGTCTCCATTTATGTATTGTATTAATTAATATTAACTGTGTTGTGTACGTAGTTGACTCATGTCTGGGTGTACAAAAAATCCAGGTAGTTTAATGCATTATAGCACATGCTTATAAATCACTCTTCAGTTTTTATTAATTTTTTTTGGAAGACTGGAGTAATTAAAATTTTATTATTGATAAGATAATGCTTTTGTATATTTATTTAGTTATAAAATTTTGATAGTATTATCACTAATAAATTGTAATATGCATAAAACAAAAATGTTAACCTTTTGATGCTAAAAATTTCTGAAGGATCCCCCACCCACACCCATTTTAAGAATCCGTTGACAAATTTTTCAACAAAAAGGTTAGGTAAAGAGATAGAAAGCTTATGTAACTCGTTATCAACTCCACAAATCACTTTCCAAGTACCGCCATATGTAAGTTTAATTGGGAGAAAAGACAATTACTTATTTTGATAACTATGCGAGATTGTGAGTGACCAAGAGCATACGGCAAGGCCTCACACATTCATCACACTGTCAGTCACAGTGTCACATTACACAAAAAGCCCCCGCATCCCTTATCAATTTATATCAATTTATATGACGGTATGAACTAGACTTCAGAAAACACATTACTAATCCAAAACAATGCGAGTTTATTGACCCACTTTTAAGTATTTGAATAAGTTATTATATGTATTGGACTGGTAGACATTTCGTAAAAGGATACAAGAATACTCATCACACCCAAAGTTAGTCTATTAGTCTAACAACCCCTCACACACCTTTTTCTTGTTATCACTTGACTTTGCGACGTGATGACCATCACCAGGATCATCATCCGTGGCGATCACACCTGCTGCTATATGGTCATATGGATACAAGGCTACTACACGCATGATAGCAATAATGAAACCATTCCACACCGGATGCTTTATATGAACATCATGACGAAAATGGATTTTTTTCTTTCTTTTGGTATTTGAATTTTGAAATTTCACCTCAATTCAATCTTAATATGTATCGTCATTTTTTGTTGATGTGTATATCAAACATAAAATATGAAAATTTTAACAAGTGTATCTATATTACAAGAGAAGAATGTACAATGTGGTCCAAATGGGAAATAAATAAAAGAAAGTTGGAGGAGTTTGATGGTTTGAAAATAAATAAGGTGATGGGTACATGTGGATCCATAGAAGTAGATGATGTTTCTTTATAACTATGAACATTGCATGTGAATTTAAATGTCACTCCCAACCACTCTCCTAATCAACTCAATCTACTCCCATTTTTTCCCCCCTTTGTTCCCATTAACATCTAAAATCTAATATGCTATAGAATCAACATCCCTATATCTTTAAAAAAGTCTTACATATGAATATCACTATATACAATCTTAGAAGAGATAGTCAAAGAAGAGTTCAGGAATGGTCATCGAATACCTCGGCTAAGTCACGTACATTTGAGTTTAAAAAAAAAAAAAAAGGAATTCAACCTTCCCAAATAATCCAATTAAAAAAAAAAACTCATCCCATAACCAATTATACAATAAAATCAACAAAACAATCAAAATAAAACAATGTCAACTTATACACAAACTCTGATATCTCAATCATGGTTTGAATATTAGCACAATTATGACTTTATGTAGGACCAAATACAAAGAGAAAATGTATGTCAATCTTGATTTTTGGAATTCATATACATATAATTGGTTTTGAATATATAGTATGGATGTACTAATAATAATGTAATTGGGAAATGCCAGATTGTCTATATTTATTGAGACCCTACAAAATATTTTATGGAGGATCCTACTTTGATACATGTCTTTTCCTTCCTTTACGTATATTCTTTTTCTTAAAACAAGTTATAAGAAAAATAGATAAATCCGTACTTCTAGTGACAAATATCTATTTATATATGCATTAAATACATTTACAAAATCCAGCAACTGAACTCAAGCTTCAAGCAGACAAGCTCATGCCCTTTAAATTATCATAAGAAAAGTTTCTTGTTTAGCTGAATAAACGAATAAGGTTACAAAAATATGATCACATAGTTAGACATATGTACGTATAACCTGGGCTTGACTGGGCTGCTTCATATTAATTCAACTGCCCTATTCATTTCGGGATCAATTTCTATCGGGTTGGACCAAGTTTTTTAAATGATCTGCATGAGAAAAAGTACCTTAAAACCCGACTTTGAGTTTTTATCTATCATGGCTTTCCTTGAAGAACCTGGGCAATTTCTTCTGCTCTTGATTGAATGCCTTTTAAGAACTCAATAAGGATACGCTGCTGATAAGAACCTCCCTCCTACAGCATTAGGGACAATAAACGCATTAGAAATCTGATAACGGAAATCTGATGGTTTTGACATGAAACAGGATTAAGTAGTGCAAACCGTTCGAATCAGTGTTCTTTCTCTTCGTTTCTTTATGACAGCATAGAGTTCATCTGGTGTGATATGTCCTTTACCAACACTCAAATTATTGATCAACACATTATTCCATTCTGATTCTGGAGCTGCAACAAAAAAGTAGTTGGTCTATAAAGGTCAATTCAACAAAACCATAAGAAGGCTAAGTTAGCCGTGATTCAAAAGTTTTTACTTTTTACTATGTTTATGAAACTAAAATCAGGCGAATTAAAAAACGACAAACATACAACTGCTCATTCGTGAATTTCTCAGATATTTGGTTCAAAGAGACAAAAGAAGATCCAAGTGTAATAGATTGGCTGTATTTACTGCTCATGTATATTGTTTGACAAGTTATACTTCAACCAAAACTTTACTGATATTCCTTATTAAAGAACATACTACAATGTAACGAATAATTTCCCTTGCAAATAAAGCTAAATCTTTTTCAGATATACACACAGAATAAAAAAAGAGCCATTAGCACCTTTGATAATTTCCTCAAGGCACTGCTCGGCTTTTAAAACTTCATTCCCTGTGATTTAGTAAATAAATGCAGTATTTCAGTGACCAAACTCAGACTTAAGAAAACTGCATATGAAACCGTTATCACTCTATCACCTTTCTTGGCATAACTGCGTTTTGAGAGGACTCTCGAAGCATAAAGTTGCAACACTTTTTGCAGCATAGCCTCAAGACCTGGCTTATCCCCATCTTCCTTTGCCTGAAATTTGTTTGCCATTATTAGAACCCTGATATATGCCGGATAATTATAATAAAAAATTGACTAGGCTGACTATAAATAAGCAGACAATACACAATTGAACACAATCAACAAATTTCACCTGCCGTAGTTGTGCACTGACTTCTGAAAGAAATCCCTCATCTAATTGGCCTTCCTTCTCCCTTTGGTTTACTTCCTGAAAAATAGCGACTAAATTTTAGCCAACTATCATGGTTCAAAAGTACACAAATACAGCTTCTCATATTGTTCCAAATTGCGATTCAATTCAAGCAAGTCGCACAGCGTAAAATATGAGGAGGCAAAACTGGATGGGTCGGAAAGTTGGTGAGTTGCGAAATGGTTAAAAAAGGTTTATTTTCTTGTAAAGAGTAGGATGGGTTGGCTAGAAACATCTTTTTCTCTTTTAGCTTAGTAATGGTTTAAAAAGTACATAGATACACCTTCTCATATTGTTCCAAAGTGCTCTATAATTCAAGCAAGTCTCACAGCGTAGTTTCAGAAGAGGCAAAACTGGATGGGTCTGGCAGTTGGTGAGTTGAGAAATGGTTAAAACAGGTACTTATTTGTACAGAGTGGGTTGGATTGGCTAGAGACACCTTTTTCTTATTTAGCTTACTATTACAATTCAAAGGTACATAAATACACCTCAAACTTTTCCAAAATGCTCTTCAATTTCAAGCAAGTCGCACAAAGTAATTTCAGAGAAGGTAAATCTGGATGGATGGTCAGTTGGTGAGTTGGGAAATGGTTAAAACAGGTAAAATTTTGTATAATGTGGGTTGGGTTGGCTAGAAACACCTTCTTCTCACTTTTGCAAGTATTATTATTTATTAATTAGTGTGTTGAACATGATTACAAATACTATATTTTTACAAACATTAATCTAATCTCCTGCAAATAGCAACTTAGGAGGTTTTATACACAGGGATACAATTTGGGTGTCCTTGTTAACTTTTGATCCATCTCCTAGTAAACTATTTAGTAATTTATTTAGCCTTTTTTGACATGTTAGAGATAAAATATAAGTATATAACCCAAATCAACTCATTTATGAATATATAAATCAAAGTTGCCACCTCTATGTTATTTTGATTAAAGAAGTCCAGAAAAAGGAAAAGTTGATTGTAGCAAACCATACATTCTTCATGAGATCGAGGGCATTAGGATCCCGAGGAGGCCAGCTTATCTCTTCAACTTCACTGACAACAGGTCTTAAAATTCCCTTCAGAACGTCGGTAGCTGACTCTATTTTCTCCTGCAGGAAGAAGAAAACTGTGATATGTGTTACAAGATGAGGCAGGAAAAATCTAAAGATGCTTGAGAAAAATGCAACTAAGATGGACATTAACTAGTTACCTTCCTAATGCAATGCTACAAGTAAAGAACCCACGAATGTGTATGTAAATATGCTAGAAAAATGGATAAAGAACAGTACATTGGTCTTGTGCACAACACGCTCAACTATGGTCATGACCGATGAAGCCAATTCTTCCAAGTCTTTCTGCAAATACATAACGTAAATAATTTAACTTATTAGACGGCAAAATCTAAATGAGCTTTAATTAATTGAAAAGAGAACTTGAAATCTGTACTTTATCATCATCTGATCTGCAGGTGTCTGTTCTAACAGCAAGTCGTATCCAGAAACCCTCATTATAGGCAAGAATATTTTCTAGAACAAGCTTTTGAAGCTGTTTTCCAGGAACATATAACAAGAAGTTATTAGTAGACAGGCAACGATGATTATTATGTAAATAAAGTAAAACAAGTGTCCTTACTTCTTGGTCACTTGCATTCTTCAACAAGTCTATAAGTCTATCAACTTCCACAGTCTTTTTAAAGGCTTCTTCAGCATCTTGACTGGCTGCACATACCAAACTTCTCCTGTTTATTAAATCCAAAATAGGTGATTAAAGAATCAATAGATCCACAAATTAGTGAAAAGAAGAGCAATGCTATGATACAAATGCTTACTTCATTTAGATTTTAGATAGACCACTCTAATCAAATATCTAAAAACACAATTCTAAGGTGGACAAAGATTAAGAACCATATGAACCTAGAATATGGTATTTAGACTTCCAAATAAAAGAACCAGGTAGTCTTTAACTCTTTATATATGTTTATGCTCGCACTGCATTAGAACCTTATTTATTGATAACCAACAACCTACTTTTTCAAAGTGTTTGTATGAATGAGACCATAAGCTAACAAGCTATACATAAGTATACGATATTCTAGGCACATCCATGATTGGCACATTTTTTTTTGAAAGGCAGAGCGGATAAATGGCTAACACCCCCAAGTTTGATGCGCCCACATTTTTAACATGCAACCACTTTGAATACATATAGTGTTTAATTTCCTATATTGATACATTGAGATGCAGATTCACACGAGAACTACCAGAAACGTAAGAACCACCAAATAATGTTTTAATTACTCAATTCAATAGCGAACATGTCATTCACATGCAGATACATATTCACATGCGAATTAGCACATAATTTGATGGTTCTCATGTTATGTCTTGTTCTCATTTGAAAAGCCACTATACTTGGAACACTACTACTTAAGCTATGCTGTCAGTCACATACTCATGTCTTCGCAGTTGAAGGTCTGTCCCAAGGTGCACTATTCAAAGTGAATATCGGAAGTTGAAGAATCAAATTCCAAGTCAGATAGTCGAATAATTGGGTGCCTAAAGTTAGGAAGTCAGATAAATTTACACTTTTTTTCTCACACGAATTTCAGCATATATAACTATCCTAACCTTAAATGATCAAAATCCATAATCAGCAAATACAAAAAACCTCTAAACTGAAGGCATTTCTGAATGTATATACATAATATATAAACATGGAATGTATATTAGACGGCAAAATCTAAATGAGCTTTAATTAATTGAAAAGAGAACTTGAAATCTGTACTTTATCATCATCTGATCTGCAGGTGTCTGTTCTAACAGCAAGTCGTATCCAGAAACCCTCATTATAGGCAAGAATATTTTCTAGAACAAGCTTTTGAAGCTGTTTTCCAGGAACATATAACAAGAAGTTATTAGTAGACAGGCAACGATGATTATTATGTAAATAAAGTAAAACAAGTGTCCTTACTTCTTGGTCACTTGCATTCTTCAACAAGTCTATAAGTCTATCAACTTCCACAGTCTTTTTAAAGGCTTCTTCAGCATCTTGACTGGCTGCACATACCAAACTTCTCCTGTTTATTAAATCCAAAAAGGCCCTTAATCACTATTCTTAGACATCAGCCCTGTTTATATATTTAAAACAACATAACCAATGTGGAAACTTAACAGAATCCTAAAATAAATATAAAAAACAAAACTGAAAGTGAAAGTGAAAAGCTGAAAACTTTGAACAAAAAAAATACCTTATTTTGGGTTGGGTAAGAGTAGTAGTGACAGGAAATGAATTATTATTAGTGTTCCCAATCCGGATATGTAATATTTGAGATGATGATGACTGTAAAAAACAATATAACATTAATGTACTTTAGTAGAAAAAGAAGAACAAGAAGATAGAGTGTGTGTGTGTGTGTGTGTGTGTGTGTTAGGGGTGGAGAAAGGATACCAGAAAGGAAGAAGTGTAAAGAGAAATGGAAGGCAGGAGGGGCGAAGATGGAGAGGAAAGAAGAGCAGAAGTGGCAGCCATTTTTATATGTAATTGGAGATATATAGATACAGAAAAAGTAAGTATATATTGTATGGTATGGATAAAGAGGTGGAAGAGTTTGAGTAACTCAAAACCAAGCAAAGGTAGAAGCAACAACAACAACAACAACAAGGTACCCAATCCCGACATAAGTCGGGTTATGGGGGAGGTATGATGTAGACAGACCTTACCCCTACTCAAAGGTAGGGAGGCTGCTTCCGGTTCCACCGCAGTGGAAGGGACCTCCGGCCCGGGTGAAAAAAATAAGGTTAGATCCACCGGAGTGGAAGCTTAACCGGATAGGGATAATCTCGATCTCAAACTCTCAATCTCAATCTCAATCCCACTCTTCGGTTCACAAATTCAGATCTTAGATCTAGAAATTTGTTACCGTTAGGGAGAGGGAGAGGTTAGAGAGAGAGAGAAGAGAGAGAGAATGCAAAAAAAGATAGAATTAACAAAATCTTTGAGATTGAGATTGAGAGTTTGAGATCGAGATTATCCCCATCCGGTTAAGCTTCCACTCCGGTGGATCTAACCTTATTTTTTTCACCCGGGCCTAGAAGCAACACAGGACATATCTTCTGTTTGGAATTAACAAAATCTCACCAATGCTTTACAATCACTTATATTTTTGCTTCATATTTTTCTGCTTAGCTTTAACCTTTAAAAAAATTGGTTGATCTTTTTGTATGTAAGATTATCATTTATTCATGTTAGTCTGTCATTATACAAATCTTTCCAGTTATTCTAGAAATAAACTACTTAAAATTAACAATTTTACTATTTTATTTTTGATTAATCGTTGATGATTTTAGTTTAAAATTCAACTTCGTTTAGATGAAAAGGGTGGTAAAATAGTTTTTTGGTTAACTAAATGTTTAATTAAATTATTTACTTTAAATTACAAACTTTATGTTGATAGAAAAAATAATTTAAACTTACAATCTTAAAACCTTTCGGAAAACCAAAGCCCAACATTATGTAAAGGTTTTTATTTTGATAAAAGACTAGTCCATCAGCAATGGGCCTTGTGTTTTAAAATTTTAGTTATCCAAAAGTCCAAATTTGGGGGTGTAATCTAGCCGACACAGTGCCAAGCTCGAGCTCGACTCGATTATAAAACTCAGAGCTCGAAACTCGACTCGAGCTCGACCGAGCCTTTATTTTCAAGCTCGAGCTCGAGCTCGCCTTATGAATCGACACTTTCGAGCTCGACTCGGCTCGACTCGATTAAGTATTAAAATAAGTTTAAAATCAAGTTAGTCTATAACTCGAATTATCAAGCTCGACTCGATAGTATAATATATGTAAAAATATATAATATTCAAGGGTAAAATTGTAAATATGAACAAGCTCGATTAAGCTCGCAGCTTTTCGAGTAGGCTATTTTCAAGCTCGAGCTCGACTCGAAAGTCTACTCGAGTAGCTCGAGCTCGAGCTCGACTCGATTATAAAACTCAGAGCTCGAAACTCAACTCGAGCTCGACCGAGCCTTTATTTTCAAGCTCGAGCTCGCCTTACGAATCGACACTTTCGAGCTCGACTCGATTATAAAACTCAGAGCTCGAAACTCAACTCGAGCTCGACCGAGCCTTTATTTTCAAGCTCGAGCTCGAGCTCGCCTTACGAATCGACACTTTCGAGCTCGACTCGACTAAGTATTAAAATAAGTTTAAAATCAAGTTAGTACTATGAACTCGAAGTTCAAGCTCGACTCTATAGTATAATAATATGTAAAAATATATAATATTCAAGGGTAAAATTATAAATATGAACAAGCTAGATTAAGCTCGCAAGCTTTTCGAGTAGGCTATTTTCAAGCTCGAGCTCGACTCGAAAGTCTACTCGAGTAGCTCGAGCTCGAGCTCGGCTTGGCTCAGATTGAGTCGATTCAAGTAATTTGCGAGCCAATTTCGGGTAGCTCGCGAACTGTCTCATCTCGTTTACACCCGTAGTTCAATTATATAAGTTGGAATTATTATTGGAAAATATGTAAAATATGTGATTGATTTATGGATACGATAACGATAATTTAACTTATACACGTTTTATTATTCTTTACTAGGATATAAAACGTAACAACGTAAAAGTAAAAGTAACACTCAATACCGTCTTTTACGTGTTTTGAGTCCCAATATCTCGACGGTGTAGGGGAGGTTAAGATGTAGATAAGCTTATCCCTACCACGACGGTGGAGAGACTACTTCCAAGTTCTATCCAAGATAGAAAAAGACCTCCACTGTATTAAACATGACTATAAAACCCTTGTATTGTGACAATTGACCATCATTAACATGTATCATAATTTATTCAATCCTCTGGACTAATATATAGGTTTAAGACAAAAAAACAATATTAAAATGTGTGACACGTATAGTGCAAAACTAATATATATATCACACATCGGCTTAAAATAATTATCTTATAGATTGAGCACAACAAATATGAAAAATGCATGATTGGATCGATAAAAGGTAATCTTTTTGTTTAGAAAATCATCAAGAAACTTGTGTTATATGGGATTAAACTCGTTCCTAGCATGGTTCTCACACCATACCATATGTTTTTTTTATTGTAAAAGAATTTGCGCTTTTTGGAATATATTAATACTAAAATAAGAAGTATAAAATAAATGTCCCACGGGCCTCCCACAAAGGATAAAGGGGACCCGTGATGCAAGAGATCTACCCATAATATATCAAAACTATGAATCTAAACAATGAAGCATAGCTAGCAATCTAAAGGATAAGGTATGTAAACAATACTAGTCTAGATAATATTTCCGTGCGCATGAACCATGCAGTCTCTTCTGTATCAGACTCAACCTCCTTCGTATCTCCTAGATTTGTAGGTTTTGTCTGGGACTGGATCCGTACCATATGCTTTTATTATTTCATATTTTGTAACTTTTTTTTTTTACATTTTGTATCAACATTATTTTATCTATAGTGGTCTGAACGAAAGGTTTTATCTATATAATAGACGTATACTTTATTTTGTTTTAAGCTTATGATTTTACATAAATGCTTACTTTATTTTACTAGCACGGTACCCGCGCAATGCGACGGTGGTTGTGGCGGCAACGGTGTGGTGGTGGGGGCGACTGTTGGTGGTGGAGGTGGCGTCGAGTGGTGTAGATAATTGATGTAAAAGGTTAATGGAGATATTTTAGATAATTCCTCCGTAACTTTTAAAGAGATGGTTGTTTTTTTATTAAATAGTATAAAAGTATAAATTAGGTGTATAGGAGAATTATTTTGGGTATAAAAAAGTGCTGAATTTCCTAAAATAGGAGAGGTCAATATGCTTTATAAGAAGTTATAGATTATAGAAGTTTATGAGGTCTGAAGTTTAAATGTAACCTTTTATTAAATGCTTTCATTCATGAAACATTAGAATAGACTATCCAACATCTGGGTTGTATTCACTTGGATCCTTTAAAAATGGTGGAAACCAAGGGACTAATCTAAGCCCTTGGATCAAACAATCATCAAAATCCAATCAAACATGATTGGTTACTTCGGTGAATTACTCCGGCGACATTGTCCAATCATATTTGATTGGTCAAGCCAATCAAGCTTGATTGGTTACTCCGGTGAATTACTCCGGCGACATTTTCTAATCATATTTGATTGGTCAAGCCAAATTAAGCTTGATTGGTAATCACTAAGACACTAACGCCGTCGAATCTTCTCCGGCGACTTCTCCGGCTAATCAATTTCGTTTTCGGGTGGATACGGAACGGGCCAGAGGCCCTTATCCGTTCTAAACTGACCATCAAGGGACGCATATGGGAATGGTATGGATTTGATGGGCGGCGATCCAAGAGATGGTGGAATGTGATTTTTCCGGTGACACTGTGATTTTTCCGGCTAGCTCGAAAACAGTGTTTATTGGCTAGGGTTTGTGCGGAATGTGTTTCTGAGTGATTTGGTACAAGTTTCATGCATTAATTCAAAGAAACAACAAAGCTATAGTGTTTTTAATTTTTCCGGCGAGTATAGATCGGATTAATTTCTGGTCAGGGTTTGTTCGCGGTGTGATTGTGAGTGTTTTGGTGTAAGTGTGATGTTCTAATTCGAAGGAACGAAGGTTTTATCGGCGTTTGAAGTTTTTCGGCGAAGTTGTTGCATTTTCCGGCGGTTGTATCGCTGGAGAAGAAGGAGGAGGAGTTGGTCGCCGTCGCCGGTCAGAGATAAAGGTGGAGATGGCGGTGGTTCAAGATCCCGTCGCCGGAGAGCCGTTGCCGGAAAAGCGGGGGAGAGAGAGAGTCAGATTTTGTGTGTGTGTGTGTGTGGTGGGGGAAGGAGACGACGGGAAGGGAGGGATATAAAGGGTTGGGATTTATTTTTGAGGGGATAATCCAATGGCCAAGATTTGTCCCTGTAAGTCCCAAATATAGATGATTAACTAAACCCGACTGGCAAGTACAACTAATCTTGATGGACAAGTTAAGTTTACGATCCAGATATGGATAACAAGAAGCAATTGACTTAAAGTAAATAACAAGAACTAAATGGCTGAAACTATATAAGATATATATATATGTATAATCAAGTATGTAGCATTGAGACACGTTGTTTCCTTTCTAATGTATTTGATTTATTGAAATATAAACAAACACAAGGATTGTTGCGGAACAAAGATAAACACCCAAGTGTAAATATCTAAACAATCCTGAAAAACAAGTGATCTAAATAACTTGGAAATATTCGTAAGTTTACTTAGAGTATATCTCACAAGTTGCAATGCTAAAGT
>CM067170.1:41322944-41385870 GCA_034093135.1 Erigeron breviscapus | reverse complement strand
TACACAAAACTTAATTAATCAAATCCCTTGTATGTAATATTGATAGGATTCTTTTTAAAGCCTCAAAAGTCTGAACTTTAATATTCTTCCATCCAAGCAAACATGATACACGGTTTTATCGTGTCTTGGTAGTATTTAAACTTTTAACCAATACTACAAAATTTCATGTAGACAAATCATACAGTTTAATTTAAAAACTATACAATCGAAGTGGTTAAAGTCCCGATATCTTTATAAAGATTACAAGTTATAACTTTTTACAAATAAAACTTTAAGATACATGACTAAACATTAAGCTACTTACATCTAAGTAAATCCCCTATCTTTTCAATTAACTTGTAGAGAAAAATCATCATTTGTTTAATAATTCGAATAGAGTAGTTTTTGAGTTACATAATCTATAAAGATGGCTAATCTATCTATCACAATGCATGAAAACAGTCTTACTTTCAGCGGATGACTATGGTATCTTTTTAATTCGCGTAGAATAATTTCGAATCTTATAAAAATAATAGAGTAAATTACAATTTTGGTCCCTGTCGTTGGTCAAAAATTACCGTTTTCGTCTCTACTTTTTATAAATTACCGTTTTAGTCCAAAAAAGTTTGCTCCGTCAACGTTTTGGTCCAAATCTCCAAACGGACGTTAAATATGAGTATATGACCTGCACATGATGGGTAATTTAGTCTTTTTAATTGTCCAGGGACCAAAAGTGTAAGATAACAATAAACGGGAGGGGAAACGAAGAAGAGACGAAGAGGAAGAAGAGAGAGGGAGAAAAGAAGAAATATAATAATAATATACATATATTGTACTCTGTATATCTATCAATCTATCTATCATCATCTTAAATTTGACACTCATAAAAAGAAGCTGACATATCATAATCTGTTTTTATCTCCATATATGTAATATACAAATCCATTTCTAGATCTATAAAAACTATTGTTAATACATATTAACAGCTATATATTCAAGATCTGGAAACACATACATATATACTTCCAATAATATACATACACACAAACTCATATATATGTACACCCCCAAACCTTTTAACATGGTGTTGGTGGCGGCCGGATAATAACGTGTTGGTGGCGGTGGTGGCAGATCTAGGATGGTGGCTTAAGATACCGATGGTGGTGGTTGGCCAGATCTTGTTGATGTGAAGGGTGGCCGAATCTAAGACGAAGGTGGTCGGATCTGTGCCTCCATATATATATACCCACCACCATTTAAAAGTGGTCGGATTTGTGCCTCCATTTAAAAGGGAAAGTAGAAAGTAAAATGGTATTATCAATAAAATGGAAATTAAGAGTTTGAGATGCAGGGGGAAAAATGAAGTTTACTGTTGAGTTATATTGAGATGAGAATATTTGAAGACTAGTAAATTGTTATTTGTTATATTGTTATATAGATCCCATATCTAGATTCATCATATAGAAGGTTTTATCCAGATTTAGTTTGTGATAAAAAGGTGATTTCTGACGTTGGTTTTAGATTTAGTTTAATATATATGATGTTAAGGCACTTGCGTTTTCAGATTTAGTAAGTTATAATCTGTTTGAGTTAATTTCTTTATGGATTGAATATTTTATTTTTGCATTTAAAATTTGTTGTGAATTTGTTGATGAAAATGATAGATTGATGAAGATAATTATTGATTAAAGAAAAGATTAAGATGATGATGTTACATGAAAAATTTAGATTTAATTACGCTTTTGGTCCTCTTTATATAAAAAGACTAAAATACCCATCACGTGCAGATCACGTGATGGGCAAATAAACGTCCGTTTGGAATTTGGACCAAAAGTGTTGACGGGGTAAACTTTTTTGGACTAAAACGGTAATTTACGAAAGGTAGGGACGAAAACGGTAATTTTTGACCCACGACAGGGACCAAAATTGTAATTTACTCAAAATAATAATACTCTTAATTTGAAGATTTTGTAGTATTAAACTAATAAAGCCGTACCCCATGACCCAAAAAAGGTATTGTTTGTCACTTTATGTTATTGGGAACCCATCTTTCCACCTTTATTGCTTGCCCATCTTTTGAACATGCATTTTAGTCAACTTTGTGAAGGAAGGTCCAATACAATCACACCTTTCTATTATTTATTTTTTGGGTGATGATCGATCCTCCTAACTCATCCTCCTAATAAATCCTCTTAATGCATCAAATTATGCCAAGTGTAATCCATTAATTCTCTCTCCCGATCTCTTCCTTTGATTGTGCTATGTGTCATGATCATATTTTTAGGAGGATTTTTAGGAGGTTGGTTAGGAGAATTAATCATTTTTCTTATTTTAATGTCAAACATACAATAAACAAATGTGGCCACTTGCGTGATCGATCCAATTCACCTTTTAGGTGCCAAAAAGTACATATATAATATGCAGGGAAAAGTGAATGTGTGAGACAACACCACCCAACTTGGGTGTGATCCCCCTCACATCAACAATTTTTAATCAACTTTACACAAAAATCAAAAAGGTATCAAAATATATTAAAAAATTTTGATGTGTGAGGGATCACATCCAAGTTGGGTGGTGTTGTCTCACACCTTCACTTCCCCCTAATATGCAACACAAGTTGGTTTTAGCTATTTGTGTATATATGGACCAAGAAAACTCCATTACAGATTTATAGTGAGTCACATATTCTATATTGTATATGCTCTATGATTAAATACAAAATGGTATTATTATTCCTTAGAAATGATAATGCCACGAATAATTATAAGTCGAAAAATATGCATTATCAAAATAAATAGCTCATCTATATGTAGTCATCGAATGTCACCAATAATTATAAGTTTCAAGGTATGCATATAGAAAACTTTAATAACTCATCCATACGTAATTATTGAATGTATCACATGTTTTTAAACATATGTAGCTCTAAAGTATAATGGTCATCAACTCATTATGTTAATGAAATTCAACCAACGAATATCGTACGACATTTGTGGTCTGTTGGAACGTTTTCAGAAGCTTGACCAATGGTTATTCAAATAAAACGACTTTTCGAAAAGCGGGCAATATTTCAATGGAAAAATTTACCATGAAAGCAACACTTGGACGGCCCATAAAGTCCTGATAGAAAGCCCATAACCTTTTCTCCTTTTCTCTGTATTCATCACACGTTAGTGCAATAATCCCCTTCAAGTTTTGGGAAATAAATAAGAAATAACCTTAATGTTTTTGATTTTGTACACATTGTGAAACTATACAAGATTTCCGACCAAGTGAATTAAAATGACACAATTGTAGATTTGTAGTTTTTTAAAATAAGGAATATCAATAGTTAGTATGAGAACTTTGAATGTTTTTGTTGTTATGACAAAATCTATCACAACAAAATGTGAAAAAGCGACACAAGAAACTTACAAGCATATATCCAAACGAAAAAAAAGTGATTTGGGGCATGCTTAATGATAAAAAAAAAATGTAAGGATCGATTAAAATTGTTGACAACTAAAAGGTGTATCATCTTCATCAATATATAGTAAAGGACTAACTCTGTAAATTCACCTTTACAAATTTAATAATTCTACTACTAGTTTCACATTCTCATGCCAAGCTACAAGAAGAATAATTCAAGCATAAAAAGGCCTTCTTGGTCTCCATCTCCTCACACATCAACTTCCACCTTAATTTCACATACCAAAATCACACACACACACAGAGACAAAGATAAACCCAAAATGAAGATCCAATGTGATATGTGTGAGAAACAAGAAGCTTCGGTTTATTGTACCGCAGATGAAGCCTCCCTTTGCCATGGCTGTGACCGCAGAGTCCATCATGCCAATAAACTCGCGAGCAAACATCCTCGTTTCTCTTTACTCGATCCTTCTTTTAAAGACTCTCCTCGTTGTGATATTTGTCAGGTACAAATTTTCATAATGCGTGTGCATTATATTATATTGTTAATTATAATAATTATTATATTTATATATTATATATATATAGAGGAAGGGTTATTTAAGAACCCACAAATAAAAAAGAACTCAAGAACCATTCTGGACCACACATTCTTTCTCTCTTTTCTCTCTTCAATTAAATAATAAAATTCACCCAAATCATTCAAAATGCTTTATCTCACAAACCGTAAATCGTTAGACGAAACAAAAAGCATGGGTAGTCTTAAAATTTCGTCCTCTTTCATTAGAGATCCAATTCGATATACTTTTGACGACTTTTTAATTTTCGTTTTTTTTCCTCTTGTACTTGTGTACCTACACATGTGTAGGATCATTGTTTTCACATGTAAATTAGTAAATGAACATATGTACACAACAATGAAGGTTAAGGGCGGAGCCCGTCAATCCATGGTGTAGCCATGGTGGCCAAGGGCGGAGCCCGTCAGTCCATGGCGGAGCCATAGCGGCTAAGGGCGGAGCCCGTTAGGTAGATCACCCATCACCGGTCACCCCTATGACCTATCACCCTATGACCTATCACCCTCAATGACCTATCACCCCCACTAGCTTTGGTTTATGAAAATCCTTAAGGGCGAAGCCCGTTCCGAATCATAATTTTTGTTCAACCTACACATGTGTAAGTTATGTGTAAGTACCAAAAAGAAAACGAAAATTAAAAAGTCGTCAAAAGTATATCGAATTGGATCTCTAATGAAAGAGGACGAAATTTTAAGATTACCCATGCTTTTTGTTTCGTCTAACGATTTACGGTTTGTGAGATAAAACATTTTGAATGATTTGGGTGAATTTTATTATTTAATTGAAGAGAGAGAAAGAGAGAAAGTGTGGTCCAGAATAGTTCTTGAGTTCTTTTTTTTTATTAGTTCTCAAAATAACTCACTCTATTTGACCATATTTTTATTTTAGTTAATTTGTCACAAAACAAATTATAAAATAAATAGCTATAGTTACTAGTACTATAGATTCCTATATATAAATGTAGCAAGCCAATTAAAAAAAGTAAGTAAGTAACTCCCAATGCCGTCTTCCACGGGTTTTGGGTCCCAATACCGTCTTCGACGGTGTATGGGGGAGGTTGAGATGTAGACAGCCTTACCCCTACCAAAGGTAGAGAGGCTGGTTCCATGGTCTACCATAGGTAGAAAAGGCCCTCCAGCCTTGCTGGGCATGAGGATCGAACCCTTGACCTCTGTCTCCAGAGGCAAGGGCTCCAACCACTGATCCAACCCAGCTGGTTTTTATGTACAAGCCAATTGTTATTTTCAATAATTTAAGGTATAAATAATATTGATATGATTCTAATATATATATTGTATGTAAGCAGGACAAAAGAGCATTTTTGTTTTGCAAAGAAGACAGGGCTATTCTTTGCAGACAATGTGACATGTCAATTCATGGAGCAAACGAATACACACAGTATCACAATCGGTTTCTTCTACCCGGTGTTAAGCTCTCAGAATCATCTTCCTGTTACGATAGCTCATCAGATCAAACAACTTTGTGTTCTTCCAATTCAAATGGATCTAATTGTAGCGTTTTTGAAGATCAAAAGAGTAATAGAGCAGCTAGCAACTCAACATCAGCAAACTATCATTGTGACAGTAGTTTGAGTACTCATGAAGCAGAAGGTTTTTCAATAGCACCCAATAGTATATCGGAGTACTTGATGGATACGTTACCAGGATGGCATGTTGAAGAGTTTCTTGATCCTTACGCTTCCCATTCGTATGGATTGTATGAGGTTTGTAACCATGACAATACTTATATTGTGCAGTGAAAATAGATAGATTAGGTGATTTGAAAGTGTGATAATCAATTATGGTGAGATTACGTTTTGTAAGGATTATCTGATTATTGTGTTTGTATAACACGTATAATTATGCATAAGTGTTTGGCATTGAAGTAGTTATCCTCGTTTGCCTAAGAAAACACACTTTTATAATTAGTCGTATGAACTATGATGTTTTTTAAACCACAAACTTTTCTAATAACATAACCGCAAAAACCCTATATAAATAATCTATTTTTGAAAGGCATGATCCCAAACATTTTTTTTATGATTAATGATATATCCTCCTAACAAAACCTTCTAATAATCCTCCTAATGTCTAAGATAAGAGATTCTAAAGGGCAAATGATATGGTGACAGGGTTATGACAGTGGTACATGTACATTGCCATGATGTGGACACCAATCCCGATTTGGGCACTTTATGGTCAGAAGATTTGGGCACTTTATGGTCGGAAGATTTGGGCATTTTGGTAAATTCAACAGCTACCATGGGTCATCATAATCAAAAGTCAAAACAGGCAACTTATCAAGGAGAGTAGGAGACTGTTGTTCAATGGAGTGGATAGATTTTGAGAAGGTGAATGATGATCAATATACATTCAATTTTTCATCTATCAAGAGACCAAGGCAAATGTGGTAGAATGATGTGTTTTTTTCTTCCTTTTTTTTTTTCAACAGACTCTCATCAGTTGTAACAGATTATTGGTTTTTCACAATTGAACTCAAGTTGCACTAGAATCAAGGATTTTAAAATTTGACTCATCCTAACAACTCACGTTTCACGGGTCATTTGTCTCGTCTCTAATACTTGTTATAGACTTATAGGCAAGCTAAAAACATGTAGAAGTCTAGAACCGCTATAAGTTAAGAGATGTGACAATTGTGAATTGTGAATTCATTGATTCGGATCATTGGTCATTCTTTAAATGGTCCAACCGTTACAATAAAAGCAGCTAACAAGATAACATGTGATTTCATATTGTGCTTGGCTTTTGGGTATTATAGAGTCACCATGAACACTAACACATGTCCAAAATAGAATCATATTGAGACAGTTCGGTACTTTTTGGTATCGGTAGGGTTTGGCACGACATTGAGACCGATAACATCCCAATTACAACATTAATGTATGATTTGTTTAAAAGCACTAAACAAGGAGGGGTTTTTTTTAAAAAAAAGGTAAAGGTAAAAAATATCTGGACTCAAGACTTCACTTATAAAAGGTAACATCTGATAACTCTCAAGTAGTTCGGAGATTTACAGCAAATGGGAGCACAAATGGTGTTTAAATCAGCATAACATTTCTTTTCTCCTCTCACAAAATAACAAGATTCAGACTTCAGTAAAAGGTAACATCTGATAACTCTCAAGTAGTTCGGAGATTTACAGAAAATGGGAGCACAAATGGTGTTTAAATCAGCAGAACATTTCTTTTCTCATCTCACAAAATAACAAGATTCGTCGATCACTTTTTCTCTTTCCCAGACCACCATCTAAGCAGAAGAACTAGAAGTGTCCAAAAATTCATTTGGCACAAGCTTACGTATCAGCTTAAGTAAAGTTTTATTTAGTGTACCGGCTACGATTTGATTCAATAGCAGTGAAAATGTCAAAACTCAAAACATCAACTGAGTAACCTTCTATCCATTCTTGTAAAAGGATCTCTGCATCATCAAGGTGCTGGTTAATCAGGGATATCATTGGAGAAGAACACGATACATCACATTACATGGCAGGCAACCATTTCTGTCCATTTTAGAAACGACCGTTTAGCTTCTTTCGATAGACCTTCCCCACACAAACCACTTATATGTCCAAACATCAGGCTGCAAATCTTTAACCATCAGGTACTGGAAAAGAGGCATTGCAATATCAGGCTTCCCAATTTGCTTGCAGTCTTGCACCCTCTATACGGACAGTGTACAGTTGTACACAATAATAATATATTCTAGCTTCACATTACCCATCAAATTGAACAAAGGGATCGCTTTTTCTAGCGTAATGGTTGCTGCAAACACGCTCTATAATGATACCATTAGTCAAATCATTTGGAACTTGGCCGTGTTCTCGCATATCATCAAAGGGTTTGTGTGCATCTCCACATCATCTAGACTGAAACAATCTCTATATCACAATGCTTTAGCCTGTAAGTGACTGTATCGGGGTTCTAAAAGTCAATTCAAAAAACATGCATGACCTCTTCTATATTTGAATTCTTGCAAAACGCATTTAGTAAACTGTTGTAAGTAATAGCATTAGGGACGAGACCACTCAATACGATTGAATCTAAAACTGTCTTTGCCTTGGTCATTTACCTTGCCAACAGTTATCATCTATAAGTATTGAATCAATTACTATGTTAGGAATCATGTTTCACTCAACCATGATGCTGAGAACAGCCTCTGCATCACATATCCTACCTTCTATGCAATAGGCATCAACTACTACAGTGTAGGTTTGCACAACTGTAGAGACTCTATCATCCTCCATTTCTTTTTAAATATGAGAGGCCTCATCTCAACAATCTAAGCTACGAAGGCGAGAAATCAAAGTGTCAATGTGTCATATGTGATGACATTAGGTGAAATGCCTTTTTGAAAGACCATCTCTTTAAATAGCTTGAAAGAATCATCTATAAGTTTGTCCTTGCAAAGAATATCAATGCTGGTGTTATATGCAACAACATCAGGTTTGCAACCTTCTAGATCTATAAAACCTAAGCAAAGAAATGGCAGTAGCATTATTTCCAAATTTGCGAAGGCCTTTAATCATTGTGTTAAATATAACTACGTCAGTTCACAAAAAGTTTCAGTTTGAAGAATCATTCTGCACAAGAATCCTATCTTCTAGGATGAGTCTATAAGAGTGTACTAAGGTGTACACATCAGGTATAATACCTTGCTTAATACCTTGCTTTAAGTTCCAGGATAGCAGTGCAAAACCCTCATTGGTGAGACGTAACGTAAGAGACAACACTTAATGACAATATTCACAATGTAATCATTAACAGGAACACCAACCGCACACATTTGCTTAAGAGATGGGAAGAAACAGAAAAATGTTACCTTTGGTTTATGATAAAGAAAGCGCCATTAACGACAGCAGAACTTGAGTGATTCATCATCATATCTGCCAAAATGAAAAACAGGTGTATGCTTTCAGTTCTCACTGCAGATTCAACCTCAACAACCCAAATTTACAAGATTTATTTTATGGGTTGCTAATATATAATGGATAGCGATAATGGCTATAAATCTTGATGTAGCAAACTACATTTCATAGGTTTCAGATGGGCCAGGTAAAAAAGCTCAACCAAGTCACCGCCGTTGTCATATAACCAATGTGCACATTGGCCTCAACTGTTACCAGGTTTCTAGAGGCAACTGAAACCTGGGTTCTTTTTTACTCCCCTTAGCTTCATCAACTCCCTGATCTCATCAGCTTCATGCCACCTCCCAGCTTCTGCGTACATATTTGAAAGCAGTGTATAGTAGCCCGAATGACCTGGTTTTAACTTAAAAAGATGTTCTACTGCCCACTCACCCAGCTCAATATTCCCATGAAGTCTACAAGCTCCAAGTAAAGAACCCCAAACATTCGCATCTGGTTCCATTGGTAACCCATTGATCATCTTTACAGCCTCCTCTATTAGCCCAGCTCGACCCAAAAGATCAACCATGCACGCATAGTGAGTTTGTGATGGTTCAATGTTCTGTTCCTTCATCTCTTCAAAGTATTTTCTTCCTAAATCAACCAATCCACCATGACTACACATGGATAGAACTGCTAAGTAAGTAATCGAATCACGTTTCACGTGATCTTGATCATCATTTTTCATGGCTTCAAATAGACTGATTGCAGTGTCAAGTTCACAACGCATTCCATACCCCATAATGATCGTGTTCCATGAAGCCACATCCTTTTTGGGTATCTGATCAAATACTTTCTGAGAAAGATCAAGGCGTCCACATTTGGTGTAAAGATCCAACACCGAGTTTGAAACAAGGAGATAAATATGAAATAGGGTTCTTACACAAAATCCGTGAATCTCCTTGCCTTTCTTGATGTCTGCCATATTAGCACAAGCGGAGAGGGCACCCGTAAAGGAGATTGTGTCGGGTTCTAGCCCTTGCAATAACATTTCACGAAACAGATACAGAGACTCGAAAGAAGTGTTTGTATGAGAATAAGCCGATATGAGTGTGTTATATGAAATTCTATCTTTAAAGGAGACATTAAAAACGTTTCTTGCAAGATGTAGATGACCACATTTTGCATACATGTCAATAAGTGCATTGGAGATGAAAAGTTGAAAAGTAAAACCACCTCGAATTGACCTGGCGTGTACCTCTTTACCATGGGAAACAAGCCCAATTCGACCACAAGCACCAAGAACATTTGTTAAAGTTATAGCTCCCGGGACTTGACCATGAGTTTGCATCTCTCTTACTACACTTAAAGCTAACATTTCAAAGCCATTTTGAGCATAATTAGCAACTAGTGCATTCCATGATACAATATTTTTGGCATCAATATTGTTGAAAACAGTTAATGCCTTGCATGAATATCCAAATTTAGCATACATATCGAGTAAAGAATTGGCTACAAATATATCAGATTCCATACCCATTCTAATACTAAAACCATGAAGCTCTGCTCCCAATTGAAGACATCCAAGCTCAACTAAAACTGGCAACATGCTAGAAACTGCTACAGAGTTTGGTACGACACCTTTGTAAATCATCATTCTAAAGAAATCCATCGCATCTTGATGATGATCCATGTGAGCAAAACTCGTGATGACAGCATTCCAAGAAACATCATTCCTCTCCACCATTTCATCAAAAATTTGCTTACAACTTTCCAAATCACCACATTTTCCATAAGCATCAACGAAAGCATTGTTTACCGTAACAACACAACAATCAAACCCCATCTTAACAGCATAACAATGCACAACACTCGTCATCGTACAATCCTCAATTGCAGCACATACAGGCAACAAACTCACAATAGTAACCACATTCGGCTGTATAACCCCACACCTCATCATTTCTCTAAACAATTCCACCGCCTTATCGTAACAAAACATTTTCAAATTACACACACCAATAATCGTGTTCCACGATACAACATCTCTCACAGGCATTTCATCAAACACTTTCTCTGCATCACCAAAACAACAACATTCACCATAAAATCTCAAAAGGGTATTCCCAACAAACACATCCGAACCGAAACCCGACTTACAAACCAACCCATGAACCTCTTTACCCTTACTAACCTCCATATAATCACAACAAACTTTTAACACAAAAGGGAAAGTATGATCATCAGGTTTAACACCAGAAACGATCATAAAGTTATAAACTTGAAACCAATCATAAAAATTAGAAATAGTGTAAGCTCTAATAATGGTGTTCCACAAGAAAGCAGAACGAGAGAAAGGTAAAGATTGATGGAACAGAATGTGGGAGGTTAATGGGTGGTTAAAGGTGGCGTAACGGAGGATGAGGGAGGCGGAGATGGAGATGGAGGATGGGAGGCGGCCGGAGATGATGGCAAAGGCGTGGGCTTGCTTGGTTTGTTGGAGTGATTGGGTGGAGGAGCATAGTGAGAGAATTGGAGTGTTGTGGTATGAGGAAGTGGAGAAAGGTTTGGTTTTGAAGGTGGTTAGTAGTGGGGTGAGTTTGCCGGAAAGTATGGAGGTTCGCCGGAGGATAGTGGTGCAGGGAGGATTGACCATAAAGTCTCAAATTTCTTTTTTTGAAATAGCTAATTTTATAATACACCAATACACATACACACGAATGAATACCACGGGGTTTAGTTCAAAAAATGTTTTTTAATTTTTCATTTTCTAGAAAATGAAAAGTGTTATGAAAGTGACATACATATTATATGTGTATATATATATGAGCTTTGATGAAATCAAAAACACATACAAGAGAAGAAATAATAATTCTCTACTCTTTCTCTCCTTTCTTCTTCATATCTTATATATCAGTATTGTTGTTCTTGATTATCATTGTAATCAATCGTTGATCCAAGTGTAAACATTTATAACACGTTATCAGCACGAAATTGCTTTTGATATTTTTTCGATCATTGATCATTGGATTCAACAATCTCATCAACCATTCTCGTTAATCTTCTGATCTGTTGATCTGAGGCATTGACAGGAAGTCATCTTTATGAAGTGAAGAAAATGGTAGCTGAGTTTAGGAAGCCAGTTGTTAAACTCGGTGGCGAAACGTTGACCGTGTCTCAAGTTGCTGGGATCGCTGCCAGCGAAAATGCCACCGTGAAGTTGAGCTAGCGAAATCGGCTAGAGCCGGGGTGAAGACGAGTAGTGATTGGGTGATGGAGAGCATGAATAAAGGGACTGATAGTTATGGTGTTACTACTGACTTTGGTGCCACGTTCTACCTCCTAAGTTTCAATCTTTTACATTTTCCAATGTTCACTTTTTACCTTTTAACCCCTAATTTTTAATCTTTTACATTTTTGCCCATAATTTCCTTTTTACCTTTTAACCCCTAATTTTTAATCTTTTACATTTTTGCCCATAATTTCCTTTTTACCTTTTAACCCCTAATTTTTAATCTTTTACATTTTTGCCCATAATTTCCTTTTTACCTTTTAACCCCTAATTTTTAATCTTTTACATTTTTGCCCATAATTTCCTTTTTACCTTTTAACCCCTAATTTTTAATCTTTTACATTTTTGCCCATAATTTCCTTTTTACCTTTTAACCCCTAATTTTTAATCTTTTACATTTTTGCCCATAATTTCCTTTTTACCTTTTAACCCCTAATTTTTAATCTTTTACATTTTTGCCCATAATTTCCTTTTTACCTTTTAACCCCTAATTTTTAATCTTTTACATTTTTGCCCATAATTTCCTTATTTACCTTTTAACCCCTAATTTTTAATCTTTTACATTTTGCCCATAATTTCCTTTTTACCTTTTAACCCCTAATTTTTAATCTTTTACATTTTTGCCCATAATTTCTTCTTTACCTTTTAACCCCTAATTTTTAATCTTTTACATTTTGCCCATAATTTCCTTTTTACCTTTTAACCCCTAATTTTTAATCTTTTACATTTTTGCCCATAATTTCCTTTTTACCTTTTAACCCCTAATTTTTAATCTTTTACATTTTTGCCCATAATTTCCTTTTTACCTTTTAACCCCTAATTTTTAATCTTTTACATTTTTGCCCATAATTTCCTTTTTACCTTTTAACCCCTAATTTTTAATCTTTTACATTTTTGCCCATAATTTCCTTTTTACCTTTTAACCCCTAATTTTTAATCTTTTACATTTTTGCCCATAATTTCCTTTTTACCTTTTAACCCCTAATTTTTAATCTTTTACATTTTTGCCCATAATTTCCTTTTTACCTTTTAACCCCTAATTTTTAATCTTTTACATTTTTGCCCATAATTTCCTTATTTACCTTTTAACCCCTAATTTTTAATCTTTTACATTTTGCCCATAATTTCCTTTTTACCTTTTAACCCCTAATTTTTAATCTTTTACATTTTTGCCCATAATTTCTTCTTTACCTTTTAACCCCTAATTTTTAATCTTTTACATTTTGCCCATAATTTCCTTTTTACCTTTTAACCCCTAATTTTTAATCTTTTACATTTTTGCCCATAATTTCCTTTTTACCTTTTAACCCCTAATTTTTAATCTTTTACATTTTTGCCCATAATTTCCTTTTTACCTTTTAACTCCTAGAGTTTTAATCTTTTACATTTTTGTTCATATCAACTTTTGCCTTTTTACTTTTTAACCTCCTAGAGTTTTAATCTTTTACATTTTTGTTCATGTAACTTTCACCTCTTTACCTTTTAACCCCCTAAAGTTTTAAGCGTTTAGATTTTTGCCCATTAGCTTTTATCTCTTTAACTTTTAACCTCCTAAATCTTTTATCTTCTACATTTCAGCCCATCAATATCATAAAGTATAACTATATTTAACTTTTGCTTCTTTACGTTTTAACCCTTAAAATTTCTATATTAGGTTCTTATGTTTTTATTAAACAACTTCCATTTATACCTAACGTTACACATTAACGCTATTAATTACGTGAGAAGGTTTATTTTTTTCGCCTTTTTTTTGCAAAATTAAGTCATATTAGTTGTAGCCCTGTTTGTTGTGTTTGGTGTGACGTTTATTTTCTTTTAAAGTGATCATTAGCTATTTTGTCTATATTGTTACAGTGCCAAATTAATGTTTGTTAGTGACTTTATCAAATTTGTACTAAAATATTGTCATCTAAAAAACGTGTTCCGCGGCAACGCGCGGGGTAAAATACTAGTATATACTAAAAGGTTTTGGTGTTATATACATTTGCTAGTCCCATATGATGAAATTTTATTTGGAAGTTGTCGATCGATCACACAGTTTTAGAAAAGTCATTTTTAAGCAATACGGGCAAAATATATTCAAATCAGCCACTGAAATTGATAGAAATTACGATAATATTTAGTATGGATACATACATTTTTTTTAGACGGAAAAGGTGTTTATTAAACTATACGAGTAGGATTTATATTAAAATTTGAGTAATAGATCCACACTATATAGTACGTGTTAGACTACGTAGGAAGAAATAGTACTATAAAATCCAAGTTAATTGCAAATGTAATAATTGAATAATGGTTATTAATTACATAGATTTTAGTTGCTTAATAATTGAATAGCTGATTTTTGAAAAGATCGTTAGAATTATACAAAGCAAGCTAATACGTAGGCAATTTTATATATATATGTGAATGATATTAATGCTTTTCTAAAAGACAATTCTCTAAAAGCAAAAATAATGCTTTCAAGTTGGCAGCATAAGTCCTACTTATATTATTGGCTTCACTTTCCATAATAATAAAAGATTTTAGCCAACTAACTTTCATTTGTCATATCTTGATTATATATGCTAGAACGATCAGGAGCTAGATATTTTGTGTATTTGCAATTTTGCATTATTGTTTTCATTTAGGTGTTTTTCATTAAGTCAACAAAGAAACCAAAAGGAATGATTATGCTATTAACTAATAATTAAATAATTTGGAAGAGGACCCAATAGTATATCTATTACGTAGTAACTTAAATGTGGACATTCCTTAAAAGTAAAATATGATGATATAATGTCTATGTAAATGTCATGATTATATACTTAACCAAGGGATAATGAAAATCGACTATGAATTTGACTACAAGAAGTGGCACACTAAGGGTGTGAATATACGAGAATAAATATGGAAAAAAAAAAGGTGTTATGTTTGAGATAACAATATATTATTCTCTCGTATTAAACAAACATAAATGCAAGTAAATAATATACATTCATAAACTAGATAAAAGTTTATTGATCATGGCCATTTAATAAAATGACATGACTAGTTAAACCACACCGAATCAATGATGATGATAAATATATATAAACAAGGGAAAAGCTAAATTACCTAATGGTAGAAAACTTCTAATAGAGAACGCTCTATTTTAAGTTTTGAATAGAGGACGCTCTATTTTTACCCAAAATCAACAAGAAAATTGTTGAGTTTATATATATATCATAGTGGTTATGATACTCAGTCAAGAACTGATGAAAATGATAATTATTTACATATTGTAAAGAAAGATCATATATTGAAGAAACTGCCAAAGATCCATTTTGGTTTGCATTATATAAATGTGCCTCATGCACATATTTGCATTATATAAATGTGCCTCATGCACATATGGCAGTCATAGAAAAATATGATGATTATAAACTTATGGCATGACAGATTAAGCCATTAAGGATATATTATGATGAAAAGGATCCACATGATCCTAAAAATGATTAAAGGATACACATATCCTAGCATGATACCATTTAGTATTTAAATCGATGCATCGTCTAAATGGGTCATCAAAATTGCAGCATGAAGCTTGCGTGATTATTTGCTCAATTTATAAAATTGAAAGCATGTTCCATATTATATATTGGAAATAATGATCAGTTTGATAAATGATCATTTAAAGAGCAAAATGAATGACTTATAGTTTGGGGTCATATGCAAAAATATGATTGCGTATCGTATAAATAGTTAATTGTATTCCCTCCCCAAATAAAATTGGTTTATGGTCACAAAGATGATACCACAAAGAATGTTGGATATAATGTTGGAAAAACATTGATAAATAAAGTGCCTGTTTTGGGTGTGAGTTGAAACATGTAAAATGTTTTACCAACATTAGGGGGAGATGTTCCCAACATTAAGGGAAAGATAGAAAGCTCATAATGCTCGTTATTGAATCATAGAAAGATGTTCCCAACATTAAGGGAAAGATAGAAAGCTCATAATGCTCGTTATTGAATCATAGAAACATTTGAAACGTGGGATGCCATTCGATTCAAAGGATAAATATCATGCACCTAACACCTAACATTTTATTTATGCACCTAACATTTTATTTATGCATCTAACATTTTATTTATGCATCTAACATTTTATTTACGCATCTAACATTAACTTTTACATTTATGTCAAGTAATTCTTATTTATGTAATATAATATTTAATTATGTTTACTAATGTGTGATGAGCAAGACAAAGCAACAGCTGCTGTCTTTATCCATAAACACATCGATGAAATACTACAGTTGGAATACTTTAATTATGATGATCTAAGTGTTTTATGGCAAAATTTAAAAAGCTTAAAACATATTCTGAGTTGAATATGATTCTCATTATTCAAGAGAAAAATAACGAGCTATTAATGAAAAACCATCAAGCTCGTCCCACATATCATTGATAATACCAGAATATGATTCTCATTATTCAAGAGAAAAAAAATAACGAGCTATTAATGATAAAACCTTCCCACAGGAAGGAGTGAATGATAAAACCTTCCCTCAGGAAGTAAATAAGTGAAACCTTTCCACAGGAAGGAGTGAATGATAAAACCTTCCCTCAGGAAGTAAACAATTCCAATAAAGAATTGTTGATTAATTATGGTCTTATATATATATATTATGGAACCGAGATGAAATATAAAGTTTGTGGGATAATTCATTCACATGATTTAGTGATTGCCAGTAATATAAATTGACCAAAAAGCTGCTAATGATCCTATTGGTAATGAATCTAGCACATTTGAAAGTGGTAGAAAAATCGATGCCAAATAAAAAGCCTCGAAAGAAAAGGAGCATAAATATAAGATGGTCAAAGTCGAGGTATAAAGACCCCATAAGAGATATATGATGAGAAACTAGACATGAAGGTTTTTGAGAAACCCAGATACCTGAAAATAATGAGATCTCAATGAATTGTGACATGTCTAGAGAATTGTGGAATCGAAAAATAAATAAAAGCGACGTTGAGAATGATTGTATATGATATAGCGCTAAGTATTATGAATAATGGTAAAAATCTTGAAAGCATGCATGCACGTAAGTGATATGATATGAATGATTGGCCAATGATGAAAAGACGCTAGTATTTTGGACATGAAGTCCAAGCACTTGAAGTGCATAAATTATATGATGTAAATCGGTCTATGTTCAAATATTGAATTGAATTATGGCACATAGAATGTTGAACAGACCTTATATTGATTATGAGCAAGAAATGTCATATGGTGGAAGCAATTATTGATCTACTGAAAGTCTGGCAAAATAAGATATTTGATTTGCGTCTAAAGAATACGAACAGAGCTTGATGTGACCAATTTATACCTATCGCCCACATCGTTATTGGCCTTTTTATTATATGTTTTTAGTCGATTTTGCTGGCATTTGGCGCGTTTATGGGTTTTGTTAGTGGTTTCAGGTTCTAAACAGGTGACGTGTCCGTTTGGTGCAAATTCGAGTAATTTTGAGGTCATGAAGTTGATTGGAGAGTTCGAGAGTCGTTAAGATGAAAAGAGATAGAAAAAATATGCAAGTATTCATAAGTTGATGTGTGGCCTTCGGTCAGTAATATTGTACTGCGACGCAGTGGTGGGGAACAAGTCCACTGCGCCGCAGTCATCTTTGTTGTAAGGCACTACCAGTCCAGTAATATTGTACTGCGACGCAGTGGTGGTGAACAGGCCCACTGCGCCGCAGTCAGCTAGTGGAAAGGGTGCATCACGACCAGTGTATAAGCACTGCGACGCAGTGGGTTATGCATTTGCCTACTGCGCCGCAGTCAGCCTTGACAAACAAGCACAAATGGGCAGTATAAAAGCACTGCGACGCAGTGGGATGTGCATTTGCCCACTGCGCCGCAGTGAGAGTGCGGGACTGAAAGGTTTTTGGCAGTTTTTGCATCAGATTAAAGGGGGGTATAAATAGTTTTTGAAACCTAATTCCCAAATTATCAAATCTTCTTTCTAAGAGCTGCACTTCAAGGAACACCTTCAAGGATCAATTCAAGATTTCAACATCTTCCGATTCATTGAAGATTCACGTGCACCCACTTAGATCGTATCTATTTTATTGTCTTGCAATTTCTATTCCTCAAACAATTGGTACATCATGTTCTTCCTTTACTTTGATTGTTATTTCAATTTAATTATGAGTGGCTAATATTTCAATCATCCACCTTGATGTAACTAGACGAATGATGTGATTGCTATATGTTTTAATTCAAAGAGTTGATTTCAATTATCATTGTGTCGAGATCTTGGTGATTTTATTCCTTTATATTTATTATTATGATATTGGTGGCATGTGTGTTCTTCGTTAGTGGTACTAGTTGGATACATATGTGATTTTCAAACGGTTGCTTGTCTATGAGCAATTATCACTAGTTCATGGTGTGATAGTGAATGTCATTTTAATAAAAGGAATAATTTTGTCAACGTGTTTAGAATCGGTTGGTGGTACCACGTTTTAATTCACATAGGCTCGATTGGTAATGTGATAATCAAGTAAACTAATTGTTGGTAAGGTTGTCTAGGCATTGGTGGTACCGGCTTGGGTAATTAAACTAGCAACTTAGGTGTTTGGGTGTTTTGTGAGCGGTTGGTGGTACCACGCGAGCATTTTATCCTTTCACGATTATCTTGTCAACTCTTAATGAATTTGGTCTTAATTGAATGCAATCACGTTTGAAGTCTAGCAAAGTCAAGGTGGATGATCTTTACTATTATTGTTTGCAGTTTTACCTTTACCTTTACGCGTTTGTCTTTTAAGTTATTTTAATTTAATTGTCAAAGAGAGATTCAAAGCGTTCCACCCTTTTTCCAAACTACTTTGTTAAACAATTGATTCAAACCAATCCCCGTGAACGAACCTGGACTTACTTTTTAACTATACTGCATACGATCGGGTCCACTGCCCGATAGTGCGTAGTAGTGAGTTTCAAGGTATTTCTAGTTTTAAATTTTAAACTCGATTTAGCACATCAAGTTTTTGGCGCCGCTGCCGGGGATTGTGTGCCATTTTAGTTGTTAATTTAGTGGTTTGATCCTTCCTCACGCGTGAGGAAGTTACTTGCTTTATAGTTTAGTTTTTCTTTTCTTGTCTTATCACAGGTGCAGTTGACGTGTTTGGTTAGTTGTGTTTTACAGGTCTACTTCTTAGTTGATGAACTTGCGGTCTTCGGGTTTACCTCTAAATAGTCCCTTGAGAACACCGAAAAGACGTAGATTTAACTTCGCAACACCTACACCATTCTCACCTATTGCTAGACCCACTCCTGATTCGGACGAGGAAGGGTTCTATTTAGACGAGTTTTTCAATCTAGAAGTTAAGTTAGAAGAGGAAATGGGAGACGAAGAAAGGGATCCGAATGATATTCGTTATGGTGAGAGGGTCCGTACTATACCTACCAACCGTGGTAGTCCTATAAGACCTCCAGCCATTGGTCATGATTTCAATCTGAAAGGTAATCATCTTAAAAGCATTGAGGAGCAACAGTTTGATGGTAAAAGGAAATGGGATCCATACCAGCACTTAGATAGGTTTGAGAAGTTGGCACGATTATACCAATATGGGAACAACCAAATGAATGCCGTTAAACTAGAAACATTTCCCATGTCCATTACCGGTGATGCTTTAGATTGGTTTAATGATCTCCCGGAAAATTCTATAACAACTTGGGACCAACTCAAGCAAGCTTTCATTGGTGAGTTTTACTCACTTAGAACTCAACGGAAGTTGGAAAACTTGATTAGGTCCTTTGATCAAGATGAAGATGAAGATGTGGTGGATGCATGGATTCGGTTTAAAGAAATGTTGAGGAATTGTCCGGGCCATAACATGACTAAGGAGCAATATGTTGAGCTTTTCTTTGATGGCCTAGATAAGAAGTCCAAACGTGAGTTAGGATATGCTTTTGGTGGTGGTTTCAACAAAATTACACCCAATGAAGGTTTTGATATTTTGGAGTCCATGGCAAAGGACAATGCAAATATGGATGATGATAGATTTTTGAAGAATGAGAGAAGACTAAAGAAAGGTACTAGCCAAGGTAGGGTCGCAAAGGTTGAGGCTAGTCATGATTCTGGTATGATTGGAGAGATTAGAGCGCTGTCTGAGCGCATGGAAAAGGGATTTGCTATGCAAGAGAGTCGGTTTGGAGCACTTGAACGGGATGTAAAGGTAGTAGCCGAGGGGTGTGACCATTGTGGTAATATACATTATTCTGAAGATTGTCCGAGTCGGGGACCCGAAGATGTGAGTTACATTCAGAATCAACCACAAGGGAGCTACCAACGCAATACCGGTTTCCAAAACCGTTCTTCAGGTAATCCTGCTTATAACCCTTCTTTTCCTACTAATAATTCTCGTTTTTCAGGAAATAGATGGCAGAGAGATAACTTTCAGAGTCAACCACAACAACAAACTCAACAAGGACAGGGGTCAGGTTCTTCTTCCTCTAATACCGATCCAAATGCCGAGTTGAGAGAGATGATGAAACAATTGGTTAGTAATCAGGCTGAAATGAACTCTAGCATTCAGATGATTCGGGATGATACTAAGGCGTTGAATGAGAGGTTGGATAGGATAGATGGGAAGGTTGAGATAAATATGAAGAATCAATGTGTTAACTTTAAGGATCTTGAGAGTAGGATGGCTGCACTTTCTAGGCCTTCTGGTACCTTGCCTAGTAATACTCAACAGAATCCTAGGTCTCAATTTAGCATGGGGCCGAATCAGGGACAAAATACGGGGCAGAAGTACACTCCACCTCAAGCCCGTAATGAGGAAGCCAAGGCCATCACCACTCGTACAGGTAAATCTTATGACCCTCCTACTATGCCTAATGTAGTTGTTTCAGATGTACAGGATTCAGGTAATGATGATGAGATTGATGAGGAGATTGAGATGGAGGAGAATCCGACCGAGAAGATTCCGGTCACTCCACCAAAACCGGTTGTGGAACCCGAGGTTAAAGCTTATAAACCAAAAGTTCCATTCCCACAACGGTTTAGGAAGGCCAAGCTAAAGGAACAATATAACAAGTTTGTTCAGATGATTTCAAATGTTCATATTAATGTGCCTTTAGTGGATTTGATACAGGGGATGCCTCATTACGCCAAGTTCATTAAGGAACTGGTGACGGATAAAGGAAAGATGGAGGAGGCCAAAGCTACGTTTCTCAATGCCGAGTGTTCTGCTATTTTGCAGAACCGCATTCCCCCTAAGCTTGAAGACCCAGGGAGTTTTCTTATAACTTGCTCTATTAGAACCATTATTTGTAAGGCTTTAGCTGATTTAGGAGCTAGCATTAATTTGATGCCTTATTCGGTTTGGAGTAAGTTGAATTATTAGAAAATGAATGTGAGATAAAAGACAAAAACTGTCTTGATTTACGAATTGACTATGTTAAGGATAATATCATTGAGCATCATAATAGCTAAAAGAGGAAGCTATACATTTTGTAGACAAGTGACGCCCATGGCTATGAGGTCACATGATGTTGAAAGAACCCCCTCGAATTTCAAAGAAGATGATCACAATGATAGTTCAAAAGTGTCGCTAAAGTATTGATAGTTATCGATTTCTCATTATGCATCATTTAAATTGAAGTTGTTTATAGAGTTTAGATTATGAAGTACGGGTATGTACTAAAATGAAATGTTTGATGCATGTTGAAATCCTAAATTGGATATGAGAGTCATATGTGGAGAAATCAACATATAGCAAGTTGGTTCATGAGAAAATCAAATTGATTTATCAAGACATTTATTACGATAACCTGAGACTTTGGTCAGTGATATTGATTTGTGTTAACCAATGAGTTTAAATGATGTGATCATGAGGGGGAGAAGATACGCATTGCACTCTTTTTCCCTTAGCCATGGTTTTTGTCCCATTGGGTTTTTCCTGGTTTTAATGAGGCATAATCTTTCACATGAACACCCAAAGATGAATGTTATACAACATGTTCATGGATCTTGTTGTATTTCTTCAATGAACAATGCTCCAACAATTATGTATAAAGACAATGCTTTGAATAGAACATATCTCATCAAAGTCCTTCTCAACACATAACCTACAAAAGGAAGAACAAATCAATATATTTACAAAGCCTTACATAGAAGCAGCTTCGGGCAATTATCAAACAAGATCAAGCTTTGAAGATTAGAAGATGTTTGACTGAATTCAGGGGGAGCATTACAAGTTGCACTCTTTTTCCCTTAACTAAGTTTTTGTCCCACTGGGTTTTCTTAGTAAGGTTTTTAATGAGGCAACATAACCGATCCAGAAGTATCAGAGAAGATAACACGTGCTGCACTCTTTTTCCTTTAGCTATGGTTTTATCCCATTGGGTTTTACAAGCAAGGTTTTTAACGAGGCAGTATTTGAAAAGTTTCGGACAACATGAGATGTATGAATTATTGATCAAATAGTAATATGTATGAGGGGAAGTGTTATGAAAGTGACATACATATTATATGTGTATATATATATGAGCTTTGATGAAATCAAAAACACATACAAGAGAAGAAATAATAATTCTCTACTCTTTCTCTCCTTTCTTCTTCATATCTTATATATCAGTATTGTTGTTCTTGATTATCATTGTAATCAATCGTTGATCCAAGTGTAAACATTTATAACAAAAAGGGTTTTTTATTTCTAAAAAATCTTTGAAAATTTTGAAAATGCATTCAAAATAAAAGATGCAATTTTCATTTTTCCATCTTAGAAAACTAGAAAACATGTTCAAATTCACTTGTTTTTGTTTTCTATTTCCAGTCTCCAGTCCAGTTCCAGTCTCCAGACTCCAGTTCCAGTCTCCAGACTCCAGTCTCCAGACTCCAGTTTCCAGTCTCCAGACTCCAGTTCCAGTCTCCAGTCTCCAGACTCCAGTCTCCAGACTCCAGTTTCCAGTCTCCAGTCTCCAGACTCCAGTTTCCAGTCTCTAGTTCCAGGTAGACTCCAGTCGTCTCCAGACTCCAGTTTCCAGTCTCCAGACTCCAGTTTCCAGTCTCCAGACTCCAGTCTCCAGACTCCAGTCTCCAGACTCCAGTTTCCAGTCTCCAGACTCCAGTTTCCAGTCTCCAGACTCCAGTCTCCAGACTCCAGTTCCAGTCTCCAGACTCCAGTCTCCAGACTCCAGTTTCCAGTCTCCAGACTCCAGTTCCAGTCTCCAGTCTCCAGACTCCAGTTTCCAGTCTCCAGACTCCAGTTTCCAGTCTCCAGACTCCAGTCTCCAGTCTCCAGTCCAGTCTCCAGTCTCCGGACTCCAGTTTCCAGTCTCCAGTCTCCAGTTCCAGTCTCCAGTCTCCAGACTCCAGTCCAGTCTCCAGACTCCAGTTTCCAGTCTCCAGTCTCCAGTCTCCAGACTCCAGTTCCAGTCTCCAGACTCCAGTTCCAGTCTCCAGACTCCATTTTCCAGTCTCCAGACTCCAGTCTCCAGACTCCAGTGCCAGTCTCCAGACTCCAGTTTCCAGTCTCCAGACTCCAGTTTCCAGTCTCCAGTCTCCAGACCCCAATCTCCAGTCTCCAGTTTCCAGACTCCAGACTCCAGTTCCAGTCTCCAGTCTCCAGACTCCAGTCTCCAGTCTCCAGTTTCCAGTCTCCAGTCTCCAGACTCCAGTCTCCAGACTCCAGTTCCAGTCTCCAGACTCCAGTCTCCAGACTCCAGTCTCCAGACTCCAGTTCCAGTCTCCAGACTCTAGTTTCCAGTCTCCAGGCTCCAGTCCAGTCTCCAGACTCCAGTTTCCAGTCTCCAGACTCCAGTTTCCAGTCTCCAGACTCCAGTTTCCAGTCTCCAGTCTCCAGACTCCAGTTTCCAGTCTCCAGACTCCAGTTTCCAGTCTCCAGACTCCAGTTTCCAGTCTCCAGTTTCCAGTCTCCAGTCTCCAGTCTCCAGACTCCAGTTCCAATCTCCAGTCTCCAGTCTCCAGACTCCAGTTTCCAGTCTCCAGTTCCAGGCAGACTCCAGTCTCCAGACTCCAGTCTCCAGACTCCAGTCTCCAGATTCCAGGCTCCAGTCTCCAGACTCCAGTTTCAGTCTCCAGTCTCCAGTTCCAGTCTCCAGTCTCCAGACTCCAGTCTCCAGTCTCCAGTTTCCAGTCTCCAGTCTCCAGACTCCAGTCTCCAGTCTCCAGTTCCAGACTCCAGTTTCCAGTCTCCAGTCTCCAGTTCCAGACTCCAGTCTCCAGCTCCTCTCCAGTCTCCAGACTCCAGTCTCCAGTTCCAGGTAGACTCCAGTTTCCAGTTTATTCTCCAGTTTGATTCTCCAGTTTGATTCCATTTCTCCAGTTTGATTCCATTTTTCCAGTTTGATTCTCCAGTCTGATTCCATTTATCCAGTTTGATTCCATTTTTCCAGTTTGATTCTCCAGTCTGATTCCATTCTCCAGCTCCATCTCCAGTCTCCAGTCTCCGACTCCAGTTCCAGTCTCCAGACTCCAGTCTCCAGACTCCAGTTTCCAGACTCCAGTTTCCAGTCTCCAGACTCCAGTTTCCAGACTCCAGTCTCCAGTTCCAGGTAGACTCCAGTTTCCAGTCTCCAGTCTTCAAGTCTCCAGACTCCAGTCTCCAGTTCCAGGTAGACTCCAGTCTCCAGACTCCAGTTTCCAGTCTCCAGTCTACAGACTCCAGTCTCCAGTTCCAGGCTCCAGTCTCCGGACTCCAGTTTCCAGTCTCCAGACTCCAATCTCCAGTCTCCAGACTCCAGTTCCTCCAGTCTCCAGTCTCCAGACTCCAGTTTCCAGTTCCAGTCTCCAGTCTCCAGACTCCAGTCTCCAGTTTCCAGTCTCCAGTCTCCAGTCAGACTCCAGTCTCCAGACTCCAGTTTCCAGTCTCCAGACTCTAGTCTCCAGACTCCAGTTTCCAGTCTCCAGTCTCCAGTTTCCAGACTCCAGTCTCCAGTTCCAGGTAGACTCCAGTTTCCAGTCTCCAGTCTCCAAGTCTCCAGACTCCAGTCTCCAGTTCCAGGTAGACTCCAGTCTCCAGACTCCAGTTTCCAGTCTCCAGACTCCAGTCTCCAGTCTCCAGACTCCAGTTTCCAGTCTCCAGTCTCCAGACTCCAGTTCCAGTCTCCAGTCTCCAGACTCCAGTTTCCAGTCTCCAGTTCCAGGCAGACTCCAGTCTCCAGACTCCAGTCTCCAGTCTCCAGACTCCAGTTAGTCTCCAGACTCCAGTTTCCAGTCTCCAGTCTCCAGACCCCAATCTCCAGTCTCCAGTTTCCAGACTCCAGACTCCAGTTTCCAGTCTCCAGTCTCCAGACTCCAGTCCAGTCTCCAGTCTCCAGACTCCAATCTCCAGTCTCCAGTCTCCAGACTCCAGTTTCCAGTCTCCAGTCTCCAGACTCCAGTCTCCAGTCTCCATACTCCAATCTCCAGGCTCCAGTCTCCAGTTCCAGTCTCCAGACTCCAGTTCCAGTCTCCAGTCTCCAGTTTCCAGTTTGATTCCATTTCTCCAGTTTGATTCTCCAGTTTGATTCCATTTCTCCAGTTTTATTCTCCAGTTTGATTCCATTTCTCCAGTTTGATTCTCCAGTTTGATTCCATTTCTCCAGTTTGATTCTCCAGTCTGATTCCATTTCTCCAGTTTGATTCTCCAGTTTGATTCCATTTCTCCAGTTTGATTCCATTTCTCCAGTTTGATTCTCCAGTCTGATTCCATTTCTCCAGTTTGATTCTCCAGTGTGATTCCAGTTTATTCTCCAGTCTGATTCCATTTCTCCAGTTTGATTCTCCAGTTTGATTCCATTTCTTCAGTCTGATTCCATTTATCCTGTTTGATTCTCCAGTTTGATTCTCCAGTCTGATTCCATTTCTCCAGTTTGATTCCATTTCTCCAGTTTGATTCTCCAGTTTGATTCCATTTCTCCAGTTTGATTCCATTTCTCCAGTTTTATTCTCCAGTCTGATTCCATTTCTCCAGTATGTTTCAGACAAATTGAACCAGAATCAAACTTGGTGCACCCTTTGCTTGTTTCTAAAGATTATCTTTGAAAGAAACACCAAATTACTTTCTTGTTTGACTTGATGATTTGATTTCCATCTTTTGCAGGTAAGTACTGAAGCTTCTGATTTTTTATTGGAAATTGTAATTGTTACTTTTTGATTTCAGATTATAATTGTTATATGGAAAACAACTTTAATTTGAATTATTGATAATTTAACCCAAATATGAATTATTGAGAAGTGCAATTGAAGATTTACAGACCTGCAATGCATCGGAAAGGAGATTTGGCTGCAGCGATACTTCTCAAAGCCATCTCCCGCCGCCTGCTCCCCCTGCTTGGTCTGCAACATTTGTCTGTTAATTGTGTAGTTAGAACCGAATCAAAACCCAACCAAAGCCTTAACTATCCCCTAAGCAATTGATGATGTCACTAACCCCTTGATTTGCACTATCGTGGCCCATGTAGAAGCTTGACACCACACTTTTGTGAGAAACACGGTCAATCGATGGCCGTTTAAATTTTTTGTTGACGTTACATATTTATCTAACGACGTACAAAATCAAGTTCATTAGTTACATGTATTGGTTATATTAAATATTCAATTTAGTCTTTGTTTTTGATTTCTTTTTGGCAATTCATGGGATGTTATGTTTAAAATATTAATAATTTGTTATGAAAAAATATTTTTTAAAAATGTTTTAGCATTAAGTCAAATATTGATTAAGACAAATAAAAAGTTCTAAAATGTAAAATAATGACCAACAATAAAATGTAACAAATGATAAGCTTAGATTACATGTTTGTTTACGTTACTGGTTATATTAATCATTAATTTGATTAGTGTTTGTTTTTAAATAGTTTTTGGCAATCCATGGAATGTTTTGTTTAGAAATAGTTAATGGTTTAGCATTTTATGTAGTTAATTCAAATTTCATAAACATAAATGAACACTATTAAAATGAAGGGATAAGGACCAAAAATAAAACCTAACACATGATCATGGTTGAAATTAATTTTATAACTTCAACCAAAACAAAGATAATGTTGTTAACTTTCAACAAAAAAATTATTTTAAAACCAACCAAATGTATTTATAAATGAAAACTTAAGGTTCAATTTCACAAAGTATTGAAAATATGTAAAACATATATTAACCCGAAAACCCCACCTAACTTATCCCCTTAATCCCTTAATCTCCTTTATATATACAACCATTTTATATATACAAATTTTATATATACAATCATAGTTGTAGACCCGTGTGAAAACACGGATTATTGATAGACATTTTATAAAATAAATATTTTATAAAAAGTTCTATATTGACAAAAAATATCTAAGTCAAAGACATGTCTCATTGAATAACCCGGAGAAAACCTTTACTTGTTTAGTCGTTCTTATGAATACATTTTTTAAGCAACTTTCAATATCAAGTTAAAAGTCTCATGCTAAACCCATGGGTTATTTTAGAATTTTCTATTCTAAGCATAAAATGCAAATCCCAATTTATATAGTCATCTACAAATATAATAAAGCATAATAAACTACGAAATCAAATACTTAAAAATCATGTCGTATATTAATGATAAAAAATGATAAAGTTGAGTTGCATGTTTGATTCTCCAGTCTGATTCCATTTCTCCAGTCCAGTTTCCAGGCTCCAGTCTCCAGTTTTCCAGACTCCAGACTCCACTGTCCAGTCTCCAGTTCCAGTCTCCAGTCCATGTCCAGTCTCCAGTTTTCCAGGCTCCAGGCTCCAGTCTCCAGTCTCCAGTTTTCCAGACTCCAGACTCCACTGTCCAGTCTCCAGTCTCCAGTTTTCCAGACTCCAGACTCCACTGTCCAGTCTCCAGTCCAGGCTCCAGTCTCCAGTCTCCAGTTTTCCAGACTCCAGACTCCACTGTCCAGTCTCCAGTCTCCAGTTTTCCAGACTCCAGACTCCACTGTCCAGTCTCCAGTCTCCAGTTTCCAGTTTCCAGTCTCCAGGCTCCAGTCTCCAGTCTCCAGTCTCCAGTTTCCAGTTTCCAGTCTCCAGGCTCCAGTCTCCAGTCTCCAGTTTCCAGTTTCCAGGCTCCAGGCTCCAGATTTCTATACTCCAGACTCCACTGTCCAGTCTCCAGTCCAGTTTCCAGGCTCCAGTCTCCAGTTTTCCAGACTCCAGACTCCACTGTCCAGTCTCCAGTTCCAGTTTGCATCCTCCAGTTTTCAGTCTCCAGATCCAGTTTCCAGGCTCCAGTCTCCAGTCTCCAGTTTTCCAGACTCCAGACTCCACTGTCCAGTCTCCAGTCTCCAGTCTCCAGTTCTCCAGTTTCCAGTTTCCAGGCTCCATCCTCCAGTTTTCAGTCTCCAGATCCAGTTTCCAGGCTCCAGTCTCCAGTTTTCCAGACTCCAGACTCCACTGTCCAGTCTCCAGTTTTCCAGACTCCAGACTCCACTGTCCAGTCTCCAGTTCCAGTTTCCACTCCAGTCTCCAGTCCAGTTTCCAGGCTCCAGTCTCCAGTTTTCCAGACTCCAGACTCCACTCTCCAGTCTCCAGTTTTCCAGACTCCAGACTCCACTGTCCAGTCTCCAGTCTCCAGTTTCCAGTTTCCAGTCTCCAGTCTCCAGTTTTCCAGACTCCAGACTCCACTGTCCAGTCTCCAGTCTCCAGTTTTCCAGACTCCAGACTCCACTGTCCAGTCTCCAGTCCAGGCTCCAGTCTCCAGTCTCCAGTTTTCCAGACTCCAGACTCCACTGTCCAGTCTCCAGTCTCCAGTTTTCCAGACTCCAGACTCCACTGTCCAGTCTCCAGTTCCAGTTTCCAGGCTCCAGTCTCCAGTCTCCAGTTTCCAGTTCCAGCTCCAGCTCCAGTCTCCAGTCTCCAGTCTCCAGTTCCAGTTTCCAGGCTCCAGTCTCCAGTTTTCCAGACTCCAGACTCCACTGTCCAGTCTCCAGTTTTCCAGACTCCAGTCTCCAGTCTCCAGTTTCCAGACTCCAGACTCCAGTCCAGTCTCCAGATCCAGTTTCCAGGCTCCAGTCTCCAGTCTCCAGTTTTCCAGACTCCAGACTCCACTGTCCAGTCTCCAGTCTCCAGTCTCCAGTCTCCAGTTTTCCAGACTCCAGACTCCACTGTCCAGTCTCCAGTCTCCAGTCTCCAGTCTCCAGTCTCCAGTTTCCAGTTTCCAGGCTCCAGGCTCCAGATTTCTATTAAAAGCATAAAATGCAAATCCCAATTTATATAGTCATCTACAAATATAATAAAGCGTCCAGTGGTTACCTTCACTGGTGGAGGATTAAATCATGACTGAAGTGACTCACTGGTGTGTTTCAGTAAACTTCATCGATGGTGGATACTCGCTGAAGGTTACTACTGAAACGGGTCACTGGACCTATGGCTGAAATAAAACTGGTGAGCTTCACAATTGGCCTCCAGATTGCTAACTAACAGGTAGTGCATTACTATCATGTTCATTTGTTTGTCATATGCTAATGCTTAAATACAATCTAGAAATGTACCTGCAAAAACTCTTGAAGTAGTTGTTGTGATACACTTAGGATAACTTGTAGTGACTGGTAAGCTTCACTGGTCACTGGTCATTGGTAAGCTTCACTGGTCAAAACAACCTGAAGATCAAGTAAATTATTAAATACTCTTACTAATTAACATTGATTTCTCATTTAAATAGCTCTATGGAATAATACTCTAAATCAAGTTGTTAATCATATGAAAATATGATAAACTAATTTGACATTGATTTCTCATTTAACATCTAATAATATAATTGTGATATTTTTATACCTGTCTCCAGACTCCAGAAACAATTTAAAGAATTGAAGTTAAAAAAAAAACTCACCATATATGGTTCTTGGCAGGCTCATTACATCCAAAATTTTTTCATTTGGATCAGCCATTTCAGAATCTGGTTCGCTCATGTCATCATCGAGTCAAAGAACCCGAGCCTGAAAAACAAAACACATAACAAATACAAAAATTGATAATTAAAACCACCAAGTCTTCAATACCAGGCAACCCAAATATCTCTTCCAACAAAACCACCACATCCACAATATAAATAGCTAACAATTTTTATAACTACAAAAATTGATGAAGATAGATTGATGAAGATGGATGACTAAGAATTGATGAAGATAGATTGATGAAGATGGATGACTAAGAATAAGATGAAGAAGCCAATAGAAAAAAACTTACAAAAAGTTTTTGTTCATTGTTTTGTATAGATCGGAATCAAAATCAAAAGAATAAATACAATAACTGTCAAAAAAATTTCAAAGATCTGAATAAATATTAATAACAATGAAAATTTGTTTGAAATGAATTTTACCTTGTTAGCTTAAAAGCAGATGGAGAACATGTTATTAAGTGAGGAATGAGAGAAGTTGATCAGAGATGACCTTCGCTGCCGTGGATCTGACCGGAGATGAGCTACCATCGTTGATCTGATCGGAGACTGTAACAACCAACAAAAAAATATTAGGGTTTTCGGGCTAAAAATTAAGATAGTGATGATAAGAGAAAAATAATTAGAAGACTCAAAAAGAAAGAGAGAAAGAGAAGATTGAAAGAGAAAAAGGTTGAGTGAAAAAAAAGATCTGTAACTTTTGAGTTTTTTTTGGGAAAATGAAAAAGAAAGAGAAAGAAGAGTGTTAAAGAAGATTGGATCAAATCTTCCCATGGAAGCTAAAAAAAAACACACATGACATCAGCCATTATGTGTTTTTTATGATGTGGATAACCTTAAAGGCCGACACATAAGCCTTTTCTTAGGTCATCACCTAATCTCCTTTAATATAGTTAGAGATATACTTTATGAAATTTAAAGTAATATCGTTTATACTGACAGTGACGCAAAATGTGGGTTTGATAAACCTTGATTTATACTCCATCATAATCATAAAGTAATCAGTATATATTAGTAAAAATGGTCAACAACACTATGCTATGTATTTTGTTATGGTATCAATGCAACTCTTTTAACTACTAAGCTGCATATGAGTATTAGATTACAAGTATATAACTTTTTATCTTAGGAAAATGAACCACTATGCTCATCCGAGTCCCTACTAACATGACCCTTATTTCTCCTAAGCATTTCTTTGATCTCTGCCTCTTTCTTATCATAAAAATCTATCAAATCCTTGAAGCTAATGGCTCGTAAGGGTCGTCTAGCGGCACGTGTAGCTGTCTCCGGCTCCACAATCTCGTGAGGCTCTTCTTCATCAGGATTGAACCGACGGTACTGACACAACATCCTACAGAAAAAAATGCTAAGAGAAATGAAGCACGCAATGCCGCAGATAAGGAATAGACCCCAGAAGTTACTGAGAGAGAGGCTGTTTTCATCTGGGACATCAGTTGTTTGAGACGAGCATGAAGCAGCTGACAGCCATTTGTCGTGAATTCGTTGTAGGTCTCCGTTTTCTGAGAGTTGGAGGATGGCTGTTGATAGGTCAACTGCTAGAGGAGAGTCTCTTTGGAATGCCTGTGATGCAAAGTTAAAAGTTGAAGTCAAATCGATTAACTTTCTACTTTTGGAACTCATTTGAATTTTGAGATGTGTTAGGACTTAGGAAGATAACGTAGCTGCTTTAAAGTTCATGAAAATTACTACAAATCAAGTTAAGCCGGCATCCAAGAATGTTAGATACTCTTGATCATCTTTACATTTGGAACATATTAAGTGCTACCTCAGAAGTCAAACAACATCTCTGCATAAGATGTGGTTTGACTTTGGACTTTGGAGACGTGGTTTGAATTTTGAAGTCAACCTAACAAATTTACAGCTTCTGGATTGATAATTCATGATCAAAAACAAACAAAATGATCCCTTTCTGACACTAAAATTACTCAATTCGCCAAAATCCCCATTTTAACACATATCCAACATGCCCAACCCACCCATTTTGGCACCTACTTTTTGAACTAGTAATCTACCTCGGGGAGAAAGTAACTTACAAATCCCCAGCCGCTTTTGGTAAACTCTTGACCAACGATTCTGAACTCACACTTGGTATAACGCATGAAAAGCTCAATATATGGGCGCTCGTCAACAATGGCAGCCACACCGCCACCTTTGGGACCTAAACGAAGGGCATTTACATACTCCTCCTCACCTCTCAACGGTTTGATTCTAGATTCCGCGATATTTAGCTCTCGAACCATGTAATTATAAGCAAAAGTTCCATCTTGAACTCCAATTGGCTCATTCATTGAGATCAAACTATCTATCCCTTCAATGCGTGAAGTCAGTTGTTGTACTGTGAGAATTGAGGTCAAGCTGGCTGTGTAACTTGAATTGATAATCAACACTACAAACAGCCACAAAATCAGTACTAACCGTCCTAACGTGCTCACAGTGTTCTCTCCTGCATATGTAAATATCCCACTTTAATATTTTGACATTTGAGATTTTCTATGTTGAGCCAAGATTTGTTCGTACTTACTGTGTGAAAAAAACATCGTTGAGAAGCTAAACCTGAGATTTCAACAATAAAAACCATCTATATCAGATAACAGGGGTGTTTAGGCTGCATTCTAAATGTCATTATGTGACACTGAATAATCAGAATCATATAATCAACTGCAACTATTCCAAGCTATAGGAAATAACGTATGCAACCAGAAGAGATGTATACCAGAAGATCGTCATGACTTGTTGACTCGGTGGTCCACGAAATTCATGGTTCAACCGATGCTCAAGGATCCAAACAACAGATCCAACAAAAAGAAAGAACCCAAAGGTTACAAGCCACATTTCAATGGTGAACGGCTTCAGAAATGCCCATGGTTTGGGTTTTGTTCCTTTGACTGCAACAACTACGACCAGCCCGGATTCCATGTACGGCTGTGTAAAGTCCACAACTCTCGTCCGGTTTGTAGTGATGGTAACATCTCCCACTGTTGCATCATATGTCTGAAATCAATGGAAATTAATTATAATGTTATTATCCTACGCCTTGGCAAAAAGATTGATTAAGTAAAACACCATGTTTCAGAAACAAAGTTTTATTGTAAAAATAGTTTTTAGATTTTTTAACCTAGAAAGAGTGAAACTGTGAGACAAGTACTTACATTATCAGCAACAGCGTTCACGAGATTAGTGTAGCTCGGGTTTTTTTTACCATCACCATATAAGATGTACTTATGAGGGACTGGGTAAGGAAGTAAACTCACGGCAGCTTCAAAAACATCAATACAATATCCTCTTACCCCTTCTGGAGAACTATCTTTTGTTGCAACTTCTTTGTAACTATATCTATACGGTACAGCAACTCTCAAAGGCTTTCCATTATTTGGGAAAACCCATCCCCGAGGCTTTTTACTCGTTTCACCTGGCCAAATCACACTATAAAGACGTTGATCACTGGCTGACTTGTTTGCAGGTTTGGAATACAACGATTCAGGTGAAGCAACTGAGAGACCCGAATGATTTGACCAATACCCAATGGTCCGTAATCCTGTCCCGCCAATGTTCACCACATCATAAGCTGGATGAATCAGATTCCTGTCTTCATCAAACTTCACCTCGCCGGTCAAACCCATGAACGTCGTGTTTAAAACTGTTTGAAGAAGCTTTTGTCCTTCGTTAAAAATCCGTAGAGCAGATAACTGTAGATCACTTTTGTTGGTATTTCGAAGTTTAGAATCATAGGAAAAAGTTATACTTCCTCCGGAATTCAAGAAGTTATCAAGAGCATGTGCAAGTAACCAAACAGAATCATAAGCATAAAATGCATATGAATTAAAGTTAGATGTCTCTTTGTCTTTGATACCCTTCCATTTACTTGTAAACAATTTCTTGCTACCTGAATTTGACGTATGTTGGCGCAACGACACAACCCCTTGTATGACATTCATGGTGTCCGGATCTGGCAGTTCAGATGAATCCAAAATTGCAGGAAGCCAATCAGTAGTAATCCAAACATATCCACTCGTCATCATCCCAAGCTTCTTTGCCACATTAAAAACCTTGAGACCCGTGTCAGGATTTACGTGAACCACATAAACCCGAGTCTCCATCAAGTTGACTCCAGTTAGTAACTCAGTAATATCGGTCTCTGATGCACCAGGAGTAAATGGAACTTTGTTGGAAATCTTTGCTCGTTTCTTTGAAAGGGCGTCGCCTAAGGCTGAAATTCCATTTCGACCATAGTCATCGTCCACAAATATGGCAACCACTTCTTTCCACTCAAAATATTCAACCAAATTAGTTATGGCTGACATCTGGTGGTAGTCATTCTGTGTGGTGCGTATAAAGTATGGGAACTGAAAAGATGAAAGGGTCGGGTCTGTTGCCCCAAAGGAAAGAAGTGGTATGTGAAGTTCGTTTACAACATGGGAAATCACATGTGCAATACCAGAGGATTGTGGCCCTATTGCAGCCACCACATCGTTCTCCATCAACTGCAAAGCTACATTATGGAACAAAAAAATGTCGGTCAATCATGAATTAAACTGATACAGCAGATAGAAACAGGTTGGGTTACATGTCAAAACAGGTTCAGGTCAAAACAACTACTTTTGTAGTGCAAATTAAAACGGGTCAAGTTGGGTTGTCCCGCAAACATAGTTTGGTCTTTCATTCCACCGTTCTAGTTACCTAATGTGTAAAAGATTACATATTACAAAAACTATATTGTTGCGATTATAGTTTAATTGTTTTTCTAATAGAATCAATTTAGAAAGTCCCATTAAATACATTTTGAGGGTGACTTTTGACCCGTTTGCGCTTCCAGTCAGTTTCCGTTTTCTATTTTACTCATTTGACCTGTTTGGATTGAAGTATAACCCAAATCATTTTAACTCGTTATCCTAGACATAAATTTGACATTTAATCATGGGGAAGTGATATATTTACCACAATATTTGAAACATATACCGCATGGATGCATTACTTTCCCATTTGTACTACTAAAAGGTGCTCGAAAATACAACCTTTTTACATTTTACTATTATAACCTGACTGAACCAATGTTCTTGTAGGATTACATTTGTTATAGGCATACAATAACAGCAGTGGTCATATGGGATTATGGGAAGAGATTTGTACCACAGATATAGATATTTTTACCGCACCGTATAACTTATAGAGCACACTGTAGAAACTAGTAAAACATGTTTGTGGTAATAAATCAAAAGTTATGGTACGAATCATGGTCATATAGTACACATTAAAAGCAACAAGTTGCAAATAAACCAAAAGTACCTTCAATTGTGCCAAGAAATCCACTGCAATTAGTATCATGCAAAATAAGGTTCAATTTAGTTCCCCTAAGAACAGTTGGACTAGCATTAACATCATCAATGGCAGCTACAACAGCCGGCTTCACAGACCGCCCGATAACCGAATTCACAGTGAACAAAGCTCCAACATTCACAACACTAGGCACTCTTCCAGCTGTCGTATTTCCATTTCTACCCTTCACTACAATGGGCACTACAACTATAGCCCATATATTAAAAACCAACAAAATCACACTTATTCTCATTCTTGACACATAAATTTCCAATCTTTGAAAGACCCCTTCAGAAATTTGAGCTTATTAAACTATATCAGCCATATATTGTCCTTATAAAAGCACCTGAATGTTAAATGAAGCAGAAAGCTTTAGTCTTGGGCAAAGAATCAAGATTTTCAAGAACATTAAAACCTAATCACAAAGATTATGAAACTTAAGGTTTTTGTAACAAAAAATCAACTGCAGTAACTTGTCAGCAAGACCCACATGGGAATTCAGTTAATACACACCAATAGAGTCAGGAGTGATATACAGAGAAAGAGTGTAAATATATAAATATATAAAATAATATAAACTATTTAATGGATGTTATTATCAAATTAAATATTCAAGCAAGGAAGGTAAGAAAATTCTTTATAGGGTAAATTACACATATCATACCTGAGGTTTGTTCGAAACTACACTGGTCATATCTACAATTTAAAAATTACGCGAGACATACCCATCGTTGTCAAAAACTTACACTGACCATACCTATCGCTGACGGTCGTCTATTTGACCGTTAAGTCAAGTCACGTGTCGTGCATGTGAGGTATCAAAACCGTAATTTTGTGCATACTTCAGGTATTATCCTTGTAATTCACCCTAAAAATAATAATTATTAAGAATTTAGAGTTTTATTTACACTTTAGTTTTTAAGTTGAAGATATAAAATTTATTATGAAAATATAGTTTTATTTTTTTCAATGAAAAATATATTAAGAAAAATAATTGATACAAGAATGCATTTATTATTATATATATCATTATTATTTTGTTATATTTGTATAGTGAATTAAAAAAGGATTAGAACCATAAAAACCACTAAATTTTTTACTTTTATATTATTTTTTATTATTATTATTTTTTTTTATCATTTATTCTTTTTAAAAGAAACCTATTTAAAGAAATACAAAAAAATAATTAAAAAAAATATATAATTTTTTCGTATGGTTTGATGACATCCCCCTCAGATTAGAGAGGTAAAGCAAAGTCGAAGACTCGTCACGGTTTTAAAGTATAATTTCACATCACATTAGCAATCTGTAGCATTTTGGGTTTGAGATTCTAAGGTTAGTTGTTAGTCTGACCTTAGATTTTCTAAGCCTTAACTTGTATCGTTTGATCACATTTTTTCATACATTTTTTATTTTTTTATTATGAAATAGGTTTTTTTTTTAAAAACAAATATATATATGTGAATTTTAATATAGAATATCTACCCACTTTAATAAATGAAATATAAATATAAATATCTTAAAAAAAATTTATTATGGTAATTACACGGATCATACCTGAAGTTTACACGAAGTTACGGTTTTGATACCTCACATGCACGACACGTGACTTGACTTAACGGCCAAATAGACGTCCGTCAGCGATAGGTATGGTCAGTGTAAATTTTTGACAACGATGGGTATGTCTCGCGTAATTTTTAAATTGTAGGTGTAACCAATGTAGTTTCGAACAAAGCTCAGGTATCATTTGTGTAATTTACCCTAAATATATATTAAAATGATGAGAAAGTGATTGTTGATGGAAGTAGAAAGAAAGAAAAAGCTTTAATCTTTAAGTTAATCCATTTACTGTCATACTACTAAATAAGTCTACCAGAGTCCACACCTCTCGGGTAGAGTTACGATTATATACACCTCAACTTTTTATATTTGTTTTCGGAACAATAATAGGGATTATCTTTACTTTTAGCAAGATTGGATATTTTTAAAGTAAATAGACCTACTAGAAGATAGAATATCTTTTTTAATTATGTGATCGAGTGATACTATATAGAAGCTGAGGGGAAGCTAAAGCAGCTTACAAAGATAGTTTGTGTTATTGGCAAAGAATTATTCTGTTTTGCCATTTATGTGGTGGAATTTACATGCATGTGTCATTTTTAACATTCTTACTTTTTTGGGCAAGTTTATGTGGATAGAAAAACTTAAGTAAAGATTAGGGAAGTATTTTTAAGTAAGTGAATGGTGTTTAATTATTAGTTATAGTGATAATAAAGGAAGGTCGTTGATTGCCTAGACATATGACCAAGGTATATATTTGATGGTGGGCCAGGAACGTGAATCACATGGTTCATTGCTTTTGGGATTAAAATTCTTGATTGAGGTCCAACAAGTGAACAAGTCCCATATGTTTTACGTGTGGTCATAGTGGTTTAAAATGGATGGTTTTTGAAGAAAAATGCAAGACGGTTTTGTTAAGTAACAACAATAATACGAGTAGTATCTGCTATCTAATGCAGACATATTAAGTAGCATAGTTAGATTAAGTAGTTTACACTCTTGTCTCTGAAGACAGAGGTCAGAAGTTCAATCTTCATCTTATGTAAAGGCCGAAAGTCCTTTTTCACCTAAGTAGATGTAAGACTGTCTACATCTCAACTTCCCCATAAACCGTCGAGGTATTAAGAACCAAAACTTGTGAAAGACGGCATTGCGTGTTAGATTTACATTTTATCTAATGCAGACATAAGCGGCTCGTAAGACCGAGTTATTTACCTTCCTGGTGAAAGGAAAATTATACCCGGCTAAATTTGGTAGGGACGAGATATGAGATTTATCATTTAAGTTCACTATAACAATCATATAACTTATCTATTTACTTGTATTTGATCTCGAGGAACACTACATGTGCTAACAAACACAATAGTCAAACACTCAAACTCAACATAAACCAAATCCTATGTAAATGGCCTTAAAATATGAAGTAGCAAAGCAGCCAAATAATAAGACTGCGCTGGGGACTGGAAGCTTTAATATATGGGTTAAAACACATAACATTGGGCTAAGTTGTCTGGCACATGTGGGTTAGTTTGGGCGTTTGGTCACTCACAAAAGGGAATGAAAATAATGAGTTTCTTTGTTACCGAAAGTAGCCATGCACAAAACGGGTTTTGACCAACCCAAACCCACTTTGGTCAACAAAGTAGAATCCGGGTTTGACCAAAACCCGAGCTAGTTTGAACCTGGTTTTTGGTCAAAGTTAGACCGGTTTTTTCTCCAAAACTACCCGAATCAATTTTGAACCTGGTCTGAAAACCCAAAAAATCAAACCGGTTTCAAACCGTTGTTTTTCAAACCCCTGGACCGGTTTTAAACGAGTGACCGATTTTTGGTTTTCCGAACTATTTTTGAAAAATCTGGTTTTAATCCCCACCTCTAAACAAAAAGATGAATCTATATTTCGTTTGATTAACTCTTTGTTGTGGGTCTTTATTTGTTTATAACCAAAAATTATTAATATAAGAATCAAAATAAAAATAATAGATTAAAATAAAAATAATAGATATAGTAATATCATTGTAAAACAAATAGACTTATATCAAATCTCAGTTAAATAAACTACAATAAAATGAAATTAATATAAAAAATGTACATATATATGATATAAAGACATTATTTTTCTAATATAAATAAAGAAAATTAGAAGTAAAGATTAATAAAAAATATACACGTAAAAAAAAAAAGTTTCTGTATAATTATATTGTATTTAAAAAAAAAATAAAAAATTAATTAAATTGATTAATATACCATTAAAGACATGGGATGAACAAGTGCCACCGCCCACGTGGCACTGTTCTATTGGTCCTTTTTAATCCCGCATCACTATTTGGATTTTTCATATGGATCCCCGTTTAGGTTTTTGTTCTTTCGTTTTTTCTGGTTTTTTCATAGTTTTTTCTTTTGTGTTATATTCTATTGGTTCAACTTATACCCCGCATCTTTACTTAAATTTCGCCATATCGGATGTCATTTTAGTTTTTTTCTTTCATTTTTTCTTGTTTTGTTTTTAAAATAGAATCACTAATCAATAGAAAGTAAATAACATTTTTTTCCTTTTAAATAAAAAGTCAATCTTAGTTTTAAGGAAAAGTCAAGGTAATGTTGTCTCATATTTAATTTGAGTGAAAATCCATTCACGTAAAATTTTTATATATTTGCAAGTAAATAAGTATTTGTTTTTAGATTACAAAAAAAAAAAATTCAAGTTGGATGCGAGATAAAAGCATACTCACAAAGTTGATATTTTTTTCCTTAAGGGATTAAAAGTGAAAAACGTGTCAATTTCAGGGACGAAAAATGTAATTTATTCAAGTTTTTATATGATTGAAGGAAAGGATGGGCTTTATGGTCATCTTGCAACAACAAGAAGGGGTACTTGAGTAATTTACGAGAAACAGAGGATATAATCTTTTTTTCCTTGTACGCTTCATACACACACCCACACCCACACCATTGTTGTTGTTCGTTGTTGTAATTGTTGGGGGTTTCATCCTGAAATAAAGAAAGAAAAATGGCTACTTCCTCCGTCGCGGCTACTTCATTTCAAACCTTCAGGTAAATTACTTTCCTATTTATAATTTATATTTCTATAGATAGATATATCAATTTTTTAAAAGACATTATCCTATCCTATGTAAACTAAATCTTTTAGGCATTAGTCATATTGGTTGAACTCTGTTTCATAGATTGATATATGACTAATAAACTCAAAATCTAATAAAAAAGATTCACTTTCTTGCTCAATTTGACAGATTGAGTGCCAGAAACTTATTAATATCACATGACCCCCTGTGCCATTTTGGTCTAAACTCTTATGGATGGAAGTCTTCACATCTGACCGAGACTCGTAAGTCAGGCAGGACAGTTCATAAATCGTTAAGGGGTTCTTCGGTGGTTACCCCGATGGCTCTCGCAGGAGTATGTTCTTTTCAATTCCCCATTATGTGTACATATATATATATATATATATATATATATATATATACTTATATAGTGTCTTGTTTGGGTTATACTTAATTTTCACAAGGATTTATTTCTGTAATTACGTGTCTGCAAGTAATTTTATTTGGTTTCTTGGCTGCATATGTTATTGAAAATGAGCGGTATACCTGCAGAATGCAAGCCAAGATACGGATGACATGTATGATGATTTATTTAAGAAATATGGCAAGGTTGTGTACAAAAGGAATGACCAAACGTCTCCCATTGCAGAGGTCGATGATGATGCCGAATGCTTGGCTTGTAAGCCCCTTCATACTATCCTTATATAAGTATATCGAATTACTACGTCTGTTTTTGGTTCTTAATTGCTAAGTTAATTATCGGGCTTTATGTCATTCTTGGTATTGTATAGTTGCTGTGGCATTAGCAAAGATTGCAAGTGATGTCAAGGCAGCAGAAATAAAACTTCTCTTTGTAAAACCTCTGGTCTATTGGACAAAATTTTTTCTCATCACCACTGCATTTTCTAGACCTCAAATTGATGCTATCCGGTAAAGATTGCTAGCTATTGTTATTTTATTTCTTAAGCAACGTGAGGAAGTGATTGAATGAATAATGATATCATGCTGTAATGCAGGACTAGAATAAATGATCTAGCTGAGAAACAGTACGGGAAATTTGCAACTGGAGATACGAAAGCCAATTCATGGACCTTATTAGACTTTGGTGGGTTTTCTAGCAACTCATTGATCAATGTTTCTGCTTGAGAAGTTTGGCTTTAGTCACATAAAACAATAATTAAATTAAGTTATAATGTTCTGTAGTAGACCGGGACTAAAGTAACATGTTGAACTTCTGAAGTCAGTTATTCTTGTAGTTCTAGAGTCTTTTAAGACACTTTAATTGCCTTCTTATATTAGTTCTTGTATGTTTTTGGTGATCTTATGTTGTGGCTTTAGGATATTGAAATTCACAATTCTTGATTGATGCATAATGCCTGTAGAAATGATATAGTAAGAGATCCTTTTAGACCATAATTAAGGACGGAAATGGTTATTAGAATTTACTATGGGAAAATACATCATCCTGACTTGAAATTTGCTAAGAAAAAAACTAGTGCAATTTTTACAAGATGGGGGTGGCACTTGAGATCCAAAATTGGTCATTGATATAGTTTATTACAAGAAAGGAACTAGTGCAGTGTTCTTTACTTTCTATGAACGGGCCTTTTTTTTCCTTCTTTTCATCAGGTGATATAGTTGTGCACATATTTCTTCCGGAACAGAGAGAACTTTACAACTTGGAAGAGTTTTATGCCAATGCAACTCCCATAGAGCTACCTTTTGAAAACCAACAAAACTTTGGCCGATAAAAGATGGTAGTTTCAAGCAGATGTGGTGTTGCAGCCTTCCCTGAGAAAGTAATTGAACCCTTGTAGGGGAACAAATTTGTTCATGCGAATGATCAAATGAAATGCTGGTGCTGGAAAGAACATCTAGGGTGTAGATTAGAAGGTCATCTGTATTGAACTGGTTGTATTTTAGTGTAATCATAGGGAGAAATCGACCAAAGTTGGACCAAGGATGAAATATTGTCTTGTCCTCTGGTCATTTCAAGTGAAATATGGTTTCTCTGTAATGTTGTATGAAAGCATGACTATCATTTTAAGCTACAATCGCTATCAATTATAGCCAAGATAAAACACGAGTATGTGTTGAAAGAGGTAGTGTGATGGTGTGTTTGGATGTTTTCTATAATTTATAGGAGCTACAATACAATTTAAGTAATTGCTGTATTTGATAAAACCTAAGTTAAGTAATTTTATGTATCTCATTCCAGCTTTAACGGGGTGGGTAGGGGCTCTTGCTTCTTGAAGACCAAGGTTCAATCCTTGGCAATAGTGAATTTAGTAATATATTGGGGTAATTTAGAAGTAGGATAAGATTAATGTAATATTAGCCGTTTTAAACAAAAATTAATTTCATGTATACTATTTCCACATGGTGACTACCACTAAGAAGGAACTAAATAATTGTGATATTAGGTAATTACAAACAATGTGATAGAACAAACTTTAATTTACAAAAAAAGAAAAGAAAAGTGTAAGTAAATATTTATGTAAAGGAAGGAAATATATCTATGTTAACGAAAAAGGATCTAAATAATTATGATATTAGGTAATTACGAAAGAGCTTAAATGTTATATTAGAATAGAAATATGGACAAATGCAGGTTTTTGTTTAGGTCATTTGAGGAATACAAGTGTTTAAATTAGAAGTATTTCAATTACTTTAACTATACGACTTGTTTCAAATCATTTTCAACTCAACATACAAGACAAGTGACACTATAGACAAAAAAAATGAAAAAATCCCACAATGCTGGTAACAGGGGTAATTAATTTGGGGGTACAAGTGTAACTTGAGTGGTAACAAAGGCGGGTACAAAAGTCATATCTTATCTTGAAACAAACATGGTGAAAGGATAATATATCCATCCACCTTTGAACTGCACAAATCTATTTATCTATCATCCTCTTTCTTTCTTCTTCTTGGTGACATGGCTACAACACCCTTCCATACCAGGTATACTCTAATAATGCATTTCATTAACCTTCAATTTTGCACCTTTCTTTTTCAATTTGACCCATCCCTAGCTGAATTAGGGGTTCAATTTCACCCACCCACTCACCCATCCATATATAATAATTATTATTAAGGGTTTTGTTCTAGTATATGTATATGTGTGTATATATATCTGTGGTCTTGCCATATTTGATAAACGGAATGAAATACTCCCTTCCGACCTTACTATTCTCGTTTTCCAAGATAATTGGCCACTGCTAATAGAAATGACTTAGTTATTATATTACTTTTAATCTTAAGTTAACTTTAAAGGACTCAAATAAGACATTAACTAATCGTTTAAAGATAAAAGTGTCGGAAAAGGCTGCAGTAGTTAATGCGGTTGCCAATGTGGGGGTAAGCCCACTTGGTAGAGGCGCATGCCTCTTAGAGGGGTGGTCTCCGGTTCAATCCCGGACATATGAGTAGTTTAGATTATTTGGTGTATAGTAGAATTCGAGTAAGCTTTTCCATTCAAAAAAAAAAAAGTAGTTAATCAAGTAGTTAAAGTTTTTCTTAAACTGTTTATTTTTGTGTGTTGAACAATTATATTGGGACGGAGTGAGTACTGGTTTTATTATGTGAAGTTTTTATATCATGTTTTGCTTTAGTGACGTAAATTTTAGCTAATATTATATGTTTGTATTGAACCAGATATACTTTTTATTTATGCTTGTTGAAGAAAAGAAATAGAAATAATAATCTGGCTTTGAATATAGACTTGCTAAAATTTTGGGGATAAATGTGTAATCTCTTTGTTACAGTCAATTGGGGTCTGCATTTTTGGGTGAGAAGAATGGAATTTGCGTTTCAACTGTTCCTGTTACGCGTCTCGGTTTTACAAGGAAGACCGTGGAGTGTAAAGAATCAAGAATTGGGAAGCAGCCAATTGAAGTTCCGTCGAATGTTGTAATTACACTTGAAGGCCAAGATATGAAGGTCAAGGGCCCATTAGGGGAACTTGCACTTTCTTATCCACGAGAAATTATGATTGATAGGCAGGAGGCGATTCTTAAGGTCAGTAAGGCAGTTGAGACAAGACGGGCTAACCAAATGCACGGGTTATTCAGGTAACAGTCTTGGATCTTAATTTTGTTTCTTTAGTTTATATGTTCAGTCCTAAAATTTCGCCATTCTAGCTTTCTAATTGGTGACCACTAAAGGTTTTTGCAATACGCCATTTCTTCAATTTGCAATATGTTCGTAATTGTATGCCTTGAGGAACTTTCATGGAATGTTTTGAACTTCTATTATGGCTTTGTCTAGGTTACCATTAGAAATGGCAGGGAGGGGTCATGCAGGTTGGGTAACTAAATGGGTAATATTTTAGGTGTGTCAATCAAAACAAGATAGGTTTAACCAAACACTTAATGGCGGTCTTTCTTTTTGGATTTCAAAGTCTTTAATGTGTTGAATCTGATTAAGATACCATATTATAACAATATTAATCCTACTTAAAAAGTGATTTAGGAAGTTTTTAAGTTCACTTTGGGGCTTGGGCGACTGTTGACCATTTGAGTATTTGTCCCATGTCCATTTTAGCTAATTATTTGAACCCTATCTGTTTGACCCATGTCCATTGTCCGCACTTATTTTAGTTTTATCCGTTTGACCCATGTCCATCTTTGGTAATTTTCCAACTTTATTCTTTTGACCCGTTAGAGAGAGTAAAGCCCAAATTGATCGATTTACCTATTAATGGGTTGAAATTCAGCTTATAAGAAACTGATGAATTTAGAGTGTGTCATGAAACTCGGCATATAACAAGGTACTACTGTATTATTAAAGGGTATCACAAGTAGGTTCTCATTTATTAGTATGTATTAATTGGCGACGACGGAGACTTTAGGGGTTAAAAATTTTACACTTTCTTTGAGGTTCAAGTTTTGCTTTTACACATGTCTCGGCTCAAATGAAGTTCTTTTGTTCTATTCAGGACTCTGACTAGCAATATGGTAATTGGTGTATCCAAGGGATTTGAGAAGAAACTTCAGCTAGTTGGTGTGGGGTATCGTGCAACGGTTGAAGAGAAGGAGTTAATACTGAATCTTGGATTTTCTCATCCAGTCAAAATGACAATTCCGGATGATCTAAAAGTCAAAGTTGAAGACAACACTCGAATAACTGTGAGCGGATATGATAAGTCAAGCATTGGTCAATTTGCAGCCACAATTAGGAAATGGAGACCACCAGAGCCATACAAAGGTAAAGGAGTCAAATACGCAGACGAGATCATTAGAAGAAAGGAGGGCAAAGCAGGGAAGAAGAAGTAGGCTGTGTATTGACCAGAATGCGTATTTTCAATGTAATTTCCATTTTGTTACCTCTTTATTTCACAGTATCAAAAATTCTTTCCGATCTTGCTTAAAAACCTTACGGCTTGCTGTTAGTAAGATATCCAATGGATGAAATCTGTATCTTTTTTGGGTTAATGTAAAAGAGTTGATCTTGAAGCTAAAAGAGGTGATCTTGAAGCATCATGATTTATCATGTTGGTGATATCCCACGAGAAAAGAACACGATTTTGATACATATACGTTTCTTGAACTCTTTGAATCTACTATTTCGCTTCCAACAAATACATCATTTCCAAAACTTGAGCAACAAGACTAATTCATATGATTGACGACAAATTAGGAGGAATAAGAAACACAAACGACCCTACAAATCTTGTTAATTGATTCAAGAAACCTGAAAAGAGTTTTGACTTTAGATGATATGAAAGATAAAGTTATTAGTTTTATAAAACAATTGCAAATATGTCTTTTACAGCTTATGTGTATCAATCAAACTCTATGTTTGCACATGCAGCCAGAAGTTTTGATCAAGAAATGTATTAAGAAAGCATCCAAGGCAACCATTTTCAAGCCACCAACCCCATTAAAAAATTAAAAGAAACCTCCCAATGCATGTAACATTATTGAATTTTTCAGAAACACAAAAAAGGTTTCCATTTGATGATATACATCAGCAATTAGTATCAAAATCAATCCGAAATTTTGGAAAAACTAAGTCTTCTAAGTTGGTTGCCAATAGGAGTAATAGACCAATTTCCCTCATGACTCCCACACTTCAAGTCCACGGTTTCAACAATTCGTTGCGTCACTTTCTTGTGTTCTTTGCCTCGAATGGGTGTTTTATCGATCCACAGATCTTCAGAATCCAGCATAGGAATCTTCTGAGACGCCTGTTTCACGATTTCCTTCTTTTTTGGAATAACTTGATCACGTACATTGCTCGAGCTGACACCATTCAACGACATCATTCGTTGCAGCCTCTTTGTAGACCCTCCACAACCCATTGAAACTGGTGCAGTTTGGATTCTTTGTGATGATTTGACAGAAGGTTTCTTTGATGAAGTTATCATATGTTTATCAAGTTCTTGCATCATCAAGGCACTTACTTTTCCAGTTGCACCTATTCTTATGGTTCTACCACCACCACCACCCTCTTTGACTTTGAGATTATCAAAACCACTTACCATAATTAACTCAAGTCAATACGATTCAGATCAACAAGAAAAAGGGCCTACAATATATGATAATAATTAAGTTTATGTTAAAAGGAGACAGATATGATATAATGGCTTTCAAAAATAAACAACAACATATATAGGATAATGAGAAAACATACCAGAAATATATGTGACACAAAAGATTGACTTTATAATAAATGAAACACAAAAAGTACTTTTTTTTTTTTTGATTCAACTAGATTGGAGATCAAAGTTTGAGTTTGTCATGTATATGTATGTATAGCTTCTCACTCGATCAGCTATTATTGACCATATATGTATTTTATATTACAACAATGAGTAAGGACGTGATAGAAAAGATGAATTTGTTGCGTTTTATTTTTCAATTTTTAATACTTTATTCCAAATTACATGTCATTTGGTTAAAAAAATGTGTTGTAATTGAATTATTGTAATATACAGCAGGCCTGTAAAAAATATAATTGAGGACGCGATATTTTGGAGTATTGTGGATATATTGTATATATCAACAATGAAACAGTTTTATCATATTGACAAAAGATCATAATATTAAAGTGAAATAGGAAATTTAATTAATAAAAATAGATCTAAGTAGATATATGGTTATTATAGAAGCAGTCTTTCTACCTTTGGGTAGACGTAAGAGTGTCTACAGCTCACCTCCGTCATACCCCACTAAGAGATTGGGTTGTTGTTGTTGTTGTTGTCGTCGTCTAAGTAGATATGGTGTAGTTGGTCTTCAGTTTTACAAGTTAATATTTTTTTATCTTAATGTTTGGTAAGAAAAATAAATAAGGTACGAATTTCATTTTTATCAATACAAAGATGATATATATATAATAAATATATATATATGCATATAGAGATATATATATATATATATAGTTAGGTTATTATGAGAACTAAATATTTGTCGAGAATTACGAGAACCATTTGAAACCATTAGATTAGATCAATCAATGGTTTAAACTTAATAACGACACTTTTGTAATTAATAGAACATATTAAATTTGGGGAAAGTTAAAACGGATGGAAAAGGGGTAGTATTGGAATATTGGATATTCACAAACTCAATTAATTGTTTTTCAAAACATACGACATGAACGTGGGATATTAAATTTGTCAAAGCCCATTAAATTCTCAACTTTTTTTTACGAATAATATTTTGAAAGGTAATATCTCAATATTATTATTATTATTATTAGTATTCAAATTAGATTAACTACTTTTTTGTTTGTTAAAAAGAAGTTTGTACACAAAGTTCAATATATACATTGGTAAATTTAACTATTACATGTTGTATGCACATGTAAACATATGTGTACATGTTGTATGCACATGCAAACATATGTGTACATGTTGTACGCATATGTGTACACATTGTACGCATATGTGTACACGTTGTATGCACATGTAAACATATCATTTTCACTTCACATATTAATAAGTAAATACCGTCTTTTATATGAACATGTGATTATTGTACACGTGTGATTAACTCAACTTTTATTATTAGTATAAACGTGAACATGTTACTAATGAAACTTTTTGTTTCAAATACTAAAAGTCTTTTATTGCGAGTACATTAGTATATCTTGTTTGGTATGTACATGTGAACAAGTCTTATTTTATATGGACATGTGATTATCATGTACATATGAACTAATTTAATTTTATTGTGCTCATTGAAGACATTTAAGATTTTTGGAGTATAAGAACGTACACAAAAGTCGAAAAGCAGACTTCATATCACATAACAAACAACCAAAAGAGAAAAAGCAATTGATTTTAATTGGAATTAATAATCTCAAAGTTATCAAATTCACCAAACGAGTTTCCATCGTTGAAAAAAAGATAATAATAAAGATGCTCATCATTATTAAAACAAACAGCATATGATGTTTTGTACAAAGAATTCACATTGAAACTCCTCTTGTTATGTCAGTTATTTTGTAGAGTATTCGATTAAATTGTAACTACTAAAGAATAAAAATAGGTCATTGAGATATTTAAGGGGCATTTTCATTTTCATTATTATTTATTTAAATTGATTTTACAAAATTACAATTATAACCCTACACATATTAATGAGAAAAGAGTTCTCACAATTCTCGACAAATATTTGGTTCTCATTTTAACTTTTTACTCTCTCTCTCTCTCTCTCTCTCTCTCTCTCTATATATATATATATATATATATATATATATATATATATATATATATATATATATAGTTCCTTATTTTGAGAACCATTTTTTTTGTAAGAACCATGAGAACTCTTAAATTATATATTTGTTCACATGTTTTTTTTGTTCATTCACATGTGAAATGATATAAAAAAGTATGTTGTAAAAAAAACTTTTTTAAGAAACCTTCAAAGTAGCCTCTTCTGCAACATATATTTTTATAACGTATCACATGTGAATGAACAAAAAAAATATGTGATTTAATATAAAATTTAAGAGTTCTCACGGTTCTTACAAAAAAATGGGTTCTCAAAATAAGGGTCCTATATATATATATATATATATATATATAAAATGTAGACAATTATAATTCGATGAATCAAAGAACATGTTATAACCATTAAATGATTTCAAGAGAATAATACTTGGAATGTATAGCATGCACAACAACTGTTAAAATTTTTATTTTTATAGCAGATAGATAGAGAGGATAATGAAAAGAAGACCACCAAAACTTAGGTTGAGAGATATTGGATGATGTCAGCAGGCACAAATTCCCGTAGGTTTGATTTTAACTAGTAAAGTTCACGTCCCGCGTTGCGGGACTTTAATTGTCTTATTTAAACGGTTACATTATCTAGTGTATTTACGTTAAACCTTCAACTCGTTAACTAAAAATTATTTTGTCATTCATATGTTTTGTTATAAAGTGTGCAAGAAACCAAGAAATAACTCGTGGTAGAAGACCCGAACATGATGCAATGTAAGCTTTAATTGTCTTATTTAAACAGTTACATTATCTAGTGTATTTACGTTAAACCTTCTACTCGTTAACTAAAATTATTTTGTCATTCATATGTTTTGTTATAAAGTGTGCAAGAAACCAAGAAATAACTCGTGGTAGAAGACCCGAACATGATGCAATGTAAGAAAATCTTCAATATATTAGTTGGAAATTTAAGCAAAAAGGTTGAATGACCCAAACACTACTACAAACAGACCCATCCTTGACGCGCAATGCGTGTCAAGAAGAGCTCGGATGACGCGCAAATGCCCGTCAAGGAAGGACCAGTCATAAATCTTCATGACCCGCATTTGTGCGTCATCCGTTTATGACGCGCACGTATGATACACATTTATGACTCTCCTTTTTGACCTTCGTAGTAGAGAGTCATAACCTTTATGACCCACTTTTCTGACATATGTTTTTGCGTGTCATAACCTATAAAATCATTTTTTTTATTTTTTCTGTTTTTTAAAACCTAATTATATACATAATAAACCTGGCAATAAATTAACCTGATAATAGTACAAAAATAACGCATTTCATATATATCAAAACCATGCGTCACCAATTCTACCTAAAAATGAAATTCGACACATAAATTGCCCATTCTTCTCGAATATCGTCTAAATCCGCATCCATGTACTCATTGCTATCACCACCAATCTAGTCAAAAATGTAGAGTCCCTAGCTAGATGGTTTAACCCAGAAGTGTAAAATACAACAAGTCTAATAAGCACTAGATTGGACTAGTATTACTTGAATATAAATGCAAGTATATAAACAAAGTAATACAAGACTTAAAGTAAAGGTGGAACACAATGTAATATTTTCAAGTGTATTTTATTTATGATGTTAAATAAAATACAAGGTTGTGCGGAATCAAGATAATACAAATATGTAAGTATCCTAACAACCTATGAATTACAAATGATTTATATTTGCCAAATAAACTCTTTTGATCGAGATACTTAAAGTTGTGAAGTATCCCTGTTACGATCGAGAGTATTTAGACAAATTCACCTTTAATGCTAAAAGTAATTTTAACGAAGAAATGACTTTGTATTTATAGGCAAACAAATTCACCTTTAATGCTAAAAGTAATTTTAACGAAGAAATGACTTTGTATTTATAGGCAAACAAATTCACCAGTGAATTTGTGCCGTACAAATATGGTTGCATGCATTTAATGAACCGACAAGGTCATTAAATGCATTGGTTAAAGTACAAGGATAAAGTCACATCAAATGACTTATTATCCTTTTAACCAACCACCTTTACACACGTATGTACTTTAGTAAAGAACAAGTGGAATGTTCTTTGTAAAGTGTGTAAAGGCAAAAAGTCAATTCCTCGATATCAGTGTTCAGACTTGTAAGGTCTAGAACACTGACAAATCTCCAGTCGTAGATCTGGTAAGACTTCCAGTGGACTCCGCCATTTGTCAGTCTTCTTTATTCTAACTTCAGTCTTTGACTTCAGTGAGAATGTCTTCAGTAGAATAGATCTGGACAGGGGTGAAGTCCAGTGAGCTAATCTGGAGGATTCCAGATTTTCCTATACAAGTATTTTGCTCACTGGTCTTCCATTATTTCTGAACAAATCTTCAGTAGGGCTCCAGTCGTTAAGTCTGGAGTAGGTCCAGTAAATGTTATTTCTGGACAAGTCTTCAGAGACTCTCCAGTCTTCAAGTCTGGAGCGAGTCCAGTAAATCTGAACCTAACAAATTCCCCCTATTTGTTTAGAAATAATGCAAGGTTTTTCAAGCTTCTATCTATACAACTTTGTATGCTTGAAAAACACTTGTTTTGACTTAGTCTAAAAAATTTAAGTTACTAGAAAACACTTTATAGATCATCAGTGTTTCAGTTTCATCTTTTAGTTCTAACTTAGACTAAATCTGATCACTTACTTTATGAATCAAAATATGTAACAATATTTACAGCCATCAACAGAAAATAAGTTACAATTTTGGAAAATAAATACAAGTACAAGTAAATGATACAAGAGTCAGACCCTTCTTTTTGACGTCTGTCCTGGAGCATCTTCAGAAGCCTTTCTCTTTGGAGATGGAGAGGATGGTACAGACTCTGGTGTTTTCATGCCTATTGCAACTTCCATCTGTTGCTTTCTCTTCCATACCTTCTCAATCCTCTTCAAAAATGCTTTAACATCAGTCGACAAATCAGTCTTCCCCTGAACGTTAAGGCAATCTCCTTCAGTTCAGTCCATCCAAAAGCTTGGACTGAAGCACTCTTCTTTTCATCAGTAAAGTTACCTTCCCTGGTCAACTTTACTTCAAACCTGCTCATGCCTTCATGATTTTCAGCTAATTTGATCTCTGCACCAATGATCCTTCTGGCATCAGCCCTGAACTCCAACATATCTTCATACTTTGCTTTTTGCTTAGCCATCTGGATCATGTATTCAGTTTCCTTGGATACTTTCTGCTGTTCCATGGCGGACTGGAGTTCTTCACGATTAATTCTTTGTGAAGTATCCAAAGGAATGAACGTGCTCAGATCTGCATCTCTGATTTCCTTGATCTGTTTGGCAGTGAGTTTGGGTAAACCTTTCAACTTCTTTCTGTACTCTATCCCCAGAGCACCAGCATTCTTTCTAATCTTTTTCTGGAGGTTCACCAGTTCCTCCGTCCTTTGTCTTATCAGCTCAACTACACTGACACCATAAGTTACATAATCATAAGTTTGTTCTTCTTCAGAGTACCTGAAGCGAATATACACGTCATCCAATGCATCCAGACATTGATGAATTCTGGGGTCTTCCTTCCTTCTTTTATAAACATCAATATGTATGCCCAACCTGCCAGCATTGTAAGAATCAAGGGTCCCCATGATTGCCATCTCCCTTTTGTGGGCCAGCAATTCATCCTTTTGACTTTTCTTGAAAATTTCTATCATAATGCATTCTTGTTCCAGTCTCTTTGAAGTATCATCATCAGCAGTAGGGAGTTCTGATGAACCTTCAGCAGTTTCAATTTCTTCTCCAGATACCACCTGTTGCTTTCCTTTTGCTGACTTTAGAGTGGTTGTGATATCTGGGAATGCTTCAAATTGGGGCTCACCGGCATCAGTACCAGCAGCCTCTTCAACCTGCACAATGGCTTCAGTGCCAAGTGCCTTCTGCGCTTCTTGTGCACTGGAATCAGTACCAGTTACTCCTTCTTGTTGCACGATGGCTTCAGTGCCAAAGGCCTTTTCAACTTCACTAACAACCACTTCTTTCTTTTTCTTCACCAATCCTTCTGGAACAGACTTTTCCCCCTTGGAATGTCCACCAGTTTGAGACTTGTGGGCACTCCATAACTGTTCAAGCATATACCTGTCTGTAGCACCAAATGTTCGTCCTGCCACTGGAGTTGTGATATTTACAGTCTTCCTGAGAGCCATCACTTCCTTCTTAACAATTTCAAGTTCCTGAGGCAAGTGCTTTGGCATTTCAATTTCAATCATTTTTACCACCTGTGGCAACAACCCATCTTGAATTGTTCTAAGAACAGACCCAGAAATCTCTTCAGTGATTTCTTTCAACATACCATGTCTGAACTTTTTAGCACATTCATCACTAATGGTGCTAACAACAGCAGCCTGATCAAGAGTTGGCCTGCTTTCCAAATTACTAACCCTGGTAATCAACTTCTGAACCTCAACTGTCAGACCTGCCAGTGGTTGAACAAGTTCAGCTTTCGCTGCAGTCTGAACAGAATTCACCAGCCTTGCTTCTAAGCCCTGGACTGCCACTTTGATATTTTCAGAATTGTTATTTGTGGCCAGTACCAGCTCATTCAACTTCTCAAACACCAGCTTCTCGTTACCAGCAAAAAGATTCATTTCTGATGAAAGGTTATTTGATAATAAAGACTTAAAATCAGAAATAACCTGCGATAAAGACTGGAGTGATCTCTCCAGGTCCGCCACCTTACTTAAAAGGCCTTGGACCTCGGCTGAAGACGAAGTAGAGAGACCACTGGGAGGTGCCAATTCAGAAGCCAATCTGGTCACCAAAGGTACTTGTGCCTGGACCTCTTCAGTTGAAACTTCAGATGTTACTACAGTGGAGTCCAGCACACGGTGTTCAGATAAATCAATTGGAGTTTCAAGTGGTGGTGGTTGAGTTTGTGAAATTTGAATTGAAGGAGGATTGAAATATGGAGTGTTTTGTGGAATTGAAAGTGGTGGTGGTGGTGGTGGCATTTCAGTAGATATAAGTAGTTGGGTGACTGAAGCAATAACAGATGTGACAACATTTTCAACTTCATCACCCAGGAAATTCATATTCACATCAAACATGTTACCTTCAGACATTGGGGAATCTACCTCATCCCAATCTGGAGCCGTCCCAACTGTCTGATCAATTTCAATCATTTTACCACCTGTGGCAACAACCCATCTTGAATTGTTCTAAGAACAGACCCAGAAATCTCTTCAGTGATTTCTTTCAACATACCATGTCTGAACTTTTTAGCACATTCATCACTAATGGTGCTAACAACAGCAGCCTGATCAAGAGTTGGCCTGCTTTCCAAATTACTAACCCTGGTAATCAACTTCTGAACCTCAACTGTCAGACCTGCCAGTGGTTGAACAAGTTCAGCTTTCGCTGCAGTCTGAACAGAATTCACCAGCCTTGCTTCTAAGCCCTGGACTGCCACTTTGATATTTTCAGAATTGTTATTTGTGGCCAGTACCAGCTCATTCAACTTCTCAAACACCAGCTTCTCGTTACCAGCAAAAAGATTCATTTCTGATGAAAGGTTATTTGATAATAAAGACTTAAAATCAGAAATAACCTGCGATAAAGACTGGAGTGATCTCTCCAGGTCCGCCACCTTACTTAAAAGGCCTTGGACCTCGGCTGAAGACGAAGTAGAGAGACCACTGGGAGGTGCCAATTCAGAAGCCAATCTGGTCACCAAAGGTACTTGTGCCTGGACCTCTTCAGTTGAAACTTCAGATGTTACTACAGTGGAGTCCAGCACACGGTGTTCAGATAAATCAATTGGAGTTTCAAGTGGTGGTGGTGGCATTTCAGTAGATATAAGTAGTTGGGTGACTGAAGCAATAACAGATGTGACAACATTTTCAACTTCATCACCCAGGAAATTCATATTCACATCAAACATGTTACCTTCAGACATTGGGGAATCTACCTCATCCCAATCTGGAGCCGTCCCAACTGTCTGATCAATTTCAACATCGAGGACTCCAGAGGGTCCTTCACCAACTTGGTTCCCACCTGGAACCTCTTCTTGCTCATCAGATGATGAAGCAACATTTTCTTCCCTTTGGAAACTAAGCATGGTCTGAGGAATATTTACCTCATTTGGTGGAGATCTAAGGTTGGTCAGATCACGCATATACTCACATACAGAAAAGTGAGTGGTTTCAAAATCATACTGGTCACCTAGAGCTCTTTTAAAAATTAGTGAAAGGAAACGGATATAAGGTACAAATGCTTTTCTACCTTTCACCTTAAGACGCTCTACCAGATCATCAAATAGAATCTGAGCAAAATCCACTCTGTATCCGAACCAGAGGCAGTAAGCAATCTGGAGATGTGTTTGATTTATCTGGTCAAGTCCTTCAGAACTGCCTCCCAAACATTCAACTATATGAGTGAAAAAGAATCTCCATGAGTCTGACAGCCTGCTCATGTAGATTGTTCCCTTTCTGGATAGCTGGCCATGCTCATCCAGTATGTATGTGTGCCCCATCAATCTGCACACTTCCCTTGTATTTATGCCAGAGGGAAGTTCATTGGGCATCTCATTCTGTTCAAAATAGTTCAATTGAAGAACAGACCTGAGTGTATCAACAGTGAAAGCCAAGGATCTGGTACCTTGCTTAAGAGAATAAGAGATTGAGGAAGTTTCATCATCATATACTGCAGTGTACCAGAATTCACAGAGATAGTCGTGGTACATTCTCCCAGGATTTAGGGTTAATGCACCATAAAGAGGACATGAGAGAAAAAAGGTATTTAATCTCCCAATAATGGATTGGGCATTATGAACACTGGAGAGTGAGAGTTTGGCCATCCAGTTATTCATGTTTATTCTTATTGCCTTTGCCTCCAAAGTAATATGAGGTGCCTTTACAACATTTGGATCAGGAGCATATTCAGCAGCGAGCAGATTTTTCGATGAATCAGATTGTCTTGGTGCCATTGAATATGATAGATACATGAAAAAGAAACTAAATTTAGGGTTTATGAAGATTTGATGAAGTAAATATGAGAGATTTATGATTGGAAATTGAATGAAAAAAGAAATAAATTTAGGGTTTATGAAGATTTGATGAAGTAAATATGAGAGATTTATGATTGGAAATTGAATGAAAAAAGAAATAAATGAAGGAATTTGAAGAATTTGGGAGTAAATATGTTCGAAGTAAATGCTAATGAAAGTGAAAGTGGGTATTTATATAGGAGAGATAATGTGGAACTCAAACGGTTAAATTTGAAATTATCAAATATAATTTTGATCGGGTTCTGAGATCCGCATTAAGTACATCACATCACACATAAATGTGTGACGGTTTACAGCCCACAAACATCAACCAACTTGCACTTTTTGTCTTCCCAAGGTAAAAATACCATCATTTCTTTGAAAAAATGACATGCCACGTAGGATAATTAGATAAATATCAAGATAAATATCTTTTTAAAAGATTTTGCATACGTGGCACGCACAATGACCAAGTATTAAAAATATTATGACTCAATTCAGTGCATCTGGAGGTTGACTGGACACTCCAGTATCACTGTTGGATTAGTCCAGTGAAGCATGTACTGATGGTACACTGGAGGGACACTCCAGTAAAGTACCAATGTCAACCATTTTGAAAGTCTGGCAACCTCAAACATGCACATCAACTAATACAGACGAGTGAGAGGGACACATTTACAAGGAAACAGAAGTTACCTCAAACATGCACTTCAACCTATCTAAGTACCAGTGAGAGGGACACATTTACAAGGTACCAGTGATATTTTCCAGAAAATTTTGTCCAGTGAGAAAATAAATTAATAAATTCCCCCTGAAATTAAAACATTTTAAGAACAAAAATATATCTTTCAGTCTTCCCCCTGGAATGTTGATCCAGAAATCTATTAATGCAAAGATAGTACACAAAGGCGTTCGATATCTACGCAGTCATAGATTTTTAAATCTTTAAATCAAGGATCCCAGATAGTACACAAAGGCCTTCAATAACAATGTTTCAGATTTAAGGGTTTAACATTCCCAACTCACCAACAAGATATTCAAAAGTTTTGACATCCAGAGGTTTGGTAAAAATGTCAGCGAGTTGTTTGTCAGTGGGAATAAAATGGAGTTCAATATTATTTTTCATAATATGATCACGAATAAAATGATACCTGAGATCAATGTGCTTCGTTTTTGAGTGCATGACTGGATTGTTCGAGATAGCAATGGCACTGGTATTATCACAAAAGATTGGGGTCTTTGAATACTTAATACCATAATCAAGCAACTGGTTCTTCATCCAGAGTATCTGAGCACAACAACTGGCTGCAGACACGTATTCAGCTTCAGCAGTGGACAATGAAACTGAAGTTTGCTTTTTACTGGTCCAGCTGACCAGTTTGCCACCAAGGAAATGACATCCACCACTAGTGGATTTCCTGTCTATCTTACAACCTGCATGATCTGAATCTGAATAACCCATTAGATCCATGCCTGAGCCTTTGGGATACCAAAGACCCAAACTGGGTGTCACACCCCGTTGTAGCGGAAATACAGGGTTAACAAAGAATTGCATACTAATCAGAAGGTTAATAGAGATTACATCCATTTATACCAATACAAGTCAATACAAGTACAATCGTTCAAAGTGTGGACCCCAAAATACGGATACATGTCATCCTCTTTTGGAACTGGGCCCACAGAATACAAGTTCAATAAATTGGACAGTCAAATACAATTAAAGCCAAAAGCATGAGAGTCCTCAATGTCTGATGCTAATTGTACGTCCAAAGTCAAAAGATTGGCCCTATAATGCCAAAGACGATTCCAAGGCTTACAGATGATCACCTGAAAAGCATGAAATTTGAGAGGATCAACTATCGAAATAGTTGGTGAGTTTACAGTGTGTTTGACTAAAAGATCAATCGTCGTTTGTTGTAGTTATTTAATACAGGACAGTCCAGACCGAAGTCCAACCCTGATACGAAGACAAGACGGTTCAGACCGAAGTCTAACCTAAATAATATGACAAGACGGTTCAGACCGAAGTCTAACCTAAATAATATGACAAGACGGTTCAGACCGAAGTCTAACCTAAATAATATGACAAGACGGTTCAGACCGAAGTCTAACCTAAATATATGACAAGACGGTTCAGACCGAAGTCTAACCTAAATATATAGACAAGACGGTTCAGACCGAAGTCTAACCTAAATATATAGACAAGACGGTTCAGACCGAAGTCTAACCTAAATAATATGACAAGACGGTTCAGACCGAAGTCTAACCTAAATAATATGACAAGACGGTTCAGACCGAAGTTTAACCTAAATAATATGACAAGACGGTTCAGACCGAAGTCTAACCTAAATAATATGACAAGACGGTTCAGACCGAAGTCTAACCTAAATATAACTACAAGAGGGGGGGGGGATCATTTTAGTTTGTCAAAAACACAAAGAAACAGTTTAGTCAGCCGACAACATGGCAAGTCTAGACATATAGATCGATTTTCATAAGACATGTATACACATTTTTAGACAGCCGTCTCATGGCAAATATAAGACAAATGATTTCATTTACCAAATCTCATGGCGTAGACAAAGACAAATCATTTACAAAGTAGTCGTGTATACAGTACATGCTTTCAGGCCCAAAGTAAAGGAAAAAGGGCGCCATAAACTCACCTTAGCAGTCTACGAGCTAAAGTATGAGTAGTCCGAGAATATGAGCAGTCTAGTCTCCACGTCTATCCAAAACCTAGGATAAGAGTACCAATGGTGAGGATCAAATCTCACGACGACAAGTATCCTACGTATAACTACTTAGCTATCAATCCTAGAATGCCTTTACCGAGAATGTGTTTCAAACTTTCATTTTACCAACCAAAAGTAAATAAACATATTCGGACTTTCGGATTAAAAGTTATAAATGTTTAAAAATTGATGCGCAAAACTTTTACAGTGAGTATCCACTGCGCCGCAGTGAGCCAGAACCATGCTCACTGCGCCGCAGTGGGCTAAATCGAACCAGGGACCAGTACAATGGCACTGCGCCGCAGTGGGCCATTGCCAAGCTCACTGCGCCGCAGTGAGCTAAAAATGCACAAAACCAGCCCTAGCCACTGCGCCGCAGTGGGACTAAGCCCATGCCACTGCGCCGCAGTGGCCTCATTCTGCAGCCAGCACCAGCAGGTGCAAAAATATGCAGGCAAGCCAAACCGTTTTTCGACTCAATTCCTTTCATTATAACAAGTTTAAATATGTTCAATAGACTCGGAAACATACCATTTCGCCAATCATTTCACCATTTCAATCATTTAGACCTCAAAACCTAATTCTAAGTCAAAACCTAATTAGGTTAACCAAACCAAAAACTCATTTCATTTCCATGGCTATCTAATTCATTTAGAAATACTGAAATTAAACTTGAAATGGAAATTTAATCAAACCAAAAGTTTGAAGAAGAAAGTTACTTACCAAAATGGTGTTCTTGAGAAAAATGAAGAAGATGATGATTCCTTGGATTTATCCTTGCCAAAACAAATTTTGATGATGGTGAGGTTGAGATTGAAATCTAGTTTTTAAGTTTGTGAATTGTGTGTGTGTGTTGTGTTGTGTATGTCGACTAACAAGAGGGAAAAAGAAGGGGGAATGGGTTTTGGTGTTCATTCCCCTGCCACAAATCTTAAAACCAGCCCACGTGGCCTTAAAATGAGATATTTTGGTACCTTTAATTCGGTAAAATGCTTACGATTAAATACCGTATGACCCAAAGGTTAAAATGTAAAGTGAAGGTATTTTCCCTCGTGTCATTTTAATTAAGACAAGTCAATAAAGTTTCGTCAAAGTGAACTTTATAATATTAAGTCTAGACAGTCTAATTATTTTGTTCAAGACATAACCTTTAAATATTAATTTAAAGTTATTATAAAGACTCGGCATTCGTCTAGATAGCTAATAGTCTACGTCATCAAGATACGTCTATTTTGACTAAGTCAAAAGTCCAAAAGTCTAATAAGTTCCACGTCAAATGACTGTCTAATCGAGATTAGGACTAACCCGGTGTAAATTAATTACGAGTTGTCACAGCATCTCCGACTTCTAAGGATTTCGTCCCGAAATCAAGTCTTGCTCAGTAAAAAGATGAGGGTAGTTATTCCTCATAAAGTCTTCGCGTTCCCAAGTCAAGTCGGGACCATGTTTTGAGTTCCAACGAACTTTGACCAATTTGATACGACTACGTCTAAGTTGTTTGAGCTGTTGGTCTAAAATTTCAACAGGTTCTTCAACGAATTGAAGAGAGTCAGTCACTTGCAGCTCTTCGACAGGTACGACTAAAGTCTCATCAGTCAGACATTTCTTAAGATTCGAAATGTGAAATGTGTGATGAACGTGTTCTAGCTCCTTAGGTAAATCGAGCTTGTAAGCCACGAAACCAATTCTTTGAACAATTTCGAATGGTCCGATATAACGAGGACTAAGTTTCCCTCGTACGCCAAAACGTGCAGTGCCTTTCCAAGGGTGACACTTTCAACATGACTTTGTCTCCCACTTGAAACTCAAGTGGTTTCCGTCTATGGTCGGCATAGCTCTTTTGGCGATCTTGAGCCGCCTTCAGCCGTGCCCTAATTTCGACAATTTGATCAGTAGTCTTCTGAACTAGTCCATATTTAAATAAACGACGTTCTCCAGCATCAAGCCAACAGACAGGAGATCTACACTTTCGTCCATATAAGGCCTCATAAGGCGCGCATTTGATGCTAGTGTGATAGCTGTTGTTATATGAAAATTCAGCTAACGGCAAAAAGGTATCCCAACTACCTTTGAAGTCAATGACACATGCCCGAAGCATGTCCTCTAAAGTCTGGATGGTACGTTCACTTTGTCCGTCAGTCTGTGGATGGTAAGCCGTACTCAGGTGCAATTTAGTGCCTAGGGCGTCTTGAAAATATCGCCATGATTGTGAAGTGAAACGACCATCACGGTCAGAGATAATAGACAAAGGAACGCCATGAAGAGATACAATCCTTTCAATGTATATTTGAGACAATTTCCTTATCTTCCAGTTCTCCCGAATTGGAATGAAATGAGCAGACTTCGTCAATCGATCGACAATGACCCAAATAGTATCGTATCCTTTCAGGGTTCGAGGTAACTTCGTAATGAAGTCCATAGTAATCTGTTCCCATTTCCAGTCAGGAATTTGGGGTTGTTGGAGCAGCCCAGAAGGCTTTTGGTGCTCCGCCTTGACCATCGAACAATTTAGACACTTCGAGACATAAGTGGCGATATCTCTTTTCATACCAGGCCACCAATAAAAGTCCTTCAGTCCATGGTACATTTTGTCAGCGCCAGGATGGATTGAATACCTAGATTGATGACTTTCGTTCATTAAAAGTTCTCTAAGTCCATTATACTTGGGAATCCACACCCTGCCCTTAACATGTCGGATTCCATCGCCATCCAATTCAAACAAACGCTCAGCATTCCACAAGGCCTCTTTCTCGATACGTCCTGGTTGTAGGGCTTCATTTTGATCGTCTAAAACTCTATCCCTTAATGACGAGCCAAGATAAGAACTTGCTCTTGTTATGACAGATAGTGAAATTCTATCTTTTCGACTTAGCGCGTCAGCAACAACATTTGCTATACCGGGATGATATTTGAGTTCACAGTCGTAGTCACTGAGTAATTCTACCATCGTCGTTGTCGCATATTCAGCATTTTCTGATCGAAGATATGCTGAAGGCTTTTGTGGTCCGTGAATACAGTACACTTGGTACCATACAGATAATGTCTCCAAATTTTTAATGCAAAGACAACCGCTCCGAGTTCTAGATCGTGGGTTGTATAGTTCTTTTCGTGGATTTTGAGCTGTCTAGAAGCGTAAGCAATGCCCTTACCTTCCTGCATAAGTACACATCCCATGCCCTGATGTGAGGCGTCACAGTATACCACGAAATTTTCAATGCCATTCGGTAACGCTAGGATAGGAGCATTACACAGCCTGTCCTTTAATGTCTGAAATGCCTTTTCTTGGGCATCCTGCCAAATAAACTCCTTAGTCTTCTGAGTTAATAAAGTCAGAGGTTGAGCAACCTTAGAGAAATTCTCAATGAATCTCCTGTAATAGCCAGCCAGTCCAAGAAATTGACGAATTTCTGTCGGAGTCTTAGGGGCTTCCCACTTCTTTATTGCTTCAATCTTAGATGGATCTACATGGATCCCATCCCTGTTCACTACATGACCCAAGAAGTGTACTTCCCTAATCCAGAATTCACATTTTGAGAATTTCGCGTACAACTTCTGATCCTTGAGCAGTTGCAAAATGGTTCTCAGATGACCTTCATGTTCGTCTTTATTCCTTGAGTATATCAGTATGTCGTCAATGAATACAATGACAAACTTGTCCAGATACGGTCGACATACTCGATTCATTAAGTCTATAAACACAACAGGTGCATTGGTTAAGCCAAACGGCATAACCAAAAACTCATAATGTCCGTAACGAGTTTGAAAGCTGTTTTAGGAATGTCTGTCTCTCTGACTCTGAGTTGATGATACCCAGACCTGAGATCGATCTTGGAAAAGTGCGATGCACCTTCCAGTTGGTCAAATAAGTCGTCAATACGAGGCAAAGGGTACCTGTTCTTGACAGTCAACTTGTTCAATTCTCTATAATCTATACACATGCATAGAGCCGTCCTTCTTTTTGACAAATAGAATCGGAGCTCCCCAAGGTGATGAACTTGGGCGAATTAGTCCTTTAGCTAACAACTCTTGAAGTTGTTCGGATAATTCTTGCATTTCTGACGGCGCAAGACGATAGGGTGCCTTGGCAACGGGTGCAGCTCCAGGAACTAATTCTATTCCAAACTCAACTGGTCTGTGAGGTGGAAGTCCCGTCAAATCTTCAGGAAATACTTCTGGAAAATCTTTAACTACTGGGATGTCTTGAATGTCTTTACCCTTCGGCTTCCTTTCAACAACTAGTGCCAAGAAGGTAGGGTATTCTTTTTGTAAATATTTATTCGCCTTTATCGCCGATACTAAAATCAATTCCTTCCCTGACTTGTCTCCTTGCACTATTAGGGTTTCGTTATTCTGAAGGGGTATTCTAACAATCTTCTCGTAACACATTATTTCGGCTCTAACCTTAGATAACCAGTCCATACCAACAATTACATCAAAACTACTGAGTTCTATGGGAATTAGATCAATTTTAAAGGTTTCGCCAGATAGTGTCAAATTGCAATCTACTAAATGATCTCTAGC
>CM067170.1:41284762-41321944 GCA_034093135.1 Erigeron breviscapus | reverse complement strand
CACTTTTGTTGGTATTTCGAAGTTTAGAATCATAGGAAAAAGTTATACTTCCTCCGGAATTCAAGAAGTTATCAAGAGCATGTGCAAGTAACCAAACAGAATCATAAGCATAAAATGCATATGAATTAAAGTTAGATGTCTCTTTGTCTTTGATACCCTTCCATTTACTTGTAAACAATTTCTTGCTACCTGAATTTGACGTATGTTGGCGCAACGACACAACCCCTTGTATGACATTCATGGTGTCCGGATCTGGCAGTTCAGATGAATCCAAAATTGCAGGAAGCCAATCAGTAGTAATCCAAACATATCCACTCGTCATCATCCCAAGCTTCTTTGCCACATTAAAAACCTTGAGACCCGTGTCAGGATTTACGTGAACCACATAAACCCGAGTCTCCATCAAGTTGACTCCAGTTAGTAACTCAGTAATATCGGTCTCTGATGCACCAGGAGTAAATGGAACTTTGTTGGAAATCTTTGCTCGTTTCTTTGAAAGGGCGTCGCCTAAGGCTGAAATTCCATTTCGACCATAGTCATCGTCCACAAATATGGCAACCACTTCTTTCCACTCAAAATATTCAACCAAATTAGTTATGGCTGACATCTGGTGGTAGTCATTCTGTGTGGTGCGTATAAAGTATGGGAACTGAAAAGATGAAAGGGTCGGGTCTGTTGCCCCAAAGGAAAGAAGTGGTATGTGAAGTTCGTTTACAACATGGGAAATCACATGTGCAATACCAGAGGATTGTGGCCCTATTGCAGCCACCACATCGTTCTCCATCAACTGCAAAGCTACATTATGGAACAAAAAAATGTCGGTCAATCATGAATTAAACTGATACAGCAGATAGAAACAGGTTGGGTTACATGTCAAAACAGGTTCAGGTCAAAACAACTACTTTTGTAGTGCAAATTAAAACGGGTCAAGTTGGGTTGTCCCGCAAACATAGTTTGGTCTTTCATTCCACCGTTCTAGTTACCTAATGTGTAAAAGATTACATATTACAAAAACTATATTGTTGCGATTATAGTTTAATTGTTTTTCTAATAGAATCAATTTAGAAAGTCCCATTAAATACATTTTGAGGGTGACTTTTGACCCGTTTGCGCTTCCAGTCAGTTTCCGTTTTCTATTTTACTCATTTGACCTGTTTGGATTGAAGTATAACCCAAATCATTTTAACTCGTTATCCTAGACATAAATTTGACATTTAATCATGGGGAAGTGATATATTTACCACAATATTTGAAACATATACCGCATGGATGCATTACTTTCCCATTTGTACTACTAAAAGGTGCTCGAAAATACAACCTTTTTACATTTTACTATTATAACCTGACTGAACCAATGTTCTTGTAGGATTACATTTGTTATAGGCATACAATAACAGCAGTGGTCATATGGGATTATGGGAAGAGATTTGTACCACAGATATAGATATTTTTACCGCACCGTATAACTTATAGAGCACACTGTAGAAACTAGTAAAACATGTTTGTGGTAATAAATCAAAAGTTATGGTACGAATCATGGTCATATAGTACACATTAAAAGCAACAAGTTGCAAATAAACCAAAAGTACCTTCAATTGTGCCAAGAAATCCACTGCAATTAGTATCATGCAAAATAAGGTTCAATTTAGTTCCCCTAAGAACAGTTGGACTAGCATTAACATCATCAATGGCAGCTACAACAGCCGGCTTCACAGACCGCCCGATAACCGAATTCACAGTGAACAAAGCTCCAACATTCACAACACTAGGCACTCTTCCAGCTGTCGTATTTCCATTTCTACCCTTCACTACAATGGGCACTACAACTATAGCCCATATATTAAAAACCAACAAAATCACACTTATTCTCATTCTTGACACATAAATTTCCAATCTTTGAAAGACCCCTTCAGAAATTTGAGCTTATTAAACTATATCAGCCATATATTGTCCTTATAAAAGCACCTGAATGTTAAATGAAGCAGAAAGCTTTAGTCTTGGGCAAAGAATCAAGATTTTCAAGAACATTAAAACCTAATCACAAAGATTATGAAACTTAAGGTTTTTGTAACAAAAAATCAACTGCAGTAACTTGTCAGCAAGACCCACATGGGAATTCAGTTAATACACACCAATAGAGTCAGGAGTGATATACAGAGAAAGAGTGTAAATATATAAATATATAAAATAATATAAACTATTTAATGGATGTTATTATCAAATTAAATATTCAAGCAAGGAAGGTAAGAAAATTTGGGAACTTACATAAACTATATATTAAAATGATGAGAAAGTGATTGTTGATGGAAGTAGAAAGAAAGAAAAAGCTTTAATCTTTAAGTTAATCCATTTACTGTCATACTACTAAATAAGTCTACCAGAGTCCACACCTCTCGGGTAGAGTTACGATTATATACACCTCAACTTTTTATATTTGTTTTCGGAACAATAATAGGGATTATCTTTACTTTTAGCAAGATTGGATATTTTTAAAGTAAATAGACCTACTAGAAGATAGAATATCTTTTTTAATTATGTGATCGAGTGATACTATATAGAAGCTGAGGGGAAGCTAAAGCAGCTTACAAAGATAGTTTGTGTTATTGGCAAAGAATTATTCTGTTTTGCCATTTATGTGGTGGAATTTACATGCATGTGTCATTTTTAACATTCTTACTTTTTTGGGCAAGTTTATGTGGATAGAAAAACTTAAGTAAAGATTAGGGAAGTATTTTTAAGTAAGTGAATGGTGTTTAATTATTAGTTATAGTGATAATAAAGGAAGGTCGTTGATTGCCTAGACATATGACCAAGGTATATATTTGATGGTGGGCCAGGAACGTGAATCACATGGTTCATTGCTTTTGGGATTAAAATTCTTGATTGAGGTCCAACAAGTGAACAAGTCCCATATGTTTTACGTGTGGTCATAGTGGTTTAAAATGGATGGTTTTTGAAGAAAAATGCAAGACGGTTTTGTTAAGTAACAACAATAATACGAGTAGTATCTGCTATCTAATGCAGACATATTAAGTAGCATAGTTAGATTAAGTAGTTTACACTCTTGTCTCTGAAGACAGAGGTCAGAAGTTCAATCTTCATCTTATGTAAAGGCCGAAAGTCCTTTTTCACCTAAGTAGATGTAAGACTGTCTACATCTCAACTTCCCCATAAACCGTCGAGGTATTAAGAACCAAAACTTGTGAAAGACGGCATTGCGTGTTAGATTTACATTTTATCTAATGCAGACATAAGCGGCTCGTAAGACCGAGTTATTTACCTTCCTGGTGAAAGGAAAATTATACCCGGCTAAATTTGGTAGGGACGAGATATGAGATTTATCATTTAAGTTCACTATAACAATCATATAACTTATCTATTTACTTGTATTTGATCTCGAGGAACACTACATGTGCTAACAAACACAATAGTCAAACACTCAAACTCAACATAAACCAAATCCTAAGTAAATGGCCTTAAAATATGAAGTAGCAAAGCAGCCAAATAATAAGACTGCGCTTGGGGACTGGAAGCTTTAATATATGGGTTAAAACACATAACATTGGGCTAAGTTGTCTGGCACATGTGGGTTAGTTTGGGCGTTTGGTCACTCACAAAAGGGAATGAAAATAATGAGTTTCTTTGTTACCGAAAGTAGCCATGCACAAAACGGGTTTTGACCAACCCAAACCCACTTTGGTCAACAAAGTAGAATCCGGGTTTGACCAAAACCCGAGCTAGTTTGAACCTGGTTTTTGGTCAAAGTTAGACCGGTTTTTTCTCCAAAACTACCCGAATCAATTTTGAACCTGGTCTGAAAACCCAAAAAATCAAACCGGTTTCAAACCGTTGTTTTTCAAACCCCTGGACCGGTTTTAAACGAGTGACCGATTTTTGGTTTTCCGAACTATTTTTGAAAAATCTGGTTTTAATCCCCACCTCTAAACAAAAAGATGAATCTATATTTCGTTTGATTAACTCTTTGTTGTGGGTCTTTATTTGTTTATAACCAAAAATTATTAATATAAGAATCAGGATTAAAATAAAAATAATAGATATAGTAATATCATTGTAAAACAAATAGACTTATATCAAATCTCAGTTAAATAAACTACAATAAAATGAAATTAATATAAAAAATGTACATATATATGATATAAAGACATTATTTTTCTAATATAAATAAAGAAAATTAGAAGTAAAGATTAATAAAAAATATACACGTAAAAAAAAAAAGTTTCTGTATAATTATATTGTATTTAAAAAAAAAATAAAAAAATAATTGTAATTGGTATTAATATACCATTAAAGAACATGGGATGAACAATGCCACCGCCCACATGGCACTGTTCTATTGGTCCCTTTTTATCCCGCATCACTATTTGGATTTTTTCATATGGATCCCCTTTAGGTTTTTGTTCTTTCGTTTTTTCATGGTTTTTTCATAGTTTTTTCTTTTGTGTTTTTCTATTGGTTCAACTTATACCCCGCATCTTTACTTAAATTTCGCCATATCGGATGTCATTTTAGTTTTTTTCTTTCATTTTTTCTTGTTTTGTTTTTAAAATAGAATCACTAATCAATAGAAAGTAAATAACATTTTTTTCCTTTTAAATAAAAAGTCAATCTTAGTTTTAAGGAAAAGTCAAGGTAATGTTGTCTCATATTTAATTTGAGTGAAAATCCATTCACGTAAAATTTTTATATATTTGCAAGTAAATAAGTATTTGTTTTTAGATTACAAAAAAAAAAAATTCAAGTTGGATGCGAGATAAAAGCATACTCACAAAGTTGATATTTTTTTCCTTAAGGGATTAAAAGTGAAAAACGTGTCAATTTCAGGGACGAAAAATGTAATTTATTCAAGTTTTTATATGATTGAAGGAAAGGATGGGCTTTATGGTCATCTTGCAACAACAAGAAGGGGTACTTGAGTAATTTACGAGAAACAGAGGATATAATCTTTTTTTCCTTGTACGCTTCATACACACACCCACACCCACACCATTGTTGTTGTTCGTTGTTGTAATTGTTGGGGGTTTCATCCTGAAATAAAGAAAGAAAAATGGCTACTTCCTCCGTCGCGGCTACTTCATTTCAAACCTTCAGGTAAATTACTTTCCTATTTATAATTTATATTTCTATAGATAGATATATCAATTTTTTAAAAGACATTATCCTATCCTATGTAAACTAAATCTTTTAGGCATTAGTCATATTGGTTGAACTCTGTTTCATAGATTGATATATGACTAATAAACTCAAAATCTAATAAAAAAGATTCACTTTCTTGCTCAATTTGACAGATTGAGTGCCAGAAACTTATTAATATCACATGACCCCCTGTGCCATTTTGGTCTAAACTCTTATGGATGGAAGTCTTCACATCTGACCGAGACTGTAAGTCAGGCAGGCAGTTCATAAATCGTTAAGGGGTTCTTCGGTGGTTACCCCGATGGCTCTCGCAGGAGTATGTTCTTTTCATTCTTTTATACCATTATATATATATAATATACATATACCTACGGTATATATATATATATATATATACACACATATATATATTAGATATACACTATATAGTGTCTTGTTTGGGTTATACTTAATTTTCACAAGGTTTATTTCTGTAATTACGTGTCTGCAAGTAATTTTATTTGGTTTCTTGGCTGCATATGTTATTGAAAATGAGCGGTATACCTGCAGAATGCAAGCCAAGATACGGATGACATGTATGATGATTTATTTAAGAAATATGGCAAGGTTGTGTACAAAAGGAATGACCAAACGTCTCCCATTGCAGAGGTCGATGATGATGCCGAATGCTTGGCTTGTAAGCCCCTTCATACTATCCTTATATAAGTATATCGAATTACTACGTCTGTTTTTGGTTCTTAATTGCTAAGTTAATTATCGGGCTTTATGTCATTCTTGGTATTGTATAGTTGCTGTGGCATTAGCAAAGATTGCGAGTGATGTCAAGGCAGCAGAAATAAAACTTCTCTTTGTAAAACCTCTGGTCTATTGGACAAAATTTTTTCTCATCACCACTGCATTTTCTAGACCTCAAATTGATGCTATCCGGTAAAGATTGCTAGCTATTGTTATTTTATTTCTTAAGCAACGTGAGGAAGTGATTGAATGAATAATGATATCATGCTGTAATGCAGGACTAGAATAAATGATCTAGCTGAGAAACAGTACGGGAAATTTGCAACTGGAGATACGAAAGCCAATTCATGGACCTTATTAGACTTTGGTGGGTTTTCTAGCAACTCATTGATCAATGTTTCTGCTTGAGAAGTTTGGCTTTAGTCACATAAAACAATAATTAAATTAAGTTATAATGTTCTGTAGTAGACCGGGACTAAAGTAACATGTTGAACTTCTGAAGTCAGTTATTCTTGTAGTTCTAGAGTCTTTTAAGACACTTTAATTGCCTTCTTATATTAGTTCTTGTATGTTTTTGGTGATCTTATGTTGTGGCTTTAGGATATTGAAATTCACAATTCTTGATTGATGCATAATGCCTGTAGAAATGATATAGTAAGAGATCCTTTTAGACCATAATTAAGGACGGAAATGGTTATTAGAATTTACTATGGGAAAATACATCATCCTGACTTGAAATTTGCTAAGAAAAAAACTAGTGCAATTTTTACAAGATGGGGGTGGCACTTGAGATCCAAAATTGGTCATTGATATAGTTTATTACAAGAAAGGAACTAGTGCAGTGTTCTTTACTTTCTATGAACGGGCCTTTTTTTTCCTTCTTTTCATCAGGTGATATAGTTGTGCACATATTTCTTCCGGAACAGAGAGAACTTTACAACTTGGAAGAGTTTTATGCCAATGCAACTCCCATAGAGCTACCTTTTGAAAACCAACAAAACTTTGGCCGATAAAAGATGGTAGTTTCAAGCAGATGTGGTGTTGCAGCCTTCCCTGAGAAAGTAATTGAACCCTTGTAGGGGAACAAATTTGTTCATGCGAATGATCAAATGAAATGCTGGTGCTGGAAAGAACATCTAGGGTGTAGATTAGAAGGTCATCTGGATTGAACTGGTTGTATTTTAGTGTAATCATAGGGAGAAATCGACCAAAGTTGGACCAAGGATGAAATATTGTCTTGTCCTCTGGTCATTTCAAGTGAAATATGGTTTCTCTGTAATGTTGTATGAAAGCATGACTATCATTTTAAGCTACAATCGCTATCAATTATAGCCAAGATAAAACACGAGTATGTGTTGAAAGAGGTAGTGTGATGGTGTGTTTGGATGTTTTCTATAATTTATAGGAGCTACAATACAATTTAAGTAATTGCTGTATTTGATAAAACCTAAGTTAAGTAATTTTATGTATCTCATTCCAGCTTTAACGGGGTGGGTAGGGGCTCTTGCTTCTTGAAGACCAAGGTTCAATCCTTGGCAATAGTGAATTTAGTAATATATTGGGGTAATTTAGAAGTAGGATAAGATTAATGTAATATTAGCCGTTTTAAACAAAAATTAATTTCATGTATACTATTTCCACATGGTGACTACCACTAAGAAGGAACTAAATAATTGTGATATTAGGTAATTACAAACAATGTGATAGAACAAACTTTAATTTACAAAAAAAGAAAAGAAAAGTGTAAGTAAATATTTATGTAAAGGAAGGAAATATATCTATGTTAACGAAAAAGGATCTAAATAATTATGATATTAGGTAATTACGAAAGAGCTTAAATGTTATATTAGAATAGAAATATGGACAAATGCAGGTTTTTGTTTAGGTCATTTGAGGAATACAAGTGTTTAAATTAGAAGTATTTCAATTACTTTAACTATACGACTTGTTTCAAATCATTTTCAACTCAACATACAAGACAAGTGACACTATAGACAAAAAAAATGAAAAAATCCCACAATGCTGGTAACAGGGGTAATTAATTTGGGGGTACAAGTGTAACTTGAGTGGTAACAAAGGCGGGTACAAAAGTCATATCTTATCTTGAAACAAACATGGTGAAAGGATAATATATCCATCCACCTTTGAACTGCACAAATCTATTTATCTATCATCCTCTTTCTTTCTTCTTCTTGGTGACATGGCTACAACACCCTTCCATACCAGGTATACTCTAATAATGCATTTCATTAACCTTCAATTTTGCACCTTTCTTTTTCAATTTGACCCATCCCTAGCTGAATTAGGGGTTCAATTTCACCCACCCACTCACCCATCCATATATAATAATTATTATTAAGGGTTTTGTTCTAGTATATGTATATGTGTGTATATATATCTGTGGTCTTGCCATATTTGATAAACGGAATGAAATACTCCCTTCCGACCTTACTATTCTCGTTTTCCAAGATAATTGGCCACTGCTAATAGAAATGACTTAGTTATTATATTACTTTTAATCTTAAGTTAACTTTAAAGGACTCAAATAAGACATTAACTAATCGTTTAAAGATAAAAGTGTCGGAAAAGGCTGCAGTAGTTAATGCGGTTGCCAATGTGGGGGTAAGCCCACTTGGTAGAGGCGCATGCCTCTTAGAGGGGTGGTCTCCGGTTCAATCCCGGACATATGAGTAGTTTAGATTATTTGGTGTATAGTAGAATTCGAGTAAGCTTTTCCATTCAAAAAAAAAAAAGTAGTTAATCAAGTAGTTAAAGTTTTTCTTAAACTGTTTATTTTTGTGTGTTGAACAATTATATTGGGACGGAGTGAGTACTGGTTTTATTATGTGAAGTTTTTATATCATGTTTTGCTTTAGTGACGTAAATTTTAGCTAATATTATATGTTTGTATTGAACCAGATATACTTTTTATTTATGCTTGTTGAAGAAAAGAAATAGAAATAATAATCTGGCTTTGAATATAGACTTGCTAAAATTTTGGGGATAAATGTGTAATCTCTTTGTTACAGTCAATTGGGGTCTGCATTTTTGGGTGAGAAGAATGGAATTTGCGTTTCAACTGTTCCTGTTACGCGTCTCGGTTTTACAAGGAAGACCGTGGAGTGTAAAGAATCAAGAATTGGGAAGCAGCCAATTGAAGTTCCGTCGAATGTTGTAATTACACTTGAAGGCCAAGATATGAAGGTCAAGGGCCCATTAGGGGAACTTGCACTTTCTTATCCACGAGAAATTATGATTGATAGGCAGGAGGCGATTCTTAAGGTCAGTAAGGCAGTTGAGACAAGACGGGCTAACCAAATGCACGGGTTATTCAGGTAACAGTCTTGGATCTTAATTTTGTTTCTTTAGTTTATATGTTCAGTCCTAAAATTTCGCCATTCTAGCTTTCTAATTGGTGACCACTAAAGGTTTTTGCAATACGCCATTTCTTCAATTTGCAATATGTTCGTAATTGTATGCCTTGAGGAACTTTCATGGAATGTTTTGAACTTCTATTATGGCTTTGTCTAGGTTACCATTAGAAATGGCAGGGAGGGGTCATGCAGGTTGGGTAACTAAATGGGTAATATTTTAGGTGTGTCAATCAAAACAAGATAGGTTTAACCAAACACTTAATGGCGGTCTTTCTTTTTGGATTTCAAAGTCTTTAATGTGTTGAATCTGATTAAGATACCATATTATAACAATATTAATCCTACTTAAAAAGTGATTTAGGAAGTTTTTAAGTTCACTTTGGGGCTTGGGCGACTGTTGACCATTTGAGTATTTGTCCCATGTCCATTTTAGCTAATTATTTGAACCCTATCTGTTTGACCCATGTCCATTGTCCGCACTTATTTTAGTTTTATCCGTTTGACCCATGTCCATCTTTGGTAATTTTCCAACTTTATTCTTTTGACCCGTTAGAGAGAGTAAAGCCCAAATTGATCGATTTACCTATTAATGGGTTGAAATTCAGCTTATAAGAAACTGATGAATTTAGAGTGTGTCATGAAACTCGGCATATAACAAGGTACTACTGTATTATTAAAGGGTATCACAAGTAGGTTCTCATTTATTAGTATGTATTAATTGGCGACGACGGAGACTTTAGGGGTTAAAAATTTTACACTTTCTTTGAGGTTCAAGTTTTGCTTTTACACATGTCTCGGCTCAAATGAAGTTCTTTTGTTCTATTCAGGACTCTGACTAGCAATATGGTAATTGGTGTATCCAAGGGATTTGAGAAGAAACTTCAGCTAGTTGGTGTGGGGTATCGTGCAACGGTTGAAGAGAAGGAGTTAATACTGAATCTTGGATTTTCTCATCCAGTCAAAATGACAATTCCGGATGATCTAAAAGTCAAAGTTGAAGACAACACTCGAATAACTGTGAGCGGATATGATAAGTCAAGCATTGGTCAATTTGCAGCCACAATTAGGAAATGGAGACCACCAGAGCCATACAAAGGTAAAGGAGTCAAATACGCAGACGAGATCATTAGAAGAAAGGAGGGCAAAGCAGGGAAGAAGAAGTAGGCTGTGTATTGACCAGAATGCGTATTTTCAATGTAATTTCCATTTTGTTACCTCTTTATTTCACAGTATCAAAAATTCTTTCCGATCTTGCTTAAAAACCTTACGGCTTGCTGTTAGTAAGATATCCAATGGATGAAATCTGTATCTTTTTTGGGTTAATGTAAAAGAGTTGATCTTGAAGCTAAAAGAGGTGATCTTGAAGCATCATGATTTATCATGTTGGTGATATCCCACGAGAAAAGAACACGATTTTGATACATATACGTTTCTTGAACTCTTTGAATCTACTATTTCGCTTCCAACAAATACATCATTTCCAAAACTTGAGCAACAAGACTAATTCATATGATTGACGACAAATTAGGAGGAATAAGAAACACAAACGACCCTACAAATCTTGTTAATTGATTCAAGAAACCTGAAAAGAGTTTTGACTTTAGATGATATGAAAGATAAAGTTATTAGTTTTATAAAACAATTGCAAATATGTCTTTTACAGCTTATGTGTATCAATCAAACTCTATGTTTGCACATGCAGCCAGAAGTTTTGATCAAGAAATGTATTAAGAAAGCATCCAAGGCAACCATTTTCAAGCCACCAACCCCATTAAAAAATTAAAAGAAACCTCCCAATGCATGTAACATTATTGAATTTTTCAGAAACACAAAAAAGGTTTCCATTTGATGATATACATCAGCAATTAGTATCAAAATCAATCCGAAATTTTGGAAAAACTAAGTCTTCTAAGTTGGTTGCCAATAGGAGTAATAGACCAATTTCCCTCATGACTCCCACACTTCAAGTCCACGGTTTCAACAATTCGTTGCGTCACTTTCTTGTGTTCTTTGCCTCGAATGGGTGTTTTATCGATCCACAGATCTTCAGAATCCAGCATAGGAATCTTCTGAGACGCCTGTTTCACGATTTCCTTCTTTTTTGGAATAACTTGATCACGTACATTGCTCGAGCTGACACCATTCAACGACATCATTCGTTGCAGCCTCTTTGTAGACCCTCCACAACCCATTGAAACTGGTGCAGTTTGGATTCTTTGTGATGATTTGACAGAAGGTTTCTTTGATGAAGTTATCATATGTTTATCAAGTTCTTGCATCATCAAGGCACTTACTTTTCCAGTTGCACCTATTCTTATGGTTCTACCACCACCACCACCCTCTTTGACTTTGAGATTATCAAAACCACTTACCATAATTAACTCAAGTCAATACGATTCAGATCAACAAGAAAAAGGGCCTACAATATATGATAATAATTAAGTTTATGTTAAAAGGAGACAGATATGATATAATGGCTTTCAAAAATAAACAACAACATATATAGGATAATGAGAAAACATACCAGAAATATATGTGACACAAAAGATTGACTTTATAATAAATGAAACACAAAAAGTACTTTTTTTTTTTTTGATTCAACTAGATTGGAGATCAAAGTTTGAGTTTGTCATGTATATGTATGTATAGCTTCTCACTCGATCAGCTATTATTGACCATATATGTATTTTATATTACAACAATGAGTAAGGACGTGATAGAAAAGATGAATTTGTTGCGTTTTATTTTTCAATTTTTTTAATACTTTATTCCAAATTACATGTCATTTGGTTAAAAAAATGTGTTGTAATTGAATTATTGTAATATACAGCAGGCCTGTAAAAAATATAATTGAGGACGCGATATTTTGGAGTATTGTGGATATATTGTATATATCAACAATGAAACAGTTTTATCATATTGACAAAAGATCATAATATTAAAGTGAAATAAAATTTAATTAATAAAAATAGATCTAAGTAGATATATGGTTATTATAGAAGCAGTCTTTCTACCTTTGGGTAGACGTAAGAGTGTCTACAGCTCACCTCCGTCATACCCCACTAAGAGATTGGGTTGTTGTTGTTGTTGTTGTCGTCGTCTAAGTAGATATGGTGTAGTTGGTCTTCAGTTTTACAAGTTAATATTTTTTTATCTTAATGTTTGGTAAGAAAAATAAATAAGGTACGAATTTCATTTTTATCAATAAACCAAACAAAAAAAACAACCAAATTACACATGAAAATAATCAATTAGATGGACATATATATATCTATATATATATATATATATATATATCTATATATATATAGAGAGAGAGAGAGAGAGAGAGAGAGACTTCCTTATTTTGAGAACCATTTTTTTTGTAAGAACCATGAGAACTCTCAAATTATGTATTGGATCACATGTTTTTTGTTCATTCACATGTGAAATGATATAAAAAAGTATGTTGTAGAAGAAACTTTTTTAAAAAACCTTCAAAATAGCTTTTGTGAACTTGTGAATGAATATGTTCACGTTTTCGTTCACATGTGATCAAACGGGTATATATAAGGTTTTGAAAAAATTTTCTTCTGCAACATATATTTTTATAACGTTTCACATGTGAATGAACAAAAAAAACATGTGATCCAATACATAATTTAAGAGTTCTCAAGGTTCTTACAAAAAAATGGGTTCTCAAAATAAGGGTCCCCTATATATATTATATAGCAAAGAGCTGATCTTGGCAACTTCATTTTTAGAGACATAGAGTTCCTTGAGTGTGCTTGATGCCTTGGACAGTCCACTCATTGATGATATTTCATTAAAGGAAACATCAAATACCAAAAGGGTTTCAAATATGCTGACATCGGGAATAGTCTTCAACTGGTTATCCCTTAGAACTAACTCCTACATAAACATCACAAGTAAGAAAATAAGTCCACACGAAATTCATCTTGAATGGCAAAATGTGTACATTGTTCACCTGGGTACAGAACATGGATACAGTCATATCAAAAGACAATGGATATCTTAATTAACTTTTGATGATAATGTGCTAGATTTTGGGCAGATATAAGTATATAAGTGGCATAACAACGAGGCATAGTTATAAGAAACATACATCAATCGGTCCAGTAGGTTTTGTTTGCCTTAATATGACTCACTATATAAGCAGATGCAATTCGCTCAGTAAGATTTGTTTGCCTTAATGTGATGGTGATGGATCAGCAGAGCTCCTCTTCATAGACAACAGTTTGTATTACAAGCTCCGTCTTAATAAAATTCTGGAAACTGATTCTCTAATTAGCCAAATATCTTATGGCACTAAAAACTGATTCATAACATTTATACAAACTTAAGGAATTATGAAGTTTCGACATCTGGATCCAATAACCACACGTTACTCTTTCAAGTGTAAACCATATTAAACATATTGATATTCCTTAAATACTAATCATTTCACAACAACTATTATAAATCCTCTATTATATAATCAATATCTAAATATCTACAGTGATAGAAAAGTTTGTCCTACTAGATGTTCTATGATATAGCAAATTTAATCTATATTATTACTAATAATCAAAAAATAATATACATATATAACACACACACAGATATAAATACAGATACATATGTATGTATACCTTAAGGCCAGAAATCTTAACTTAATACTAATTTTTTTTAAAAATAATAGGATAATTTAAGCTTATATAGATATAGATACAGATGTTATGTATGGATACCTCGAGGGCGGAAATGGAGGTCCAGCTGGAAAGAGGTTGAACGCCGGCATCATCGAAGAGATTTTGACGAAGAGAAAGCTTTTTGAGATGAGTTAAAATAGAGATACGTGAATCTAACTTATTCAATCGATTGGCTGTCAAATCGATCTCGACGAGGCTGGGCGGGAAGTCGATTGAGTCGAGATCGTGGAGCTGATAGCTGCTGATATCCAGGATTGTTAGCGCTGCTGAAGATTCGTCATCTTGTTCGGTAATCATTGGATCGGTCTTTGATGGTGGAGCTTCCATTGATTTTTGCATTTACAAAAACCCTAGAATATTGGTTTTCTTTGTTTATTCACCCTTTTACTGTTGGAAAAGTATCTTTATTTTTATTTTATTTATATTATAAAGTCTTAAATGGATATTCTCAAAATATACATCAAAAGAAATCAAAATGAAAAACAAAAAAACATAAGATGATAATAATGTTGGGTTCAAATCTTCAACATGAACCAACGTTGTCTTCTTTTCATCTAACAAAAAATAACAAATATATGTCATATTCTAAATTTTAAAAAGAATAAAATCGAGCAAAATAAATAAAAGATTAAGAGTTAATTACATTTTTCGTCCCTGTGGTTTGTACCAACTTTCACAGACCGTCCCTGAGTATCCGAAATTACACGTTTCGTCCCTATGTATGGAATTCTGTTAACAAGTTTGATCCACGACCCAAACGTCCGTTAAAAAAAGGGTCACGTGAGTTGCACGCAGAGGGTAAAATGGTCATTTCAAACTCATAGGACCAAAAATGTAATTAACAAAAAATAATTTCTCAAGATATGTTTGATGTATTTATCATCATCACCCCAACAAAAAAAAATTTCTCAAGATCTTCAAATATCAACCACAAAACCTATCCATCATCTCAATCTATATCTATATATCAATATCTATACATATCCATCAAACCCTAATAATCATTCACCCAAAACCCATTTCCAGATCTGATACAAAAAATTAATTAGAAAAATGCATCTTTGTAAAAAGTAAAGTATTAGTAAGGAAAAATACTAGTTACGAAGTATAGTTGTTTTTCACATATAGTCTCCACCATCATCAATATCAATATATATTATGAAACAGAAGCAACGAGATTTTTAGATTGTAAAGGTAAATAAGTCCATGTTTTATATATAGAGATTCATTCATCATCATCATCATGGGAAAATAAAAACATATTTCTACTCTCTATCACCATGCCACCATTTCGAGTTCCGACCACCATTCTCTCCATCCATCCTTTTCTTTCCCAAATTTCCAATCATTCATTTCCATCATCTTCCCGTCTATCATCTAGATCCAGACCCGAAAACCCATTGAAAATCCTTCCAGATCTGAAAATTCATTGAAGACCCAGATACGTCTGGTTCGAGTAATAGTGGTCGTGGCCGATTTTTGTGGGTGTATAGTGTGAAGAAAAGAGACGCCACCAGATTCCGACAACCCACTCGTTTTTTTAATAGGGGTTTTTGTGGCAGTGGTGGTGGCCGGTTTTTGTGTCCGCCTTGCCGGATATCATGAAGAAGAAAAGAAACAACTCGAGAAGCAAAGACAGATCTGTTAAAAGAAACCCATCAGATTTTTGATATATATGGAACCGTGGATCTCTGAATTAGATCTGATATAGTTTTGTGTGGTTCTTGATATATAGTTCGTATTTTATTCCCAATATGTGATCTGGTGATCTGCTTTGTATAACTGGATGGATGGATTTATGTACAGATTTATTTTTGATACATATATTTCATAGATATAGACAAAGATGTAGATATAGATACAGATGGATCGATGGATTTATATAAAAACTAGAGTTAATTACATTTTTCGTCCCTGTGGTTTGTACCAACTTTCACAGACCGTCCCTGAGTATCCGAAATTACACGTTTCGTCCCTATGTATGGAATTCTGTTAACAAGTTTGATCCACGACCCAAACGTCCGTTAAAAAAGGGGTCACGTGAGTTGCACGCAGAGGGTAAAATGGTCATTTCAAACTCATAGGACCAAAAATGTAATTAACAAAAAATAATTTCTCAAGATATGTTTGATGTATTTATCATCATCACCCCAACAAAAAAAAATTTCTCAAGATCTTCAAATATCAACCACAAAACCTATCCATCATCTCAATCTATATCTATATATCAATATCTATACATATCCATCAAACCCTAATAATCATTCACCCAAAACCCATTTCCAGATCTGATACAAAAAATTAATTAGAAAAATGCATCTTTGTAAAAAGTAAAGTATTAGTAAGGAAAAATACTAGTTACGAAGTATAGTTGTTTTTCACATATAGTCTCCACCATCATCAATATCAATATATATTATGAAACAGAAGCAACGAGATTTTTAGATTGTAAAGGTAAATAAGTCCATGTTTTATATATAGAGATTCATTCATCATCATCATCATGGGAAAATAAAAACATATTTCTACTCTCTATCACCATGCCACCATTTCGAGTTCCGACCACCATTCTCTCCATCCATCCTTTTCTTTCCCAAATTTCCAATCATTCATTTCCATCATCTTCCCGTCTATCATCTAGATCCAGACCCGAAAACCCATTGAAAATCCTTCCAGATCTGAAAATTCATTGAAGACCCAGATACGTCTGGTTCGAGTAATAGTGGTCGTGGCCGATTTTTGTGGGTGTATAGTGTGAAGAAAAGAGACGCCACCAGATTCCGACAACCCACTCGTTTTTTTAATAGGGGTTTTTGTGGCAGTGGTGGTGGCCGGTTTTTGTGTCCGCCTTGCCGGATATCATGAAGAAGAAAAGAAACAACTCGAGAAGCAAAGACAGATCTGTTAAAAGAAACCCATCAGATTTTTGATATATATGGAACCGTGGATCTCTGAATTAGATCCGATATAGTTTTTGTGTGGTTCTTGATATATAGTTCGTATTTTATTCCCAATATGTGATCTGGTGATCTGCTTTGTATAACTGGATGGATGGATTTATGTACAGATTTATTTTTGATACATATATTTCATAGATATAGACAAAGATGTAGATATAGATACAGATGGATCGATGGATTTATATAAAAACTAGAGTTAATTACATTTTTCGTCCCTGTGGTTTGTACCAACTTTTGATCCCTGAAAAAGCGAACTGACCATTTTACCCTCTGCGTGCAACTCACGTGACCCGCTACTTAACGGACGTTTGGGTCATGGACCAAACTTGTTAACAGAATTCCATACATAGGGACGAAACGTGTAATTTCGGATACTCAGGGACGATCCTTGAAAGTGGGGCAAACCACAGGGACGAAAAATGTAATTAACTCTAAATTTCAAAAGAATAAAACCTTTTGTAGAAGAATAAGTCATGATCAACCTACAATTGAGAACAAAATAAATTAAAAGAATTGAAAAATAACAATAACATGACAATTCAAAATCAAATAATAAACAAACATGAACAAAATACCAAAAATTAAATTCAAGTGATATAAAAAAAAGAGAAAATTACATTTTTGGTCCCTTAAGTTGGCAAGATTTTCAGTTATTGCCCTTAAGTGAATTAATTACAGAAAAAACCTTGAAGTTGGTCAATTTTTCACTTTTCACTCCATGACTAACAACCGTCTACTAGGTCCGTTAAGTGAGGGCATATTCGTCATTTCACCATGATCCTTTCTTCTTCTTCTTCCAAACTCAAACACAATCCCAGATTCATCAGGTTTTGCAGAAAACGAAATGTCAACTGAAATCACGGCGGCCGAAAATTTGAAAATCACGCCGGAAAAATTAAAATCTAGATTTATCTCTTGTTTCTTCGAATCAGAACACGAAACATGTTGCAATCGACTCAGAAATCAATCGCGCACGAATCCTAGCCAAAATAAATCCGATCTAGACTTCGCCGGAAAAACTTGACGTGTTATTCATGTCTGCCTATTGAATTTTTAATTCAAGTAGTCGTGTGTCCTTTATGATTTCTGCACCATATTGATGGCCAATGTTGGAGGGTAGGACCCTTTTTAACAATTGATTTTGTCTTGCATTGTTGCAATCTTTATCTCTTATCCGATGTTGTCTTTTATCATTGACAGACATATGATTTAAAAATGATGTCTTGACAGGTTTAATTACGTAATTAAAAATTTAATAATTAACCTTTATTTAATTATTAATATATATCCTTTGACTAAATAATGGCTATTTAGATGTAACTTAATTTGACATCATATATGAGACATGGGACACTAAGAATGTTTATTATTATTTATTTTTTATTTTTTATTTTTATTTTTATTTATTTTTATTATTATTATTACTATTATATTATTATTATTACTATAATTGATATTATATTTAAAAGTATAAACAAATATTAAATTTTATATAATTTTTTTTAAATTCTTTAGACTGAATTAACACAAATTTTATAACTTTTATTCTAATACTTAGAAATTTTTTTTCTCTCAAAATTTTTTTTAATTTTTTTTAAAAACATTCTCCTAACCAAACTTACCCTAATTTTTTGATACAATGGAACATCAAACAACGATCTTTATAGGGAAAATTCATAAAAAGACCTATTTTTACACGATTCTTAATAAAACGAGGGGGGCGGGAGTGGTGTGGGGGGGGGGGGCATAAAGGGAATATCGTTGATTTTTTAACGTTAGCCCTTCGTTAAATGTCAAATCATCATGCCACGTCATTGACAATATTGACTTTGACATCTGACTGACTGGCTTTAAAACTATTTTAAACATTATTGTAATAGTTGCGCGTTGCTGGGGGTTAGGGGAGTTTGGGGGTTCTTGTGTGTGTGTGTGTGAGAGGGATAGAGAGAGAGAGAGAGAGAGAGGGAGAGAGGGAGAGAGAGAGAGAGAGAGAGAGAGAGCGAGAAGAGGAGAGCGAGAGAGAGAGAGAGAGAAGAGAGAGAGGAGAGAGACCGGGAGAACCACAAAAACCAGCGCGAAGGGGCCGGGCCCGGAGAGGGAAGGGCGACGCCCGGCCGGCAAACCGTCACCATCTCTTGGATCGCCGCCCGTCAAATCCATACGATTCCCATATGCGTCCCTTGACGGTCAGTTTAGAACGGATAAGGGCCTCTGGCCCGTACCGTATACATACGTTTTCTTAACGCGTAACCCATATGATTTTTTACAAAAAAAAAAAAATTTTTTTGGAATGGGTTTTTGTTAAAAGAAAAAAAAAAAAAATTAAAATTGAAAAAAAAAAAAAAAAAATAAAAAACCACACAAAAAAAAAGGAGAAAAGGGTGGAAAACTAGTGGTGCGCACGGTTCTCGCCGCGCCATATGGGTGGGGCGCACGTTACCCCGCCCGAGAGATAAGTTAGATAGATAACATAAAACAGTCAGAGAAAAGAGAAAGTGAAATTGAAAATAAAGGGGAGTGAACCAATCGGGAAACCCAAACTGCACTATCTGGTTATAAGAGTGGGGCCCTGGGGGCGGCGCGACGATCCCAGGGAAAGACAAACGACTGAGCGGGAAGGCGGCGTCTCAGAAGTCTGGTTCCCAAAAGTGCATTTGGTTGTTCCTTACTTTTGTTTTGATGGCGGGGTCGGATCAGGTGGTGGTGGCGACATTGCAGGAATTAAGAATACATTCAGATCGCCGGAAGAAAAAGTAACCTTAACACACAAGTATAATTACCATCTAACTGACACACCCATAACCGTTTTACTTCTTCTTCTTGAACCACATACAAACACAATCAAAGAAGATATCTTTCAATGGATGTTGCCGTTGCCGTCAAGTTTGAAACTTTCCGATCAAAGGCGGCGATATCTTTTGTGGGTGTTGTGGTGGTGGTGGCGGCGGCGTTAGAAACTGATTATCTTTAACTTCATGCTTATGGTGTTTCCTAATGTAATCGTTTTCCGATGACGATGAATCTGTTCCGTCGTCTTTTCCGGTGATCACCATCTATATCGATATTTATATATACCTATATCTATATATCTGATACAATATGACTGAATATTATTGAAAATTAACAAAATACAAAACAAATGGCCGTGGAATAATCAGTCAGAGAGGTATCAGTAATAAAAGTTGAGATGGATCCGTTGTTATTTGCAGAGGGAATAATTTCATAAGCAACAATTGGGGATTTCTGTATATAGCTGTGATCATACCTCCCCCATAGCCCGGGTTATGCCGGGATTGGGTACCTTGTTGTTGTTGTTGTATATCAGCATAGATTGGATTTGAAAATTGAAAAATTAAAAATTACGCCACGCGTACCCCGACCATGGAATAAAGGGTAACCGGACCAGAAACTTTCCGCGGCGATGTCGCCGCGGAAAGTCGGAAAAGACAAAAGTTTCCGCGGCGATATCGCCGCGGAAAGTGCGGGCCCCCATGTCATTAATGGCTAATCTGACAGAATATTAGCGGGCCCCCCCCTCATTAGCGGCGAGGTCGCCGGAGAAAGTCCGTGTCCGGTGTCCCTGCGTTAAATAAGGTCGGAACCGAACACATGGGCCAAAAATTAGGTCAGTGGGGTTGGGGGAAATGAGACCAAGAGGGGCATAAATATGTATGTCTGTAGTGCAATGTCAAGTCAAAAGTCTGCGCTTGGTGGTGGGTGTCGTTAGCTTATTAACATTATCTTTGATGCGTTTACCTGGGACCCAGTCAAAATTACAAATCCATTAGAATCATCGAAATCTTCCAGTATGTCGTTGGGTTGTCGTTGTGCCTGCATCATACATCTAAGTGCTCATCTTGGGGGGACCCGTGGTTTTTTTGTTGTCTTAGATATATTATTTTATTTTTAGAGTAAACGACATAAATCGTCCCTGTGGTTTACTTAAATAGTCACCTTTCGTCCCTGAGAATCAAAAACCTCATGGATCGTCCTTATTTGGAAAATAAGCTTCCCCTTTAGTCCTTTGACTATTTGACCGTTATCCTCAATCCGTTAACCCCCCACGTGCCTACCACGTGAGGGGTATTCTTGTCTTTGCGCCCCCAACAACAGCTGGAAACGACATAAATCGTCCCTGTGGTTTACTAAAATAGTCACCTTTCGTCCCTGAGAATAAAAAACCTCATGGACCGTCCTTATTTGGAAAATAAGCTTCCCATTTCGTCCTTTGACTATTTGACCGTTAACCTCCATCCGTTAACCCCCCACGTGCCTCCCACGTGAGGGGTATTTTAGTACTTTGCTAAGCATAAAGGACCAAACTTGATCGTTTAAGTCTTCATATTAATCATCATCATTTACAACAACGGCAGAGAACGACGGCGGCGGTAGTGGCGGCGGCACGGCAGAGAACGACGGCGGAGGCACGGCGGGGCAGAGAACCGGATCTGAGAAGAGATGGTGGTGGGACGATGTTGGATGATGATGATTGATTAAAATTGTATGACAAATGTATAAATGGGTTTGAAAATGATGATGATGATTATTGATTAAATGGGTTTTAACAAATGTAGGTCGGCCGAAGTTCTTGTGTATGTTTTTTTTTTTTTAGTTTCCATGTTTGCCTTTTTTTTTTGAATCTGCTTGTGTGTCTATATATTTGTGTGTGTATACATATACAATCTTGTTTTTTATGGGAAATGGGTTTTGTATGAGGATGATGATGATTAATATAAATACTTAAATGATCAAGTTTGGTCCTTTATGCTTAGCAAAGTACTAAAATACCCCTCACGTGGGAGGCACGTGAGGGGTTAACGGATGGAGGTTAACGGTCAAATAGTCAAAGGACGAAATGGGAACCTTATTTTCCAAATAAGGACGGTCCATGAGGTTTTTTATTCTCAGGGACGAAAGGTGACTATTTTAGTAAACCACAGGGACGATTTATGTCGTTTCCAGCTGTTGTTGGGGGCGCAAAGACAAGAATACCCCTCACGTGGTAGGCACGTGGGGGGTTAACGGATTGAGGATAACGGTCAAATAGTCAAAGGACTAAAGGGGAAGCTTATTTTCCAAATAAGGACGATCCATGAGGTTTTTGATTCTCAGGGACGAAAGGTGACTATTTAAGTAAACCACAGGGACGATTTATGTCGTTTACTCTTACGAAATTTTTAAAAATCGGATGACAAAATCTACATAGGTTCGAAATTTTATGTAAATCGTTTCTTTTTAATGGATTTTTGCCGTCTAAGATCAATATAAATCAAGATAAATCACATATAAATATCAAGATCAATATAAATCAATATAAATCACGACCACGTCTCCATTTTCATTTCCTACAATATCGAAACATATTACTTCGCAAGTTCCGCGGTTGAGTTTATCCCCGATTTATGGGGATTAGGGCTTTTATTTAAATGGTTTTCATCTCAAATTCTTCAATCATCTACAACACACAACCCATAAATCTCGATTCGAATTCCAGTCTACAACATCCTAATACATCGGAAATAAATTAAAACGGAGAATGCTAGTTATGGTGTTTAATTTTTTTATGATTCGCGAATGGTCATCATAAATATTTGTTAATTATTGGTTAACCTGTACTATAAGTCGAAGACTAAGAACTAGTCATATGACCGTCACGGTGCGGTAGTGATGGTGGTGGTGGCGGGGCGGTGTCGGTAGTGGCGTTATTGATATAAAATTAATTGATATAAAAGGATGTATTGTAGTTAATTTAAGGGTTAAGAGATGTACGTTCTAAATAATTTGTATTATAAGTATATTAGGTGGAAATATATAAATTAGGGAATAAAAAAGATGGGTAATTTGGGTAGATAAGTTTTTTTTTTAGAAAAAAAGGGTAAATACTTTATAAGGTAATTAAGATAGGATATTAGTTAAAGATATATCAATCTTCCATATGTTTGCCGCTTGTCACACAACAAAATTGTTTTTATTTATTTTTTCCTGAATTATATGTGGTTTCATTTTTTGATTCTAGCTTCCAAATATGTTAAGTTTTGAACTTTATTCTTGGCTTATCAAGATTCGGCAATAATGTGAAAATATGGGCCGGCCTTGAAAAATATACTTATTTGATTTGATTTCCAATTCCATCCGACCTCTTTTAATTTGTTATATATAAACCGTGCATCAATCCTGCCCTCCAAACCCTAGAAATTGTTCAATTCGGCCATCAACTCATCATCTTCCACATAAGGTATATTTAGTTACAATTTTGTATGTGCACGCATATATTTCGTTGAATATCAAATATCTTCGTCATCATCTATTACGTGTTTCTATAGTTTGCTTGTTGTGCTCATGGTCTCTTGTTATTACTTTCTTCATAGATTATGTTATTTGTTTTGTTTTTATTTTTTTATTCGAGAATGGTCATATACATATTTATTTGTTTCTTAATCGATAGTGATTTATGTGATTAAGAAATTGTTGGAGGTACCTATTGGTTAACCTGTAGTGAGAAATAAGATAAATTCATGCAACGTACTAGAATAACCTAGTTGAATTATAACCTGTTTTGATATCAAACTTTATAAGCATTTTTCTGCCCCCCAAAAAGCATCTACGAGTTTGTTTAAAAGCATTGTTCCTTAGAAAATAAGCATATAAGCATAGTGTTTGCTATTTCTAACATGTTTTGTGTACTTATAGCCTAACGTATATCGAATGGCAAAGGATTAGACATCTAAATTGCAGGTTTGTACATGATGAATTGATGACACGAAATCTCGTAAGAAATCCTACCATATCGTAATAAGGACAAACAAGTTCATATTTGCATGGAGAACCTTGAGCCTTAACCAATTTTAATGTATATCATGGGATTTTGTCCAAGTCTCAAGTGTTGCCCAATGGATGCTATTTGGCTACCTACATTACGTAAACTCGAAAAATTAAACATTGTTAATTTTTTGTGGTTTTGGATATTTAGAAAGTTTTTATTAGCTTTTAAAACTTAAAAGAGCTCATTATAATAAGGGATAAGTATCTGGGAATGTAATGAACTATGCACGAATGTTTATGTTGTGTAATAAACTACTTGGATGTTTATTGTATGTAATGAACTTTTAAATCCCGGTTATTATGTCTTTTAACACAAGTGCACAAATCTGGGTTTTAAATAGTTTGAGAATCCATTATGTTGGTACCGTTTTTATAGGTCAAATTTGAATATTAAACATGACATTTTTTTTTTTTGCTACCCAGAAATAAAGTAAAATGGAGAATGCTAGCTTCTGGTGTTTACGAAGAGGATCAGACAAGCTTCCTGATGATGTTTTGTGCAGCATATTCATGCGTTTACAGGCACGATTAGTTGCTCAAATGAGATGTGTATCTAAACCCTTGAATGCTCTTTTATCTCAACCTTACTTTATTAAATCTCATCTTAATCGTTCAATCGGCAACAACTCTAAACCATTGGTCTTTGGAAGTCTATGCGGTTTCAGCAACAAACTATTCAGGTTGCACCCGTCTCAACCCTGTATTCAACTCCCTGCCGATGCACCATCTGGATGTGCACATTGCTTTATTGCTGGTTCCATAAATGGGTTAGTATGGTTTTCAAGTTATGTAAACCGGTACGTTAAAGGTTCCATTCACATTTGGAACCCTTGTATCTCTGCCTTTTTAACTCTCTCACCGGGGTCTAATATTCACTCAAGGGTTTTCATGTCCTTGTTCGGTTTGGTTTTGATCCAAAAACTGATGACTACAAAGTTGTTAACCTTAACTTTTTGGAACAAGATTTAGTATACAGATCTTTTGGGGGGATTTTTTCCTGTAAAAAGTGGCTGCAAGTTGAGGTGTATAGCATGAGACAGGGTTCTTGGCATTCAATCACTCAAAGGTTTCCATCACATGTTACTAGGATCCGTTATCAAAATTATGTTTGCGTAGATGGACTTGATGGTCATGTTTATTGGCTCGGGGATCTTGGTGAGGAGAGGAAGCGGCAAACCATAGTTGTATTTGATCTTTGTGCGGAGACTTTCAATGAGATAGCTCTTCCAGATTCTATAGCGTATGGTGATGAAAATTACTTGGCTGTTTTGGCTGGAAATGTTTGCTTGTATTCAAGGGGTAGTGATGGTCAGAGTGAGGTTTGGAAAATGGAGAAGTATGGGGTGGCTGAATCATGGGTGAAAAACCATATTTTTCCACAAAGTTGTGGTATTGTAAGACCATCTGGATTCACATTGAGTAATGACTTGCTCATGACATCTAAGTTTGAGCGTCTAGCATGGTACAATCCGAATACAGCTAAGGTCAAATACATTGAGAATAAATACAATTTACACGAACCTGGAATCGTAAATCTTTGGTATATTGACAGTCTCGTTTGGGTAGCACCTCCTAAACGCAGCTTGGGATCGAAAGATGGTTTTCATTGCAACTCCAAAAGATTGATTGGATCGAAGGGTGACGATAAAAAGTGCCTTCAAGCCTTCAAGAGGTAAGACATCATATTTACTTCTTTTGTATCTTTTATTAGGTTATGCCGCATATTACGGTCCTCCTTAATTAACAGTGATGCGTCTGTTGTGGCCCTTATTAGGTTTGACTGTATATAGCTACTGTGCTAATATTTGTACACACACACACACACACAATGAGAGTTCCAATCAAATAAGAACACCCTAAAGTAAGAACAGTGGGTGGAACACTTAAAAACTTCATTTTGATGCTTTATAAGTTGATAAAGTAAAGATAGTATATAACTAAATGTTTAACAACACATTGATTCGTATCGAGAAAATCATACTTTTTGTTTTTTGCATGCATCTTGGATGCACATCCATCCATCAAGATGGATGTACAAAATAAAAAATATGATTTTCGACACTCATATAATGATAATTAGTTGTACACTATATTAGTTTTACGCACTGATATGAACCAAACAGATTCGTATCGATAAACAAAGAACACGATAAAAGGGTTCTTGCAATTCGAGTAGCAAGGATCTCCTAAAAGTCTTGAGACCTTAATTCAATTCATCCATAATAATATTACAGCCCTAATGATCTATATAAATACTAATCCTATAGCTTGATTAGCAAGCTAACTAAATAAAAATAAAGATATGATATCTATAGCAACAATAATACTTTCCTTTTTTTTAGAACAGCAAGGGCCGGATCACGGGTATCCGGACTGGATACCGTGGACCTACCCGATCCCCTCCCCCCCGCCCGCCCCACCGGTAAATGCTCCACGAAGGCCCAGGAAACCTAAAGCCTGTGGTTACCATATTATCAAGTTTCACCCCTCTTGTTTTTTCGTATCATTACATACCCATATGGTGATTTTTTGTATCATTACCTACCCCTCTTCGTAACGTCCCTTTGTTTTCATCCGTTAACTCTTTCGTCCATTCACAATAAAAAGTCTTCTTCCTCAAATTAAAGTCTGTCATCTTTATCTACCTAACACATTTCTTCCCTAAACAAATTTCACCCAAAACAAATATATATATATATATATATATAATATCATATTAATTATATATATATATATATATATAGATATATATATATATACTTATGTATGTAAACAAAAATCCACCAAATTTCAAACATAAAAGATCAAATAACCACAAACACAAAATACAGACATAAATCTAAAGAACACAAAATTATTGCAAATGGGTGGATTCTTACATTTGAATCTGCAAGACTAAGGGTTTTTCAATGGTTCTCTTTGTATCATCAACCAAAACCAATTTAATGAATGAAGAAATTCTTGTTGATGAATAATATGATGAAAAGAACTCGATCATAGTGTCATCATCATCATTGGGTTCTCTTTCTGTCTTTTGTTCCTTCTAGATCTTGAGCTGCTCTTTTTCTTTTTCATGTCAATATATATGTGTATATATATTTCTTATAATAATGGGTTTTGAAGCTTTGTTTTTGGATCCTGACAATGATTTGCTTGAGAAGTTGAATATAAACTCTCCAAATCACATTCGGGTACTATACCCAAACCGAAGATATACCAAAAATTTTTATCTCAACACTTCACCCACCACCGCCGCCGCCGCCGCAGCTGGAGCTAACTGTTGCGGTGATCTACCGTCGCGGTTCTAGCTGTTGGGTGACCCATCACCGCCGGAGCTAACTAATCTACCGCCGCCATCATGATCTCGTATTCTATACCTATCTAGATCTACCTGTCTATAAATCAAAACACCAAACATAAAAACCCTAAATCTAATCACAAGAATAGATCAATCTAAAAGTTAATAAAGCAGGAGTGATGTTGGCAGCATTGTTTTTATGGCATAATTATCGGTGGCCAACAACAAAGGAAAAGATGAGACTGTATAAATATATACCATTTTTTTGGTTTATCTTTTGATCTATATTTTTGTTTTCTGGGCGTGGGATTTGGGTTTTTTTTGTGTGGAGTAAATGGGGTATTTGATCTTATGTTTGAAATGGATGGATGAAGTGAGTGTTATATGGGGATATTAATTGTGAATGGACGAAAATACCCTCATGTGCATTGCACTTGAGGGGGTTAACGGATGACCACAAACGGACGTTACGGAGAGAGGTAGGTAATGATACAAAAAATCACCATATGGGTATGTAATGATACGAAAAAACGAGAGGGGTGAAACTTGATAATATGGTATACCACAGGGGTATGTAATGAAATTTTCTCTAATATAAAAATAATAAAACTAATATTATAATACTAAATAATAATAATATAAACTTTCCAGCAGATCCATATCACCCTTACAAACATTTCTCAAATAAGCTTTGGGGGTGGGTGTGTTCTCTAACTGTTGCAAAATTCCCAATTAGGCATACTCGCTACAATGTATGCGCCAAGTTGGCTGATTACTTTGAGTACTCCCCGCCTTGATTTGCTTTGAACCTGAGTCCTCCTGCAGGACCGATACTCTCACTCCCTAGCCGACCTAACAACTTCGGCAACTTCTCATAATATAATTACCACCTTATATATTATATACACATGAATTTTTACCTCTTTCTTAACATGTAGATATGCTAGTTCATCTTTAAACTTATGCTGGTGATATTTATGGTTCCTCTTATTCTTTCCCATAAGAATTTAACCACTATCAAGCTTGTTTAGACTTGGTTTAATCAGATGATTAAAATCCCGCTCTTATAAAACCACTTGTGGTTTTTCGAGCCGTGTTACATCTTTCACATTGTTGCATCTTCTTTTGTTTTTGTTTGTATACCGATGCATGTTTAGCCATTTAAATAAGTTGTATGAAGCAATAGAGTTAGATATTGGATAAGCCAGCTGGTGTTAGCAACGAGATAAAGTATTCTGTTAATAAAACCATGTCGAGATGTCCACTCATCAAAGGTGTAAAAAAATTGTTGTATAAATTTATAGATGATTGATTGCTGCTATCTGGATCTGTTAATCATTTTTTCAAAAGAGTAATTCTAGATTGCCAAACATTTTACAAACATAACTTCCACAAATTTAATCATGCCAAATTGCTCTTTATACATCCTCATTTTTGTATTGCAATGCCTTCCAATCATGCCAATTTTGATAAACGATGTTTCAAATTTTTCGCAGATTGATTTGCGGAGGAATGGGAAGGAGAATCTTGCAGGCAGTGAAATTACAGATTTGGCTTCCACGAGAAGCAGGCTGCGGCTGCACCTCGTGTAGTCATCTAGTGTCCTCTCTCTTTCCTTCTTAATTTCTAACAATTCCTCTTTCTTTCCAACTGTGATTGGATCTCTCATCTTTATCCCTTTTTTCTTCTGATTCTTTCTTCTAGATTAATACTTGTTCTTCGGATCCTGTAATTCTTTTCATTATTACTAGCTCATGTCTTTTTTGGAACATATTGAATATATGCATTTAATTTCAGTACTCTACTTCTTCAATATATTAATTATTAGTACTACTTATCATCATTATTATATATTGGATGGATGTTCTATTTACCTATCATATATGTCGTTTTGGGTGTTTATATGATAAATAATATACCATACGATGGACGGGTGTTTTCTAAAGAAACGGTTTATAGGTTTCGTTTAAAATATGTTTTAGATTATGGAAAGGAAGTCAAATGGCACAACATTTAACAAATTTGTTATGTCGGATATTATCATGCAAACTTTTGTATTTTATACTTTAATAACATCCGAACACCCTTTTATCCGCAAATAAACAAATATGATACTGACCTCGATTAACGATACACGATACCATCTTTTATCTTTGTCTATATCCAACTAGTCCTAATACCCGTACGATGTACGGTAGCTATATAGATTACTAGTGTTCAGGCCCGTCCAATGGACGGGTATCTCAAAATATATTAATCAAAGCTAAAAAATTAGAATTCAAATATATTAAATAGATATACCGAAATCAACTTGGAAATTTGCTAGCTGAATAGCCACTCCATCGGTCAAAATACTCCTAAAATTTTTCGCATTCACCATTGACCGAGCCATGTCTGATAGTGCCCTGCAAATAGCAAAAAAAAATGGAAAAAGCTGGTAAGTTCTCTTAATGTGTTTCTATGTATTTATTCCAATTTTAAAAAATAAACCCCAAACAAATTAACCATAAGAATCGAATAAACATCTTTGCATACAGATCCAGGAAAATTATTCAGGATAAAAAAGGAACCCAACCAAGGACATTCCAAACGTCGATCAAATGATTTTATCGGCTAATGCAAGAAAGATAGGGAAACAAATTCTTGATAAAAAAAAGGAGTCGAGCCAAAAACCTTGCAAAGCCATCTCCTGTTGTGTTAAATCCTAAACATAACGTGGATCAAAGGGTTTTATCTAAAGGTATTATTTAAAATTGATATCATGCTTTTCATAAGATCCGAAGTATATCTGTCATACACAAACTAAAATGATGAATTGTTCCACCATGCTAAATAATCATACTAAAACATTCAACACCATCTCAATATGTAGCATTTTCCCCTGATAGAATAACAGTGGCTAAAAAATTACACCATTAATGAGGTAGTTTCAAAACAGATTCAAAATAATCATAATCGATATATTAAAATAATCATAATCTTAATCATAGCAAAATTCTACTTTTTATCTAAAAGCTTATAGAAAGATATAAACGTAAATCTTAAGTATACACCATTAATGAGCTACTTTCAAAACGATATCAAAATAATCAAAGTCAATATATTAAAGTAATCAGAAACTTACTCATAGCAAATTTAGACTTTATATCTAAAACCTATTAGAAAGATATAATTGTAAATCCTAAGAGTTAATATAGGTTACAAATACAAAAATTAATATATAATATTTAGATTAGTTAAGTCATAAATCACAACTTAATCAATACGAAAGCTAAACATACGAAAATTAACTCCATATAAATATTGATTTCAGTTTACCCCTTTTTTCAACTTTCGTTAAATAAAAAAATTTACAGTTTCTTATATTCTAAAAGTGTAAACTATATAATTTGAAAAATACATACAATTCATCAACAAAGACCATCTCGAACGTTTTGATTTTCTTCGGGTTGTTCCACTCCGAAACAGTCCATACATGCACAACACGGAGTCGTAGATAGGTGGACAAAGTGGACGATGGACCGAGGCCCGTTTTTTTTTATTAAATATATTAAGATATAATATATATATATATATAAAATTAAATTTATACAAGCGTAAAAAAGGAAGAAATAAAAGAAGTCGCAGTCATAATAATCAAGCCTCAAGCGGTGCTGCAAAGTGATCCTAAATTGTGTTTGTCCCCACCGTTCATTTTTAATCTTTTGATACACATACAAGCGTCCTTAAAAGTTAGGGTTAATTACAAATTTGGTACCTGAACTATACCTCATTTTGCACGTTTCATACCCCGCATTTATTATTTACACTAATCATACCTAAACTATCAAGTTCTCTACCCGGACCATACCTACAGGTATCATCCGTGTAATTTATTTTAAAAGTTTCCAACTTTTAAAAATTTCACCAGTCATACCCATGGGTATGGTCCGAGTAGAGAAGTTGATAGTTTAGGTATGATCAGTGTAAATAATAAATGCGGGGTATGAAACGTGCAAAATGGGGTATAGTTCAGGTACCAAATTTGTAATTAACCCTTTAATTTATGTTAACAATGATTAATTGCAACTTTATCAATGTTTATCTTTGTTATATGTTATTTATTATAAAAAAAGTATAATATTTTATAAATTTAACAATATATATAATATTATATCAATAGTATTATGAGTATCAATTAAACAAAACAATAGTATGATTTGTTGTTTATAAATCAAATTTTTTATGTAGTTTTGCTATGTTTATTGATCGTTTATCGTCGTTTTTAAAGATTAGCTTATATATTATAAACTCGCTGTTCAAAAAAATATATATAAAAAATTTGTTGCGCTTAGCCTATGGGCCCTTTTTTGGCGTTGGCCAACCTTAAATCAGGTCCCTATATGCACAACACGGAGTCGTAAATGATGGTTAACATGTGTTGGCTTAAGATCTTCAAGATGAACTAATGTGGTCATATTTTTTGTTGTTGAAGAAAAAGCCATAACGAACCTATAATGGACAACAAACTAAATTAAAAGAAATAATAATAATAACGATAACATAAGAATTCAATGTTAAAAAATAATAATAATGATTAATTATGTGCAAAGTATATAAAAAGAAAAACCCTTTTGTAGTTGATCGTAGCTTCTTTTTTTGTTGTCGTACGTGAGTTATATTATAGATTACCAATAAAACCGAAAAATGTAAATTAATTATTTTTAAATTGGGTGAAATTGTAAATTGGTGATGGAAAACCAAAAAGTGTAAATTAATTATTTTTAAATGTAAATTGGTGATGGAAAACCAAAAAGTATAATTAATTATTTTTAAATTGGGTTAAAGTGTAAATTGGTGATGGAAAATCAAAAAGTGTAAGTTAATTATTTTTAAATTGGGTTAAAGTGTAAATTGGTGATGGAAAACCAAAAAGTGTAAATTAATTATTTTAGATTGGGGTTAAAGTGTAAATTGGTGATGGAAAACCAAAAAGTGTAAATTAATTTAGATTAATATTAAAAAATTAGAGGATTAATAAGGATGGAGGATTAGGCTAAAGGAGGGGGATTAGGGGTGCCAAGTGTACCCCAACCCCCTCTTTTAGTTATATTATATAGGGTAAATTACAAAAATCATACCTGAGGTTTGTTTAAAACTACACTGGTCACACCTACAATTTAAAAATTACGCGAGACATACCCATCGTTGTCAAAAACTTACACTGACCATACCTATCGCTGACGGTCGTCTATTTGACCGTTAAGTCAAGTCATGTGCCGTGCATGTGAGGTATCAAAATCGTAATTTCAAGTATACTTCGGGTATCATATGTGTAATTTACCCTAATAAAAAATTATTAAGAATTTTATAGTTTTATTTATACTTCAATTATTAAGTTTGGTAGATATGAAAAAAAAAAGATATGAAATTTATTATGAAAAAATAGTCTTTTTTTAATGAAAAATGTATCAAGAAAAATAATTGATACAAGAATGCGTTTATTATTATATGTGTCATTATTATTTTTTTATATGTGTATATTGAATATAACAAGGATGAGAACCATGAAAACCACTAAAGTTTTCACTTTTATATTATTTTTTATGATTTATTCTTTTTAATAGAAACCTATTTAAAAAGATACAAATTAAAAAAAAATTAAAAAAGCAATAGAATTTTTTCGTATGGTTTTTGTCATCCCCCTCAGATAAAAGGCGTAAAGCAAAGTTGAAGACTCGTCACGGTTTTAGAATATACCTCAAATTAGCAATCTATAGCGTTTTGGGTTTGGAGTTCCAGGGTTAGTCGTTAGTTTAACCTTAGAATTTCAAGCCTAAATCTGTATCGTTTGATGACATCCTTTTATATATTTTTTATTTTTTATTTTGAAATAGGTTATATATATATATATATGTGTGTGTGTGTGTGTGTGTGTGTGTGTGTGTGAATTTTAATATAGAATATCTACCCACTTTAATAAATGAAATATAAATATAAATATCATAATAATTTTTTATTAGGGTAAATTACACGGATGATACCTTAAGTATACACGAAATTACGATTTTGATACCTCACATGCACGACACGTGAGTTGACTTAACGGCCAAATAGACGACCGTCAGCGATAGGTATGGTCAGTGTAATTTTTTGACAACGATGGGTATGTCTCGCGTAATTTTTAAATTGTAGGTATGACTAGTGTAGTTTCGAACAAACCTCAGGTATGATTTTTGTAATTTACCCTATATATATATCATAAAGAAATTCGAATATGTCTCATACATGATTTGTGAGTATGAAATAAATTGTGGTTAAAGTAAACCGATAATCGAAGCTAAGTTATAATAAACAGTAATGATAAATATAATATATGTTTAGTTAAAGTTTTGATTTACCTTAAAATTTTAAAATCACATCAAAATCGGAACTTGTAAGCATAGTGGATGACGGCAAATAGCCTTGTGATTTTGGATCGTAAAGTTTTGAAGTCTTCATGTTAATAACTTATTATAAGTAACTAGTCCTAATACCCGTACGATGTACGGTAGCTAAATAGATTGTATTATAAAGAAATTCGAATATGCCTCATACATGATTCGTGAGTATGAAATAAATTGTGGTTAAGTAAACCGATAATCGAAGCTAAGTTATAATAAACAGTAATGATAAATATAATATATGTTTAGTTAAAGTTTTTGATTTACCTTAAAATTTTAAAATCACATCAAAATCGGAACTTGGAAGCATAAAGGATGACGGCAAATAGGCTTGTGATTTTGGATCGTAAACTCAATTTTTTGAAGTCTTCATGTTATTAACTTATTATAAGTAATAGGAGTTGAAGAATTGAAAAAGAAAAAGAGACAATTTTATTAATGAGAAAACGATTAATTAAATAAGGTTATAATGTATTTTGTATCTATAAGCTAAGAGTTAGAGTTTAATTCTAAGTCTAATAAGGAAATTGAATCTATATACAATTAAAAAAGCTAATTTAATAAATAAATAAATTAAAAGGACATGTGTCGATCAAGAATTACGCCACGTGTCGTTTAAAGAACATCTCAATCATGTTTTAGTTTATTGGTAGATAGAGATTTAATGATATGAAACAATATACTGTGTATTGAAAAAAAAGCAAAAAAACAATAAACTATGTATTGAAGATAGGAATTTACGAATTAGATATTGGGTTGAATTGGAGATAGGTAATCTTGTTATTATGTTACAAAACACAATTACAATTAAAAGGAAACTTAATAGAATACATATCTATCAAAATACTCGTAATTACCAATTATGTATATTATTTAATTTGTAGATAATTCATTAAAAAGTTTTTGGTAAATTTAATTGCTGGGACCAAGGTAACACGTGGCGTTTCAAGATTGTCCTATGTGTCGATCAAATAATACATCAATTCTATTTTAGTATAATGGTAGATAGGAGTTGAAGAATTGAGAAAGAAAAAAAAGACAATTTTATTATTGAGAAAACGATTCATCAAATAAGGTTATAATGTGTTTTGTATTTATAAGCTAACTAGTCCTAATACCCGTACGATGTACGGTAGTTATATAGATTGTATCATAAAGAAATTCGAATATGCCTCATACATGATTCGTGAGTATGAAATAAATTGTGGTTAAAGTAAATCGATGATCGAAGCTAAATTATAATAAACAGTAATGATAAATATAATATATGTTTAGTTAGAATTTTGGATTTACCTTAAATTTTTAGAACCACATCAAAATCGGAACTTGTAAGCATAGTGGATGATGACAAATAGCCTTGTGATTTTGGATCGTAAACTCAAATTTTTGAAGTGTTCATGTTAATAACTTATTATAATTAATATAAGTAATAGGAGTTGAAGAATTGAGAAAGAAAAAGAGACAATTTATTAATGAGAAAACGATCAATCAAATAAGGTTATAATATCTTTTGTATTAATAAGCCAAGAGTTAGAGTTTAGTTCTAAGTCTAATAAGGAAATTGAATTTATATACAACTAAAAAAGCTAATTTAATAAAATAAATAAATTAAAAGGACACGTGTCGATCAAGGATTACGCCACGTGTCGTTTAAAGAACATCTCAATCATGTTTTAGTTTATTGGTAGATAGAGATTTAATGATATGAAACAATATACTGTGTATTGAAAAAAAAGCAAAAAAACAATAAACTATGTATTGAAGATAGGAATTTACGAATTAGATATTGGGTTGAATTGGAGATAGGTAATCTTGTTATTATGTTACAAAACACAATTACAATTAAAAGGAAACTTAATAGAATACATATCTATCAAAATACTCGTAATTACCAATTATGTATATTATTTAATTTGTAGATAATTCATTAAAAAGTTTTTGGTAAATTTAATTGCTGGGACCAAGGTAACACGTGGCGTTTCAAGATTGTCCTATGTGTCGATCAAATAATACATCAATTCTATTTTAGTATAATGGTAGATAGGAGTTGAAGAATTGAGAAAGAAAAAAAAGACAATTTTATTATTGAGAAAACGATTCATCAAATAAGGTTATAATGTGTTTTGTATTTATAAGCTAACTAGTCCTTACATTTTTTATTTTGTCATTTTCTGCAGGTTTTTTTTTTTTTTTTTTTTTTATTTTTTTTTTTTTTTTTTTATACTAGTCCTAATACCCGTACGATGTACGGTAGCTATATAGATTGTATCATAAAGAAATTCAAATATGCCTCATACATGATTCGTGAGTATGAAATAAATTGTGGTTAAAGTAAATCGATGAGCGAAGCTAAATTATAATAAACAGTAATGATAAATATAATATATGTTTAGTTAGAATTTTGGATTTACCTTAAATTTTTAGAACCACATCAAAATCGGAACTTGTAAGCATAGTGGATGATGACAAATAGCCTTGTGATTTTGGATCGTAAACTCAAATTTTTGAAGTGTTCATGTTAATAACTTATTATAATTAATATGAGTAATAGGAGTTGAAGAATTGAGAAAGAAAAAGAGACAATTTATTAATGAGAAAACGATCAATCAAATAAGGTTATAATATCTTTTGTATTAATAAGCCAAGAGTTAGAGTTTAGTTCTAAGTCTAATAAGGAAATTGAATTTATATACAACTAAAAAAGCTAATTTAACAAAATAAATAAATTAAAAGGACACGTGTCGATCAAGGATTATGCCACGTGTCGTTTCAAGAACATGTCAATCCTGTTTTAGTTTATTGGTAGATAAGGCGTACCCTGAATGCTATGCCAGTGCAACAGAGGGAATCGATTTTTCATACACGATGCACCATAGCAAATAAGGTTTGTTCACTAATTATGGACGGGGGTAGCTGTACGAATGTTGCGTCGCAAACCTTAATTGACAAGTTGTGAAGCCCATGATTTCTATAATGTTTATGAAGATAACCGTTTATAGCAGACTTATAGAGTCAGTTTGACTTAACGGTTTAATTAATTGTAAGGACATTGCTACAATTAGGAAGCCATAATATGCAGAAGGAAGCCAGATTTTGTAAATGCGATGAAGAGTTTAATTAAGTGTAAAGGACATTCATACAATTAGCAGGAGTTTAGAAAGTTTAAGGGAGTGTTTGGATTAGCTTGCTTTAACACTTTATGAAATTTCAAAAGCCAATAATCTCATTTTCAGGCTTATAAGCTCATGTGTTTATAAAGCAGTAAGCTTAAGTGTTAAGTGGATAATCTTATAAACCCAAAAGATTGAGCTTAATGGCTATATGAAAATTCAATAAGCAGATAAGCCAAAAAAGTAAGCTCGATTTTCAGTAAGAGTCAATAACTCAATGTAATGGTGTGGCCGCTCCTCCTATAAAACCAAGTGGTTTGTCTAAGGTAGTTATGCCTGCATCCAACAGCCTTGAGCCTCTGGCCCAAGGTAATGATAGCAAGTGTATGACTAGTGTGGACCATGCTACTTCAGATGGATGATCTCTGCAGTTGGAGGGAAAGAATGGAAGGGAGGATACTGCTACTTCTAAGTAAGAGTCTCCCCCATCACAATGCTAAAGTTTTCAAGCCGTTTGCAAGTTGTGAGAAGACTTTGTATTTATAGACCAAGTCCATGATGATGGGGACAAGATCGTACAAATGTGGTTGTGAGCATTTAAGGAATTAAACCATAA
>CM067170.1:41271776-41283762 GCA_034093135.1 Erigeron breviscapus | reverse complement strand
AAGTAAATAATTGTTGAATTTCTTCAAACACTTGGTGTACAATCTATAACTTACATACATTTCTTCAATCCATCAATGAAACTTGAATATAAAAGTGTATACAAGATTGAATCCTCTTAGGATAAGGAATACGATTTGCACCAGAAATGAAGAAAACCGGGCATCAAATTCGATCAATAAAACTCATTTAATCGTGTGAAGAACCTCAACGCGGAAAAAAAGCCAGTAGAACATCAAGAGAAACGTTAAAAATAACCAAAACCCACAACGATCCAACATCCCTGATTTGTAATTTTATCTTAATTGTGTATAACTGTACATGGGAGATCTTGAGGGTATCTGATTTGGGAAGACATGGAAGTATATATTTTTAGAAGACTCGAAGTTATTGAGGTTGAGTAATTAATCAGTAAAAACAAATTGATAGAGAATGGTTTTTTAAAAGAAACTTAACCATAGTTAAATAATAAAGAATGACATGGATGGGCCATGTCACCCTCCACGTTAGTTTGTAAAAAAATGTTTGTAAAAAATGAGTCATTCTAGCATTTTCCTTCTATTTTTTCTTAGATTATCTTGCTTTTTATTCTAACATATATGGATATGGATTTATTTTGTTAATTTGGCTTTGTTCTAGTAATTAAAAAAGAAGGCTAAGCTTTGAGTTTGGTCTTGCACTCTCGTGTTTGTTAAATGTGTTTTTTTTTATCAATCTATCATATAACTAAAATATTAAGTTAGGGGTATATTTGGCCCCCCTTGTAACCCTTGAAATCATATTTTCCCCTTATAACACTTAGCACCCCTTATAAATTAAATAAGAAATATTTTTTCAAATTTTAGTAATGATCTAATATGTAAATATTATAACCATTTTTTTCGTAAAAAAAACTATAAATTATGAAAAGTAAAACCGGCTCAAAAACGATTATGGTTCTAATTCATGTAAAGTTTATTCTTATATATATTTTGATTGTGTTTTAAATTTTTGATATTCATTTTATTATATTTGTTTAAAAGTGACATTTTTTCATGTATAATCGTATAAGGTTTTTTTCAAGATGATAATTTATTTATCGATCTAATTTGTTTATGTAGTATAAAAGCTGATATTTTAGTTATTTATATGATTTTGATTTAACATTTGCTTTTAGCTAAAAGTTTAAATTATGCTTTATACTTGATGTTTTTTAGATACAATATACTGTTTGATTAAATGTAAATTTTACACACGTATAATTTATATATATTTTTTTTCTTTTACCAAAGTTTTTCTTTATATTATTCATTGATTATATTTTGTTTAATTTTTTTATGTTTTTTAATAATAGGTAATTTCTTTTTCATCATTGTATGTTGATATTACATTTTTTAAACATGCTATATATTTGTTTATATGTTATCAATTTATTTAGTTAAGCGAAGTTCTGTAATTTATCATAAAATCCCGGAACATATTGAAACGAAATATACAAGACATATGTTTTGAATTCACCCGTCCATCAGACGGGACTGAAGACTAGTAATATAATATTAAAAAAATAATTACCTATATAATATTGATTCATATATCTCTATTGCAATTAAAAGGTCAATGTTATAAGTTAGTTTTTATTTAATTATTAATAATTATATAGATTATTATTTATAATTAATTTTATAAAGTAATTTAATCTATTTATGATATCACCTGTTTAGGGTGAAATTTTCACCACTAGGATCATTATACCATTAATACGCTAGAACTGTATGACTCTTACTTGTTGTTTCATGATTACTTGAAGGATCTTGATTATTGTATGCTTGTTATAATTTTAGGATCTCAACTATGTTATCATATTATTTTGACAACACAGGATCTTGAGATAATCAAGATTAATATGAAAAACTAACAAACGTATATCTAGTATATCAAGATATTGTATGCATGATAAGCTTCTACATCAAGAAATATATCAAAGGAACGAGTCAGAATGGTTTACAACATTTGGAAATAAGTCGTAACAAATAGTATACCACTTCAACCATAAGAATCGGGATTGATATGAGTTTTACCATGTGTGGAAAAGGTCTCAACGGTCATCTTCACCAAATCTATGACGTAAGGAGCAAGTCCAGAAAGATCCCAGATATTTCGCACAATCAGTTCAACGTCTAGCTCTGTAAATAAAAAGGCTTCTTCAACAGAAAGAACACACGAAGGCAACACACAGAAACTACACAACTCACTCATCAACTCTGCAATCGTCATTTATCATTTATACTTTTAGAATAGCTATTTGATAAAACACCTTTCATTCATTCATTCATTGTATTGTAATCATTGAAACAATAATAATAAGAGAACACAGGTAGGAACGATTGTTTCCTCCTGGGGTTTTTTACCTAAGATTTCATAATAGGATCAAGGGTTTTTCCCCGTCAACAAAATTCTTGTGTCGTTTATTTTCTCGCATTCTAGTTATTTCGTCTTAATTCAAAATCACAGTCTTGATCTTTATTATTCATTATCTTTATCTTCATTAATTTCACTTTTTTTTTCTTCAAAATTCTATCTTTAAGATCTTTACAAAACGTTTCTATATAAAATCCTTCATTCATGTTATTTTTATTAGCATATATCTTATTTTATTTTAAGATCACAAACACCTGACCACACTTACAAATCTTTAGTCATAAAATTATTTCGAGTCTTTGTATAAAATTATTTTGGGTAACTTTGTCCAAAACATCACGAAAGTTCAATTAAGAGAAATTGAGGGTTATGATTGGTCAATAAGTGGTTAGGTCGGTTGTCTTTTAGTATATATAAAGATAAAGATTTTATTTTTATCTTTATATATACTAAAGACAATTGGTTTAACCACTAACTGATCAATCACATCTGATGAGCGTTTAATTTATGAAAATTGTCACACGTCTATGGCCCTTTTGAATAGAAATAAGAGATAATTTGATGAACATGTATTTAATGATATAGCTAACTAATGGACCCGAGTTTAACCCGGGTTATTTAATAAAAATGTTGCACACAAAATATATAATTATGTTATTTGTGATGTTAATACGTTATAATTTCATACGAAAAATGTATAGAAAAAAGAGTTTTACCAAGATGGCAGGGTCGGCCCAATAAGCTTAATGGGTTAGGCAAGTGCTTAAGGCCTCCACTTATATAAGGCCTCCAATTTTATAAGGCCTCATGGGTTCTTAATTGAAATACAAAGTTGGAAATCAGTTTCTATGAACAAACTGCTTTGTACTTTACAGGGAATATATATGTTAGAAGGTTTTTAATATGTTATTGTGATTCCTACCGCGGATAAACGATGAGGGCTTTTGTTAGAGACCTGAAAAAAGGCCCCCAAAAACGATGCCGCTTAGAGCTACCAAAAAGGTTAAGCCGGCTCTGCAAGATGGTTAGGCTAAAACAAAGTCGATGTTTTAGTTATTGTTTGTAGACCTCAAATTAAAAATAATTAAATAAAAAATATAAAGAAAGAAGGCATATTGAAAACATCTGGATGTTATGAAAAATAATTATTGCTATTAATATTTTATAACTTAATATGAAGATAGTAGAACAAATAACCTATCACATTAAAAAGCAATTGTTAGGACCAGTTTACTGATAAACTGGCGAGTCTCTAGTTGCATCTGGAGACCAGTTGATTTGTCCAGAAATATACGAAGTCCAGTTGCAAGTATACAGTTAATGCAACTGAAGACTTCCTCCAGTTGAGATCTGACCAAGACCTAAAGCATTCCAATTGAAGTCGAAGACAACAAGTGGAAGATAGAGAATGACAATGGCAGCGAAGCCCAATTGGCATTCTAATCAGATCGAAACTGGAGATTGTCAGTTTAAAGCCTTTACAATGCTTTACACTGATTACGAGGAAGACCTTTTTGCTTTATGTACCTTTATCCGGATAATAACATTTATCTATATATAAAGTACAAAAGTACATAAAGCAGGTTGGATAAAGTGACTTTATGTCATACTTTATCAAGCATTTCAAAGGAAGTCAAATTGCTTCATTAAATGCTCTCAACCATATTTGTACGACAAAGTTGGAATCCCAATACCAACTTTGTCTATAAATAGAGGTCTTTGAACTACAAGAAAACAACTTTTGCAAAACCCTACTTTGCAGTATTCTTGGTGAACTTGTGCAATATTCTCTCAATCGCAAAAAGAACATTTCACAACTTTAAGTGTTTCGATTGTTTAGAGAATTTCCAAGTATTAGATCATTGTATTTCATAGGTTGTTAGGATATTTACACATTTGTATTATCTTGGTTCCGCAACAACCTTGTAATTTATATAAAGATAATAAATAAATTACACTTGAAAATTACATATCGATCTCACCAGATTTACTTACCTGTATTTAAATATTGCATTGTTGATTACTTATTTGTTATTGTCACCTTTATAAGTAATCTATCCAGTAACTTGGTATACATTCACTGCAACTGGTCGTCTCCAGTTCAGTGTCTATATTGCAAAGCAATCTCACCATTGACATAGAGGTGTCTTCAGTTAGTACCATCTATTGAGTTGGGACTTACAAGAGGTATCAGAGCAGAAGGCTAATATACTTGCCTAGATCTACTTAGATGTCTACTACTGGAGGTGAGAATGGTTCTGGTCCTGATGAAACTAATGTTAATAATCCACCTAATGGACAAAATGTTAACACTAATCCTCCTCCTCCTCCTCCTACCCCTAGCCATGTCCATGTACACTACTCTAACACTTCTGTTCCCAAGTTCGATTGAAACAGTGAGACCTTTAGTACATGGAAGGCCAGAATGCTATTGCATTTTGGTGGGATCGAGAGGTACATGTTGAAAATCCTCAAGGATGGACCACATGTACCCATGTCTCATGGGGTTAGTCCTCTTCTTGATCCTACTGGATCTAGAAGGGGTACTAGAGAAAAGCCAGAAGACCATTGGTCTGATGAGGATCGTAGACTTGTTGATCTGGACACCAGACTCAAGAATATGATCCTTGGAGCTGTTACTGAAGACCTTATTCCAATCCTTGTGTTGTTTCCCAGTGCCAAGGCAATGTGGGATGAATTGGTCCTTCAGTTTGAAGGAAGTGATGACACCATTGTCACCAGGAAAGTTGCTTTAAACAAGAAGTATGAATCCTTCTTTGCTTTACCCAATGAGAGCCTGACTGGTACTTATACCAGATTCACAGTGTGATTAATCAACTGAGAGGGCTTGGTGTAGAAAAGGATAAGGATATTCTTCTTGAGAAGTTTTGTGATATTCTTCCTTTCAAATGGGCAAACATGGTTCTTGTCCTAAGACAAGGTAAGACCCTGCACAGCCACACTCTTGCATCTTTGTATGGAGCCTTCAGATTCACTGAAGATAATAATGCACAGAGACTGGTGGCTGAGTAGGATGCCTTAAACCATGCTCAGAGTTCTAAGGTAGCTAGTATAACTGAGAAACCTTGTGCTTCTTTAATGTCTGCAGAGAGTGTCCAGCCACACTCAATGAAGGAGATGTTAAATGGCTTATTGAACGCTGGCCTGACCACTGAAATTAGTGATGATTGTCATGAAACTAACGATGATGATCTGGTTGCCATGATTGCTAAAACCTTTAACAGGTTTAAGCATAAATCTAATAGATTTAATGGCCCCAACAATGCTTCCAGCTGCAACTCTCTGGATAAGACCAATCTTACATGCTATAAGTGTGGTAAGAAAGGTCATTTCATGAAGGAATGAAGATCTAGTCAGTTGAACAATCAAACTGGTCCCCCTGTCCCAATTTTAATAGGCCTGATGATAGCTACAAAGCAAAATACAAAAAGCTTAAGGCCCAGATTGCCCTCCTGTCACTTGAAAGAGAGAAAGAAAAGAACAAGTGCATGATGGCTAAAACTGAAGAGAAGTGGGAATTCTCTGATGACTCATCTGATGATGATGAAGAGATTAGGGACATGTGTTTCATGGCCTTGGAAGATCAGCAACATGTTGTGAAGGATGATGTCATTTATGGAAGATGGATTGACATCATATTGAAAAAGGTGTGTGATTATGATAATCAACTGGACCCTGAACTAAAGCTGGACCTTGCTGAATCACTTAATAGTGATTTGATTTTTGTGGAAACTGTTAGAACTGATAGTGAAAGATATCTAGATACAGTTCTAACTGAATTGAACAATTTAAAACCCCAAATTTCAAATTTGCAAAGTGTCCAGTTGGCTCTCAAAGAGTCAGTTTTAAAAAGTGAGGCTTTGAAACTTGAAAATGAAAAGTTAAAAGTGGATCTGGAAAAGGAACAAAAGGTGATCAAATCTTGGATTAGGTCATCTGGTTTAAATTATGATGCTTTTTCTAAAACCATTGATGCACAACAAACAGCATACAAATCTGGAGATGTGCACATGGCTGGCATCATTCCAGATATCCACACTCTGCCTCCAGCTCTTAGGCCAGAAACTGTATATGACCAGCCTAAGACTGTTAAGACTGAACCAATTGAGACCAACCCATCTGAGGTCAAAACTGGAGCCAATCAGGCTAAAGCTCTAGTTAAAAAGGCAGGTGGTGATAAGCCTTTACCTCAAAAGTATAAAGAGCCCAAGACTCAAAAGACCAAAACTCCTACTGAACCTAAGTCCAAGGTTCAGCCGCCTACTGAAAAAGACATTTTGTTAAAACTGGAGAGTCAATTTTGTAACAACCCTCAATTTCCGACTAGGACGATTTACTTCTATTTATCTAGATACCTATCCCTAGAGGTTTCTTAAAAGATTTTGCCTTCCAGACATTAAGGCATAGTGATGCTTGCCATCTAGTTCAGTAGAATTTCCGAAGATAGCTAGTTGCCTTAGAAATGCCATGAACAATAACTATAATCATTCAACACAATCTCGAGCTATAAGCTAGTTCTAATTGAACTTGACGAAAGGTCAACAAACCAAAAACTTTATTTCGAGAAGTTAAGTTATATAAATAATAATGTGAGTCTCACAAGTTGAGATAGCGACCAAGAACTCCTATAAACGTCCAACAATTTAACCATCAAGTCAATTTGAGTAAACATGACATAAAAATAACATGCCTAACTCAAAAATATGTTTACAAACTAATGTGCACATAAAAGTGCTTGAATAATAATAATAGGTATATGTATGTCTAATACAAATACAAAATATACCTAAAATGACTTAAGTAGTTAAATTAAAAACACAAAAGTGTGTATATGCATACACATACACACACGACTTATACATATACATATATACATACTCTTGAAACACAAAATAACTAATTATACATTACAAATAAACTAATATAACACTTACAAAACAAACACCCATCCAATATATACATACACATATATATACTTACACTATAATAAATAAACAAAAAAAAAAGGGAAAAACCCTAACCCTAAACCCTTGGCCGTCCCCCCCCCCCCTGGTGGTTATTATAGCCGTCGCTTAGAATCTAGAGGCCCTGGGCTACTAAATTGGAGAGGAGTGTTCGCGGGGCGCAAACGAGAAGTCGTGGAGCGAATCGGCTGTCATCGGGAGACTAAAGTCCTATGAGAAGAGAAGGTGGGTTTGAGGAAAATGAGGGGGACTGCGTAGGTGGGAAAGGGTATCAGGGGAAGGGAAAAACCCTAACCCTAAACCCTTGGCCGTCCCCCCCCCTATACCACACACACACTTCACTTTTCACTTCATTTCTTACAAACACAACACACACACAAATACACCTTTCACTCTCAAGACTCTTCCTCTCTTCTTTTCTCTCTATAATTCGGCCAACAATAAAACAAGGAGAAAAACAAGACTAAATCTAATATAAGCAATAACAATAATAAGGGTTTATACTAGAGTAAGTAAGGATTGAATCAAGCTAAGGTTTAAGGGTGTTTTTCAAGCAAAGGGAGGGTTATTTGGGCCTCTCAAGGTCACGAAAATTCTGCACTTTTTCCATCTTCAAACCAAGTTCATCAAGGGTATAAATCTTTATCTCTTTACTAGATCTATTTTGTTCTTGCTTATTTTTCAAAGATTTTATCAAAAGTTTATGTTTCCTTCTTGTTTTCTTTGTAATACACACTTGATGAGGGCAAGGTTGATAGGATCTTTCTCCTCATGCATATGCATGTCGAGATCTATGAGAAAGATCCAAGGATTCAACAAGTTTAAGACCCAAAAGTGTCGTTATAGATTAGTAGCTTTTAAAGTGATTTTCCTTTTCATAGATCTATATGTTTTTGTATATTTTGAAGAATATATTTCTGAGATTTTTCATTAAAAAGATGTTTTTATGTTGTTGAAAGTTAGATCTATAAAGATTGGTATTGAAAAGTGTTGATTTGAATGAATACGTGTTAGATCTAAGAAAGTTGAATCTTGTTGTTGGATTATGAGATGGATGAACTTGTATTAAGTGAAAAATATGTTAAAAGAGGTATAATAATCTGGAAATTTGATGTTAAGAGGTATAAAATAAAGTATTAATCTTGTAAATGATGAACTCAAGTGTTAATAAAGCAAGAATGGTCATTGGTGAGTTGTTTTAATCAATATACATTCTGACAGAAACCATCTTCTGTCTTGGGACGGATAAACTGGGCTTGTGAGGGCAGATTCAAGAAAAACTTTCAAAATAAAAGTTGTAAATAAACGAGTTAAGTTTAAGCTCCAACTGGAATCACTTAAAAATAATGAACCAAACAAAAGATATGATTTTTCTACCAAAAGTGGTCAAAACTGGATTTTTGTCTTAATGTTGAGTCAACTTTGACGATTTTTAATTCCTTAACTAATAAGTTTCAGAAGTTTAAACTTGGTGTGAACTGAGTTCAAAGTGTCCCTAAGTTAAAATAAAATTGGGAGATTTTTCTTAAATGTCCATCATAGAAATCTTTTATAAAATATTTTGAGTCGCACAGCAGCTCTTGTTCTGACCAGTTTTGGTTTGGTAATTTTTAGAGGTAGTAAACAATGTCTAAAAATTTAGCAAAAATTCACATAAATATAGGACACATATATGTCTCTGTATAAAAATCACCATCTCCCAAATAATTCAACTTAACCAAAAATGACTACTCAACATTTCATGAAAATAAGTGTTAAAACAGAAAATTCCAAGTAAAAGTTCTTCACAACAAAATAGCTAAAAGTCACTAGATTGCAACTTTAATCAACTCCAACAATCTCGTAACAAAAAGTATTATAAACCTACTGAGAATATGTCAAATAAAAGTTATAAAACTTAACTTGGTTATTAAGTGGCAAAGACAAGCCTACAAATCACTAATTCGGTTCATACAAGCAATAACCGAAAGCTTTAATTTGCACATATCACACCACCACCACTATCACGACTTTGGACACCAAAATATGATGAACTTTCTGGAAATAATGAAACAAGAATGAAAATTCATTTTGAAGCACTTTAATTGCTTGAGAAATGAGGCTAATATCACCATTTCGGTAAACGATTTTTAATCATAAAACCCTCAAAATAAGCAAGGCACAAGAGAGGTTGAATTGATATGATTTTGTATGGATAAAAGTTGCCTAAAAGGCCTGAGATTTTTGACCAAAATGTTTAGTGATGATTTCTAAGAATTTCCATGAATTATTGAATTTAAATAGTAATTAAAAGACATAAAAATCCATAAATAAATTATGTAAATCAAGAATGAGGTTAAATCATCTTAACCATTGATAAAAATAACTAAAACCTACTGGAGAAAAATAGTTAAAAGGCAAGAGACATGTGTTACATAATTTAAAGATAGATAATTGAGTAAAAATAATTAATTAAAAATTTTTCATTAAAATAAATGGAAAATACACAAATAAAAGTATAAATCATGAAATTATAAATTAAGGAGCATATATATCAGAAGATAATTCAAATGAAATTATCCATAATTTATAAAGGCAATTATGACACTTAAAAGTATTTTTAAGGAATTATTTAATTAATAAATCAATAAAATGAATAAATAAATAATTAAATAATATTAAATTAAATATATAATTACAAATCAGAAAATATACATAAATATTAATATTATAAGACCACTAATGTCAAATATTATTACTAAGCAAAGTATACAATGGAAATCATATAAACCAAAGCCAAATTACCGAAATTCCAATAAACGTACAAAAACGTATAATGAGAAAACGACTTTTACACCAACACTCTCTACAACCAAAAAGATGCAAATATTAACAATATACTTGGATCCCAAAATTTATGACAACATAATGAAAGTGGCATTTCTTAGTGATGGCTTAAGATAGGAACTTACGTATATAGTCCTATCGTAGGGATAGTCTTGGCTCGAAATGTGATTGAGGAATATGACGGATATATGGTCAAGGAAGCAATAGATGGGAAGTACCCATTTTGGATGAGTGAATATAATATGCGGCATATCAAGGTGAGTCATAGCCCCCTTTCAAACTCTTTTATATGTTTTACTTGCGGGGTGAAAAGCATGATTAATTAAAATGACTTTCACTTATGAAATGATTCTTTGAAATAATGATAATGATATGGGAATTATATCGTATGTTCAACGTGTTATATGTTATATGATGAGCTTGAGTACTGTCAAACGGTGGTCCCGTGTACACTACTATTAACTCATTTGAGGCCTGTAGTTAGAGGGTTGCGCAACTAGGACTTGTCCCCTCATCCACTAATATAGGTAACGGTGGGATGTTTGGTCTGCCTTTGTGGTCACCTTCATCGCCAGTCTGGCCTCGCGGTGCTCTAACTACTATATATTTACGGGCGTCTCCATGGCACGACCCTTGGTTATCTTTATGCACGTGATTGACAGCATGTGCTTATCATTATCTTATCATTTGTGACATTATATATTGATTATTGGGACATAACCGGTCTTAGTAGTGGCTCAAGAACAATCTCATCGAATTATGTCATGGTAGTCTTACCATTGACCAAGAGGTATTGATATTATATTATGGATGGAAATTATTGATTGAACATACGGTTTGGGTATTGGACCTTATATGGAATCTTGAAGGTTGTTGAATTTGGCAATATTGAAGTATTGATGACCAAATGGTTTTGGTATGATAAATGATTAATCGATTGATATATTTTTCTCTCACGATAAATGTGACAAATGAGAACGTTATACTTTACCATGGATTTCTCAACTATTTTGAAATGGATATGTAACAAGATTTACTTGTAAACCTATGCACTCACCAACTACGTTTTCGTAGTTGACACTTTTTCTTCATGCTTTTCAGGAATTAGCGTAAGCTTTGAGGAACTATATGCATCATGATTGTTTGCATTGCACTTTGGAGTCAAAGATCAAACCTTGTGACGGGCAATGGAATCCGCCCTGACCATTGTAGTATACCATCTCATGTATTTGTTATTTGTTTCGTGGACTCAATATCCAAGTATAGTAGACGTATTGTACTTGGGAATTGGTTCACATGCTTGTGCATTGTAAATTATTTTTATCAACTAAAGCTATGGTGAATGTTATCTATTATCCTTTGTTTTGAATACTCGACTTTCTGTACATCTCATCGTTCCGCCTTGGTTGGGGTGTTACAAATTCACAATGTCAAGGCAGGTTCAAAGTTGTACTGCCAGAATAAAAAATTTGGAAGGAGCCTCGTCTTCTCCAGTTGCTTAACAAAATGCACCCCCTTCAATATCAAAACAAAAACAAACGCTCAATCTGGACAGCGAGAAGTCCAGTGAACCCATCAAGAAAAGATGGGTTCACAAAAATAACTAATGATTTTTGTGGGTATGCAGGGCGATCAAAAGAAGAACACCTGGTATCTGGACAGCGCAGCTGGCCGGACTATGACCAGATGTAAGCCCCTGCTGGAAGAGTTCACTGTCCAAGATGGACCGGCAGTGACGTTTGGTAATGATGAAAATGGAAAGACTGAAGGATATGGTGTA
>CM067170.1:41257080-41270776 GCA_034093135.1 Erigeron breviscapus | reverse complement strand
TAACGGCTCGCGTAATCGGTGACAAATAATAGATCAGAATCAGTGTAATTTGGGCGAATAAAATGGTGACCAAAATGTAAATCATTGAAAGAGTGATGAAGGTGAAAAGAAAGGATTAGCTGATGGATCGCTGATGCTGTCGGGTTCGGGTTTTACTTGATTTACCGGTGTCCCTCCAGGCCCCAGGGGTTTGACTAGCTGGATGAAGTTGGGATGGGTTTGACTTGGATGTGGCTTACTTGAATAAAAGGTTTAAAAAATTTGATACAAGATATGGTTACTTGAATAAAAGGTTCACAATAGTTATATTGTTATAATCTCTTACTAAATTTTTATCCCGCAGGAAACCGCGGCTAGTTTAACAAAAATTTGTTAGTAAATTGGGTAAGAGTTAAGTAAGATCATTAAAGAAGTTTTCGAGAGAGGTATTATATATTTGTTGTTTTCGATAATAAAAATTAGCCAAAAGTAATCAATTATGAAGAAAAATTTATTCATACACTAAGATGAATTAATAAAAAAAACTGGAAATTGTAGAAAAATAAATTTGATTAGTTTAATTGTATGTTAATTTAATTTGCTCTAAAAGAAGTATTTTTTTTTGTTAATTCACCAGTTCACCCACCAGTTGAAGTCCCAGTCAAGACTCCAGTTCATCCACCAGTTAAAGCCCCGACCCATCCACCAGTTAATTTTCTCCAGTGACGACTCCAGTTCATCCACCAGTTTAGTACCCAGTTCATCCACCAGTTTAGTACCCAGTTCATCCACCAGTTCACCCACCAGTTGAAGTCCCAGTCAAGACACCAGTTCATCCACCAGTTAAAGCCCCGACCCATCCACCAGTTAAATTTCTCCAGTCAAGACTCCAGTTCATCCACCAGTTTAGTATCCAGTTCATCCACCAGTTCACCCACCAGTTGAAGTCCCAGTCAAGACACCAGTTCATCCACCAGTTAAAGCCCCGATCCATCCACCAGTTAATTTTCTCCAGTCACGACTCCAGTTCATCCACCAGTTTAGTACCCAGTTTATCCACCAGTTCACCCACCAGTTGAAGTCCCAGTGAATACACCACTTCATCCACTACTTCATCCACCAGTTAAAGCCCCGACCCATCCACCAGTTAAATTTTTCCAGTCAAGACTCCAGTTCATCCACCAACCGTCATCTGAGCGTATTTTCCCTAAGTACTTTCTGGTTGTTTTTAGTTCGTTTCGTACGTGTATGTACGTCATTAGACTTTAAGACTACATCGATGGAATAAGTGGACTTACGTTCTTCTCGGGCTTTAATAGCATTTAGACTTTGGAAAAATTGTGCGGTTCTACCAGGCCTTGGTTAACCTCAATAAGTTTCTTAATATCAATAGAATTAAAGTCAACAAATTGTTTTAAGTTCAATAAGGTTTAAGGCCAATAAGATTTAAGGTCCATAAGGGTTAAGTTCAAAAAAAAAATAAAAAAAAATAAATAAATATTAAAAATGATAAGACCGTGACAGAAAAAATATGGGCACAAAACCCTAAACTAATCTAGTCCTCATATTAGCACTCTCCCACTTTCTCTTCTTTCTCCCTACAGCTGCACCTTCTCCCCATCTTCCCTCCCAACCGAATTGCTCATCAAGAAATCATCTTCTTCACATCAAATCTTGGTAAGGAATTAAAGGGGGTTCAATCTAAAAACGTTTTCTATGTTATACATACCTATACTTACTCAAATCGGGTTTTATATATATATATATACACGAAAATCTTTTAAAACCGAAATTATATGTAAGATTTAATCATGAGTCGACCGGATCTAGGCCTGATTTGAGTGATAATCGAGGCTTTGGTCTTGTAATCGTGTATTTTCTTTTCTTTTCTTTCAAATCCGAGATTTAGGGTTAGGGTTTGATATTAGATATGGTCAAATTCGAGTTTTGATCTAGTGTTATTGATCAATTTTGGTTGTATCTTGCCTAATATATGTGTCAATGTTTTAATCCGGTCAATAAGTCGAGTTCTTTCCTCTTTCATCATTTTGATCCTTGACAGATTCAGGTTCTAGGGTTCTTGTGTTTTCCTATTGATTTTCATCTTCTTCACATTCAATTAGGTTAGGGTTTCAATCTCTTTTGTTGTTCTGGCCGCTTTCAATCAATCATGTTAACCTCAAAGAGTTGTTACTTCAAAGAGTTTTTACTTCAAAGAGTTTTAAGTTCAAAACAGTTAAGGGCAAAGGTTTTTTTTAAGTTCAATGAGCTATTGATTTCATTATTGTAGGTTTTGAATCCGTAGACATTAACTTCAAAGGGAGTAACCTCAAACAGATTAAGTTCAAAGAAAATCCTAAGTTCAAAGGAATTCTTAACATCAAAGGATTTTTAAACTCAAAGAAGACTTTAAGTTCAAAGGATTTAAGGTCAAGAGAATTTTATGTCGACTAGTTATGTTTAAGCTCAAAGAAAAGTTTAAGTTCAAAGGGATTTAAGGTCAAGAAACTTTTTATGTGTCGACTATGTTTAAACTCAAAGAGACTTAAGTTCAATGGAAATCAAGTTCAATGAAATTAAGTTCAAGAGTTAATTACAGAAATCGTCCTTGTCGTCGACCGCTACTTGCAGTTTTCGTCCTTAACTTTCAAAAATTACAGCTTTGGTACAAAAAACTTTGCTCCGTCAACACTTTTAGTCCTGACCATAAACGTCCGTTAAAAAGAGGTCACGTGTCTAGCACATGATGGATAATCTCGTAATTTGGCTTAAAACTATTAACTTTTTACTTTTTACATTTATCTATCATCATCATCCAAATGAAACATATTTTCCCAGATGTACAATCATCAACAACAAATGCAAACTACAATATCATCAACAACAAATGGTAAACTGTATTTACAATCATCATCTCATGTCAATGTATATAGATGTTTTATAACCATAGATCTATACACACTTCACAGAAACAAAATCCAAAATCCACGAAAACAACAAATCTTATTAATATAGCAACAACCTATCAATTCAAAGTGTTATCAACAGATCATGTTCTTTTTTTTTCACCTGATTGAAATATATATGTAAAAAATAAACAAATTTCAAAGTTCAATAACTAACGATTTGAAGAAAACTTTATTGCGTCAACGAGAATCAAGGAGACTAAAGCACCAATGAGAATCTCCTCAAATTTGTTTGATTCTATTTTTTTCTGAACCTACTCAGCCGTCTACTTATTTTCCGGGCAATATCGAGCCATCCAAGAACCGCCATCTCCAGCCGACACCACGCTTGATAAGATTTTTGGGTTGTGATGAAAGCTAATCTGCCATCTCCCGTACCCTCCACCGTCGTACACACACCAGAGTTTGGATCGGCAACAGATCTAGAAATCCACCACCGGCAACCCCACCTTCGCTACTGCTCCGACCTCAACAATTTTTTTTAAAAAAAGTGATAGAAGTCCTAGAAATTGCGATTTGGAAACATTTTGGAGGTTAAACGATATACGTGTGAGTAACGAAAATTAAGAGAGATGAAATAAGGATTGAAATTTGATGTGTGTTTGTTTTTATGAATGGATGGATGGCAAACACGTGAAGATAAAGCGACTGACTTTCTTTCCTAAAGATTGTGTTAGGTTAAAGTCAATTACACTTTTGGTCCCTATGTAAGAAACAGACGAAATTACCCATCACGTGTCTGGCACGTGATTGCTTATTAAACGGACGTTAAGGGTCAGGACCAAAAGTGTTGACGGAGCAAAATATTTTGGACGAAAACTGTAATTTTTGAAATTTAAGGACGAAAACTGCAAGTAGCGGTCGACGACAAGGACGATTTTTGTAATTAACTCTAAGTTCAAAGACATTTAAGTTCAATGGGCTTTAAGTTCAATAAGTTGTGATATCAATGGACGTAAGCTGATTTTAACATCAAAGACTTTTAAGCTCAATGAAAGTTAACTTCAAAGCTTTTAACCTCAATGACATTTAACCTCAAAGATTTAACTTCAATAAGATCAAGTTCAATGAGTTTTAAGGTCAATGGAAATTTACGTCAAAGAAAATTAAGGTCAATAAAAATTTAACCTCAATAAATTCAAGTCCGTGCTCCAGTGATCATTTTCGGGTTCTATCTGTCATTGTCAATCGAGCTAATAAGAAAAGTCTTATCACTTTAAACTATTAATTCGAGATTTAAAGTCGTTCTTGGGCATTAAAAGTGTTATTCAAGTGAACATAATACGACATTATACAAGACATAATGGCATTTCCTAAGACACTAGTATAGGACATAGACATGTGCAACTAAGTAAGTACTTACTGGGTGACTTGTGGACAGTGTAGGATTTTTGGGCAGATAGTGATCGTGTTTCAGGTGTTCTTGACTGTTCGTGTTCTTATTGGTTGATTCTAAGGTGCTTGAGCTTGTGCTGCTTTCAGGTGAGTTTCGTAGCCCCTCTTTTTACAAGTTTTGGGGTGGAAAGTATACTTATTTTTCAAACAGTTTTGTCGATTTTTGTTTATGTTCAATATTGAGCCGGTACGTATAGAGTTACTTATGCCATATGACGCGCTTGATCTTGTTTGTATGTGTGTGATTATGTGCTTATTGGTTGTGCTTTATGACGTGCTTGTTGAGACGTGCTTATTGCGTGCATTGGAGACTTGGACTAAGGCAGGTACCGTAAGACCGGACGTGCTTAATGGGTGTTGGTTGGGTGGAGGGTTAGCCGCTGGTACACCCTGTATACATACCCTGCCAATACCTAGATAGCATACCAGTACCGTGATCCGACCTTGCATTAGATGTACTAGGGGTGTGGAGGGTTAGCCGCTGGTACACCCTGTATACATACACCACTAGTGCATCGGATGTAGGTGTTAGATTCGGACCACATTTTAACTGCGATTTAGGGTTATATATTAGTAGTATATATATATATATATGTATTGCATTGACGTGGACTGCATGACTAGTTTAAGTTCTAGATAGCATCCCTTAGACCATAAGACGAGAGAGCTTGCTGAGTGTAACATGTGACATAGATATTGACTTTTTCGAGCGTTTCTTCGCGACTAACGTTCTAGAGATATACTAACGTGTGTGGAATAACGGTGAGATGAGAGCTACTGCGAACGGAGACGATCGCCGCGATTATTCAAGTCGTCAATGTTGTCCTGGCACGAAATGCACGAAATACGACGAATGAAGGGCCGACTTATAATGAAGCTGAGGATGCTGAGTATGAGGATGCAGTGGATGAGGAGACTGGTGAATACTATGAATACGTTGATGAGAGAATTTGTATTGGAAATGTACTAAGAGGGCCTAGAAGTGGTGTCAGACCTGTATTTACAAAAACTTCAAGGATTGTGGTGTACAAGAGTACGGTGGCAGAGGTGGAGCAGTCAAGTTTATGCAATGGCTAGAAAAGATGGAAGCTGTGATTAGCATTAGTGGGTGTACTCAAGATTAAAGGTTCGTTTATGTGGCAAATTCCTTTACCTTAGATGCGTTGTCTTGGTAGAACGGTCAGTGCCGAGTCAGAGGCAGAGTAGTGGCTGAGGCGATGTCTTGGTATACTGTTAAGGCGCTGATGATGAGGAAGTTCCGTACAACAATTGAGCTAATAAAGTTATATCGAGAACTTTTGGAGCATAAGATGATTGGTGCTGATCATGCTGGTTATGCTACACGTTTCAATGAGTTGTCAAGGCTTGTTTCATATTTGGTTAATCCCGAGAGCAAAGGCATCGAGAAGTATCTTCGTAGGTTGATCCCTCAGGTTAGGTCGACTATGGCTGTTGTTCATCCGCTTACTCTGGAAGCGACTATATTGAGATCTGAGGCTATGACTGATGAGTTGGTTCAGTGTGTTGGACGACAGGTTCAAGTGGAAGTTCATCCTAATCAGCTACAGATTGCTGGACCCGTCAGAATAGAGGCGATCAAGTTCAAGCTGATAAAGGTCGCACTGACGTACTAAATGCAACAGAGACTCGTAATGATTCGATTGTGCTACAGGGACTTTCTTCTGAATGATCTTTATGCTACTGTTCTTTGACTCGAGAGCTGATTATAGTTTTGTCGCGACTAGTTTTGTTTCCTTATTGAATACTAGACCGAGTCTTACGTATATATATTTTGACGTACAAATGGTTAACTAAGAGCTAGTCAGACTAGACCGGGTCATTCGTTCGTGCACATTAGTTCTTAATGACTATGCTTTCTTTATTGACTTAGTACCTTTTGAAAAGGGAGTTTTGACGTTATTGTTGGTATGGACTGGATGTCTTTGGTCGATGCGACGATACTATGTAGTGCAAAAATCGTTAGAATTCCCTTACCTAATGGTGAGATACTAGAAGTTCAGGGCGAGAGGTCTGAGTCTTTTGAGGGTCGTGTCATGAGTACGTCTGTTAAGGAGGTTAGCTTGATTAATGTCCCCGTCGTTCGTGACTATCAGAATGTTTTCCCTGATGATTTACCCGGCTTACGTCCGTCTCGACAACTGATTTTCGTATAAGTCTTATCCCTAACAACTCCTGTAGCAAAATCCCCTTATAGACTAGCAACGACTGAATTACAAGAATTGGTCGCGCAACTAAAAGAACTTCAAGACAAAGGATTTATTAGACCTAGTCAGTCACCGGGAGCACCTGTTAATTCGTCAAAAAGAGGGATGGTTCATTTCGTGTGTGTATCGACTATCGTGAGCTGAGTAAGTTAACGGTGAAGAATTGTTATCCCTTTCCTAGGATTGACGTTTGATCAGCATCGAGGCGCAAAATGTCTCTCAAAAATATACTTACGTTCGGAGTACCATCAATTACGTGTACACGAGGACGACATACCAAAGACTGCTTTTAGAACGAGATACGGACATTTCGAATTCACAGTGATGCCCTTTGGATTAACTAACGCTCCAGCAGTGTTCATGGACTTGATGAATAGAGTGTGCCGACCATAATTGGACAAGTTTGTTATTGTGTTTATCGACGACATTCTGATTTACTCGAAGACAAGGGAAGAGCATGCTGAACACTTGAGAAAGGTACTTGAGTTATTGAGGAAGGAAAAACTGTATGAGAAGTACTCTAAATATGAATTCTAGTTGAATGAGGTACACTTTTTGGGACACGTCGTGAGCAAGGATGGAATGCACGTAGATCCTAGCAAATCGATTCAGTTAAGAATTGGAGAACGCTAGAGACGCCGACTGAGGTTAGACAGTTCCTTGGTCTGGCGGGTTATTATAGAAGGTTCATTGAAAATTTTTCTAAGATTACGCTGCCGCTAACGCAATTGACGCAGAAAGACAGACCGTATGTTTGGGGCGAGAAACAAGAAAAAGCGTTTCAGATTTTGAAGGATAGGTTGTGCAATGCACCGATCTTGAGTCTACCTGAAGGATCCGATGATTTTGTAGTGTACTGCGATGCATCGTGTCAAGGATTAGGTTGTGTACTCATGCAAAGAGGCAAGGTGATCGTATACGCTTCGCGACAATTGAAGGTTTATGAGAAGAACTACCCAACCCATGATTTGGAGTTAGGGGCAGTGGTCTTTGCACTAAAGTGTTGGAAGCACTATTTGTATGGAACCAAGTGAGTAATCTATACGGACCACAAAAGTCTGCATCATATCTTCACGCAGCAAGATTTGAATATGAGGCAAAAGAGATGGCTTGAGTTACTTAGTGACTACGATTGTGACATTCGTTATCACCCGAGAGAAGCTAATGTAGTGGCCGATGCCCTAAGCCATAAGGAAAGGGTTAAGCCTAGGCGAATACGTGTGATGAGTATCACAGTGCAAAGAAGTGTTTGAGATCAGATCATAGAAGCACAGACAGGGGTTGTTAGCGATGAAGAACTCCTCAAGAAGGAATTGCGAGGCATGGAGCAACATTTAGATAAGAGGGACGTTGGTGGATTGTATTTTGTGGACAGACTATGGGTTCCTTCTGCTGGCAATCTAAGGACATTGATTATGAACGAAGCTCATAATATAATGTATTCGGTACATCCGGGCACTGACAAGATGCACTATAACTTGCGTGAGTTGTATTGGTGGCCTGGCATGAAGAAGGATGTTGCTGAGTTGTAAGTCGATGTTTGACACGTTTACGGGTGAAAGCGGAACATCAGAAGCCTACTGGATTACTCGTACAACCAGAAATCCCAGAATGGAAGTGGGAATGTGTGACTATGGATTTTATTACAAAACTACCTAAGACGAAGGAGGGTCATGATATGATATGGGTGATCGTTGATAGATTGACAAAGTCTGCTCATTTCTTGGCCATACGCGAGAAAGACCCCACAGAGAAATTGGTAAAGAAGTATGTAAAGGAAGTTGTGTCGAAGCATGGCGTACCGGTTTCGATTATTTCGGACAGAGATACTCGCTTCACTTCTCAATTTTGGCAAGGGTTCCAGAAAGCCTTTGGGACTAGGATAGACATGAGTACGACGTACCATCCTCAAACCGATGGTCAAAGTGAGCGTACGATTCAGACTCTAGAAGACATGTTGAGAGCGTGTGTCTTAGACTTTGGAGGTAACTGGGATGACCATCTACATTTGATAGATCTTTCTTACGCCTATAGTTATCACACGAGTATTAATATGGCACCTTTTAAGTCATTGTATGGACGGAAGTGTAGATCGCCTGTCGCGTGGGCTGACTTTGGTGATAGCCAGTTGGTTGGACCTGAACTTATTGAAAGAGACCGCTGAGAAAATAATTCAGATTAAAGAGCGACTTAGACTAGCACGCGAACGTCAAAAGAAGTATGCTGACGTTAGACGTAGACCTTTGGAATTCAGTGTCGGGACCGTGTACTTCTTAAAGTTTCCCCGTGGAAAGGTGTGGTCAGATTTGTCAAAAGTGGAAAGCTCGGACCACGATATATCGGACCTTTTGAGGTATTAAAAAGAGTTGGTAAAGTAGCCTTTCGGTTTAGACTTTCGAAAGAGCTTGAGGGAGTTTACGATGTATTTCATGTGTCACATCTTCGAAAGTGTCTAGCCAAGGAGGAGCGTCATGTGCCTATGGACGAAATCCTGATCGATGATAAGTTGAATTTTGTTGAATAGCCTATGGAGATTGTGGGTCACAAGGTGCGGAAGTTAAAGAAAACTAAGTATACCCTTGTTAAGGTTCGTTGGAAATCAAAGAAAGGACCTGAGTATACTTGGGAGCGGGAAGATCATTTGTAGACAAAATACCCCCAATTGTTTAATGGGACTAGTGCGAGTTGAATTTCGGAACGAAATTCTTTTAACGGGGTAATGATGTGACAACCGTCATCTGAGCGTATTTTCCCTAAGTACTTTCCGGTTGTTTTTAGTTCGTTTCGTACGTGTATGTCATTAGACTTTAAGACTTTATTAATGGAATAAGTGGACTTATGTTTTATTCGGGCTTTATGAGCATTTAGACTTTGGAAAAATTGTGCGTGGACTCGAGGACAGAAGGAATACTAGTTGTCTTGTGGAAATGCCAAATTAAGTGAAATACTTAATGTAAGTCCCAACTCAATAGATGGTACTACCTGAAGACACCTCTATGTCAATGGTGGAGTTACTTTGCAATATAACTGAACTGGAGACGACCAGTTACAGAGAGTATATACGAAGTTCTAGATAGATTACTTATTTAAGTGACAATAAGTAAAGAACAATGCAATAATACAAAATACTTGTAAAGTAAATTGGTGAGACAATATGTAATTTTCAAGTGTAATTTATTTATTAACTTTAAATAAATTACAAGGTTATTGCGGAACCAAGATAATACAAAGTATGTAAATATCCTAACAACCTATGAACTACAATTGATCTACACTTGGAATTTCTCTAAACAATCGAAACACTTAAAGTTGTGAAATGTTCTTTTTTACGATTGAGAGAAGATTGCACAAGTTCACCAAGAATATTGCAGGTATGCAAAGTGTGAAATCTTTTGAAGTGTTTTCTCACTTGTTATTCTTGTTGTGCAATGACTTGTATTTATAGGCAAAGTTAACATTGGGATGTTAACTTTGGCCGTACAAATATGGTTGAGAGCATTTAAGGAATAGCATTTAATTCCTTAAAATGCAGTGTAAAGTTGCAGTATAAAGCAACTTTACTCAACCAGCTTTATGTACCTTTTTGTACTTAAATAATAAGATAAATATTATTATCCGGGTAAAAGCACATAAAGCATAAAAGTCAATTCCTCGTAATCAGTGTAAAGTTTGTAAGAGCTTTCCACTGATGGTCTCCAGTTTGTAACTGACTAGAATGTCAACTGGGCTTCGCTGCCATTGTCATTCTCTATCTTCCACTTGTTGTCATCGACTCCAACTGGAAGGATTCTTCAACTGGTCAGTTCTCAACTGAAGGAAGTCTTCAGTTGCGTTGACTGTACGATGCAACTGGACTTCAATATATTTCTGGAGACTGGCCAGTTTCACTGAAACTGGTCCTAACAAATTCCCCCCTATTTGTCCTGAAATATTAGCAAGTCTTTTTCAGTTCTTGTATCTGTACAAGTGTGAACTGGAGAGACTTGTTCGATTAAATCTATCTAAGTTTTCCAAGGCATTTTTATAGATCAATAAATGCCTTAGGTTTTTCTTTTTAAGTTTGTTAGATCTAATCTATTATCTACCTTGTGGTTACAAACTGGTAACTTCATTTATACAAGAAAATGAAATTTACACAAGTTACAGAATGTAAATAAAGTTACAAGTAGATAAACTGAAAGAAAAATTTAGCTTGATGGCCCTTCACCAATTTTCCTTTTCTTGGTCACTGAAGAGATAGGTTGTGAGTCTTCAGGATCAATGTTCAACTTCAGCTCCAGATTCTCTTTGTGATGAATCTTGCCCTTCAAGAAGTTGACCCATGCTTTCTCAAACCTATTCCTTTGTGCCTTGGCCTCCAAAAAGTTTACCATCTCAACCCATTCCGAGAACCCATATTGCATTGCACCAGGATTGTCAGTTTTAACCAGTGGCCCTCTGGTATAACTGACCTCAACGTGAAAGTACTTGGTGCCTGGCTTAATTGTTACATTAACACCATTGATAGTCCCACTATGTCTTCTGGTTGCCATGATCTGGGAGTAATAGCTTCTTGCTTTAGATTCATTTGATATTTTAATACTCCCAGCTCCAGCAGCCAGTACAGCAGACTTGATGTCATCATTCGATACCTCGCCAGTTGGTTCTATGAATGTACTAAGGTCAGCATCTCTGGTCAGTGGTTTTCTTGGTTGAGGGTTTCTTCTTGGTGGATTCAATACCCTTTTTACAACCTTCTTAACATTTTCAATTCTTTTCATGATCCCACTGGCCCGATTTTCTTTTGTCTTATCCACTGATATATTCAAACTTCTGGCATCAAATTCAGCTTCTTCATCAGGATAGTGCCTGTCCAGTTCAGTGTCAAGCATTTCTTTCAACATGCCCACTATCCTGTCATCATTTTTTACTCTGGCATACTCCTCCTAAGTGATTCCCAAAAGATGAGCATCACTAATATCAAGCAATTTAATCTGTGCAAGATGTGCTCTGGCTTCAGCTTGGTTTCTTTGTTTCATCTTCTTTCTTTCTTTAATTTCATTGCCAAGTCTAGCCAATATTTTGCTATCACTTTCTGAAACTGGAGGAAGCCTATCCAGATTGCCAGTTTCCAACATAGGTACATCAGTGGCCGGCTGGGCAGATACATCAGATGCTAAACCTTTGCCTTTGTCAACAACATTCCCCCTATCACTTACATCACCAGTTTCATCAATTCTTTGCTCACCAGCTTCAGTACTGGCAGCCATAATCATTTCACTACCTGTTTGAGTTCCAGATGGATTTCTTTCAGTTTGAATTTGTGCAAGAACTGCACTTCTTTCCCCCTTGGCAGCATCTAGACCTGCCCTAATAACTTCCCATTCAGAATGGTGAGCTGGCAACCGGTCAAGAGGCTGCCACGATTGCATGTTCTTGCATTCTTTGAATATGGTGCACATCATCCTGAAAGATCTCCATAGGTGGTTGGTTTCTTTTGACTGGGTCAAAACATTTGCTGCAACTTGTTCCTGACCAGTTTTTAGTTCATTCAAAATCTTGGAATCTTCATCCAGACCAGAAACCACCTTATCCTTGACTTCTTCATCCTTTTTCTTCAAACTTTCTACTTCAGTTGTCAGTTTATCCAGAGACTGAGCATGAAGTGATACCGGGTGTTCAAGTTATCAATGCTGCCCCTCAACTGGTTGATCTCAGTAGTGAGTGGGGCCAGATCAACCTGAGGAGTGGCCAGCTTGGTGATATCAGATATCACCTTTTCTATCAATTGTTGTTCTCTAGCACCCAACGTATCATCTATTTTCTGACCAACTGAAGTCATTAACTGCTGCCCAAGTTCAGTCACATTCAACCCAGGTTTGTCAACCAATTCTTTTACCTATTTTTCAATCTCCCTTAAATCCACTTCAGATGTTCTAACAGTGTTGCCCAGCAAGTTGGAGATTGAGGTTGTGACCTTGGACTGAGTGAGGTCAAAGGCTTCTTTTAAAGATGTTGCAAGATTGTTGCAGCCAGTGACCAGCTCATTTCAGCTTCTTCAACACCAAGTCTTCATTTGATGAAAACTTGTTAATCCCCAGATCAACCACTTTAATATTGGTCAAGTGATCCTTGTGGTATCTGGAGAAAGACTTGGTGTTTTTGTCAAGTGTTTTTTGAATATCCTCCACCCTGGTGAAGGTTTTGGATATCGCTTGAACAGAGACAACTTGACTGTCCAGTGACGGAGGAGAAGGTGTCACTGGACCAGCAGCAGTTTCTACTGGAGCAACTGGAGGAGGCAAATTTAGAGAAGTCTCCCAGTTGACATCCCAGCAGTTGAAGAAATAGTAGGAGTGGTGGTAGAAGAAAGGACTGGAAATTCAATTTGTTGGACATGCTGAGAATGCTCAGGTGTGTCCAACGGCGGCGGCGGTGGTGGCATTTCTCGAAGGAGTGAGAATTGCCCAGATGGTGATGGTGTCATACGTCTGTTTCCAGACATATAGTTATAAGTGGGAAAAGGAATATTTGTAGGCTCATTTTCTTGGGATGGTGAAACTGAAATTGAAGCATCTGGAAGCGAGACTGGAGATGAAGGGTTTTGATCTTGTACAGCAGAATCAAAAATCTCCAAGTCTGATGCAGTACCTTCAGAATCCGAAGACTCTATAAGGATTTCCTCGTCATAAACATTCATGTCCAGATCCATGAATGTAACTGAGGGCTGACCAGATGGGTCAGTCTCCAGATGACCTTCCCAGTTTCCTGGTTGGGTGCATATGTTGGAGGATCAGATACCGAGGTATCTTCACCAGGGATAGAGGTCAGGGGTTGCCTCAGTTATAGTTGCTCTATCCACAACCATAACAATTCCAGTAGACGAACTGGTGGGTCCCTCATTATTTTGAGGCCCGCCCAGTTGTCCTTCGACTCACCTTGGATTGGTGCATCGGTTTTTGCGAATGCCAGCCGCATTCGATCTGGAATCTCGACCTCTCCAGCTCAGATACTAGAAGTAAATAGAAAATTGTATAGCAAAAATTCAGAATGGGGGAAGAGGACTAGTTCTTTTAGGTCTGCTAGTAGAAAAGACCATTAAAAGAAAATAGAAAAGAAATAAAGAAAAATCTGGGTTGCCTCCCGCAAGAC
>CM067170.1:41219091-41256080 GCA_034093135.1 Erigeron breviscapus | reverse complement strand
AACTAATTATAGAGATGTAAAAACATGACTATTATCATTATCATATTTATAAATATAAGAACCATGATTTAAAACTAGAATACTCAATCGAAAGATCAAGATATAAAATTGGTTTGAATGTTTTTATAAACCATGTACACGTGAACATGGAAGAAATTCTTATAAATATTTTGCAAATCTTATTTTAATTTTATTTTATTTTATTTTTACAAATTCAGATTAAGGGTATATGGTGCGTATGTGATTATTTATGAATTGATTTGCAAGTCAGATATACAACATAATAATTCAGAATTTTAGTGAGGATGTACGTATGTAATACGGAACCGCTAACATGGTTTGTGGTCGTTTTGTTAAATTAAAACTATACTATAATCTTTTAATTCTTTTAAGTTACTCTAAAACTTTGACAGTAACCACATAAAAGTCACGTTCTTAGTTGGTTTAATGTTTCAAGTTTTGGTGGTTAAGATTTATAGAAAAATGATAGAGATTTAAATCGCGTTAATTACTTGAGGATCGTATAACTGAACATGCGGAAATATATGTTAAACAAACCAAATATAAAAAAATATTATATACTCTATATTTTAAAGCGTTTTTGCTTATACCTTGGTATTTGTTAGATTTGAATAGGTGATCGCATCGTTTGATGGTTCTTTCATTTTGAAATCGTTGTGATCGGAGATAAGGTACGGATATTCTAGTTGTCATTAGGAGCTTTCGGGTACAAACTTTTATCTCAAAACTTTATTTGTTATATATATATATATATATACAATCTTTTCTTTTCAAAACTTTGTTTGTTATATATATATATATAATAGTACGGATATTCTAGATCGTGTTAGGATCTTTTCGGTACAATTCTTCCTCTTAAAACTTTGTTTGTTATTATATTATATATATATATATGGGAAAAGTGAGTATGGGGTTGTTCCCCATCTAAGCTTAGATGGGGAACCCCTCACATACAAATATTTTATTATTTGTTTGAATTTAAAACAGATACATGGCCCCCCCTGATTTTCATGATTATAAAAATCAAATGTGAGGGGTTCCCCATCTAAGCTTAGATGGGGGACAACCCCATACTCACTTCCCCCTATATATATATATATATATATATATATATATATATGCTATATAAAAATTTATTTATATATATATATAATAGTACGGATATTCTAGGTGCTTTTAGGATCCTTCCGGTAAAATCTTTCCTCTCAAAACTTCGTTTAAACTTTGTGGAATATTTATTTTATAGGATTCGATAAGTTATTTGAAAAACTATTTGTTTGTTAGTCTTTGAATATATTTGTTGATTGGAAAGTCATAATATTTTGATATATATAATATGTGTGAAAACCGTCTCTTGAAACCCGATTCGAAAACAGTCCCGATAAAGATGCGTTTGGTGTTACATTGATGCTATGATTTGTACAAGTTTGTCCCAAATTGTACACTAATGTCCCTTGAATATTCGTTGGCCCGAAAGATAATACAGTCGCATATCATAAATCATATCATTGGCCACGAAAATTAATACAGTCGCATATCATGAATCATATTGATTGGCCCGAAAGTTTATAAGTAACTCCATTGAAATTTTGTATGAATTGGGTGGACAGAGATGTGATTTTAAGTCTATATTTAAAATGTCTTAAAATATATATACTCTTAATTATGTATTTGTCCGAAAACTAATTTTTGTCTCTTCGAAACATATTCCATATATATAAGTATATAAGTTGGTCAAAACGGTTTCTTAAGATATGCATATAAGAGTAACCTATCCATGGAGGTCCCATGGGCGCGTTATTGTGACACCGATGACGTGGCACCGGCCGTAGCGGTGTATTTGATTTGATCTACGGCGTCTCCTTTTGATGACCACCGAGTGGTTATGTGCACTGAGATACTATATTTTGATAGGAGGCGTATGAATCGGTCATAGGCATATTTTGATAATTTTGACGGTGGGCGCTTATCGTAGTGTCATACGAGGCGTTTCGCACCAAAAATGAATGATTAGTGGAGTAGCTATCCTATGATTTCATTCGGCCTTTTGATAAGTTATTTGTTTTGACTCTTATGTGCATTATTTTATGGAACTTGGTTTTATAGTATACTTTGATTTGTTGATGTATAAGGTATTTGTGAAACCATATGTATGTGTACTTTGATTTGAAATAAGTTTGATATGGTAATAAGTTTGTTTTTAAAATATACGTCTCCGCATTTTATATTATACTTCTGCTTTTGTCATATCCGTTCACTGGGCTTTTTGCTCAGCCGTATTCTTTTTCTTTCTTATACGGCAGGTGATCAAGCGGGCTTTGGGAACGAGAGAAGAGAGTAGATAGAAGTGGACTTAGCACCCTTTGCTTTAGAGTTTAATCCAAGAATTAGTACTATGAGCATTTTGTCAAGTTGACTTCTGACTTTACTTTAGTTTGATTTTGAATAAGAATAACGTCCTTTTTCCGTTTTAGTTCCTTTGATATCATTTTGTATTGTTTAGAAAATTAGGGGCGTTACAATTTGTGTGTCTAGCAAGTCAGAAGATACTAAAAGGTTCATCGATCATCCTACCAAGGTTATATAACACAATTTTATGGAAAAACTAATAAAAGAGACTATACACTTCATGTTAAGAGACAAAGTTATGTTTCGAGAAACCCAACCCTGCTGACTTCCACCAAAAAGATATCCATTTTGACCCTTTAACCAATCCATCTCCCTCCATTTGGCCACCTTTAAAACAGAGATTGACTTCAAGTTTTATGCATTCCAAGGGTTGTAAAACTCTACAAAATACACAATGTGTGTTTGTAAGGCTTCTTGTAAAATTTATCATGGTAAAATCTATTGCACGTGTCTATGTAAAACCAATGAAATTAATCATACCTATATTATTCACTCTCACTATGACTGTGTTACGGCAGGGACTTACAATAGGATTAAGCGCATCATCTCTCTTGCTAATCACCCATGAGATTCTGGTTCGCAGCCCAAGTAATGTAATTATTGCCCGCACCTCCATTTACCTTGCTAATTGAATATCCAATCTCAACCTGCATAAACATTTAATCACTCATTCAAAAAATATACGTGTAAAAAGTTTATGCCCTGGATGAACATCAAATAAATATAGGCAAATAAAATTTAACCATTTTTATATTTAAATTGAAGGTTAAATGAGTAGCTAACCAAGTTTGATTCCCAGAGTTGTGAACAAAAAAAATCGTAGATTTCAACCCACTCATTATATGATGAAGCACCTATATGCTCATGTGGTATAACCCAGGAAGAAAAGAAAAATAATAATTAATGAACCAATAAAAAGAAATCCAAACGAAAGCAATTAAACTGGAAGGTGCATGAGTTAAGACTGGGAGTTGACACAACAAAAAGCAACACATACGTGTATTCTTGTATAATTTTGATTGATACAAAGTAGACCTAAGACAACAAAATATGTTTGAAGGTCAAAAAATCAGTTCCATAAAAGTTGCAACGAAACCCATCATCCAAGGGTGCATTTATCTATTTAGCCCATCTTATAGCATAATTTCAAAGAAAGTCTACTCCCATGTGGCCACATAACAAAACATTTCCTTAGCTGTAAAGAATCAAGATGTCTATATGGATTGTTTTATATAATAAGTCCTTGTCAGAATTTATCCGTCAAAAACTCGGTATTTAATAACCATACTGTTTCAACTTCATATAAAGGAAGTACGTACAAACACTATTTTCTACGGTCTATGCATTCCAATTGATTACCTATTCTGATAATCCAATATCACATATTGACTTTCAGAACTCACATCCAAACACCCCCAAAGTTACCCCTTCCAACAACCAACTTTCTTGAATCATAATTTGCAGAATAAATTTAGAGCATGGCCTAATCTTTTTTTTTAAAAAGAATGCATTAATCACAAAAGTTCTATAAGAATCACCTCTGGTGGTCACTCGCCCTCGTATTGCATGACCCTTCTTAGGCTTACAGATCCTAGGAAATATCGCTCCAAGGCTTCCCAAAAGTTTCTCAGCCTGCACCACAAAGAACACAACTTCAAAATCCTGATACATAAAAGGATGCAATAACGCTTGAACCCCCAACCTCTCAAGGCCAATTATGGTGTGCACGCATGGAAAAATTAACCAATTCACTAAAAAAGGGCAGATTTTGGGTGTTTTTTTCATCTCAAACGGGTCAAATGGGTCTCACCGGTTAAAACTTAAAATTAGCCCAAAGTCTAAATTTATGCATATAACCATAACCACCCAAAAAGTGTAAGGGAATCGACATGAGCTAACCCATCCCGTTTCAACCTGTTAAAACCTAACCCCATTAACCAATGTCACCAAAAAGACTCGTGCCTAATATGAGTCATTTAATCTCTTTTGACCCGTGCCAGACTACAATTACAGTCCATTAGTCCATTACCAAAATATAGTACCAGCTTCAGACGAAACCCACTCTGACTCATTACCCACCCGGCTAGACCACCCAACTTATGACCTCTGGTCGTGCACCATCACTCGGACCCACAAAAATTGATATGAAAAGAATGTTACCCTGCTAAGAAATTGCTCAATATCAGTTTAGTCATGTGAGTCTTGGTGCAATGTAATCTTGGTGGTATCTTCACACATGTTTTCTACAATCTTTTAGGAACTGTTAACGGATGGAAGCTTGTTGGGTTTTTAATGAATTTGAGAATCGTGAGTCACTACAGTTTAACTTTAAGTTAGTTGTTTCTGGTATATTCTTTGTTGGTATGCCATTTGGATCCAACAGATCCAAGGGACTAACCTGCGATGTAGAGATTGTATGGGTTAAATGGAGACTCCATATAATAAACATAAGGCAGACTTTTTCATCGAATGACCTGTATAATTAGGAATACATTGGAACAACCAACAGTTGGAATTCAAATGTGCTCGTGTGTGTTTATCAGCTATATTAAATTTATATTTTATCAAAAATTACGATCATGGACTAGTTGAATCATATGATTCCGAGTCTAAGAAGAGTTGTTTTATACTACGTTCAGGTCAAGTTGATCGTTGGCATTTTTATCTAAACTACCTAAGATAAAAAACATAGTAGTCACTTTAAGCCAACAATTTAGTTTCTACTTTTTGACCCGTGTGAGTGTGTAACCCGTTAAAGTTAAAACATAAATGAATAACTCTATTTATGAGGTATGACCTAAATAATGAACCAATTAAAAATGAAGAAAAAGTAGCTCATCAAGTTCGTTGCAATCGTTAAAGATTCACATCAAGTGTTGCAGAACCTGTGATTCAGATCCAATACTGATTCTAACATGAATAAGTACTCATGGTAAAGCCTCAAGATACGACTACTAAGATGCCTTAGATATACAAATTATTCCATTGGCACCCAAGATTTAAATTTCTGTGAGCTAAGAAATTGCAGGTAAAAAGCGTAGTTTCCAATGATCCAAAATGAAAGTAAGAATTAACCGGATAGAAAAATCTCCATATCTACAAATATACTAATACACACAACTACCAATATGTCTACACATTTACAGTAATCGATGTAAGTGGGAGATTAGACCTAGACCTGTTTAGGAGGACTCGGGAGAGATTCACTCCAATTCTCCAAAGGCGACGTTTAATGTTGAGAAATGCTGATGCGACTGACAAGCTGTGTACGCAACACCTGCAGAAGAGAAGGATCAGGTCCATTCATCTAACAACTCGCGTGAATGGCTGCAATTTTTTGGGACCTGGTTCAGTATATCATATTGTTAGAGCTCATAATAACCTTTGTAGAAGAACTGATGGAAAATAAATTGAAAACATATGGGAGTTTCATATATGCAATATGTTGAATAAGACGTATAAGAATGAAACTACACATGTTCATACTGGTTTTAGGTGGTATAGATTAAAATATGGAGTGCCCTTGGTTGCAGTCTAAGGATTTGAATTTTTTTTTCATATTAATGAATAAGTTTTTTATTCTGGCATCCAACCAAAGCGTATATATAAGCGTATCAGCTAATACTTAAGCTCAAAACAATAAAGTACCAAATCAGGAAACATAATACATGCTGAATGTAAGAAGGGCCATTTAAAAAAAAAAAAAAAGAAGGGCCATTTTTTTTACCATAACTGGTTCTTTGACAAAACTGGTTCTGCTTGCATCTTCTCTTGGTCCATCTTCTTTGACCAAATTGTTATATTAATAGAAGCGTGGATATAAGCACAAACATATCCGGTGGGGTTAGAGACGAATACATGTTGAACGCAAAAAGGGCCAAAATCTAGAATGGTAGTTTGAGCTGTGTTTTGTGCTCTACTCATTGGATACCGAAGTTGGGTTGCCGGCACAGATCTTCATTTGATGAAGATCCAACAGCTTCTTCTCAGGGTCACAGAGTCCTGCACCATTACATATCTGGAATTATACCAGACATTTAGCATTGAACTGGAACAATTTCAGTAGATTGAAAGAGTAGAATTCCGAGGCATATATACTCATACTCTCATATTTGGTTTTTCACGGCATTTTTATACTTCTGGTAAATTGTGGAAACGTAGTTTTTCACTGCGCTGACATATTTACCCGATTCTCCCATGTTTAAACTTTGCCATTAAATTCTCCACAAATTTTCTGTGTAACAACAGTCAAAGGGACAGCCAATTCTAGATTTTAATATGTGTGGCTCCAATGATGTAACAGGATCCCTCAGTGTCACATGGGAGACTCACAACATGTTATTTTTCGCTCTTAATTAGGGAAATATGCAAACAATTCGGTTTTAGATTGACAAACCTGAATATTTGAGGATATACTACACAGCAACATGCATATGTCATTGTCTACATCTCGACATCCCTATAAAGCAAAAATATATGAAAACAGAATATTAACGAAAACTATGGGAACTATGGTGACATGAAAAAGTACCTATTTTTGTGATGTCAACAAATATGCAGCTGTAGCTTAGCTTAAAAATTGCAACAACAAAAAAGAACTCAACCATTTTCATTAGATGTCCTAAGACAAAAAAAAACCTTAGTCAAAAGCTCGTGAATTCGTGTAATGAAAACAATGATCCTTTAAGTGGTTTGGTACACCAAGATCACTTCGATCCTAAAATGCCTAACATAAACCATATACAAAAAACCTAACTTGATTAAAGCACTCATTTTTTTCAAAAGGTTAAAATTATAAATAAAACAAAAGATTATAATTACCACACTCAATTATAATTACCACACTCAATTAACAAAAGGTTATATCTCGATCTCTCTGCCCTCTCTCTCTACCTCTCCCTCTCTAACGGTCACATTTTCCAGATCTGAGATCGGAACTTGTGCACCGGAGATTGGGATCGAGCTAGAGATTGAGAGTTCGAGATCGAGATTATCACCATCCGGTTAAGGCTTCCACTCCGGTGGATCTAACCCTATTTTTTTCACCCGGGCCGGAGGTCCCTTCCACCTCGGTGGATCTGGAAGCAGCCTCCCTACCTTTGTGTAGGGGTAAGGTCTGTCTACATCATACCTCCCTCATAGCCCGACTTATGTCGGGATCGAGTACCTTGTTGTTGTTGTTGTAATTAATAAAACAAGAGGTTGACTTCAAAGAAATAGGTTAATCAAAATTATTACCCAAATAGTAGTAACTCGAGAATCTTCACCACCTAAATCTACAGCTAAACATCTACATTTTCTTCCAACAACAAAAGCCCTCAAATTTCAGTACCTAAAAGTAACCAAACATCAAGAAATTAATAACATAAAACAAAATTTTTGATTACAGACGTACCCAAATCAAAAAGTTCCAAACTTTACAATTTCTTTGAGAAAAGATTGTACATAAAGTTTACCTAATGACTTAACTCAGGCAAATTGGTTAAGAGAACCTGCAATAAAAACGGGAAAAGAAATCGGGTTCTCTCCAACCTCCCCCTCTCCCTCCCCTTAACGGTAACAAATTTCTAGATCTAAGATCTGAATTTGTGATCCGGAGAGTGGGATTGAGATTGAGATTGAGAGTTTGAGATTGAGATTATACCCATCCGGTTAAGGCTTCCACTACGGTGGATCTAACCATATTTTTCACTTTTGGGCCGGAGGTCCCTTCCACTTCGGTGGATCTGGAAGCAGCCTCCCTACCGTTGAGTAGGGGTAAGGTCTGTCTACATCATACCTCCCTCATAGCCCGACTTATGTCGGGATTGGGTACCTTGTTGTTGTTGTTGTTGTTGTCGTCTTTAAGAAATTTTAAGAGGAAGAAAAAAGGAGAAGCATCATACAGGAAGAAGAAAAAATAAGACGTAGAATCAAGAGCTGTGTATGTTGATTTTCCATGGGGAGAAAGATGCTCTCCAATTAACTCCAAAATCTAATGACTTAATGATCAAGAACACTTATATTGAATGCTGACTATTCATCTTTCCTCAGCTTAATATGTGATAAACTGAAAATTGAAATAATCGATCACTAAACAACCAATACAATTAACATCAACCCACCATTAAAACCGACCCTTCACAAACCCTGGATTATTAACCATCATAAACATCACTCAATCAATGCAATTAACCTCAATATGAAAACTATATGCATATCATATCACATACAATGCTAATCATCATTAAAGCCTTAAATATCCTCATAAATTACATCACAAGTTTTGTTCTAAAAAACCAACTATAACTCAACTTTATATTATACGAGGGCTTAAAACCCGTGCGTTGCACGGCGGGAATGAATTGGAATTGATGCGTATTATAGAAGCATTAGAAAAGTATTCGGAAGAATATTTGGTTGGTTGTTCGAGGAGAAGAGAACATTATTTAGTGTTTCATATTTTCATTTTTGTGTTTTGAACTGGTATTAGTTTATATTTATAAAAATATAAAAGATATAAAAAATGGTTAATGATAAAAAAAAATGGGTCATGTTTTCCTTTTAGATGATGAGTTTATATATCTCTAATGCTCGTGTATCTATTTTGTTATTTAGATAATAGTTGATTACTTGCAATTGGATTATTTCACAATAAATTTAACATGTGAATAGTCAAATAGACATGGCTTAAAAGTAAGTGACTATAAAATAACATGAGTAGATAATTGTGTGAAACAGAGACTAAATTGTCATGAGTGCATATTTGTTTCCATATTCAAAGGCTTAGAACTCCATGTACAAAAACAAAATGGAAAAGCTTCCACGTCTTCAGGAATCAACTTAGAAACCAGTTATAAGATGTTTATAGCTTGTCAATTTCTACAGTAGTAAGCAGGTTTATATATATAATCAATATATGATTTCATAGTGTCAATTGAATCATATTTTGGGTATATATGAACTGTAGGTGTCATGGTTAATTTCCATGGATGTTTGATGTTTGAGATCTTTTGTAAAACAAAGAGTTTATAAGGTCTGAAAATTCAGTCATATTGCAAAAATCGTATCTCCTTTATAATAATGAGTTAGGAGATGAATCTTACATTTTTGAAAAGTTCTTTGAGTCCCCTACATTTGTTAAGAACTGAGTTTTCTCTCATTTGGTCGTCTTGTATGCCAAAAGTAGTCTACAAAACTGAATATAGTCAAAAGATGAAAGTAGTCTACAAAAAGAGTCAAGTAGTCTACAAGTGAGTCAGGTAGTCTACAGAAAAGTATAGTGGTCTACAAAGAATGAAAGTAGTCAAAAGTAGACTAGTAGTCTACAAATAGATGGAAGTAGTCAACATAGACTATTAATTGACAAGTATATAGACTGTAGCCCGGTTTAGCCTCGTTTATACTCATTAATTGATCCTATGTTCATTATAGGTAGTTGGGAACACTTGCTTTGCACGGTAACCTTAGTTATCGTTTGTGTGCGCTTCTACGAGGTAAGATACACTACTTTGACACGCTGAGGGATTCAACAAAAGCATGGTTTTCAGAATATAACTTCTCTACTCTCATCTTGTATACTTAAGGGTATTCGGGTTGTATGGGAGGTTATATGGGTTATGTATTTGACTTATGAGACCTGAAATGCATTCCCCTTTATATGCAATGCAAAGTTATGTTATGAAATGATATGCAATGTAATGAAATGTGATGCAAGTATATGTTGATTATGATGTGCATGTATGTGTGGCTTGGTCATCTAGTTCACTAGACTTTATAAGTTGTCATGTCACGTGCACGTTTAAGGGCCCAAACGTAAAAGATGATTATATGTTATGTTTAGCTAACTTTGTCACCTAAACTATATGTGATGAAATCGAGCTCGTATATATGATGAAGTGTTAAGCTTAACCCGTATTCACCTTAGCCGGGTGGGTGCGTATATGTTGTTGCTTGGGTGGCTCCTTGCAACGTAATTACGTGGTTTGAGTATCTCCGGGTGGAGTGATTACCCACCAATGTCTTGAACATACGGACTACTCCTGGAGTGGCTTGTCATTCCTTAACGACACTTGATGGACCGCCATATGGCTCATCCATCTAGTCGGGTGTGAGGTTCCCGTTAGGTCTTATGACCGCCTACACACAAACTTACACCTTATACGATATGCGTGACTTATGTCACACCTAATGTGATGATATGTGATGATGAAATGATGATTAGGCACACTTAGGATGGCTCATCCTACCATGAAAGATGTTGATGCTATGTTATGTTTGTGATGCTATGCGATGTGTGTCTTTAATATGAAAAGCTGTTTTACCAAGTTTTAATTGGACAAATGTTTATTAATTTAGTGTTATCTTACTTAGCTAATTCGTTAGCTAACACTTGTTCTTGAAATGTGTTGTCCCCTCAGGTTTAGCAAGCTAGAAGTGTGTTGATGGAAAGTGAGTGAGGCATGGGTAGAATACTTGAAGATGCTATTAGTTACCCATAGTTGCTGCTCCTTTTAGACATTTGATTTCGTTATGACTGTTATGTTTTGATATGACTTGTATACGGTTGTTTTATGTTGGGCAACCGTAGGATTTTCATTTATTCTATTTTGATGATGTGACGAGTAACACCTTCTATTTTAAGAACAAACCAAACTGGATTTTATGGTTTGGACTTTTAAAACGTTATTCCGCATTCTTTAACACCGTTAGGTGGAAAGTTTTTGGAAATCCGTATTTTTAAATGTTGGGTGTTACAAATTATCTGTAAATTGGGTCAATTATAATGTCATAATATAATACATATACGGGTATTAAGACTCGTAATATATATTTACACTTGACAATTTCTGGCCCATTTGGCCCGTTTCCTATCGTCTAACATTTGATTAGTCATTACCTACCTATTAGTTATAACACGTATATATAAATGGATTGAAACTATCCCTCTAGTGTGTCCATTAGCCAAGAGTTACTGCTGCAGATGCATCTCAACCAACTGAAAACCCATGCCTGGTAGATTGGCCATAATATATGAAGCTGAAGTGTTCTCATTGGCTGCGACTGCTTTCCATCTCAACCAACTTTTCTCTTCTGCCTGGTCGATTGACCATAAAAGGGTCAAGGGGGAACATGTTAATACTTCTAAAGAAAAAGGTTATAACGCAAGATGCCTTAGATAAATTCTAAAAGGATAGAGAGTATAACCGATTTGTATGTGCACCGAAACCATGTAATTAGGTATGAGGCAGAAGAGAAAACTTGAATTGAACCATGAGAGTTTTAAGTTTTTATTAGCCACAAAAGGTAAACAAAATCATAAAATAATTTTTGTAGTTAACTGATATGAAGCATTCATGTTACATGAGACAGTTAATTGTATATATATTTATATATGGTGGTGTTTGGTTTTACGCAGGCTAATGCACCTATCGTGAGCTGTGTGCAGTAGCGTCTATATAGCATGAAACAATACCTTTTATCCGAATATAAGCCATTCGTGTTACAGCCCTCACAATGGTAGCTACCATCTACTCTTGTAAACCCCTTCTAGCACCGCCCAGTCGTGCAAGTAACCAGGAACCAGCCATTCTTAGTTCGGATGTTGACAATTTCAACCATGTTTCTAAACATGACATTCTGTATAATGAAGATACACCAACAAACAATGTGTAGTCGACTTTTTAGTTAAAAAAGATGAGTGTTACAGTGAATATCCTTTGCCTTCTTGGCGCGGCCCATTGCAAAAGCTCTTGAAGTGTCCCAGCCTTCGGATGGGTGTCAACAATTGGGAGTTATGCTCCTAAAGATCCCGGACGCTGAAAACGAACAAACAATATTATAGGCATGCAAACACATATAGCAACATAAATTTGATTAAAAAAACCCTTCGGGGCTACATGAGGGCAGTTTTCAAGGTTTTCAATGCAGGAACATGCTCGTTGTCAATGAGTTGCGCAGCCGATAATCTCGATAAACAGAGTCACAGGTTAAAAGCTATGACTATTATAAAATCTATTGGAACTCCAACAAACAGCTCCAGCGGTTTCAGAAAATCTTATTTCATTTGAAAGACCTACACCCATACTTTCATTACCTATTTTCAGTTTTTATCGAAGCATAATACTCAAACATTTACAGCATCTCAAAAACCGGTAAAAGTCATTTTGCCTGCTGGAAACTCAGCCCAATAGCTCCAACCGGCAGTTTTGCAGCTCAATTTTGAACTACCTAAACACATGAGTTTTATGCAAATCATACACCATTTGAAAGAAATTCAATAATACTTTGATGATACTTAATATCACAACTCTGCAATTATCATCAAGAATGACATATATAAGCACTTGGCCAGCTGATAGAACATTGTCTCTATCCTTCCTCATTCCTGATCCAAATCTATATTACTTTATTTAATAAATATATATAGACAGAGTAGCTCGAACGGGTTGAAAGTCGCCCATATGTATTTCTAATCGGCAAAACTCCTACTTTATTATATTCGTTGATTTTGTTCTAAGGTCACCCACCTGTATGAATTGTTAAATAAAATTTCACCATTTTGTAGGTTACCCAGCCCACCCAAACCACCAACATTGCCAACCCTGAACTTGAGAGTTTATATGCTACTAACCTCACAACTATTATTCCATCCGATGCTATTTCATCCTCTCATCAACAGCGAGATCATCAGATGTATCAAATACTTTATCGCCATCATTATACGTCAACTGAAAACGGTGAAATTTGTTAGGTGAGGATTGACTACATTAGAGACTATATATATATATATATAGATTCCACATTGTCAACCCTGATCTTCAAAGTTTATATGCTACTAACCTCACAGCTATGATGTACCGAATGCTTTGTCGCCATCACTGTACGTCAACTACATGACATAGAATTTACTCGATTAGAATTGACAAAATTAGAGCCTTTATATGTATATATGTACAAACAGAATAAAACATGCAAACAATCAAATACAACAACAACAACAACAGTACCCAATCCCAGCATAAGGGGTATGGGGAGGTACGATGTAGACAGACCATACCTCTACCCAAATGATGATACTTAATATCACAACTCTGCGATTATCATCAAGAATGACAAATCTAGATCCGAGATTGGGGCTGGGATTGTGATTGAGAGGTTGAGATTGAGAGTTTGAGATCGAGAGGATCCCGGTTAAGCTTCCACTCCGGTGGATCTAACCCTATTTTTTCACCCGGGCCGGAGGTCCCTTCCACTTCGGTGGATCTGGAAGCAGCCTCTCTACCTTTGAGTAGAGGTAAGGTCTGTCTATATCATACCTCCCCCATAGCCCGGGTTATGCCGGGATTGGGTACCTTGTTGTTGTTGTTGTATATCAGCATAGATTGGATTTGAAAATTGAAAAATTAAAAATTAGGGTTCATGGGTTGGGGGAAAGGAGAAAAGGGGAAAAAAAGTTATCTAATCAACAGAGAGATCAGCAGATGTACCAAATATTTTATCGCCATCATTGTACGTCAACTGCAAGCGGTGAAATTTGTTAGGTGAGGATTGACTACATTAGAGACTATATATATGTATATATAACTAACTTAAGTATATAAACACAGAGTTTATATGTATATATATATATATATATATATATATATATATATATATATATATATATATATATATATATATATATATATATATATATATATATATATATATATATATATATATATATATATATATATATATATAATTTGTTATATTGACTACATTAGAGACTATATATATATATATATAGATTCCACATTGTCAACCCTGATCTTCAAAGTTTATATGCTACTAACCTCACAGCTATGATGTACCGAATGCTTTGTCGCCATCACTGTACGTCAACTACATGACATAGAATTTACTCGATTAGAATTGACAAAATTAGAGCCTTTATATGTATATATGTACAAACAGAATAAAACATGCAAACAATCAAATACAACAACAACAACAACAGTACCCAATCCCAGCATAAGGGGTATGGGGAGGTACGATGTAGACAGACCATACCTCTACCCAAATGATGATACTTAATATCACAACTCTGCGATTATCATCAAGAATGACAAATCTAGATCCGAGATTGGGGCTGGGATTGTGATTGAGAGGTTGAGATTGAGAGTTTGAGATCGAGAGGATCCCGGTTAAGCTTCCACTCCGGTGGATCTAACCCTATTTTTTCACCCGGGCCGGAGGTCCCTTCCACTTCGGTGGATCTGGAAGCAGCCTCTCTACCTTTGAGTAGAGGTAAGGTCTGTCTACATCATACCTCCCCCATAGCCCGGCTTATGCTGGGATTGGGTACCTTGTTGTTGTTGTTGTTGTTGTTGTTGTTGTTGTTGTTGTTGTTGTGGTTGTTGTTGTTGTTGTTGTTGTTGTTGTTGTTGTTGTTGTTGTTGTTGTTGTTGTTGTTGTTGTTGTTGTTGTTGTATATCAGCATAGATTGGATTTGAAAATTGAAAAATTAAAAATTAGGGTTCATGGGTTGGGGGAAAGGAGAAAAGGGGAAAAAAAGTTATGTATTTTCATTTCAAGTCAAAGTACACGTAAGCAGTTTTTGATGACGTGGCATGGTGACATGATATTTAATGAAGAGCTGGCGTTACGAAATTTTTAAAAATCGGATGACAAAATCTACATAGGTTCGAAATTTTATGTAAATCGTTTCTTTTTAATGGATTTTTGCCGTCTAAGATCAATATAAATCAAGATAAATCACATATAAATATCAAGATCAATATAAATCAATATAAATCACGACCACGTCTCCATTTTCATTTCCTACAATATCGAAACATATTACTTCGCAAGTTCCGCGGTTGAGTTTATCCCCGATTTATGGGGATTAGGGCTTTTATTTAAATGGTTTTCATCTCAAATTCTTCAATCATCTACAACACACAACCCATAAATCTCGATTCGAATTCCAGTCTACAACATCCTAATACATCGGAAATAAATTAAAACATATTACGTAAACTCGAAAAATTAAACATTGTTAATTTTTTGTGGTTTTGGATATTTAGAAAGTTTTTATTAGCTTTTAAAACTTAAAAGAGCTCATTATAATAAGGGATAAGTATCTGGGAATGTAATGAACTATGCACGAATGTTTATGTTGTGTAATAAACTACTTGGATGTTTATTGTATGTAATGAACTTTTAAAAATCGGATGACAAAATCTACATAGGTTCGAAATTTTATGTAAATCGTTTCTTTTTAATGGATTTTTGCCGTCTAAGATCAATATAAATCAAGATAAATCACATATAAATCAATATAAATCAAGATAAATCACATATAAATATCAAGATCAATATAAATCAAGATAAATCACATATAAATATCAAGATCAATATAAATCAATATAAATCACATATAATATCAAGATCAATATAAATCAATATAAATCAAGATAAATCACATATAAATATCAAGATCAATATAAATCAATATAAATCAATATAAATCAAGATAAATCACATATAAATATCAAGATCAATATAAATCAATATAAATCACGACCACGTCTCCATTCAATATAAATCAAGATAAATCACATATAAATATCAAGATCAATATAAATCAATATAAATCACGATCTAAGATCAATATAAATCAAGATAAATCACATATAAATATCAAGATCAATATAAATCAATATAAATCACGACCACGTCTCCATTTTCATCAAGATCAATATAAATCAATATAAATCACATATCAAGATCAATATAAATCAATATAAATCACGACCACGTCTCCATTTTCATTTCCTACAATATCGAAACATATTACTTCGCAAGTTCCGCGGTTGAGTTTATCCCCGATTTATGGGGATTAGGGCTTTTATTTAAATGGTTTTCATCTCAAATTCTTCAATCATCTACAACACGCAACCCAGAAATCTCGATTCGAATTCCAGTCTACAACATCCTAATACATCGGTATTTTTCTTCATAGATTATGTTATTTGTTTTGTTTTTATTTTTTTATTCGAGAATGGTCATATACATATTTATTTGTTTCTTAATTGATAGTGATTTATGTGATTAAGAAATTGTTGGAGGTAATTATTGGTTAACCTGTAGTGAGAAATAAGATAAATTCATGCAACGTACTAGAATAACCTAGTTGAATTATAACCTGTTTTGATATCAAACTTTATAAGCATTTTTCTGCCCCCCAAAAAGCATCTACGAGTTTGTTTAAAAGCATTGTTCCTTAGAAAATAAGCATATAAGCATAGTGTTTGCTATTTCTAACATGTTTTGTGTACTTATAGCCTAACGTATGTCGAATGGCAAAGGATTAGACATCTAAATTGCAGGTTTGTACATGATGAATTGATGACACTAAATCTCGTAAGAAATCCTACCATATCGTAATAAGGACAAACAAGTTCATATTTGCATGGAGAACCTTGAGCCTTAACCAATTTTAATGTATATCATGGGATTTTGTCCAAGTCTCAAGTGTTGCCCAATGGATGCTATTTGGCTACCTACATTACGTAAACTCGAAAAATTAAACATTGTTAATTTTTTGTGGTTTTGGATATTTAGAAAGTTTTTATTAGCTTTTAAAACTTAAAAGAGCTCATTATAATAAGGGATAAGTATCTGGGAATGTAATGAACTATGCACGAATGTTTATGTTGTGTAATAAACTACTTGGATGTTTATTGTATGTAATGAACTTTTAAATCCCGTTTATTATGTCTTTTAACACAAGTGCACAAATCTGGGTTTTAAATAGTTTGAGAATCCATTATGTTGGTACCGTTTTTATAGGTCAAATTTGAATATTAAACATGACATTTTTTTTTTTGCTACCCAGAAATAAAGTAAAACGGAGAATGCTAGCTTATGGTGTTTACGAAGAGGATCAGACAAGCTTCCTGATGATGTTTTGTGCAGCATATTCATGCGTTTACAGGCACGATTAGTGGCTCAAATGAGATGTGTATCTAAACCCTTGAATGCTCTTTTATCCCAACCATACTTTATTAAATCTCATCTTAATCGTTCAATCGGCAACAACTCCTCTAAACCATTGGTCTTTGGAAGTCTATGCGGTTTCAGCAACAAACTATTCAGGTTGCACCCGTCTCAAATATATATATATATATATATATATATATATATATATATATATATATATATATATATATATATATATATATATATATATATATATATATATATATATATATATATATATATATATATATATATATATATATATATATATATATATATATATATATATATATATATATATATATATATATATATATATATATATATATATATATATATATATATATATATATATATATATATATATATATATATATATATATATATATATATATATATATATATATATATATATATATATATATATATATATATATATATATATATATATATATATATATATATATATATATATATATATATATATATATATATATATATATATATATATATATATATATATATATATATATATATATATATATATATATATATATATATATATATATATATATATATATATATATATATATATATATATATATATATATATATATATATATATATATATATATATATATATATATATATATATATATATATATATATATATATATATATATATATATATATATATATATATATATATATATATATATATATATATATATATATATATATATATATATATATATATATATATATATATATATATATATATATATATATATATATATATATATATATATATATATATATATATATATATATATATATATATATATATATATATATATATATATATATATATATATATATATATATATATATATATATATATATATATATATATATATATATATATATATATATATATATATATATATATATATATATATATATATATATATATATATATATATATATATATATATATATATATATATATATATATATATATATATATATATATATATATATATATATATATATATATATATATATATATATATATATATATATATATATATATATATATATATATATATATATATATATATATATATATATATATATATATATATATATATATATATATATATATATATATATATATATATATATATATATATATATATATATATATATATATATATATATATATATATATATATATATATATATATATATATATATATATATATATATATATATATATATATATATATATATATATATATATATATATATATATATATATATATATATATATATATATATATATATATATATATATATATATATATATATATATATATATATATATATATATATATATATATATATATATATATATATATATATATATATATATATATATATATATATATATATATATATATATATATATATATATATATATATATATATATATATATATATATATATATATATATATATATATATATATATATATATATATATATATATATATATATATATATATATATATATATATATATATATATATATATATATATATATATATATATATATATATATATATATATATATATATATATATATATATATATATATATATATATATATATATATATATATATATATATATATATATATATATATATATATATATATATATATATATATATATATATATATATATATATATATATATATATATATATATATATATATATATATATATATATATATATATATATATATATATATATATATATATATATATATATATATATATATATATATATATATATATATATATATATATATATATATATATATATATATATATATATATATATATATATATATATATATATATATATATATATATATATATATATATATATATATATATATATATATATATATATATATATATATATATATATATATATATATATATATATATAGAGTGAGGTTTGGAAAATGGAGAAGTATGGGGTGGCTGAATCATGGGTGAAAAACCATATTTTTCCACAAAGTTGTGGTATTGTAAGACCATCTGGATTCACATTGAGTAATGACTTGCTCATGACATCTAAGTTTGAGCGTCTAGCATGGTACAATCCGAATACAGCTAAGGTCAAATACATTGAGAATAAATACAATTTACACGAACCTGGAATCGTAAATCTTTGGTATATTGACAGTCTCGTTTGGGTAGCACCTCCTAAACGCAGCTTGGGATCGAAAGATGGTTTTCATTGCAACTCCAAAAGATTGATTGGATCGAAGGGTGACGATAAAAAGTGCCTTCAAGCCTTCAAGAGGTAAGACATCATATTTACTTCTTTTGTATCTTTTATTAGGTTATGCCGCATATTACGGTCCTCCTTAATTAACAGTGATGCGTCTGTTGTGGCCCTTATTAGGTTTGACTGTATATAGCTACTGTGCTAATATTTGTACACACACACACACACACAATGAGAGTTCCAATCAAATAAGAACACCCTAAAGTAAGAACAGTGGGTGGAACACTTAAAAACTTCATTTTGATGCTTTATAAGTTGATAAAGTAAAGATAGTATATAACTAAATGTTTAACAACACATTGATTCGTATCGAGAAAATCATACTTTTTGTTTTTTGCATGCATCTTGGATGCACATCCATCCATCAAGATGGATGTACAAAATAAAAAATATGATTTTCGACACTCATATAATGATAATTAGTTGTACACTATATTAGTTTTACGCACTGATATGAACCAAACAGATTCGTATCGATAAACAAAGAACACGATAAAAGGGTTCTTGCAATTCGAGTAGCAAGGATCTCCTAAAAGTCTTGAGACCTTAATTCAATTCATCCATAATAATATTACAGCCCTAATGATCTATATAAATACTAATCCTATAGCTTGATTAGCAAGCTAACTAAATAAAAATAAAGATATGATATCTATAGCAACAATAATACTTTCCTTTTTTTTAGAACAGCAAGGGCCGGATCACGGGTATCCGGACTGGATACCGTGGACCTACCCGATCCCCTCCCCCCCGCCCGCCCCACCCGGTAAATGCTCCACGAAGGCCCAGGAAACCTAAAGCCTGTGGTTACCATATTATCAAGTTTCACCCCTCTTGTTTTTTCGTATCATTACATACCCATATGGTGATTTTTTGTATCATTACCTACCCCTCCCCGTAACGTCCGTTTGTTGTCATCCGTTAACCCCCTCACGTGCAATGCACATGAGGGTATTTTCGTCCATTCACAATAAAAAGTCTTCTTCCTCAAATTAAAGTCTGTCATCTTTATCTACCTAACACATTTCTTCCCTAAACAAATTTCACCCACAACAAATATATATATATACTATATATATAACTTATGTATGTAAACAAAAATCCACCAAATTTCAAACATAAAAGATCAAATAACCACAAACACAAAATACAGACATAAATCTAAAGAACACAAAATTATTGCAAATGGGTGGATTCTTACATTTGAATCTGCAAGACTAAGGGTTTTTCAATGGTTCTCTTTATATCATCAACCAAAACCAATTTAATGAATGAAGAAATTCTTGTTGATGAATAATATGATGAAAAGAACTCGATCATAGTGTCATCATCATCATTGGGTTCTCTTTCTGTCTTTTGTTCCTTCTAGATCTTGAGCTGCTCTTTTTCTTTTTCATGTCAATATATATGTGTATATATATTTCTTATAATAATGGGTTTTGAAGCTTTGTTTTTGGATCCTGACAATGATTTGCTTGAGAAGTTGAATATAAACTCTCCAAATCACATTCGGGTACTATACCCAAACCGAAGATATACCAAAAATTTATCTCAACACTTCACCCACCACCGCCGCCGCCGCAGCTCGGAGCTAACTGTTGCGGTGATCTACCGTCGCGGTTCTAGCTGTTGGGTGACCCATCACCGCCGGAGCTAACTAATCTACCGCCGCCATCATGATCTCGTATTCTATACCTATCTAGATCTATCTGTCTATAAATCAAAACACCAAACATAAAAACCCTAAATCTAATCACAAGAATAGATCAATCTAAAAGTTAATAAAGCAGGAGTGATGTTGGCAGCATTGTTTTTATGGCATAATTATCGGTGGCCAACAACAAAGGAAAAGATGAGACTGTATAAAGATATAACATTTTTTTTGGTTTATCCTTTGATTTATATTTTTGTTTTCTGGGCGTGGGATTTGGGTTTTTTTTGTGTGGAGTAAATGGGGTATTTGATCTTATGTTTGAAATGGATGGATGAAGTGAGTGTTATATGGGGATATTAATTGTGAATGGACGAAAATACCCTCATGTGCATTGCACTTGAGGGGGTTAACGGATGACCACAAACGGACGTTACGGAGAGAGGTAGGTAATGATACAAAAAATCACCATATGGGTATGTAATGATACGAAAAAACGAGAGGGGTGAAACTTGATAATATGGTATACCACAGGGGTATGTAATGAAATTTTCTCTAATAATAATAATAAAACTAATATTATCTTGTAATAAATTATTAATAATATATTTCCAGCAGATCCATATCATTACTCCGGCTCCCAAAAACACCTTGTCCTCAAGGTGTTCTCTAACGTGTTGCTTGAAAATTCCCCAAGTAGCATACTCGCTACAAGGCAGGGGGCAGAGTCGACCAGTTGGCCGATTACTTTCCGAGTACTCCCCGCTTGGCCCTTTGACCGAGTACTCCCCGCATAGCCCGAGTACTCCCAACTCCCTAGTCGACCTACATTAGGCAACTTCTGCAAACTTGGTAGCAGATCCATATCACGCACATGGATTTTTACCTTTTTTAACATGTATATATGCTAGTTCATCTTTAAACTTATGCTGGTGATATTTATGGTTCCTCTTATTCTTTCCCATAAGAATTTAACCACTATCAAGCTTGTTTAGACTTGGTTTAATCAGATGATTAAAATCCCGCTCTTATAAAACCACTTGTGGTTTTTCGAGCCGTGTTACATCTTTCACATTGTTGCATCTTCTTTTGTTTTTGTTTGTATACCGATGCATGTTTAGCCATTTAAATAAGTTGTATGAAGCAATAGAGTTAGATATTGGATAAGCCAGCTGGTGTTAGCAACGAGATAAAGTATTCTGTTAATAAAACCATGTCGAGATGTCCACTCATCAAAGGTGTAAAAAAATTGTTGTATAAATTTATAGATGATTGATTGCTGCTATCTGGATCTGTTAATCATTTTTTCAAAAGAGTAATTCTAGATTGCCAAACATTTTACAAACATAACTTCCACAAATTTAATCATGCCAAATTGCTCTTTATACATCCTCATTTTTGTATTGCAATGCCTTCCAATCATGCCAATTTTGATAAACGATGTTTCAAATTTTTCGCAGATTGATTTGCGGAGGAATGGGAAGGAGAATCTTGCAGGCAGTGAAATTACAGATTTGGCTTCCACGAGAAGCAGGCTGCGGCTGCACCTCGTGTAGTCATCTAGTGTCCTCTCTCTTTCCTTCTTAATTTCTAACAATTCCTCTTTCTTTCCAACTGTGATTGGATCTCTCATCTTTATCCCTTTTTTCTTCTGATTCTTTCTTCTAGATTAATACTTGTTCTTCGGATCCTGTAATTCTTTTCATTATTACTAGCTCATGTCTTTTTTGGAACATATTGAATATATGCATTTAATTTCAGTACTCTACTTCTTCAATATATTAATTATTAGTACTACTTATCATCATTATTATATATTGGATGGATGTTCTATTTACCTATCATATATGTCGTTTTGGGTGTTTATATGATAAATAATATACCATACGATGGACGGGTGTTTTCTAAAGAAACGGTTTATAGGTTTCGTTTAAAATATGTTTTAGATTATGGAAAGGAAGTCAAATGGCACAACATTTAACAAATTTGTTATGTCGGATATTATCATGCAAACTTTTGTATTTTATACTTTAATAACATCCGAACACCCTTTTATCCGCAAATAAACAAATATGATACTGACCTCGATTAACGATACACGATACCATCTTTTATCTTTGTCTATATCCAACTAGTCCTAATACCCGTACGATGTACGGTAGCTATATAGATTACTAGTGTTCAGGCCCGTCCAATGGACGGGTAATCTCAAAATATATTAATCAAAGCTAAAAAATTAGAATTCAAATATATTAAATAGATATACCGAAATCAACTTGGAAATTTGCTAGCTGAATAGCCACTCCATCGGTCAAAATACTCCTAAAATTTTCCGCCCATTGACCGAGCCATGTCTGATAGTGCCCTGCAAATAGCAAAAAAACATGGAAAAAACTGGTAAGTTCTCTTAGTGTGTTTCTATGTATTTAATCCAATTTTAAAAAATAAACCCCAAACAAATTAACCATAAGAATCGAATAAACATCTTTGCATACAGATCCAGGAAAATTATTCAGGATAAAAAAGGAACCCAACCAAGGACATTCCAAACGTCGATCAAATGATTTTATCGGCTAATGCAAGAAAGATAGGGAAACAAATTCTTGATAAAAAAAAAGAGTCGAGCCAAAAACCTTGCAAAGCCATCTCCTGTTGTGTTAAATCCTAAACATAACGTGGAGAAATGGTTTTTATCTAAAGGTATTATTTAAAATTGATATCATGCTTTTCATAAGATCCGAAGTATATCTGTCATACACAAACTAAAATGATGAATTGTTCCACCATGCTAAATAATCATACTAAAACATTCAACACCATCTCAATATGTAGCATTTTCCCCTGATAGAATAACAGCGGCTAAAAAATTACACCATTAATGAGCTAGTTTCAAAACAGATTCAAAATAATCATAGTCGATATATTAAAATAATCATAATCTTACTCATAGCAAAATTCGACTTTTTATCTAAAAGCTTATAGAAAGATATAATCGTAAATCTTAAGTATACACCATTAATGAGCTACTTTCAAAACGATATCAAAATAATCAAAGTCAATATATTAAAGTAATCAGAAACTTCAAATATATTAATCAAAGCTAAAAAATTAGAATTCAAATATATTAATCAAAGCTAAAAAATTAGAATTCAAATATATTAAAATAGTAAAAACTAGAATTCAAATATATTAATCAAAGCTAAAAAATTAGAATTCAAATATATTAATAATAGTAAAAAACTTAGAATTCAAATATATTAATCAAAGCTAAAAAATTAGAATTCAAATATATTAATCAAAGCTAAAAAATTAGAATTCAAATATATTAATCAAAGCTAAAAAATTAGAATTCAAATATATTAATAAAGTAAAACTAGAATTCAAAATATATTAATCAAAGCTAAAAAATTAGAATTCAAATATATTAAATAGATATACCGAAATCAACTTGGAAATTTGCTAGCTGAATAGCCACTCCATCGGTCAAAATACTCCTAAAATTTTCCGCCCATTGACCGAGCCATGTCTGATAGTGCCCTGCAAATAGCAAAAAAAAATGGAAAAAGCTGGTAAGTTCTCTTAATGTGTTTCTATGTATTTATTCCAATTTTAAAAAATAAACCCCAAACAAATTAACCATAAGAATCGAATAAACATCTTTGCATACAGATCCAGGAAAATTATTCAGGATAAAAAAGGAACCCAACCAAGGACATTCCAAACGTCGATCAAATGATTTTATCGGCTAATGCAAGAAAGATAGGGAAACAAATTCTTGATAAAAAAAAAGAGTCGAGCCAAAAACCTTGCAAAGCCATCTCCTGTTGTGTTAAATCCTAAACATAACGTGGAGAAAAGGTTTTTATCTAAAGGTATTATTTAAAATTGATATCATGCTTTTCATAAGATCCGAAGTATATCTGTCATACACAAACTAAAATGATGAATTGTTCCACCATGCTAAATAATCATACTAAAACATAGCAAATTTAGACTTTATATCTAAAAGGTTATAGAAAGATATAATCGTAAATTCTAAACATAACGTGGAGAAATGGTTTTTATCTAAAGGTATTATTTAAAATTGATATCATGCTTTTCATAAGATCCGAAGTATATCTGTCATACACAAACTAAAATGATGAATTGTTCCACCATGCTAAATAATCATACTAAATCATAGCAAATTTAGACTTTATATCTAAAAGGTTATAGAAAGATATAATCGTAAATCCTAAGAGTTAATATAGGTTACAAATACAAAATTTAATATATAATATTTAGATTAGTTAAGTCATATATCACAACTTAATCAATACGAAAGCTAAATATATATATATATATATATATATATATATATTATTTATTATAAAAAAAAAGTATAATAGCTTTATACAATTAACAATATATATAATATTATATCAATAGTATTATGAGTATCAATTAAACAAAACAATAGTATGATTTGTTGTTTATAAATCAAATTTTTTATGTAGTTTTGCTATGTTTATTGATCGTTTATCGTCGTTTTTAAAGATTAGCTTATATATTATAAACTCGCTGTTCAAAAAAATATATATAAAAAATTTGTTGCGCTTAGCCTATGGGCCCTTTTTTGGCGTTCGGCCAAGACCTATAAATCTTTAGGGACGGCCCTGCATGCACAACACGGAGTCGTAAATGATGGTTAACATGTGTTGGCTTAAGATCTTCAAGATGAACTAATGTGGTCATATTTTTTGTTGTTGAAGAAAAAGCCATAACGAACCTATAATGGACAACAAACTAAATTAAAAGAAATAATAATAATAACGATAACATAAGAATTCAATGTTAAAAAATAATAATAATGATTAATTATGTGCAAAGTATATAAAAAGAAAAACCCTTTTGTAGTTGATCGTAGCTTCTTTTTTTGTTGTCGTACGTGAGTTATATTATAGATTACCAATAAAACCGAAAAATGTAAATTAATTATTTTTAAATTGGGTTAAAGTGTAAATTGGTGATGGAAAACCAAAAAGTGTAAATTAATTATTTTTAAATTGGGTTAAAGTGTAAATTGGTGATGAAAAACCAAAAAGTATAATTAATTATTTTTAAATTGGGTTAAAGTGTAAATTGGTGATGGAAAATCAAAAAGTGTAAGTTAATTATTTTTAAATTGGGTTAAAGTGTAAATTGGTGATGGAAAACCAAAAAGTGTAAATTAATTATTTTAGATTGGGGTTAAAGTGTAAATTGGTGATGGAAAACCAAAAAGTATAATTAATTATTTTTAAATTGGGTTAAAGTGTAAATTGGTGATGGAAAACCAAAAAGTGTAAATTAATTATTTTTAAATTGGGTTAAAGTGTAAATTGGTGATGGAAAACCAAAAAGTGTAAATTAATTATTTTTAAATTGGGTTAAAGTGTAAATTGGTGATGGAAAACCAAAAAGTGTAAATTGAAAAACCAAAAAGTGTAAATTAATTATTTTTAAATTGGGTTAAAGTGTAAATTGGTGATGAAAAACCAAAAAGTGTAAATTAATTATTTTTAAATTGGGTTAAAGTGTAAATTGGTGATGGAAAACCAAAAAGTGTAAATTAATTATTTTTAAATTGGGTTAAAGTGTAAATTGGTGATGAAAAACCAAAAAGTGTAAATTAATTATTTTTAAATTGGGTTAAAGTGTAAATTGGTGATGAAAAACCAAAAAGTGTAAATTAATTATTTTTAAATTGGGTTAAAGTGTAAATTGGTGATGGAAAACCAAAAAGTGTAAATTAATTATTTTTAAATTGGGTTAAAGTGTAAATTGGTGATGAAAAACCAAAAAGTGTAAATTAATTATTTTTAAATTGGGTTAAAGTGTAAATTGGTGATGGAAAACCAAAAAGTATAATTAATTATTTTTAAATTGGGTTAAAGTGTAAATTGGTGATGAAAAACCAAAAAGTGTAAATTAATTATTTTTAAATTGGGTTAAAGTGTAAATTGGTGATGAAAAACCAAAAAGTGTAAATTAATTATTTTTAAATTGGGTTAAAGTGTAAATTGGTGATGAAAAACCAAAAAGTGTAAATTAATTATTTTTAAATTGGGTTAAAGTGTAAATTGGTGATGGAAAACCAAAAAGTGTAAATTAATTATTTTTAAATTGGGTTAAAGTGTAAATTGGTGATGAAAAACCAAAAAGTGTAAATTAATAAAAAAGTGTAAATTGGTGATGGAAAACCAAAAAGTGTAAATTAATTATTTTTAAATTGGGTTAAAGTGTAAATTGGTGATGGAAAACCAAAAAGTGTAAATTAATTATTTTTAAATTGGGTTAAAGTGTAAATTGGTGATGGAAAACCAAAAAGTATAATTAATTATTTTTAAATTGGGTTAAAGTGTAAATTGGTGATGAAAAATCAAAAAGTGTAATTAATTATTTTTAAATTGGGTTAAAGTGTAAATTGGTGATGGAAAACCAAAAAGTGTAAATTGGTGATGGAAAACCAAAAAGTGTAAATTAATTATTTTTAAATTGGGTTAAAGTGTAAATTGGTGATGGAAAACCAAAAAGTGTAAATTAATTATTTTTAAATTGGGTTAAAGTGTAAATTGGTGATGGAAAACCAAAAAGTGTAAATTAATTATTTTTAAATTGGGTTAAAGTGTAAATTGGTGATGGAAAACCAAAAAGTGTAAATTGGTGATGGAAAACCAAAAAGTGTAAATTAATTATTTTTAAATTGGGTTAAAGTGTAAATTGGTGATGAAAAACCAAAAAGTGTAAATTAATTATTTTTAAATTGGGTTAAAGTGTAAATTGGTGATGGAAAACCAAAAAGTGTAAATTAATTATTTTTAAATTGGGTTAAAGTGTAAATTGGTGATGGAAAAACCAAAAAGTAAATTAATTATTTTTAAATTGGGTTAAAGTGTAAATTGGTGATGGAAAACCAAAAAGTATAATTAATTATTTTTAAATTGGGTTAAAGTGTAAATTGGTGATGGAAAACCAAAAAGTATAATTAATTATTTTTAAATTGGGTTAAAGTGTAAATTGGTGATGGAAAACCAAAAAGTGTAAATTAATTATTTTTAAATTGGGTTAAAGTGTAAATTGGTGATGGAAAACCAAAAAGTGTAAATTGGTGATGGAAAACCAAAAAGTGTAAATTAATTATTTTTAAATTGGGTTAAAGTGTAAATTGGTGATGGAAAACCAAAAAGTGTAAATTAATTATTTTTAAATTGGGTATGACTAGTGTAGTTTCGAACAAACCTCAGGTATGATTTTTGTAATTTACCCTATATATAGAATGTATCATAAGGAAATTCGAATATGCCTCATACATGATTCGTGAGTATGAAATAAATTGTGGTTAAAGTAAACCGATAATCGAAGCTAAGTTATAATAAACAGTAATGATAAATATAATATATGTTTAGTTAAAGTTTTTGATTTACCTTAAAATTTTAAAATCACATCAAAATCGGAACTTGTAAGCATAGTGGATGACGGCAAATAACCTTGTGATTTTGGATCGTAAAGTTTTGAAGTCTTCATGTTAATAACTTATTATAAGTAATAACTAGTCCTAATACCCGTACGATGTACGGTAGCTAAATAGATTGTATTATAAAGAAATTCGAATATGCCTCATACATGATTCGTGAGTATGAAATAAATTGTGGTTAAAGTAAACCGATGATCGAAGGTAGGTTATAATAAACAGTAATGATAAATATAATATATGTTTAGTTAAAGTTTTTGATTTACCTTAAATTTTTAAAATCACATCAAAATCGGAACTTGGAAGCATAAAGGATGACGGCAAATAGGCTTGTGATTTTGGATCGTAAACTCAATTTTTTGAAGTTTTCATGTTATTAACTTATTATAAGTAATAGGAGTTGAAGAATTGAGAAAGAAAAAGAGACAATTTTATTAATGAGAAAACGATTAATTAAATAAGGTTATAATGTATTTTGTATCTATAAGCTAAGAGTTAGAGTTTAATTCTAAGTCTAATAAGGAAATTGAATCTATATACAATTAAAAAAGCTAATTTAATAAATAAATAAATTAAAAGGACATGTGTCGATCAAGAATTACGCCACGTGTCGTTTAAAGAACATCTCAATCCTGTTTTAGTTTATTGGTAGATAGAGATTTAATGATATGAAACAATATACTGTGTATTGAAAAAAAAGCAAAAAAACAATAAACTATGTATTGAAGATAGGAATTTACGAATTAGATATTGGGTTGAATTGGAGATAGGTAATCTTGTTATTATGTTACAAAACACAATTACAATTAAAAGGAAACTTAATAGAATACATATCTATCAAAATACTCGTAATTACCAATTATGTATATTATTTAATTTGTAGATAATTCATTAAAAAGTTTTTGATTTACCTTAAATTTTTAGAACCACATCAAAATCGGAACTTGTAAGCATAGTGGATGATGGCAAATAGCCTTGTGATTTTGGATCGTAAACTCAAATTTTTGAAGTCTTCATGTTAATAACTTATTATAATAATATAATAATAGGAGTTGAAGAATTGAGAAAGAAAAAGAGACAATTTTATTATTGAGAAAACGATTCAATCAAATAAGGTTATAATGTGTTTTGTATTTATAAGCTAACTAGTCCTAATACCCGTACGATGTACGGTAGTTATATAGATTGTATCATAAAGAAATTCAAATATGCCTCATACATGATTCGTGAGTATGAAATAAATTGTGGTTAAAGTAAATCGATGAGCGAAGCTAAATTATAATAAACAGTAATGATAAATATAATATATGTTTAGTTAGAATTTTGGATTTACCTTAAATTTTTAGAACCACATCAAAATCGGAACTTGTAAGCATAGTGGATGATGACAAATAGCCTTGTGATTTTGGATCGTAAACTCAAATTTTTGAAGTCTTCATGTTAATAACTTATTATAATTAATATGAGTAATAGGAGTTGAAGAATTGAGAAAGAAAAAGAGACAATTTATTAATGAGAAAACCATCAATCAAATAAGGTTATAATATCTTTTGTATTAATAAGCCAAGAGTTAGAGTTTAGTTCTAAGTCTAATAAGGAAATTGAATTTATATACAACTAAAAAAGCTAATTTAACAAAATAAATAAATTAAAAGGACACGTGTCGATCAAGGATATGCCACGTGTCGTTTCAAGAACATGTCAATCCTGTTTTAGTTTATTGGTAGATAAGACGTACCCTGAATGCTATGCGAGTGCAGGCTAAAATAGAGGGAATCAATTTTTCATACACGATGCACCATAGCAAATAAGGTTTGTTCACTAATTATGGACGGGGGTAGCTGTACGAATGTTGCGTCGCAAACCTTAATTGACAAGTTGTGAAGCCCATGATTTCTATAATGTTTATGAAGATAACCGTTTATAGCAGACTTATAGAGTCAGTTTGACTTAACGGTTTAATTAATTGTAAGGACATTGCTACAATTAGGAAGCCATAATATGCAGAAGGAAGCCAGATTTTGTAAATGCGATGAAGAGTTTAATTAAGTGTAAAGGACATTCATACAATTAGCAGGAGTTTAGAAAGTTTAAGGGAGTGTTTGGATTAGCTTGCTTTAACACTTTATGAAATTTCAAAAGCCAATAATCTCATTTTCAGGCTTATAAGCTCATGTGTTTATAAAGCAGTAAGCTTAAGTGTTAAGTGGATAATCTTATAAACCCAAAAGATTGAGCTTAATGGCTATATGAAAATTCAATAAGCAGATAAGCCAAAAAAGTAAGCTCGATTTTCAGTAAGAGTCAATAACTCAATGTAATGGTGTGGCCGCTCCTCCTATAAAACCAAGTGGTTTGTCTAAGGTAGTTATGCCTGCATCCAACAGCCTTGAGCCTCTGGCCCAAGGTAATGATAGCAAGTGTATGACTAGTGTGGACCATGCTACTTCAGATGGATGATCTCTGCAGTTGGAGGGAAAGAATGGAAGGGAGGATACTGCTACTTCTAAGTAAGAGTCTCCCCCATCACATTCCGATCGCCAAAGTATTTTGACTTATGAGTCTCTTTATTATGATCATTAATGGATGATTGGAAGAAAAAGAAGAAAGAAGATATGATTGCAGAATACTGAAAACAATGTGAACTAACAATACAAATTCATTACATGTTTCATCTTCAATTACGGTTTCAAAAATTTAAAGATAGATCGATGACAAAAACTTGGAGCTTCATCAGGCTCCACATATGCAAAGCCCCTAAATTCTCCCCACAATTCCCACTTTTGGCTCTATAACTCTGCATCATAAGCAACATAAACTTGTGAGTGTATGTTTGGGTTTATTATTCCAAACCAATTTATATATGAATTTGTTTGATCTGGCTAATGTTCTAATTCATCTAAATGGCAAAATGGATAAAGCTAAAAGATTCAACTATATAAAAAATGGTACAACTGTTGGGAATTATGTGAACTGTATCCAAATGCAGAAAAGTCTCTAATACCTCCGTATCAAAAAATCGGTAAAAAAGAAGTCAGATTAGCTTTTGAAACTAGTTTGGAGAGAACTGGACATAAATGTGTTGTGGCCTTGCAGGTCAGCCCAACCAAACTGGACACATTCAGACCTGCACTAAGAATAACTCAAATGTCAGAGACTCACAGTTACACAACCCAGCCCATTTATGCAACCTACAAGTCCACAATTGTTTGTATTGTAACAAGAATGAAGACCCATTTCACCAGAAAAGTGCAGTGAGGAACAAGGTATGTCACTACCTCTGCATTTAGAGGTCAAACTTGTCAATTCATATTCAAAATGAAAAAAAGGAAGGCTTTACATACTTAAACCACATATGTCTCAGTACATTATATTTCTCGGCCTTACAGACTGCTTATTAAGTCTGCCATTTATCCAGGTTCTTGTGTCAACTCTGGGGTCAGTGTGTTCATTACTCATTACTGTTATTTTCATTACTGGTGTCAGTAGTTGGCATAAACCATCAAACCTATTTAGGACAACATGGGTCGGACGCATATTATGTAAAAATGCCGAGTACCTCGAACCATGTCTATTATTTCAACCTTCATGACTGACTAATCATGAAACGTGAGTAGTTGGTATAAAGTCATCAAACCTTTTTTGGACAAAATGGGTGGGTCGCATAATATGTAAAAAAAATGCTCAGTAGCTTGAACCATGTCGATTATTTTAACCTATCTGACTGTCTAACCATGAAACGTGAATAGTTGGGGTGTAAAGGCATCAATGTTTTTTAAGACAAAACGGGTGGTTGCATAACATGTGAAAATATTGAGCAGCTCTAACCATGTCTATTAGGTTGACCCATTAATTCTTTCAACCTATTTGACTATTTAACAATTTGAGTAGCATCAGCATAGGTGAGCATACATCCTGAATGGTGCGTTAAGATAATCAAGTAACTGATGGTGATTGCTAAAGCCTTTCAAGCAGAGCTCGACTTTGGGGAAACAATGACCTATCCATGTGTCTCTAAATTCTTTATCCTAATTTTTTTCTTAAACTAGAATGATTATTGTTACTTATCCTGAAGAATATACTCCCTATTTATATCTTGCAGCGTTAAACAATATTTGTGGAAAAACAGTCAATGTCGCATCTCCACACTTGATGGCCGAATCATCAAAACAGTCAAACACAAGGGTATTACAACTTGCTTTTATTTATACATAGCCACCATTTTCTCTATCAATACCAGTCTCATATGTGAGCAATACAACCTATTCAAAGAATTGATACCAAATAAACTAATAAAGGTCAATCACTGATGCCTCTTAGTAGATCAAGGTGACAAGACTTACCACTAGTCGCTTCTGGATACCAAATACGTCTACTTACTCTGATCTCATCAACATATTTACATATATGTGAGATATGTTAACAAAACATGAGATTAATCTCAATTCAAACACAAGCATCGATTAAAATGTCATCCATCTGAATTTATATTACTTGAACTGATCTGCACCAATATGAAAAGAAAAAAAGATGCAATAGGCTAAGACATGATGCTTTATGTGTTTAGATTTCATTGTGACCCATCATTAACATCACGCTACTCAATTATTAAAGAATTTAAGCATTTGCAAAGCGATAGGTTTTAAGCACATCTCAAATGATTGCGAATAATGAAATCAGCTAAACAAAACAAAGTAATATTTTCACCTTATATGCAAGTCAATCAGGTCCCTCCCTTGTGAAGTAGCCGATTAGTTATGGATGTACCCAAAGCTTTTAATACGCTCATCCATTTTTGATCGTTTACACTATTTCCCCTCTGGATTGTTGTTGACTCAACACTAGAATATATATAACCATCAGACTGATCAACCAGAAGTAGTGTTTCCATATACGGACACATATGGAAAGTATACCTTTTCCCAACAATTTCAAGATTATCGATGCACTCACTGTTCGGGTTGTACACTTCAACTTTTGCAGTTTTACATCCTTCGTTGTGTTTCGTTACCAGGATAAGTTCACCCAATTCCTAAATCCTAGCAGTTGGTAAATTGTGACATCTGGCAGCAAGTTAATGTTGTATAACTTTGTGAACGACCTATTAACGCCGGCCTGCTGCTCATCTATCATCATCCATAAAGAACAAAGTGATACGTCTTGGCCAAACTCTCCATGGTATGTAAGCAAAACAAGAGACTCGTGTAGCTTAGAAATACACTCAATTTCCGAAAGCCGGTTTGCTAAACTATCTGTTAAACTTATCTCTACAATTTGTTTGGCAGTCAAATCAAATGACATGCTCAGAAACTTTGATTGAGATCGACCATCTTCAGCATCAAGCATCACATCATGAGCAACCCAATATGTAAACCTATCGATAACAACCTGAGACGCGATAAGTGCAACTGATTCACAGGGAAGATTGGCAGGAGACAGAATACTCCAAGTCTCGGTGCTCAGAGTAAAAACTCCAACTTTACAAGGGCCGGTATTGCCAAGCATAGACCTATCATTCATTATATATTCAATCCTGATGACAATAGGATCAAAAGTGACAGGACAAACCCCAAAACCATTAAACACATGAATCTCAATTGAAGAATCAAACAAAGATGGCTGTTGAATACCGACGTATTTCCTTATCAACGGATTCCAGAGAATCGCCATATTACCTAGATCACGACAAAAAGGATGTCCTTTTGGATAAGGGTGATAAAGTATGTTAAAGCACAACAAACCCTTAGAGCTACCAACTAAAGTTGTGTACATGGGATGAAATTTCCTAACTAGGTCATGAAGGGTGGGGACATAAACGAAATCTTGTTGGACAAAACTACCATCGACATCATTATCAACAAAAGTTACATATTTGTTCTCGACATCACCAAAAGCAGGATTTCTATACCTTAAAAACAGGTGGTCGGGCTGGGGACGGTGACGACCAACACCGTAAGAAAGAATGAAATCGGGTCTGTCGATCAAACACTTCCATTGTTTTGAAACTGATCAGAATTGAATTAATGGCTTCAAAGGAAGCCTTTTCAAGATTTCCGCCTGAATTTCGAAAGGGATATACTCCGACATTACGGTATTATTTTAATTTTATTATTATGATTAATTAGGGGCTTTTTTGGGGGGAAATACGTCGAAAGGGTTTACACCTACAACAACTATCGAGAGGGTTTTTGTGAGTAGTAAGGACTGAGGAGAGGAACCAACAAATTGTGTTTTTGTTTAGGGTTTTTTAATGAATTAAAGCTTCAAGTTTTTAAAAAGAAATTGGTTTACTTTTTCTAAGGAAAATGTTAAAGTCTTAACATGCATAAAAAAGTTGCACATTTTCATATTAAAAGTTTACATTTTGAATTTTATGTTAAGTGTACAACTATTTAATGCACCTTAACGAAAGTCTTTAGGCTTTGTATAACAAAACCCTTGTTTTAAATGAAAAAATAGTTTTTGGATATGAAATTGTTATAAAAGCTCTAATTCAAAAAACTATGCAAAAGCCTTTAAATGTCTATAAAATATGAACCTTTGTGAGAGAAGTAGAAAAAATAACCCCTAACTACTAGCTCCAGCCCCAACAAATTCCAAATCGAGCAGTCCAGCCTAGCTATAACCCCAACTGCATTCTCCAAGATATCAGTCTTTTCTATTGTAGTCTCCTCACACATCCACTTCATTATTGACATTTCTGATAAACTCAATTTACATACACTATCTTTTGATGGGTTGACATTACAATCCACTAACTGTAACAAGTTCAGGCATCCACTTAGAACTTAGATTTTACATTCAACAATGTAAATTTTATTTCCACCCTGCTATTGATGTTTATATGTATAAATGTGTATTTCATAAACACTGTTGTCCTATGTATCTATAATCACTATCAGCTTCTGAATCAGCACTTGGCTAATATCACAAACCAAAACCATATCATAGGCAAAAAACATACAACCTGGTGTCATTTTGTCCCTCGTCCATAATCAATACAAAGGGATGATGACTAAGTGTTGGCATTTGATGCAATTTTATAATTACAGCATACGTTCCTATGTGATTACATTATATCCTAATCACATTATCAGTTTTTTTCTCAAAACCTCACAGGCCTCTCCTTGGTACCCCATCACATGCCGTCTTACCTAATCACCATCCATTTACAGAAAATGGTCCGTTCAGTTATTTGTATGATCTTTAAAGTTCATATTTGAATGTAGAAAAGAAGTACATTATCAGTTAGTGTACCATGAGATCGGGTTCTTGATGAAAGCAATGACCCGCTCCTTCAACTTTGAGTTTTCATACAGGTATAAAAAGTTTATTCCCAATACATGCACTAAACGATTAAGAACAGATTATGATTAATATGCATTTAAGATGTTATATATGAAAAGAAGTTAAAGCTTAGGAGAGAAATAATGGTTTGCTAACTATTCTGCAAAAGACTGCATGCAAGTTATATTATGAAAAGAATTTTTTACAAAAGAGAAAATTCACTTCTTAACTAACTGCATGCAATTTGATCGGCCACCAGGATATTATGTGACACTGTAAGCCCGCACATGCAATGATCACCAAAGGATGAAACTGGGGATAGCATACCCACAGCCACAGGTTTATAAATGGCAACACATTTCTAATAACAATATGAAGAGATAAGATATCTACTAACCTCCTGATGTGGAGCCATCACCTATCCCTTCCCCATTTGCATTGGAATCCCTAGTCTTCTGAAAAGTTGATACGTCCTTCTGATAACTACGACTTGCTTTCTGCCACCAGTTTGGAAAGGAACTATATAAGAGTAATGACATTGTAATTAACACACTGCTTCAAAAGTATAATGAAAGAGAATTTTGTAACACGAGAAACAAATGGTTTAAGGTTAATGACAGTATTAAGTTATCTTAACGGATAAAGATATCAAAATAAGACATTTTTACTCTGTTTTGATAAAGTAGCTACATAGAATATCAGAAAATTGAAAAGAAATGTGAATGAAGATTTCATGAAAATGGCTGTGTGGGGGATAAAG
>CM067170.1:41059091-41214091 GCA_034093135.1 Erigeron breviscapus | reverse complement strand
GAGTAGTAAAGGTCCAGTTAATGATGATAGTGAGGATGATGATTATGTTGAAACTAGTGAGTCTGATGCTGAATCTGTTGCATCTTTAGACCATTTAACTGAGGGTGAAGATGAAATTAGGGAAGTTAGGAAAGGAAACCCCATTGCCAAGATACCAAACCCAAGGCAACTTCCTCAACTTGGTGGCAATAAGCCTAGTAAAACAGATGAGGCAGATGTGAAGAAAGGAGTTCATAATGAACATGAAAGTTTTTTGAAATAATTAGTTGAAGCACTGAAAGCCAAGGATGATTCTGATGACATATTGAAACCACCAGAACCAGAACTTCCTAAATTCCCAATTCATGATCCTTCTACACATTGGAGAATGAGGAGACCAAAGGTGGGGGAATTGTATGCAAACCATAACCAACTGAGGGAATGTCTTTCCTACTATGCTCTGGCCAATGGGTATTCCATTTGGTTTGAGAGATCTTGTAAGACCAGCCTAATTGCTAGGTGTGGAGCTAGGCCACCTAATATCTCAGACCCAAAGAAAGGTAAACAGAAAAAGAACAAGAGATTCCCTGCAGTTCAAAAAAAGTGTACCTTTAGATGCTATGCTAGGTGGATGGATACAGAGAAGTCTTTTCAAATACTGACTTTGGTTGATGAACACACATGTGCTAGAAACTTTAAGTATGGATCATTGGTAGACTACAAATGGATTGGAAAACACTTTGCAGATAGGATTAGAGCTCAACCAGAAATCAAGTTGTGTGCCATTCAAGACTTAGTTATGAAAAAGTATAAATGTACCATTTCACATCATCAAGCTAGAAGAGCTAGAACATATGCTCTGATAGAGTATGAAAAAACTTTGGAGGAGCATTATGGAATGTTAAGGTCTTATGGTGAAGCAATTTTGAGAACAAATCCAGGCTCTACAGTGCAGTTGGGTACTACAACCAATCCAGATAATAAGTGCTACTTTGACAGATTCTACATTTGTCTAGCTGGTGTGAAAGAAGGATGGAGCCTCATGGAGGTTTGGCTGTAGGAAGATTATGGCTTTGGATGCTAAATATGTTTATTATTATTCATATGCTAAATATGTCAATAATTATTATTCATATACTAAATATGTCAATAATTATTATTCATATGCTAAATATGTCAATAATTATTATTCATATGCTAAATATGTCAATAATTATTATTCATATGCTAAATATGTCAATAATTATTATTCATATGCTAAATATGTCAATAATTATTATTCATATGCTAAATATGTCAATAATTATTATTCATATGCTAAATATGTCAATAATTATTATTCATATGCTAAATATGTCAATAATTATTATTCATATGCTAAATATGTCAATAATTATTATTCATATGCTAAATATGTCAATAATTATTATTCATATGCTAAATATGTCAATAATTATTATTCATATGCTAAATATGTCAATAATTATTATTCATATGCTAAATATGTCAATAATTATTATTCATATGCTAAATATGTCAATAATTATTATTCATATGCTAAATATGTCAATAATTATTATTCATATGCTAAATATGTCAATAATTATTATTCATATGCTAAATATGTCAATAATTATTATTCATATGCTAAATATGTCAATAATTATTATTCATATGCTAAATATGTCAATAATTATTATTCATATGCTAAATATGTCAATAATTATTATTCATATGCTAAATATGTCAATAATTATTATTCATATGCTAAATATGTCAATAATTATTATTCATATGCTAAATATGTCAATAATTATTATTCATATGCTAAATATGTCAATAATTATTATTCATATGCTAAATATGTCAATAATTATTATTCATATGCTAAATATGTCAATAATTATTATTCATATGCTAAATATGTCAATAATTATTATTCATATGCTAAATATGTCAATAATTATTATTCATATGCTAAATATGTCAATAATTATTATTCATATGCTAAATATGTCAATAATTATTATTCATATGCTAAATATGTCAATAATTATTATTCATATGCTAAATATGTCAATAATTATTATTCATATGCTAAATATGTCAATAATTATTATTCATATGCTAAATATGTCAATAATTATTATTCATATGCTAAATATGTCAATAATTATTATTCATATGCTAAATATGTCAATAATTATTATTCATATGCTAAATATGTCAATAATTATTATTCATATGCTAAATATGTCAATAATTATTATTCATATGCTAAATATGTCAATAATTATTATTCATATGCTAAATATGTCAATAATTATTATTCATATGCTAAATATGTCAATAATTATTATTCATATGCTAAATATGTCAATAATTATTATTCATATGCTAAATATGTTTATATATTATTCATATGCTAAATATGTCAATAATTATTATTCATATACTAAATATGTCAATAATTGTAGGGCTTAATTGAGGCTGTCAAGGATGTCATGCCAAGAGCAGAACATAGACAATGTGCTAGGCACATCTATGAAAATTTCAGAAAGGTGTATAGTGGTGTTGAATTCAGGAACCTGTTTTGGAAAACTGCCAAGTGATCCTATCAAGCACAATATGAGTCTGTCATGAAAGAAATCCAGGTAGCTAATCCTAATGCATATAAATACTTGTTAGAAAGAAACCCTAAGTCTTGGTGTAGGGCATTTTTTGAGATCCATAGAGGGTGTGAGGCAGTTGAAAATGGTTTTAGTGAGTGTTGGAACTCTGTCTTGTTGAAAGTTAGGAACAAACCAATAATCACTCTGCTAGAAGCATTGAGAATAATTGTTATGCTTAGGTTAGAGTCCATGAGGGAATTAAGTCAGGGTTGGGAACATGATGTGTGTCCATCTATTAGGAAAAAACTAGAAGCTATAAAGAATGAGAGGACTTGTTGGTTGACTATACATGCTGGTGGTAGTTTATTTGAGGTGAGAAATTACAATAATGCATACACTGTGGACATGGATGAACAATCTTGTACTTGTAGGATGTGGGAATTAAGTGGCATTCCATGTGTGCATGCTATTGAAGCAATCTATAAGTGTAACAGAGAACCAGAGGAGTACATCTCTTGTTGGTTTAGGAAATGGTTTTATGATGAAGCTTATAACAAGGTTGTGGTTCCAGTTGGTGGTATGGATACCTGGCCAGTAGTTGACTCACCCAAACCATTGCCCCCAAAACCTAGAACTATGCCTGGCAGGCCTAGAAAGAAAAGGATAAGAGCTGCCCATGAACCAAGGGTTGGGTCTACTAGAGTCACAAAACATGGTATGAAGATGACATGTAGGAACTGCTGGGTAGTGAGCCACAATACCAGAACATGTACTTCAGAACCCAAGGAAAGACCTTCTCATATACCAAAGCTAAGACAGAAAAACTACCCAAGAACAAACCCTGCAAATCATGAACCAAACTCTGCAACTCAAGAATCACAGCCTGCAACTCAACAAATCACACCCTGCAACTCATGTACCAAACCCTGCAACTCAAGAAACACACCCTGCAACTCAAGAAACACACCCTGCAACTCAAGAATTCCACCATGCAACTCAACCAAATCCATCAACCCACCATACCAGCCAACCAATTGTTGAAAATCACTCTGCAAGTCAACCAATAGAGAGGCCACTCAGTCCAGGAAGGAAATACAGGTATACCAAAGGAGGCCATAAGTTTGTGACTGCAGGAGCACAAGTTGATATGTCTGACAAGAAAAGCACAGGTATGGATTCTCATATATAGGTTTCAATTGCATATATGTATATAGTTTTAGTTATTTTAATTCATGTATGTTTGCAGGAACTTCATCTGTTGGGACTTCAAATACTGTCAATACAGTCAAGGGCAAGGGCAAGGTTGTTACAAAGATTGGTCAAGGTACATTCAGCACTCAACCAAGGGTTGGCAACCAGGAACCAGTGAAAAAAGTAAAAAAGCAGCTAGGTTTGAAGAGAAGGGCACCAAGCTACATGATTTTAAGAGACATACTTGCCAAAATAAAACCTGGTCCTAGTCTAACAGAGGATGATGCACTTGTAGTTGAATAGGATAATGGGATCATGATAATCTTTTGGTATGTAATATGTGAAAACTACTCACAATTGTCTTTTGGTCTGGAATATGTACTGCTATATGCACATGATCATCTTTTGGTATGTAATATGTGAAAACTACTCACAATTGTCTTTTGGTCTGGAATATGTACTGCTATATGCACATGATCATCTTTTGGTATGTAATATGTGAAAACTACTCACAATTGTCTTTTGGTCTGGAATATGTACTGCTATATGCACATGATCATCTTTTGGTATGTAATATGTGAAAACTACTCACAATTGTCTTTTGGTCTGGAATATGTACTGCTATATGCACATGATCATCTTTTGGTATGTAATATGTGAAAACTACTCACAATTGTCTTTTGGTCTGGAATATGTACTGCTATATGCACATGATCATCTTTTGGTATGTAATATGTGAAAACTACTCACAATTGTCTTTTGGTCTGGAATATGTACTGCTATATGCACATGATCATCTTTTGGTATGTAATATGTGAAAACTACTCACAATTGTCTTTTGGTCTGGAATATGTACTGCTATATGCACATGATCATCTTTTGGTATGTAATATGTGAAAACTACTCACAATTGTCTTTTGGTCTGGAATATGTACTGCTATATGCACATGATCATCTTTTGGTATGTAATATGTGAAAACTACTCACAATTGTCTTTTGGTCTGGAATATGTACTGCTATATGCACATGATCATCTTTTGGTATGTAATATGTGAAAACTACTCACAATTGTCTTTTGGTCTGGAATATGTACTGCTATATGCACATGATCATCTTTTGGTATGTAATATGTGAAAACTACTCACAATTGTCTTTTGGTCTGGAATATGTACTGCTATATGCACATGATCATCTTTTGGTATGTAATATGTGAAAACTACTCACAATTGTCTTTTGGTCTGGAATATGTACTGCTATATGCACATGATCATCTTTTGGTATGTAATATGTGAAAACTACTCACAATTGTCTTTTGGTCTGGAATATGTACTGCTATATGCACATGATCATCTTTTGGTATGTAATATGTGAAAACTACTCACAATTGTCTTTTGGTCTGGAATATGTACTGCTATATGCACATGATCATCTTTTGGTATGTAATATGTGAAAACTACTCACAATTGTCTTTTGGTCTGGAATATGTACTGCTATATGCACATGATCATCTTTTGGTATGTAATATGTGAAAACTACTCACAATTGTCTTTTGGTCTGGAATATGTACTGCTATATGCACATGATCATCTTTTGGTATGTAATATGTGAAAACTACTCACAATTGTCTTTTGGTCTGGAATATGTACTGCTATATGCAGACTTTGTCTTTTGACTTTGCATTTTATGATCTTATTGACTTTCTTTTATGATTATATACAAAACAACACCATATATAATGAAAACCACATTACTTCATTTCATTACTTAAAAAAAGATTACAAACACATTATATGACCAACACAACTATTACAAATAATAATAATGCAACAATTCCAATCAATACAAAAAACAGAAGGTCAAACATGGGCAATTTTGACTTTGTAAAAGTCAATTCAGCCATTTTTTTCATCATCTGCTTGTCATCTGCTTCATTTTCCTTGTCATCTGCTTCTTTAGATTCTTGAATCTTTCTTTGTGAATGAAGATCATAAAGCAAATCTTTGTAATAATCACTTGGCAGTGGTTCATCAAGAAATCTGAAACTGGTACATTGTGAACTTCTAACCTGTTTTGAATCCAAATTATGTTAGTTTCCAGTCAATTAAATATAAACCCTAACCCAATTTCACATTATATCTCATAATTTTTGAAAATCAGAAATTAGGGCAAACTTACTTTAGGGCACTTGATGAATCGACGGCCAGGATTCTTGTTTGTCCAAGAAGTGAGAATATGCATCTTGGCTCTGCAATGACAAATTATATATCGACATCCCTGATTTGTTGATGTTGATGATGATGATGAAGCCATCTGGTTGGAGAATGAGGAGACCAAAGACGAGGGGGAAAAAAAAGGGAAAAAAAAGAGGGAAGAAAGAGAGAGAATGAAGAATGTGGAAATCTGTTTTTTTTTCTTTTTATATATATTTAATAAACACGTGGCATACGTGGCATGCACGTGGCCTAACCGGTCACAAAAACTGGTGTTAGCCGGTGCGTTACATGGCATAACCCAAATATTGAAGGATCTTCCATTACATAGCCACTCTATTAGGTGGTTACATTACATAACCATTTGGGAATAGGTGGTTACACTCAGGTGCCATAATCCCTATTATCTATAAAATATACTTTCAACCAAAGGCTGAAAACCTTTGAGCGAATTGATATATTAGAGATTTAGAGGTGGCAAAATGAAAAGTCAGTTAACAAATGAAAACGGAATCCTTTTTCGTATGCGTCTTGTTTTTGTCCAAAAAGCCATGATAACTGAACATCATCTTTAGGAGGTTTTAGTCATTCAAAACAAAATAATACACTAGACCAACTTTCGTCTTAGGGTAATTTCATTTTATTACGTGTTAGAGATAGAACAAAACCTAAACCGATCCACTCATAGTCTCATAAGTAAATTTTAAAATGATTAAGCGAGATATGAACTGCACAAAGAAAAGATCCTTGAAACAATTTAAACATTTGAATTAATTGTCCTTTGCCAAGATAAATGTTACCTTTATGGGTAACAAGAGCTTGGATGGATCATACAGAGCCAGCTGTCAATGATTATGCTTATTCACAGCAACCAATGATCCTTCAATACCTCCTCATTGTGGAAATTATTCACGATGAGATTGAATATCCTGTAAGGATGACGTTGCTCCATCGATGTCACCATCCAAATGATCTATGTCCATGTCAGAACACAAGTAAGGTTTACTTCATAGACGTTTTACCGTTATTTGTGCCTTGGGGTCAGAGATGCTTTTACAACAGGGTGGAGAATCTCTACTTCAGTTTCTTCCTCGTCTTCATCTTTGAGCCCATAAGACGACTTGTCATTGCAGTCAGGTAACTGAGTATTACTTTTGGCAAGTTTAAAAAATCAATCTTTTGATACGAGTACCTTTCAAAGAAGCTTCAAGACTCGTTTTTGAACATAACTGAACATAAATAAACATAACCCACTTCATAAATCCATTCCATAACATCAAATCCACATCCAAAGCCATTTTGACCAAATCAAAACCCTAACTGAAACCCTAATTGACCCAAATCGGTTTTTGGAACTCAAATTGACCAAGCACATTTAGATTTGACTAAGAAACATACATAACAACATAAAATGATGAATTTGAGTTGAATTTGAATTACCAAATTCACCTCCAAGATGCCAAACCCGAATTTGACCCGAATGAAGAGTTTTTTTGCACTTTGAGACTCAAACTTTTGATATGATGTTAAGATGATGATGATAATGAATAATGATGATTGATCTAACACAAATCTAGCTTGAAACACAATAAATGATGTAAGGATTTAGAGAGAGAGAGGGGGAGAGAGAGAGAGTAAGAGTGTGTTTTGGTCTTGCATTTAGTAAGAGAGAGAAATGGAAGAGATGAAATGAATGGGTGGGTTGAAGAGTTGGGGGGATAAGGTTAGGGTTGGGCTATAGGTCATGGGTTGATGCGGTATTTGTTATAGTGTTTAAATTTATAAAAGTTGTACAAGTAAATATCTCAAAACACACACACCTTAACGGACAGGGGACCCGATCAGATGTAGTATAGTTAAGTGATAAGTACATGATCGTTCGCAGGGACGCGTTGATTTACCTAATCTAGTAGTACGTGTAATTCTAGCGGTTATGGGGTTGTCACGATTTCCAATTAAACTAATTAAAAATGCTGAAAAGTAAATAGAATCCGCAACCGCTTATTCATCGAGAGGCTTAGTTTGGAAATAGTTTGAAAAAGCAAATAACAGTAATTAAATTAAAATACTTGTTTGGCATCTCCGATCTCATGGTACGACCAAATATCATTCTACCTACTTGCTAGACTGTTGGAAACTTAATCACGGCTCAGATTCTCGTTAGATTCACTTTGCCTAAGTAACTAGTGTTGTCCCTAGACTCACACTACTCTGTAAACAAATTCTCGTTAGATTCATTGTTTAAGCATTAATGACCTAAAGTTTGTGTTACTAGTTCATCTTTAAGTTACCCGGCTCTTAAGCCATGACCAGATAATAATTCTCTCTGGTGACCACAGTGCTCGTTTCCAAGTCACTGGATCACGTCTGACATTGTTAAGCATCATGTTCTATTCATCCTAATTACTATGGTTTTGGATCCCTCGGTTACAAGTGAATCACCTTTTACATCTAGTTATAGAACGACTAGTGTTTTCCATCCTTATGTATTAATCCTAGTGTATGATTATAGACCGATCATCAGAATTAAATCAATACATGCAAATATAGAACCGATAATAATATAAAGAACTAGTAAAACATGGATCTACAATAAACAGTAAAACACACTCCAACAGATCTAACAAATAAAGTAAAATAGATAAACGTCTACATGATCACATTGATTCAAACAAGTATTCAGCCTACTAGCCTGACATTATTAAAGGAATAACAAAGTCTGAAAAGATGAAAGACATTGTTTACCAACTGAAAGTAAAATAAAAGAGTAGATCTAGGTTGAGGATGAAGATCGGAAGGTGTTAGAAGCTCCAAAACCTCCTTGGAATCTGCAACATCGACCTAGGGTTTGATATGGGCGGCTAGGGCTGCTGAATCGGCTCTCTCTTAGGGTTTTGAGGGCTGCTTCGACTTAAATAGAGTGCAGAGTCGGTTTGCTGAACTGGGCCGCCCAGCGGCGCTGGCAGCTCTTGCTGCTTCTCATATTGCTTCGTTCGGCTCATGAATCACCTCCTTGTGTCTTGTAACTTCATAGACCTTCATCTTGAGTCACTTGATGCCATTTACCCTCAATCGCATCTTCCGTGAACCTACATAAACATAGGATCCATTAAGTACCGATAGTTTCGGAATATTAACTCATTTAAGACATAGAAATGACGCCTTTCGATAGGAGGTTTTATCACAAAATGGACGTTCATCATGGGTTAAACCCATCGATAACCCGTTTCACATTTCTAATTAAATTACACATCGTCTAGTATCGTATCACGAAATAGAATGGTCAATCGACCTCGTCTAACATATTGCACGACATAAATTCACAAAAATGACTCAGTTAATAACAATGAGATGCAAGTTGACCAACATTGTTGACTGCCTGTTGGTATTTTGATCCTTGGAATGGACAGTCAGCAGACTTTTCATATTTTAAGCTATTGTTTAATGTTTGTTTTAATGTATGGTTGTTTCTAGAATAGTTAAAGCTTAAGAAGCCATTTTTGTTGGCAGATGAAACATATGCAAATTTAATTAAAGTTATTCTCCATTTGTAGTTGAGTTTTATCCTCCAAGTGTAATTGTTTAGTTGAATTGCTAGATCATTGTGGTCATCTCTGTCAAACGGTGTCAATTGGTATCAGAGAAAAGCTGAGAATGCTTGGTCGTCGTCGTCGTACACGCGACACCAACGAGTTGCATGAAAACCCAAACCCACGAGACATTATAGGTATTTCAAATAAATATTATAGGTATTTTAAATGGAATTGTTTAAAATAGTGATTAAAAGGAAACGGTATTTTAGGTTTCCAAAATCTTAGCTGAATATTGTTGAAATAAAAAAGAAAGGAAACAAATGTTTTATATGTAGTAGAGATAGAAATATGTCTATAGTTTTATTGTTATTTAACTATCTTTTTTTTTATTTTATATATTTCGTGCTTGAATATACTGTATGTGTATATCTGTAGAATAAATCTAGTTAATTGATTTTTAATTTGTGTGGTTGTTTTTTGTTAAAAGATTCAATTGCAAATTAGTGATAAATTGGTAAACTTTTGGTTGATTTTAAAATATGTGATTTTGTTATAAAAAGTTCTTCAAACCACATCTTCAATTATAGACATAAAATCAGATTACAAACAGTTTATGTCTTCAAAAACAAACAACACCTTAATGTCACCTCCAAAATGCCTGAAAAATTGCATTGAGAATCACATTTACTACTTATTTGACCTTCATGCGTTGGTAAGTTAAAGCCCACATAAGCTTAAAGTAAAGCCGAGGAGTAGAAACACATGTGCAATTCAAGAAATGCAAAAATACACATGTTTAACAAGGTGTACATAGAAATTATACCTGATTACAACGGTTGGTACTTAGTAACATACATATGTTAAACCACCAACCTATACACATGATTCAAAATATACTTGCAGGTACAGGTTGAAATAGTTTGCTGGAGACTTAATTATTCACAAACCGAGCTTCCTAACTTTGCTACTGCAAATACAAATTCTCAATGGCGCCAAGCTATGAGTGAAAAATATTCAGCCTTGTTAAGAAACAACACTTGGTTGTTGGTTCCCTGTCCCTTTGGTGCTAATGTAGTTGATTGCAAGTGGGTTTATAAGCTCAAACATGATCAGACATGAGAGGTTACGTGTTGCAAAGCGCGTCTGGTTGCTAAGGGGTTTCATCAGCAACCTCCTATTGATTATCACGAGACCTTTAGCCCAGTGGTAAAGGTTACCACTATACTGGTTGTTCTCTCCCTTGCTGTTACCCAAAAGTGGCCTCTCCGACAGTTAGATGTTCAGAATGCTTTCCTTCATGGAGATTTAAAGGAAATAGTTTACCTCCGGCAACCTTCAGGTTTTGTTTATCACACAAGCCGACTCATGTATGTCTGTTGCACAAGTCCTTATATGGCCTCAAACAGACTCCCCGGGCTTGGTTTCATCGCTTATCCGGTGCTTTACGATCGTTTGGATTTTGCGGGTCTCACACGGATCCATCATTGTTCATCGATTCCTCAAATTGAACCTTATTATACATGCTTGTTTATGTTGATGATATCATTTTGATGGGTAACAATCCATAGGCGATTGATCAGATAGCTCACAAGCTCAGCAACACGTTTGCTATTCAGGATATGGGATCTCCTTCTTATTTTTTGGGTGTTGAGATTAACTACCAGGTTCGTGACATTATCTTGTCTCAGAATAAGTATATTCAACAGGTTATTGAGCGTGCATGTTTATCTAAGTCCAAGTCGGTTTCGTCCCCCATTACTACCGCTACTAATCTACGGTTAGGGGAAAGCTCGGCCTTAGCTAACCCGCTTATGTACAGACAGATTGTCGGTGCTTTACAATATGCTAACTTATCTCGGCCGGATATCACCTTTGCAATTAACAAGGTGTGTCACTTTATGCATTCCCCCATTTAAACCATTGGTCTGCATTCAAACGTATTATCAGATATTTGCAGGGCACTATTTCATTTGGTATCTATATTAAACAAAACTTCGATACTCATCTTCATGCTTATACAGACACCTCTTTTCTATCTATTAACGCGTACTCTGATGCAGACTGGGTTGGTTGCCTAGATGACCGTCAATCCACCGGGGGATATGCCATCTATCATGGATCTAATCTTGTTTCTTGGGTTGTACATAAGCTGAAGACAGTCTTTCGGACATCTACAGAATCCGATTATAAGGCACTTGCAGATACAATTGCGAAATTAGCTTGGTTACTAGACTTGTTGGACGGACTTGATGTTTCTCTTAACATAGCTCCTACATTATGGTGCGACAATTTGGGAGCAACATACTTGTCAACAGGGCGGGTGCAGAATTAACATCAATTATAGGGACACATAATGATAAAAAAAAAAATTTCAAGGTGCAAAATGCTAATATCGACAACCACAAAAACACCTAATGAAATAATTAGGGGATTTTTCCTCATACTAGGTATTGGGTGAGAGGGCTTTTTAGCATGCACCTGGTTGACAACATAGTTTAGATCCTCTGTTGTGATATTCAATCGTACCCGGAAACAAAAAACTCAAACTTTTTGTGTTAAAAGTTAAAACTCGAACCAAAATCCAAATAAAAAAAGAAAAAAAGCCTTTGGTACCAAAGACACAAAACGGGTAAACACACCGGGACCAAAGATGACAGTTTTCTATTCTTTACCGGCTTGTCTATTTCCTATAAATAGTATCAATTGCTTTACATCGATGATCGCATTGTGTACAATGTTAGTTAGGGTGAGATTTCACGAAATTGTTTGTTTTAGTCTTATATGATGTAAATACAAAGACGTAAGAACTTTGGTTGCATTATTGTCTTGGATGTAAAGAAACGGAAAAAAAAAATTGCTAACCCAATAATCAAACAATCACATCGTATATTCACGACTTTAATGGTTTACCACTATCCAAGGTAATTAATTGTACACACCCCTACCTAAATATGCATACATAAACGTATATATCTAGATGTCAAATACCCCTACGTCCATAATAGTATCCTGATTTTTCCGCCTTAGTTTCCGCTAAGCCGATATACATCTACATCCATCCCTGTAAGTCGCAGATAAAATGCTCAAAGCGCTCGTATACCCCTGTTCAACATGGAAAAACATATATTCTAATAAACAGTCATCAATATTACAGCAATTGGCAAGATAGAGAAGAGAAACCCAGCAAGAAAATCAGGAACATCACTTGTGAAAAGCAGTGTACACATGACACTACTTGATGTAATATTGTTGTCCTCATTGTAAAATATTAGTCCAAATAATGCTTTTGCTGAAACTAAAAAGTTTTGAAAATGGAAAAAAGAAGTTATCATTACCTCAACGCACGAATTAGTTGCTCTTCAACGTGTCTTGTACACGACAATGGCCATTTGATGAATAGCAAGAAACCTTCTAGAGACTAAAACTCTGATAGTTATAGGTGAAGGTTGCGCTAGACTCCCACATACTTCACTTAAGCCCCTGATAATAAAAAGAAGGAAAAAGAACTTGGACAATAGTCGGAACTGTAGTGATCTTATTTCTCCATTTATATACAATAAGCAGGAAAAAAAAAAAAAGCAATCTTACAGATCCTTTAAGATGTGAAGCTTTAGAAGTGATATGTATATATCTTAGAGTTTAGACAATAGTCGGATACTATTATTGTGATATGTATTATATCTTTAGAAGTATCTTTTCTAACAAACGATTGTCAAGCTTCCACATATGGGTCATGGGATTTTTTTATGATATTTTGAAAGAAGGGGTAATCTTTGTAGCTGAGGCTAGTTACGTCAGTGAGTAGGTTGTGATATATTAAAAAGGCTAGTTGTTAAAGACGATGACGGTGACTTGCAATTTGCAAAGGGCTTCTGACCTGTTATTGGTGGGGTTTGAGTTGAAATTACGGATTTGCCTTCTGTGAAGTGGTAAATAACACTATTTACCACCAAAACGACAACTTAACAATAATAAATGCAATTAAAAAAAATGAGAAAATAACCTTAACATCCAGTTGCATTAGCTTTATTAAAGCTTAAACCCTGTCTAGAAAGAGATACTACACAAATAATGTGTCATCCAGGTTGGAAACTTAAAAAAAGCTACACCTAAGCGGGTTCTTATCAACCAATTGTTAAGAAAAGATCACCCAATAATCAAAACATCACATGTTTTTTAAATGGATTTCCATGTTTCCTGCGCAAAAAGGTAGTAGATACCATCAAGGAATGCTCCGTATAAAAGCATATATTGAGTTATATAACCCCAGCTAGAAACATTAGATCTTGAACAGATTAGTTTTTATGTTATGAGATTGAGTTTGCAGCCAACAGAACCAAATCGATCCGCACATGATAGCCTTGTTGCCCATCTTTATTAATAAAAAAAAAGTGTGAAGTACTCGTGAATATTGGGAGGTCTAACATACTTAATTTTAATCGGGTTGTGTTATAGAGGTCTCTCACTTAATAGATCTCTAGATAAATTTTATTAGTAAGTAATGGAATTTACCTCTTTAGAAGGTTTTCCGTTTCTAGAGTCTGTGGGTTGAGGAATACGAACGTGTTGCTTGTCGATTGCAATGTCGGCCTTCCTGCGTTTAGTTAAAAAGATTCAATTAGCCTGTATGTATGTTTTACTGTTAAACTGCTTATCTAGCTTGGCTGCATCCTTTTTATCAATGACGCAATATATGTACAATGTCAAAAAAAGAGAACAACCTCGTCTATTTTTCAACTACCTGTATCTTTAACATAAATGTAAAGCTACGACAAAGACAACGACTAAAAGATTAATCTGCCAAAAACTTCTAATGAACTATGTCAGCAACTATAGAGACAGAACATAATCTGAATTCCCTCCATTAAATCACAGTCTTCCAACTCTAAATTTATGACTTTAAAAACAAATGTATTCTTGATTACCAAGACATGTAAAGAAAATATATCTAACAGAACAGCAAGCCACCGTAAGTAGCTAACTTTCCAAAAACCATGTACGTAAGGACAAAGGACATGACCTGTTTAAAAGGGTTTCAGCCTTTGCAGTTCGTGGTTTGAGGAATACAAACACGTTGCTCAAAGATTGCAGCTACGACTAACCTGCATTTAATCAAATTAAAAATTTCGGTTAGTTGAGTGATTGTTTTGGTGCTAAAATAGGTATAAATTGTGTGAGAGTACTTCTAATATAACAAAAAAAAAGATAAGAAAAGTAACTCCCAATGCCGTCTTCCACGGGTTTTGGGTCCCAATACCGTCTTCGACGGTGTATGGGGAGGTTGAATGTAGACAGCCTTACCCCTACCAAAGGTAGAGAGGCTGCTTCCAGGTTCTACCAAAGGTAGAAAAGGACCTCCAGCCTTGCTGGGCATGAGGATCGAACCCATGACCTCTGTCTCCAGAGGCAAGGGCTCCAACCACTGATCCAACCCAGTTGGTTATTAAACATAAAATTAAATATACAACGAATTAAATGTTATGCAAAGTGTCATTATTATATATTATAGATGCATATATATATGTAACAAATAAGCTTGCGTACCTCTTGTGTCTAATAGTCATGCGTGAAATCTGAATATACTATGTTCATAGTTTTGTTTGTGTTTTCATGTTGTTCTACCTAAACGTATCGTGATAGTTATTAAACAAACAATATTGCAAAGAAACAAAATAATTTAAATTGGATATGACCGAATATATTAGGAAATTTGTTAGGTCGAAAATCGACCATGTATAATTTGTTCAGAAATAGCTTGAAGTTTAGTGAAGACATTTGTACAGAATTCTGAGATGTCTCAGAATTCCTTCACTGAAGCTTTACTTCAGTTCAGATCAAGACAAATCTGAAGCATTCATTCTGAAGTCAAAGACTGAAGTATGAAGAAGAGAATCACCTCTGAAGCGAGCAAAGAGTGACTCTACCAGATCGAAGACTGAAGCATCTCAGTGTAAAGTATTTACAACACTTTACACTGATTACGAGGAAGACTTTATGCTTTATACACCTTTACCCAGTCAATAGATTTATCTATTAATAAAAGGTACAAGGTAAAAGCATAGGTTTGGAACATAGTACTATAAGTCACATCAACTGACTTATATACTCTTCCAAAGTACAAGCATGTAAGGAATTATGTTTAATTCCTTAAATGCTCACAACCACTTTTATACGATCATGTCCATGTCATCATGAACTTGGTCTATAAATACAAAGTCTTCTCACAACTTGCAAAAAGCTTAGAAACTTTAGCATTGCAACTTGTGAGATATACTCTAAGAAAACTTACGAGTATTTCCAAGTTTATTAGATCACTTGTATTTTCAGGATTGTTAAGATATTTACACTTGGGTGTTTATCTTGTTCCGCAACAATCCTTGTATTTGTTTATCAATCATAAATCAAATACATTTGAGGAAAACAACGTGTCTCAATGCTACATACTTGATTATATTTATATATATCTTTATATAGTTTCTGCCAACTTGTTCTTACATTTTATACATATTCAATTGTTTCTTGTTATCCATATCTGGATCGTAAACTGAACTTGTCCATCAAGATCAGTTGTACTTGCCAGTCGGGTTTGTTATTCATCTATATTTGGGACTCACAATTGGTATCAGAGCCACAAGGTTGAATTATATCAATTCTTTAACCTTTGATCTGCATAGATGGCTGACTTTGAACAAGAACGACCTGACCCTAACAACACTACTCCACCCCCTATCATCAACAACAATATACCATCACATAATGTACATGTACACTTTCCAAACAATCCTGTTCCCAAGTTTGATGGGAACAGTGAAAACTTTCAAACATGGAAAGCATGCATGTTAAAATATATTGCTGGTGTTGAAAGACATTTACCAGATATCTTAAAAGAAGGACCCTTTGTCCCCATGAATGCTTCTACTGTTGTCAGAAATGCCGATGGGACTCCTAGGCAGTCACCTAAGGAGAAGGATCATTGGTCTGAAGAAGATCATAGACTTGTAGACCTTGACACCAAGTTACAAAATATGATTTTGTATGCAGTTCCTGAAACCCTTATGCCCACTCTTGTTTTACTTGAGAATTCCAAATTAATGTGGGAGGAACTAATGACACAGTTTGAAGGCACAAATGAGACAATTGTCACAAGAAAAGTTGCTTTAAACAAAAGATATGAATCTTTCTTTGCTATACCTGGGGAAACTTTAACACAAACTTACATCAGATTTACAAATCTGGTAAACCAACTGAAAGCCCTGGGTGTAACCAAAGACAAAGAAATTTTGTTAGAAAAATTTTGTGACATTTTACCTTCTAAATGGGAAAATCTTGATCTTGGTTTTAAGACAAGGAAAAACCTTGCACAGTCACACTCTTGCTTCCCTATATGGAGCCTTCAGATACACTGAAGAGAACAAAGCTGAGAGAGCTGTGGCTGAGCAAGATGCCAAAAATCATGTTTCTACCAGTTCTGGTATGGTTCAGTATTCTGAACCACATAGTACTGCTTTACTATCTTCTGAGAGTAACATTTCTGACTCGATGAAGAAGATGGTTTCTGAAATGTTAAAAACTGGTATTTCTGGTAATGTTACTCATGAGTGTGATGAGGATGACAATGATGATCTGGTTTCCATGCTGGCTAAAACGTTTAATCGTTTTAAGGCCAAATCAAATCGATCTGGCAAACCTTTTGCTTCCAGCGCTTCTATTGACAAGTCTAATCTTGAATGCTTCAAATGTGGCAAGAAAGGACATTTCATGAAGGAATGCAGATCTAGTCAACCCTCATCATCACAATCTGCCCCTAACCATTCTATTTTTCAGAAATCTGATGACAGCTATAAGGCCAAATACAAGAAGTTAAAGGCATATATGGCTCTTATGGCACAAGACAACTCAAGCAACAGTTGTATGATTGCCAAAACTGAAAATGGGAAGACTCTGATGAATCATCTGATGATGAAGAGGAAGTTAGGGACATGTGTTTCATGGCACAAGAAGATCAAGGTCATTTGGTCAAAACCGATGTTGAATCTGGTCGCTGGGTGGATATCGTAATGAAAAAGGTCAGTAATTTTGGCTATGAAGAAAATGAGGAACACAAACTGGACCTTTTGGTTCTTTTAGAGGCTGACATCTCATTTGTTGAGACGGTGCGTTCAGAAAGCCTAAAAATGTTTGAAAACAATGCCTCTGAACTGAACGCTAGTCATGCCAGATTGAAAGAACTGAAAGATGTTCATTTGGCTCTAAAAAGTTATCAGTCTATGGTTGCCACTTTAGAGTTGGAAAAAGAAGAATTAAAAACCATCCTTGAAAAAGAACAGAAAATAATTAAGTCTTGGATGAGTGCACCAAAACCAGATGCTGCAATCAAAAATACTTTTGCAAATCAAAAAACAGCATATGAATCTGGTGATCTTCACATGGCATCTATAATCACTGATTTAGATGCACTTCCAAAGGAAATGAAACCTGAAATTATTTTTCCTAAAGTTGGCAAACAGAAAACTGTGACTGATAGGGCCCAGGAACAATCTGAGGGTAAATCTGAAATAGCTCAGACAACTGTTTCAGAAAAGAAGGCTAAATCCAAAAAGCCATCCCCTCAGACTTCATCTAAGGTTCCAAAAGGCCAAAAGAAGAAGAAAATTATCTCCCCCACTGAGCCATCTACCTCAGATTCTGGTAAGGCTCAGGTGTCTAATGAAGAATCAATCTTGTTAAGGTTAGAAAGTCAATTTCAACTATTGGCTAGACAAGTGCAGAGTTGTAATGCACGTTTAAAAAATGTTGAAACCACTCCTCTTCAACCTAAACAAAATGCAAAACCTTTTTCTAAACAAACCAAGCAGAAATCTGAAAAGAAAAAGGTTGAAAACTCCATCAAACCAACTACTTTTGTGTCATCTGAGATAATGACTGAAATCCCATTTGACCCTTCTGTTCCTCATAAACCAAAGAAATCTGAGACTGCTAAGGGAGAGTCTAGTGAACCCATCCATAGATGGGTTCCCAAAAAGACTAATCTTTGTTTGTGTGCAGGGAGACCGAAAGAAGAACATATGGTTTCTGGACAGTGCTGCTGGCCGAACCATGACTGGTTATAAGACCCTGCTAGAGGAATATAGGGTGCAAGAGGGGCCCTCAATTATTTTTGGAAATGATGGTAATGGAAAAACTGAGGGATATGGTGTGGTGAATAATGGTCAAGTCAAATTCACACGAGTTGCATATGTGAATGGTTTGAAATATAACCTGATCAGTGTCAGTCAACTGTGTGATGATGGCTTCAAGGTTCTATTTGATATTTCACAAGGCACCATATTCAACAGAGATGGAAAGGTGGTATTGATTGCACCTAGAAAGGGAAACATTTATGTCATTGATATGAATCCTTCTACCTCTGAACAATCTTTCTACTCAAAGGCAGATGAAGACACAAATTGGTTGTGGCACAAGAGACTATCCCATCTGAACTTCAAGAACATTAATAAGTTGTCAAGAAAACAACTTGTTGATGGGATACCCTCTATGTCTTTCAATAAAGACAAGCCATGTCCAGGTTGTGAAATGGGTAAGTAGAAAAGAGCTTCATTCAAGACTAAACAAAGCTTTAGTATAACTGAACCTCTTCACATGCTTCACATAGACCTTTTTGGACCAGTGAATGTTCAGACCAGAGCAGGAAAGAAGTACACCCTTGTTATCGTTGATGAATATTCAAGATACTGTTGGGTGATTTTCCTCAGGTCCAAAAGTGAAGCTGCTGCTGAAATCATTGCTCTCATCAAACAAATTGAGCTCAAGCACAAGCGAAAAGTTTGTCAGCTCAGAAGTGACAATGGCACTGAATTCAGAAATGCCACTCTGGAGTCCTTCTGCACTGAAACTGGCATATCTCAGAACTTCTCCTCAGCACACACACCAGAGCAGAATGGTGTTGTTGAAAGAAAGAATCGTACGCTGATTGAAGCTGCTAGAAGTATGTTGAATGAATCTGGTCTTCCAAAGAATTTCTGGGCTGAAGCTGTTGCAACTGCTTGCTACACTCAGAACAGATCTGTCTATGTCAAAAGACACAAGAAGACCTCCTATGAAGTACTCAGAAATAGAAAGCCTAATATTGGATACTTCCATGTATTTGGGTGTCCAGTATACATTCTGAATGACTCCAGTCAGCTTGGAAAATTTGATGCAAAAGCTGATGAAGGGTACTTCTTAGGATATTCATCAAATCGCAAAGCCTTTAGAGTCTTTAACAAGAGACTTGAAAAGGTTGATGAGTCAATTCATGTTACCTTTGATGAATCAAATTCTGCAATCTTTAAAAATTCCATTCCTGTACCACCCTCAGAAAGTCCAATAAGTTTTGGTGATTCTGATCCTATTGCTGAAACTGATTAGTCACCTGAACCTGCTTCTGAACATCTCCGTTCAGAACCAGTAATAAACAAGCCAAGCAACATTCCATTTTATCCTCCAGTCAGTTTCAAACTACCTTCTGAACTAACTATTGGATCAGATGTACATGCTGCTTCTCCTATGATATCAGACTCCACTGAGCAACCTCAATCTGAAGAATTTCATGGTGCAAGTCATGATATGCAGGAAGAAGAAGAAGCTGAAGATGTATTTTCTGAAGCTCCTCCTGAAGTTACTTAGAGAAGTTCTTGCACTGATATCATTATTCACCCTGGTCAATACACTAAGTGGACTAAAGCACATCCTATCGAGCAAATCATTGGGGATTCCACTAGTGGGGTTCAGACCAGAAGAGCCACAAGCGATCAATGCTTAAATGTCAGCTTCTTATCTCTAATAGAACCCAAGAAGATTGACGAGGCTATGAAAGACCCAAGCTGGGTTGAAGCCATGCAAGATGAGCTCAACCAGTTTAAAAGAAACGATGTATGGGAACTCGTTCCTTGTCCCAGTAACCTGAAGAAGGAACCAATTGGAACAAGATGGGTCTTCAGAAATAAGATGGATGAAGATGGTCACATCATAAGAAACAAAGCAAGACTTGTTGCAAAAGGATATGCACAAGAAGAGGGAATAGATTTTGATGAAACTTTTGCACCAGTTGCTAGACTAGAAGCTATCAGAATATTCTTAGCTTTTGCAGCTCATCATCAGTTTAAAGTCTATCAAATGGACGTCAAAAGTGCATTCCTGAATGGAGAACTAGAAGAAGTCGTTTATGTGCATCAACCACCAGGGTTCATCAATGAAGAAAAACCACATTGGGTGTACAGACTGAACAAAGCCCTATATGGTCTGAGACAAGCACCCAGAGCCTGGTATGATACTCTTACTAAACATCTTCTTAAAAATGGTTTTAAACGTGGTGCAATTGATAAAACTTTATTCATATTGCATGATAAAAGTGATATCCTTTTAGTACAAATTTATGTTGATGATATTGTGTTTGGTTCTACTAATGAGAAGATGTGTGAAATTTTTTCAAAAATCATGTCTTCTGAGTATGAAATGAGTATGATGGGAGAACTAACATATTTTCTGGGACTTCAAGTAAAACAAAATGAAGATGGTATTTTCATTAACCAAGAAAAATATGTCAGAGATTTACTAAAGAAATATCAATTTGATTCAGTCTCATCAAAAGATACTCCTATTTCTGCTCCATTAACTTTGGATTCTGATCCACATGGAAAAACCAGTGGACCATACAAAATATCGTGGTATGGTTGGTTCACTGATGTATTTAACTGCTAGTAGACCAGACATAATGTTTGCAACATGCCTTTGTGCTAGATTTCAATCTGATCCCAGAGAAGCACATGCAAATGCTGTTAAAAGGATCTTCAGATACCTTAAGGGTGTCCCCAGATTGGGTCTTTGGTATCCCAAAGGCTCCAGTCTAGATCTAATGGGTTATTCAGATTCTGATCATGCAGGTTGCAAGATAGATAGGAAAAGCACCACTGGTGGGTGTCATTTCCTTGGTGGCAAATTAGTAAGCTGGACAAGTAAGAAGCAGACTGCAGTATCACTATCCACTGCAGAAGCTGAGTATATTTCTGCAGCAAGTTGTTGTGCTCAGATTCTATGGATGAAAAACTAGCTGACTGATTATGGTGTTACTTACACAAAGACTCCAATCTTTTGTGATAACACCAGTGCCATTGCCATATCTCACAATCCTGTGATGCACTCGAAAACCAAGCACATCGACCTCAGGTATCATTTCATTCGTGATCATATTCTGAAAGGAGATATTGAATTGCACTTTATTCCCACTGATAAGCAACTCGCTGACGTTTTTACAAAACCTTTAGATGTCAAAACCTTTAAACATTTGGTCAGTGAGTTGGGTATGTTAAATCCTTAGACTGGTAATCTTGTTATGAACGCCTTAGTGACACTGATCTGGTTCACCAGTCTGAGCGATCCATGTAATTTTTGCTCGCCTAGCTATCGAACGCCTTTGTGATACTATCTTGGCACTTATTAATTCATGGATCATCACTTCAGGGGGAATGTTAAATATTTTTCAAATTGTAAAATAAACCTTCATTTTTGAGGGGGAACTTTTTGCTCAGAAAAATGTTTTTAACTGAAGCACTTCAGAAAATCAAAATATTTCAGTTGAATTTTATTGACTGAGATGGTTCAGATCTCGTTGGAACTGACCATGCTCAGAATTTGTTTAGTCATCACTGAAATACAACAATCTTTTCAAGATATTTTTGATACTTGGTCAATTGTGTGTACACGTGACCTATTGCATACTATGTTTTTAACTTACGTTGGTCATGCTTATGTGTCACACAAGTTGCGCCGTAAAATGGAAAGAAATGAGTACTTTTTCTGAAAAAGTGTACAGGGTGGGGTCACTCAAACGTCTCTGCATTTAATGCGGACTTGACCCCAGAAATTGTTTTTAATTGGAAAATCATTTTTAATTCCACCTTAAATTCAAATTCCTTTTCATTCTTTCATTTACTTCGTTTTTCATTTACTTCCAATCATCAATCTCTCTCTTATTTACTCTCAAATTCCTTAACTCTTCATATTCCTTTCACTTTCATCTTTCAACTCTCAAATGGCTAAATCATCTTCTTCTTCACACAAATCACTCATAAATTTTGAATATACTCCATCGAGTGATGTGAAAACATCTGCCCAATGGCCAAAGAATTTCACACCATCTCAAATCCGATTTAATATGAGCAACTTTTTGGCTCAATTGAATGTGAAATCTGAAACCTTAATGGGAAGAATCAACAATTTTTGGGAGCAATCCCCTTTCCATTATGCTTGACCGCAAATCCTCAAGCACTGTATCATCGATACTTGCTTGAATTCTGGTACACAGCTGTGGTGAATACAGATGAAAAATCCATCTCCTTCACTCTCAACGAAGGCACCAAGAAGTGTGTCATCACTCTTGAGGGGTTCAGAAATTCCCTTCATCTGAACTACCTCGAACCTCCCCAGGTGTTTGTGAAAAGACTCAAAGGAGTTAATTTTAGGGAGGTTCTAGTCGCCACTGGTCATGGTGATATGGAGGATGCTGATGGAAATTTGAAGACCTCTGGACACATTTTTATGTCTGGATTTGGTAATTGCTGGAGGTTCTTCTGGACTCAAATAGTGGAAAGTCTTGGTGGCAACCATGGAGGGTTGGACCAACTTTCTTTACCCCAAGTTGAGATGGGGTATTATATCTGGAATGGAATACAAGCAGATTTTGCTGAGATTCTCTTTGCTCAGTTGATTACAAAGTTAAAAGGAAAGAGAAGTCTGCATGTTGCTTTTCCAAGATTTCTGAGCTTGTGCTTCATGGATATTCTTGGTGATGCTTACAATCAAGCTGGACCAGAAGCTTCAGTACCAGAATATAGCAGGGATTTCTCAAAGGCAACCATTACTGAAGATGAGCCTGAACTCTCCTCTGCTATGATTCAGGTATTTACTAAAACTGTCTCAGCCACACTAGCTGGTTCAGAAAGGTCACTAAGTGGGCTACAAAAGAATGTAGGACCCGTTAGTGGACCTAAAGATAAGTTGTTGGACACTGTCAAAAGTCCAGTTCCTTTATCTATTGTCCCTGGCGATGATACTACGGTTGAGCCAATCGTTGAATCTGGTGAGGGTACTAGTGACCCAAACCAGGGCATATCTGACCAGATTGTAAAAGTGAATGCTTTCTGGGATGACGATGAGCTACCTCAGGAGAATCTTGATTCTCTTGCTGACTTTGAGTTTGACGAGGAACTATTGGAGGCGAATCAATCTGATTCTGAGCCAGCCCCCATCCTTGCAAACGCCCCTCCTCCTCCCCCAGAAATCCAACAAGACAATGAGCCTTATGTTCCACCACCACCATCTCACCAAAATCCAATCTTTCCACCAGGCACCAATCCTGCATATGTCACCGATCCATCTTTCACTCCATCACTTCAATTCCTTCATCCTCAAATTCACAACATCCCACCACCGATCAATTATGATGCCCCAGAAGAGAAGGACTTGGATTCTGAGACAGAATCTGAGAGTCCAACTGACATTCAAATGAACAAGGTACTTAAAGGGCTTGGTAGTTTACCATTTGTGGCTCCTGCTTCTGCACAACCCCCACCTCCTTTCAATGTAGAAGCACAGTTAGAGAAAACACAAACCGAAGTCCAAAGCCTTATTTTAAGGGTGGAGGACTTAACCAAAATCTCTAACTGCCAATACTAGTTCCTTGGCTGATATGAAAGGTGCTCAGATGTTCCTTGGAACTGAGCTTACCAAAGTTGCTGGAAATGAAGGACTAGTAGTTGGGAAGCTGAATGAGCTGGTGATGACTTGCAACAAGGTGAGCTCTGCAATCAGAGAAGCCTTTAGGTTGACAAAGAGAGATGTGCAAGCTTCGGTGGTTGCGAACTTGACATCGTGTGTTCAGTTGTTGAAACAAGACTTTATGGCTGTTGGAAGAGAAGTGAATGAGTTGGTTCAGAAGCCCAATATTAATGAGGAAGAACTTGGGGCTTCGATTAGTGCTGATATTGTGGAAAATCTGAAGTCTGAGCTATCTCAGAATTTAGCTGCTCAGATTTCAGAATCTGTTTCTCAGAAGGTTGGTGAAGATGTTAGAAAGATGATTGCTGAACTGACCAAAGACACAAATGACAAAGTGGAAAAGGCTGTAAATGAAGTAAAAGATTCAGTTTCCAAGCTTGAAGGTTCAGTTCAGAATCAATCAAAACAGTTAGATGAAATTCTAACTGTAACATCCCAAACTTTTCCTTACTAGTTGACTAATGCCGTTAAGTCAATATTGTGTGTGTCGTTAAGTCTATTTTAGATTTGATGCTTATATGTAGTTAATGTGTGTTATGTGTGAGGCTTGTAAGCCTAAATGTCTATGTAGTGACATTTAATGAAGGATTAATGTTGTATGTGGTCAATAATGTAGTTTGTGACCAATAATGAAGGATTAGGAAGCTTAGGGGTTAGTTTTGACATGCGTGTAAAGTCAAAAACGGGTTTAGAGGTTTAAGGGTTGTCATTGAGAGCTTTATGCAGATTTTCTTCCTCTAAAACAAGCCCTAGTTGATCCCCTCCCTTCCCTCTCAAGTTTCTCCCTAGATCTATTCGTTTTGGAGCCAAATCGATCGTGTATTGCTTAGATCTTGGATCTTTGTCACCTAACGCAGGTAATATAGATATTCCTCTTATGAGATTTGATTGTGTGAGTCTTATATTAGTCTTAATCCAGGCCATAAGGGTTTGGGTTGGGTTATTTGATTAAACGTTCACCAATTTGATGTTATTCGAATGATTAAATGGTTGGTTTATGATGTAAATGATTAAGGGATTAATAGGATGATTAAAGGTGATGAAAGTGCAATTAAAAGGATTAATTTTGAGTTTCCAGGTTGGATTTGGGGTATGGGTTCGAATGGAATTCGTTTGATCAAAGTGTAATTTGGGTTGCTGGTCTGCACCCCAGGTGCGGCGCACCAAAGGAGTGGTGCGGCGCACCACAGCCCAGTTTGGGTTTTTGGTGGACCCCGATATGCGACGCACCAAGGGCTGGTGCGGCGCATCTTTAATCTTAAATCTATTCCCTGGAGGATAGTGCGACGCACCAAAGGGTAGGTGCGGCGCACCCTTTGTTGATAGAAATTCCCTGGAAGATTGGTGCGACGCACCACATGGAAGGTGCGGCGCACCACATGTCCAGACTTCACAAAATGTGTCGTTTAGCTTATATTTCGATCTTATACTTGTTCTAGGTTATTGGAGACACCTAGTCATCGTTGTATTGTGCTTGTAGCTTGTTGTTAAACCGTATCGAGGTAAGATACACTACTTTTGTCACGCTGAGGGTTCAACAAGCAAAGGTTTCATACTTATAACTTCCTTAACGGTAACTTATGATATATGTGGGTATCTCGGGTTACACGGGAGGTATTATGGGATATGTAGTTGACCATGAGACCTGAAATGCAGACCCTAACGTAGTGAAATGAAGTATTGCTTAATGTAGTATATTATTATGCAGTTTATGTAGTATTACGGAGTAGCTTGTGATGCTTTGAGATGTAGTATATGTTGTTGATTGTTGATATGTGCATGATTGTATGGCTTGCTCATCTAGTTCACTAGACTTGTTAAGTTGCCATGACACGTGCACGTTTAAGGGCCCAAAACGTAAAAGCAGTAAACGTAGTAAATGTTTAGGTAATGCAGTCACCTAACTAAATAATGCAGGATCGAGCTCGTTAAACTTTGATGCAGGAAAGTGTTAAGCTTAACCCGTACTTGCCCTAGCCCGACTAAGTGCGTTGACGTAGTTGTTGCTTGGGTGGCTCCTTGCAACATGGTCTTTATAATGCAGGGCGAGTAATACGAGGGGTTTGACCAACCTCCACATACGGATTACTCTTGGATTGGCTTGCCATTCCTTAACGACGCATGATGTACAACCGTGTGGGGTTTGTCATCTAGTCGGGTGTAACTTATGTTACACATTAACGCAGTTAATAATGTAGTAAAGCAGTTAATGTAGTAAAGCAGTTAAAACGTAGTAAAGCAGTCAATGTAGAAAGCAGTTATGTGGTTAAACGTGTGTAATGAAGTAATGCAGGATAGGCACATTTAGGGTGATTCATCCTAATTGATATGAAGTTGATATGCAGTTTTGTGTGTTGTGTGTTGTGCCTAATGAACTTGTCTAATAAGGAGAAATGTTTTAATTGGGCAAATGCTTTTAAATTAAGTGTGATCTTACTTAGCTATTCTTATAGCTAACACTTGTTTCTTTAATGTGGTTGTTCCCTCAGGTTTAGCTTGATGGACTAGTGACGCAGGACATGTGAGCTTGGGTAGATGCAATGAAGGAACCTTAGCTACCCATAGTTGCTTATTATGGAGACTTTTGCTTACATTTCATTTTGACGTCGAATTTATGTAATGTCGTGTGAACGGTTGTTTTATGTTGGGCAACCGTTGGGTTTTCATTTGAACTATTGTTTGATATGGCGTGTAACACCAACTAAATGCAGAAACCGAAATGTTTTTATCGGTTTTGACTTTTAAAGTCTTTTCTTCCGCAATTTGACACCGTTAGGTGAAAGTTTTTAAAACCCATATTTTTAAACGTCGGGTGTTATTCTAACACTTCTGAAGAAAGAAGCTGTTGTTGCTCCTCCTCCCCCTGCTTCCTTCACTGAAGAAGATAGAAAAATGTTGAAGGACATCAAAGATCAAGAAGCACTGAACCTGAATTCTTCTTTCAGATTAAAGGCTCAGTTTGCTACAATGGCAAAGGGTATAAGTGATTGCCTAGAACAACAAAGTTGGGAACCACTGAAGGCAGTCAAAACTTCAATTGACCTTTATGCTAAACTGCCTTCAGAGATTCCCAAAGGGGGAAGTGGTGTGCCTATTGGTTTGCTTGCTAGCACTCAAGAAATGATTGAAGCAACCAAGAAGCAAACTGAGGTACCTTCTGGTAGTGCCTCAGTTCAGGGGGAACAAGTTCAGAGGAAGGATAAGGGCAAAGGCAAGGCTAAGGAAGGAGAAGAACCAAAGAAAAGTGCTAAGGGTTCTGGAATAGTTGTTGGTGAAAATGTGGACGAACATGGTTATCCCTTGCATAATCTTGAAGCTGATAGTAAGAAGTTGGAAACATTGCAAAAGCAGGTTTCTAACCAATTCATTATGTGGAGGGAGAACAAGGAAAGAGAAAGGGAACAACATCTGAAGATGGGGACCCTTGATCACATAGATGCTGCAGCTCTTGGGTTATCATTGGAAAGATATCAGAAATCAAAAATGACCCAAGAGTGCAAAAGGCTATAGTTGATATGCTGGAATATGAGTGTGGGATGAACTACTCTCCTCTAGAACAAAAGTTGGAAAGTCTGACCTTTAAATTGTCCATTGAAGCCTTAAAGAAAAATAGAGAAAAAGAAATGGCGATAAAAAGGAAGGAAATTCTGAACGAAGTTCAGAAAGTTGAGAAAGAGTTGCTCAGACCAACAGTCAAGCCCAAAGTGACTGGACCTAGATCATCAAGAAAGAATGTTCGTGATGCTGATCTTTCTACCTTTAAACCAATGTCTGATGATGCTGTTGAAATTCAAAGAAAACATGAAAGGGATCAATATGAGCATTATATGAAGCATCGATCTCATCCAGCCAAGATAGTTGATATGGAAGTAACAAAAGCTGATGGGTTGAAGCTTTTTGACTTGGTTGTTAAAAGAGAAGGAAGGGCAGCTGAAGAATACCATCAGGTTTCAGTGCACGAGTTTGGGATTTCTGAGCATAGGGAGATGATCCAGATTCTGAAGGGAAGCCTAAATCTACCTTGATTGGTGCATGGTCAGCAAGAATTCAACAAAAGATGCAAGCCAAGGTAGAGATTGAAGGAAGGTTGTTTGGAAAGAAGGATCATTCTCCACTGAAGAGAAAACCTACTGAGGCACCTTCTGGTTCAAGGCCTGCCAAGAAGTAGTTCTCTCTTCAGATTATCATGTACTTGTAATTAATTTACATTTGTAACATTCATTTCAGTTTGTATATATATGTTGCATCTTGTAACCAATAAGTAGATGATAAGTTTAAGTTAGAAAAACCACAAGTAAAATTCTGAGACATCAATGATCTATAAGATGTACTTAAGAAAATTTTTACAACTTAAACAAAAACTTGTATTTCAGACTTACAAACATGTATAGATAGAAGTCTGAGATACATGCACTATTTCAGAACAAATAGGGGGAATTTGTTAGGTCGAAAATCGACCATGTATAATTTGTTCAGAAATAGCTTGAAGTTTAGTGAAGACATTTGTACAGAATTCTGAGATGTCTCAGAATTCCTTTACTGAAGCTTCACTTCAGTTCAGATCAAGACAAATCTGAAGCATTCATTCTGAAGTCAAAGACTGAAGTATGAAGAAGAGAATCACCTCTGAAGCGAGCAAAGAGTGACTCTACCAGATCGAAGACTGAAGCATCTCAGTGTAAAGTATTTACAACACTTTACACTGATTACGAGGAAGACTTTATGCTTTATACACCTTTACCCAGTCAATAGATTTATCTATTAATAAAAGGTACAAGGTAAAAGCATAGGTTTGGAACATAGTACTATAAGTCACATCAACTGACTTATATACTCTTCCAAAGTACAAGCATGTAAGGAATTATGTTTAATTCCTTAAATGCTCACAACCACTTTTATACGATCATGTCCATGTCATCATGAACTTGGTCTATAAATACAAAGTCTTCTCACAACTTGCAAAAGCTTAGAAACTTTAGCATTGCAACTTGTGAGATATACTCTAAGAAAACTTACGAGTATTTCCAAGTTTATTAGATCACTTGTATTTTCAGGATTGTTAAGATATTTACACTTGGGTGTTTATCTTTGTTCCGCAACAATCCTTGTATTTGTTTATCAATAATAAATCAAATACATTTGAGGAAAACAACGTGTCTCAATGCTACATACTTGATTATATTTATATATATCTTTATATAGTTTCTGCCAACTTGTTCTTACATTTTATATCTAGTCAATTGTTTCTTGTTATCCATATCTGGATCGTAAACTGAACTTGTCCATCAAGATCAGTTGTACTTGCCAGTCGGGTGTTATTCATCTATATTTGGGACTCACACAATACATAAATAATTGTTGAACTTACAATAAATTAAAGAAAACCAATTCAATAAAAAATAAGGATTATTGTGAAATTACCTTTCTTATTTCTTGCTAAACCAGGAAAAAAAAAAAAAAAAAGAGAAGGGAAATCCCTTATTTAAATTTACATGATGCTCATCTTCTATTGGAAAAAATTGCCCCCATAATAAAAAGAAAAACACCTAAAAACATTAGGGTTCTTGAAAAATTTTCTTTTTGTTATTAATTGCTATTAAACAACATGAAGGAAATCAGAGAAAAATTATTTCAAGAAATCAATAAACATGAAATGGTATTACCTAATAATAACCTTTGATATAAGGTGAGATTAAAGTTGAGCTTTTTTTTACCTAATAATAACCTTTGAGATCAAAAGCTGAGATTTAATCCAACCGTATGAAGCCAAAAAAGATTTTCTCAAAATACATAGATAGATGGGGAAAAAAGGCGCTAAATAGACCAGCAGCGGGGGGGTAATTTTCAGAAAATACATAGACAGGTGCCATTCAATAAATCATGTTGGTATTGTGGTTGGAACCTGAAAACTACACGTGGCAACACGTGTATAACCAATAACCCATCAATCAGCAAATTTAAAAAAAAATACAAAGGTGGGTCTGTGGGAGTCGAACCCAGGACAAGCAAAAAAATAATGTGAAGCAAAACCACTCCATCTAAAAGCAGATATGTTTTCATTTTACTAAATTTTATATATATTGGTAATGAACATGGTTACTGTTCATAACCCACGACAAGCAAAAAAATAATGTGAGAGTCAAAACCAGTCCAACCAAAAGCAACTTATGCTTTGTTTTTGCAAACAACATATATATATATTGTATTATTGTTAATGACCATGGTTACTGTTCATAACCGTGGCCATTAATGATATTATATATATATATATATATAAAAAGTTATTTTGAGAACCCTTAAAAAAAATAGTAACTTTTAAGAACCTTTTTAATAAATTGTAACCATTAGATGGAAATGATCAAAGGCTAATAATTATAATGGCATATTTGTAATTAAATTAACAATTTATTAAAAGAAGGGTATTATAGGAAGTTAAAAGTGAAACCGTCAATTATTTCGGATGGAGTTTGTAACAAACATGCTCTGCTTTAAATTTCAAAAGAGATAATATTACTCCTCATTTTATGAATTTCTAAACTATTCTAGAATCCAGATTTAATCCGATTTCAATCTTTATTTTTTCAAATAGAGGAATGGTAGATTTGAAGTTTTTTTTTCTTTTAAAATTCTTTACGTAATGGGGTCGTGGAAATCACAATTCCAATACTTCTTTCATCGCCTTTCATATTCATTGTCTATCGCAATTATATATTCAGTTATATAATTTTTTTTATCAATACAACGATTTGTATTTTTTTATATGAGCATATAAAGTATTTTATAAATGAATGTTCAAGAGATAGTTTGTGATCACATGTATACAATTGTTTCATAAATTAGTTGGTGATCACATGTGCATGAACAATCATATTGGTGATCACATGTATGCTTGTATATTGTAAACAATGTTTCATAAAATTAGTTGTGATCACATGTGCATGAAGTATTGGTGATCACATGTGCATGAACATATTGGTGATCACATGTATGTTAGTATTTTGTAAACAATGTTTCATAAAATTAGTTGGTGATCACATGTGCATGAACAACCTATTGGTGATCACATGTGCATGAACATTTGGTGATCACATGTATGTTAGTATTTTGTAAACAATGTTTCATAAAATTAGTTGGTGATCACATGTGCATGAACACTATTGGTGATCACATGTGCATGAACAACCATATTGGTGATCACATGTATGTTGTATTTTGTAAACAATGTTTCATAAATTAGTTGTGATCACATGTGACTAGGGATGAGCATTTGGACCAAAACACGTGACCCGACCCGCCCGAAGGGCTAACGGGCCGGGTCACGGGTCACGCTTTTGTTGCATTTTCGGGTCACGGGTTGCGCGGGTCGGGTCGGGCCAAGCCAAAAACCGAAAAAAGGTGAAGGAAACCCGTAACCCGCCCGAACCGACCCGAACCGAACCATCACGGGCCGGGTCACGGTTCCGATTTTCATGCACTTACGGGTCGCGGGTCGGGCCGGGTTTTCACGGGTCGGGCCATTTGCACATCCCTAATGCAAGATAATATATTAATGTTTATCATTTAATTAATCAATTATAAAAGTACAATATTACCTTGTAAATATTGATGGAAAAAGGTTCTTAAAGGTTCTTGCTTTTTTAAGGGTTCCTAGAATAACTTTCATATATATATATATATATATTATGTTTATTATTATTATTATTAGGGAAAATGTTAGATGATGTTAACATCATTGATGATGATGTTACATCATTTTTTACACATGTCAAAAAGTCCCCCATGAATTTTATGAGAGCAATCCATGAATTTTATGATGTTATGACCAATATAATGTTTACATAATCCAGTTATCCTAACACTGTATCAATTGCAACAACAACAACAACAACAACAAGGTACCCAATCCCGACATAAGCCGGGCTATGGGGGAGGTATGATGTAGACAGACCTTACCCCTACTCAAAGGTAGGGAGGCTGCTTCCGGTTCCACCGCAGTGGAAGGGACCTCCGGCCCGGTGAAAAAAATAAGGTTAGATCCACCGGAGTGGAAGCTTAACCGGATAGGGATAATCTCGATCTCAAACTCTCAATCTCAATCTCAATCCCACTTGCTTTAGGGTTAAATCAATCAAAAATATTTAGGGATAGTAACTGCAAAGATCGATTGCTCTTCCGTTGGCAGGTTAGTTTCTTAAACCCTAATTCTCTTATTTGCGTTTCAATCTACTTTTTACTTGTTCTCATCGGGCACCCAAAAGAATGGCAAAGTTTTTAACTTTACTTTATTGATCTCTTAAATTGATTTGAAGCGTCATCTAAATCGCAAGTAAATAGCGATGTTGTGCGTGCGTGAGAATCTCTTCCTCGGAGACATCAATGCAGCCTCACAAGTACTCCTTGGAGAAGGTTGTAGCAGTAGTAAGCAAATCACGCATATTTTATCAGTTTTGAGCAAGCCTTCTATAGGGTTTTTCACTCAATTGCAACCAACTTTGACTGTTCCCAACAAAGAGATCCGCACAGTATACATGGATGACGGGTGGCCGGGTTGGGATAAAAAGATCCATTATGTGTTAGAGAATGCAGGTCATGATCTGAAGCTGGTGAGGATGGCTGCACCTCTGACAGATACGGCGGATTCGAATTTGCTCGATTCTTTGGAAGTTTGTTTGGATTTTATTGATCAAGGTAGGAAAAATGGGTCGGTTTTGGTGCATTGTGGTTTAGGTGTATCCAGAAGGTAAAATTTTTGGATCTTTATAATAATCTTAAATTTCTGTTTTCTTCAAACACACGATTTACACTGTTCTGCTTGCAGCGCATCCATTATGACAGCCTACCTGATGAGATCTGAACGGCTTTCTCTACAAGGTTTGTTTTGAGGACGTACAGCCGTTTCTCAAGATTTCTTAATTGTTTGATGTGCAGTTAATTAGTCATTATTTTCTTTAGTTAAGTTTAAATTGTTACATACGTTTTCCCCTGCAGATGCACTTGCGTCGCTACGCCAAAGCAAGCCTTCTGTTTGCCCGAATGCTGGATTTTTAGAACAGGTAACTGTAAAAAACACTTTTTTTTTGTATATTCTTTAGAACAGGTAACTGTAAAAAACATTTTTAGAAAAGGTAACTGGATTCTAAATCAAGATTTCTGTATATTCTTTCTGAAAAAAACATTTTTTTTTTTGGAAGTTTGTTTGGATTTTATTGATCAAGGTAGGAAAAATGGGTCGGTTTTGGTGCATTGTGGTTTAGGTGTATCCAGAAGGTAAAATTTTTGGATCTTTATAATAATCTTAAATTTCTGTTTTCTTCAAACACACGATTTACACTGTTCTTCTTGCAGCGCATCCATTATGACAGCCTACCTGATGAGATCTGAACGGCTTTCTCTACAAGGTTTGTTTTGAGGACGTACAGCCGTTTCTCAAGATTTCTTAATTGTTTGATGTGCAGTTAATTAGTCATTATTTTCTTTAGTTAAGTTTAAATTGTTACATACGTTTTCCCCTGCAGATGCACTTGCGTCGCTACGCCAAAGCAAGCCTTCTGTTTGCCCGAATGCTGGATTTTTAGAACAGGTAACTGTAAAAAACACTTTTTTTTTGTATATTCTTTAGAACAGGTAACTGTAAAAAACATTTTTAGAAAAGGTAACTGGATTCTAAATCAAGATTTCTGTATATTCTTTCTGAAAAAAACATTTTTTTTTTTTTGAAGTTGACCATGTTTGAAGAGATGGGCTTCAAGGTTGACCATTCAAGCCCTATATACAAACGCTTCCGCCGGAAGGTTTTAGGTGTGTTCTCTTAGTTTTACCCCAAGTTAATGTGATTTAAAGCTTGTGTATCATGGCGTAATGACTAATTATAATGTTCGGGTCAATAGGGCCAGGAGCACTCTTGAGTTCATGGGTTCTAGACTTGATAAACAGCCTATGGGGCCAAATGTCTAGGGTAATGCTGAGTACACCAGATTCCAAATCGCTTAGTCAAGCACCGGGTACGCCCCTTTTATTCATGAATTTTGTTGACAATGAGTTATTATTTCTTTACATTTACAAATAGTGGAAAGTAGCTATGAAAAAAATCTGTGTCAAGCAACTTTTGACCCGTTTTGTTATTGTGGTATTAGGTGAGTCATATGACCAAGCAGAGAGAATTGACCCTGCTGACCTGGGTTTGACTAAAAAAGAAGCTTCTATTTTGACCAAAGCTGATCCCATTCCTGGCCCAGACCTGGATCTGACCCGACCTGATAAACCGGATCAGCATGACGCATGATGGAAGAGCTCATGAGATGATTGATTTGGATGGAACATTTGTTTGCATGTTTATATCTTTGGTTCGGCTTTTTTTTCAAAGACCTTTGAGATTGAATGGTGAACTAGTTTTTTTTGGATGTTTACTTGATTTCTATCTCATAGTTCGTTACCTTTTTTTTGGATGTATTGTTTGACAACTCTCGAATATTCTCTCATTATGAATTGATTGTTCTCTCTTAAGCCAACCCATATCAGAAATAACATCATAGAAAGAAATACTTCCTAAATGCAGGAAAATGTTATAGATCATATTACCAGGTAGATCAGTTGCTAGTATTAACTGTCCTGTATTTCTGCTAACTTTTGTTGATCTATCTGTACCCAACAAATTTTAGCAAAGTGTGTGGTTGTTAACTTAACATGCTCGCTGATTGCATCTATTTTCAGTATCTAGCTTACTTTAAAGATGCTATTCTTGGAGAGAAAATCGTCCCTGATTTATCCGTTTTACCTTTTCTTATCTTCCAATAAATCAAATCTGCAGTTGTGATTTTGAAAACAGATAATATTTGTATATGTTCTGGTATGTGGATGTTATTCTCCAGTTGATGGATAGAGCAGGAGACTTTGTTATTGATGACATTTTGCATCTGTGTTGTGCAATTTGTAACCGATAATGAGGGTCTTCCGTCTTCAGGTAATTATTTTTTCTATTTTCTCTAATTTAATTTTATAATTTTGGTATGTTGGCTGCAAGTTGCCTCACTGTTTCACACTTGCATAACTTGTTAGCCTTATCCAGCTTTGAAAGCTAAAGAGTATCTTGTTAAGCATGCAATACATGAGACAATGATGAAGGTAACTTTTACTTTTATACAAATTAGTTTAACAAGTTTCTAAATATATTTTTTCATATAATTTGGCAACAAATAAAATATAAATTGGTTAATGCGTATCTGCTTGGAGATCACCACCACCTTTTGGCCAGGAGACCTGGATGTAGTCCAAAAGAAATTTCAATATAAATGAATGGACGGGTCGCGTAAATAGGTAACATGTCAATATGGTTAAATGGATCAATCCTTCGTTATAATTATATAACCTTTTCAATAACTTCATAAAGTAGTTGGTAATTCAAATAAGTAATATGTAACCTTTTGGCCAGGAGACCTGGATGTAGTCCAAAAGAAATGGATTTGGGATGATAAGAGATTTGGAACCTATTTTTTATTGAGATATTTTATCCAGTAGTATCTAAAGCTTGTAGCCTTGTATAGTTAGTTACAGAAATTGTATAGAGATGCAATATTAGCTTTATAGTTGTACTTCATGCTTCAATATGTATACTATTAGCTACAGTAAAACTGTCTCACAAACCGACATTCCTTTTTAGATGTAATAATAATAATAACAAGAATTTTAACCCGGGCGTTGCCACGGGAGACATGTCGTCGCTGCATCATGCAAACATACATCTAACATTACCCAAAAGTTTGGACACTTAAAGTTTACTATAAGAAGTAGAAAGTAATGGAACCTTATAATAAGAGATAAAAAGTAAAAAATAAAGATTTGATGATTAAAGTTAAAAACCCAAAAGTCAATTGGTAAAAATTAAAAACTTTGTTACTTAAGTTTGTATAAAAATGTTAGACTAAAGTTAAAAAACCTAAAAGTTAAGTGGTAAAAATAAGAAACTTTAAAAGTATACCATGGTAAAAAATTTGATGATTAAAGTTAAAAACCCAAAAGTTAAGTGATAAAAATTAAATACTTTGTAAAAGTAAAGGGCTTTTTTTATAGAGAGAGAGTAAGAGGAGATTTATATTGGTTACCACAGCTCTATTTCCGACTTGATTAGAAAACTCGTAATAAGATATAGAAAGTAAAAAATAAAAATTTAATGATTAAAGTTAAAAAACCAAAAGTTAATGATAAAAATTAAAAACTTTGTTACTTAAGTTTGTATAAAAATGTTAGACTAAAGTTTAAAAACCTAAAAGTTAAGTAGTAAAAATAAGAAACTTTAAAAGTATACTATGGTTAAAAAAAAAAGGACAAAATAGCTGACGTCAGCATGGTACTGTAGCTAAGGGGAATGTGAATTGTTATATACAAGAAATTTAACCCGGGCGTTGCCACGGGAGACATGTCGTCGCTGCATCATGCAAACATACATCTAACATTACCCAAAAGTTTGGACACTTAAAGTTTACTATAAGAATTAGAAAACAGTCGATAGATAAAGTTGAAGTTGCTACAGTACCGAGTCAGCTACAGTACCGAGTCATAAAGTTGAAAAAACCGAGAGTTCGATGGTAAAAGTTAGAAACCTTAATATAAGAGATAAAAAGAAAAAAGAATTGATGATAAAAGTTAAAAACCCAAAAGTCAATCAATTGATAAAAATTAAAAACTTTGTTACTTAAGTTTGTATAAAAATGTTAGACTAAAGTTTAAAAACCTAAAAGTTAAGTAGTAAAAATAAGAAACTTTAAAAGTATACTATGGTTAAAAAAAAAAAAATCTGGGAAAAGACAAAATTGCTGACATCAGCATGATGTCAGCAAGCCGGTACTGTTCATCGGCTAAGCCAAGCCGAGCCGTCACTGTGCGAGCCGAGCCGTGAAGATGGCTTACTGTAGCTAAGCCGCGCAAAAAGAATTGATGATTAAAGTTAAAAACCCAAAAGTCAATCAATTGATAAAAATTAAAAACTTTGTTACTTAAGTTTGTATAAAAATGTTAGACTAAAGTTTAAAAACCTAAAAGTTAAGTAGTAAAAATAAGAAACTTTAGACTAAAGTTAAAAACCTAAAAGTTAAGTAGTAAAAATAAGAAACTTTAAAAGTATACTATGGTTAAAAAAAAAATAATAAAAAAAAAATCAGGGAAAAAGACAAAATTGCTGACATCAGCATAATGTCAGCAAGCCGGTACTGTTCATCGGCTAAGCCAAGCCGAGCCGTCACTGTGCGAGCCGAGCCGTGAAGATGGCTTACTGTAGCTAAGCCGCGGCTTAGCTACAGTAAAAAAAAAAAAAAAGAATTGATGATTAAAGTTAAAAACCCAAAAGTCAATCAATTGATAAAAATTAAAAACTTTGTTACTTAAGTTTGTATAAAAATGTTAGACTAAAGTTTAAAAACCTAAAAGTTAAGTAGTAAAAATAAGAAACTTTAAAAGTATACTATGGTTAAAAAAAAAAAAAAAAAATTGATGATTAAAGTTAAAAACCCAAAAGTCAATCAATTGATAAAAATTAAAAACTTTGTTACTTAAGTTTGTATAAAAATGTTAGACTAAAGTTAAAAACCTAAAAGTTAAGTGGTAAAAATAAGAAACTCTAAAAGTATACTATCGTAAAAAAAGGACAAAATAGCTGACGTCAGCATGGTACTGTAGCTAAGGGGAATGTGAATTGTTATATACAAGAAATTTAACCCGGGCGTTGCCACGGGAGACATGTCGTCGCTGCATCATGCAAACATACATCTAACATTACCCAAAAGTTTGGACACTTAAAGTTTACTATAAGAATTAGAAAACAGTCGATAGATAAAGTTGAAGTTGCTACAGTACCGAGTCAGCTACAGTACCGAGTCATAAAGTTGAAAAAACCGAGAGTTCGATGGTAAAAGTTAGAAACCTTAATATAAGAGATAAAAAGAAAAAATAATTGATGATAAAAGTTGAAAACCCAAAAGTCAATCAATTGATAAAAATTAAAAACTTTGTTACTTAAGTTTGTATAAAAATGTTAGACTAAAGTTTAAAAACCTAAAAGTTAAGTAGTAAAAATAAGAAACTTTAAAAGTATACTATGGTTAAAAAAAAAAAATCTGGGAAAAGACAAAATTGCTGACATCAGCATAATGTCAGCAAGCCGGTACTGTTCATCGGCTAAGCCAAGCCGAGCCGTCACTGTGCGAGCCGAGCCGTGAAGATGGCTTACTGTAGCTAAGCCGCGCAAAAAGAATTGATGATTAAAGTTAAAAACCCAAAAGTCAATCAATTGATAAAAATTAAAAACTTTGTTACTTAAGTTTGTATAAAAATGTTAGACTAAAGTTTAAAAACCTAAAAGTTAAGTAGTAAAAATAAGAAACTTTAAAAGTATACTATGGTTAAAAAAAAAAAAAAATCTGGGAAAAGACAAAATTGCTGACATCAGCATGATGTCAGCAAGCCGGTACTGTTCATCGGCTAAGCCAAGCCGAGCCGTCACTGTGCGAGCCAAGCCGTGAAGATGGCTTGGCTTAGCTACAGTAAACGCACACAGAGCAGCCAAAATGAGAATTGTTATGTTATTAATTAATATAATTGCTTTAGGGTTAAATCAATCAAAATTATTTAGGGATAGTAACTGCAAAGATCGATTGCTCTTCCGTTGACAGGTTAGTTTCTTAAACCCTAATTCTCTTATTTGCGTTTCAATCTACTGTTTACTTGTTCTCATCGGGCACCCAAAAGAATGGCAAAGTTCTTAACTGTACAATATGCTACCTTATCTCGACCGGATATCACCTTTGCAATTAACAAGGTGTGTCACTTTATGCATTCCCCCATTTAAACCATTGGTCTGCATTCAAACGTATTATCAGATATTTGCAGGGCACTATTTCATTTGGTATCTATATTAAACAAAACTTCGATACTCATCTTCATGTTTATACAAACACCTCTTTTCTATCTATTAACGCGTACTCTGATGCAGACTGGGTTGGTTGCCTAGATGACCGTCAATCCACCGGGGGATATGCCATCTATCTTGGATCTAATCTTGTTTCTTGGGTTGTAAATAAGCTGAAGACAGTCTTTCGGACATCTACAGAATCCGATTATAAGGCACTTGCAGATACAATTGCGAAATTAGCTTGGTTACTAGACTTGTTGGACGGACTTGATGTTTCTCTTAACATAGCTCCTACATTATGGTGCGACAATTTGGGAGCAACATACTTGTCAACAGGGCGGGTGCAGAATTAACATCAATTATAGGGACACATAATGATAAAAAAAAAAAATCTCAAGGTGCAAAATGCTAATATCGACAACCACAAAAACACCTAATGAAATAATTAGGGGATTTTCCCTCATACTAGGTATTGGGTGAGAGGGCTTTTTAGCATGCACCTGGTTGACAACATAGTTTAGATCCTCTGTTGTGATATTCAATCGTACCCGGAAACAAAAAACTCAAACTTTTTGTGTTAAAAGTTAAAACTCGAACCAAAATCCAAATAAAAAAAGAAAAAAAGCCTTTGGTACCAAAGACACAAAACGGGTAAACACACCGGGACCAAAGATGACAGTTTTCTATTCTTTACCGGCTTGTCTATTTCCTATAAATAGTATCAATTGCTTTACACTCCATTCTTGAGCTTATTTTTGGTGGGATAAGATAAGAAAGGATGAGAAAAGTTTAGGTTTCTCCGTTCTTGAGTTTTTTTTAAATAAGAAAAGAAAGCAAATGATAAGAAAAGACAAGGGTTTTTTATTCTAATATTTTCTGCCCAAAATGGCCAGAAATGAATGGAAAGTTTTCATTGTTATCTAAAATTACCAATTTACCCCTCAAACTTATATATGGGTTTTAATAAATATAAGGTTATAAATGTAAATTACATCTTTTTATCCTTTCTTTTCCTTCTCTACTAACTCAAGAATACATTCAACTTTCAACTTTCTTTTCTTTTATTTGATTTTTCTTTAAACTCAAAAGAATGCCTTTTTTGATATAATTCTTTTTTTCTTTTGTTATCCAATCCGATCTTTTCTTATCAAATATTCTCGAGAATGTGGTGTTAGGGTTAAATCAATCAAAATTATTTAGGGATAGTAACTGCAAAGATCGATTGCTCTTCCGTTGACAGGTTAGTTTCTTAAACCCTAAGGGCGCGTTTAGTTCGAGAAAACACCCTTGTTTTCATTTTTGTTTTCCAAGAAAACAAGGAAAACAAAAAACGCGTTCAAATTGCATTTTTCTAAAACAATTTTCCAAGAAAACAAAAATCCTTGTTTCCACTTTTTGAACTAAAATTAGAAAACTATTTTTTTTTTTTATTTTCTGTTTTCTAAGCTAATTAGATGGAGAAATAGAAAACAAAAACAAAAACAAAAACAAGTGAATATGAACATGTTTTCTAGTTTTCTAAGATGGAAAAATGAAAATTGCATCTTTTATTTTGAAGGCGTTTTCAAAATTTTCAAAGGTTTTCTAAAACATTTTTTGAATTAAACCCTAATTCTCTTATTTGCGTTTCAATCTACTTTTTACTTGTTCTCATCGGGCACCCAAAAGAATGGCAAAGTTTTTAACTTTACTTTATTGATCTCTTAAATTGATTTGAAGCGTCATCTAAATCGCAAGTAAATAGCGATGTTGTGCGTGCGTGAGAATCTCTTCCTCGGAGACATCAATGCAGCCTCACAAGTACTCCTTGGAGAAGGTTGTAGCAGTAGTAAGCAAATCACGCATATTTTATCAGTTTTGAGCAAGCCTTCTATAGGGTTTTTCACTCAATTGAAACCAACTTTTTCTGTTCCCGCCAAAGAGATCCGCACAGTATACATGGACGGGTGGCCGGGTTTGGATAAAAAGATCCATTATGTGTTAGAGAATGCAGGTCATGATCTGAAGCTGGTGAGGATGGCTGTACCCTTGACTGATACCGAGGGTTCGAATTTGCTCGATTATTTGGAAGTTTGTTTGGATTTTATCGACCAAGGTAGGAAAAATGGGTCGGTTCTGGTCCATTGCTTTGCAGGTCTATCCAGAAGGTACATTTTTAGTTTCTTGTTTTTAATTCATTAGTTAAACTACAGAAACACTAGTCTGCTTGATATTGCCATATTAGTACTAAAAGATTAAGAAGATAGAGGATCCTTAGAATAATTATAACTTTCTGTTTTCTTTCAAACACACGATTTACACTGTTCTGCTTGCAGCGCATCCATTATGACAGCCTACCTGATGCGATCTGAACGGCTTTCTCTACAAGGTTTGTTTTTGAGGACAGCCGTTTCTCAAGGTTTCTCGTTTGATGCGTATAATTAATCAGTTTTTCCTTTGGTTAAATTTAAAATGTTACATACATTTCCCCCTGCAGATGCACTTGCGTCGCTACGCCAAAGCAAGCCTTCTGTTTGCCCGAATCCTGGATTTTTAGAACAGGTAACTTTTTTTTTTCAAGATTTACATCATCATATTTATCTTGTATATTCTTTCTGAAAAAGATGTCTTTTTAATGTGCAGTTGACCATGTTTGAAGATATGGGCTTCAAGGTTGACCATTCAAGCCCTATATACAAACGCTTCCGCTGGAAGGTTTTAGGTGTGTTCTTTTAGTTTTACCCAAGTTATGTGATTTAAAGCTTGTGTATCATAGCGTAATTACTAATTATTATGTTCGGGTCAATAGGGCCAGGAACATTCTTGAGTTCATGGGTTCTAGACTTGATAAACAGCCTATGGCGCCAAATGTCTTGGGCAATGCCGAGTACACCAGATTGCAATCACCTAGTCAACCACCGGGTACGCCCTTAAATTATGTGGATAATGAATTATTAATTCTTTACATCTACAAATAGTGGAAAGTAGCTATGCAAAATTCTTTGTCAAGTGACTTTTGACCCGTTTAACCATTGTGCTACTAGGTGGGTCATTTAACCAAGCAAGGAGAATTGACTGTGCTGACCCAGGTTTTATGAAAAAAGAAGCTTCTGCTTTGACCAAAACTGATCCCAATCCCGGCCCAGACCTGGATCTGACCCGCCCTGATAAAAAGATCCATTATGTGTTAGAGAATGCAGGTCATGATCTGAAGCTGGTGAGGATGGCTGTACCCTTGACTGATACCGAGGGTTCGAATTTGCTCGATTATTTGGAAGTTTGTTTGGATTTTATCGACCAAGGTAGGAAAAATGGGTCGGTTCTGGTCCATTGCTTTGCAGGTCTATCCAGAAGGTACATTTTTAGTTTCTTGTTTTTAATTCATTAGTTAAACTACAGAAACACTAGTCTGCTTGATATTGCCATATTAGTACTAAAAGATTAAGAAGATAGAGGATCCTTAGAATAATTATAACTTTCTGTTTTCTTTCAAACACACGATTTACACTGTTCTGCTTGCAGCGCATCCATTATGACAGCCTACCTGATGCGATCTGAACGGCTTTCTCTACAAGGTTTGTTTTTGAGGACAGCCGTTTCTCAAGGTTTCTCGTTTGATGCGGATAATTAATCAGTTTTTCCTTTGGTTAAATTTAAAATGTTACATACATTTCCCCCTGCAGATGCACTTGCGTCGCTACGCCAAAGCAAGCCTTCTGTTTGCCCGAATCCTGGATTTTTAGAACAGGTAACTTTTTTTTTTCAAGATTTACATCATCATATTTATCTTGTATATTCTTTCTGAAAAAGATGTCTTTTTAATGTGCAGTTGACCATGTTTGAAGATATGGGCTTCAAGGTTGACCATTCAAGCCCTATATACAAACGCTTCCGCTGGAAGGTTTTAGGTGTGTTCTTTTAGTTTTACCCAAGTTATGTGATTTAAAGCTTGTGTATCATAGCGTAATTACTAATTATTATGTTCGGGTCAATAGGGCCAGGAACATTCTTGAGTTCATGGGTTCTAGACTTGATAAACAGCCTATGGCGCCAAATGTCTTGGGCAATGCCGAGTACACCAGATTGCAATCACCTAGTCAACCACCGGGTACGCCCTTAAATTATGTGGATAATGAATTATTAATTCTTTACATCTACAAATAGTGGAAAGTAGCTATGCAAAATTCTTTGTCAAGTGACTTTTGACCCGTTTAACCATTGTGCTACTAGGTGGGTCATTTAACCAAGCAAGGAGAATTGACTGTGCTGACCCAGGTTTTATGAAAAAAGAAGCTTCTGCTTTGACCAAAACTGATCCCAATCCCGGCCCAGACCTGGATCTGACCCGCCCTGATAAACCGGATCAGCTGGATACGTGATGGAAGAGCTCATGGGATGATTGAATTGGATGGAACCTTTGTTTGCATGTTTATATTGTTGGTTGATTCTTTTTCTCTAAAGACCTTTGAGATTGAATGGTAAACTAGTTTTTTTTTTGGTTTAGTGTGCCGGAATGCAACAAACTATGCCCAAAAAGTTATAGTGTGCATAAACTAACGTTTTTCTTTATTGTATGGCGGAAAAATGGTTAAATATGCTAAAGTGTATGAAAAGTGTTAAATGGCTTATGTGGCACCGGTTAACCATCCATGTAGGCTAAAATCTGATCTGATGTGTATATATATATATATATACATATATATATATATATATATATATATATATATATTATTATATACATTAGTCAACTGTTAAATAAAAAGTTTAGGATCGCCATGAACAATAATAGACGCCTGCCATCGCCACCGTAATGAGAAACCCAACACCACCATAATTGTCGCCGCCTCCTGAAATAACCCACTTTTTTTTGTTCAAAACCACCGGCCACCCCCTTTAATTGCTTCAAAACTGACGATGGATTTTATGTATCTATTAATTTGATTTATTATATATTGTGTGGGTTGAATCTATTATTGATTATTATGTGTGTGATTGTGTTATTCATAATGTTGAATTTGAGTGCCATCATGGGTTAGGTTTAGATGTATTATCTGGGTTTGGGGTTAGTTGATTGATGATGATGATGATGATTATATATGTGGGTGTAATGTGTGTCAGTGTGTGTATCTGTGTGTGGTGATGAAGTGTATATATATGAATATTATAAGAACAATAATAGACGCCTGCCATCGCCACCGTAATGAGAAACCCAACACCACCATAATTGTCGCCGCCTCCTGAAATAACCCACTTTTTTTTGTTCAAAACCACCGGCCACCCCCTTTAATTGCTTCAAAACTGACGATGGATTTTATGTATCTATTAATTTGATTTATTATATATTGTGTGGGTTGAATCTATTATTGATTATTATGTGTGTGATTGTGTTATTCATAATGTTGAATTTGAGTGCTATTTACGGTTTTTATGTGTTGAATTTGAGTGCCATCATGGGTTAGGTTTAGATGTATTATCTGGGTTTGGGGTTAGTTGATTGATGATGATGATGATTATATATGTGGGTGTAATGTGTGTCAGTGTGTGTATCTGTGTGTGGTGATGAAGTGTATATATATGTAATGTGTAAAATAAAGTATTTTTTAGATTTGTCTAATAAATTAAATCCACATAAAAGCCACATAAGCGGTCAACAGGATAAATTCAAAGGTGGTAACCGGCTACCTTTATATCAGGTCAGTTTTGAATGCTATAGAACTTTTTAGCAGGTTCCCGCCATACAATAAAGAAAAACGTTAGTTTATGCACACTATAACTTTTTGGGTATAGTTTGTTGCATTCCGGCACACTAAACCTTTTTTTTCCTTTCCGGTTCACTATGTTTTCTTGATATTGTATCTCATAGGTCGTTACCTTTTTTTTATGGATGCATTGTTTGACGACTCTCGAATATTCTCTCATTGTGAATTGATTGTTCTCTTTTAAACCAACCCGTATCACAAAAAACATCATAGAAAGAAATACTTTCAAAATGCAGGAAAATGTTATAGATCAATCATATTGCCAGGTAGAACCGTTGCTAGATATTAACTGGCTGTATCTTGCTAACTTTTGCCGGTTTATCTGTACCCAACAAATATTAGCAAAGTGTGTGGTTGTTAATCTAACATGCCAGCTGATTGCATCTATTTCCAGTATCTTGGAACAGCAGAATTTGCAATGTACCTTAAAGCTGCCATTTTTTGGAGACAAAATCGTCCTTGATTTATCCTGTTTTACCTTTTCTTATCTTCCAATAAATCAAATCTGCTGTTGGTTTCTGTGTTGTGCAATTATATGGGGACCTTTATTTTGAGAATTCATTTTTTTTGTAAGAACCTTGAGAACTCTTAAAATTATGTATTGGATCACATGTTTTTTTGTTCATTCACATGTGAAACGTTATAAAAATATATGTTGTAGAAGAAAGTTTTTTTCAAAACCTTATATATACCCATTTGATCACATGTGAACGAAAACGTGAACATATTCATTCACAAGTTCACAAAAGGCTATTTTGAAGGTTTTTTAAAAAAGTTTCTTTTACAACATACTTTTTTATATCATTTCACATGTGAATGAACAAAAAAAACATGTGATCCAATACATAATTTGAGAGTTCTCATGGTTCTTGCAAAAAAAATGGTTCTCAAAATAAGGAAAGTCTATATATATATATATATATATATATAATATATTATTTATATATAATATATATATATATATATACTAGGTCTTTTACCCGCGCGATGCGCGGTTGTTATAAATATAGTTAAGTGTTATAAATACACCGTTAATGCACGAAATCAACAAAAAGAAGAGTTAAGTGTTATAAATACAGTTGAGTTAAGTGTTATAAATACAGTTGAGTTAAGTGTTATAAATACAGTTGAGTTAAGTGTTATAAATACAGTTGAGTTAAGTGTTATAAATACAGTTGAGTTAAGTGTTATAAAGTCTTTCTACCCGCGCGATGCGCGGTTGTTATAAATACAGTTGAGTTAAGTGTTATAAATACACCGTTACACGAAATCAACAAAAAGAAGAGTTGCTGAATAGATTAAATCAAACCAAGAACTTGATTTTTACATGCTAAATAAACCCATGAAGTAAGTGACTTATACAAAAGACGGTCATAAAGTCCTACAATCTACACAGACCTGAAAGTATAAACATATATGTTATAGGCTTATCATCTTTGTATAAAAAGTGATTTCTTATCAGGTTGATGAGAGATGAAGCATCCAAAGAGCTCATTGATCCTTCCCTTGATTTTGAATACTTCTGCAAATACAAAGTCACCACCAATTCTTGGTAAATGGTAACCAAAAAGGAAAATAGCACATGAATAACACATAATAGCTATTTCTAACCAATAACTTATGAAGTCGTCAACATGGATAGTGTTTTATCTTGAACATCAAAAAGATAAAGAGAATGAATTCAACAAATGGGTCAAATGAGTTAAGCTGTCAGGAGTGCATTGTCATGGATAGTATGACAACTCGTAATTTATTAGCGACGGGTTAGTCTTAATCTCGATCATTATTATAATTTCGTCTAATTTAGAGAATTATAGACGTGGAAATTATTAGATAATTGAACATTTGATATAGTTCAATTAGACGTATCCTGATGACGTAGACTATTAGCTATTTAGACGAATGCCGAGTCTTAAAATAACTTTAAATGAATATTTAAAGGTTATGTCTTGTACACAATAAATAGACTGTCTAGACTTAATATTTTAAAGTTCACTTTGACGAAACTTTATTGACTTGTCTTAATTTAAATAACACGAAGGAAAAATACCTTTACTTTAAATTATAACCTTTTAGTCATACGGTATTTAATCGTAAGCATTTTATCAAATTAGGGTACCAAAATATCCTAAAATATGGCCACATGGCCAGCCCCCCTTTGTTTGTGGTGAGAAAAAGAACAACAAAACAACCCCTGCCCCTTTTTCTTTTGTCTCGTCGAACACACACACACATAGTACCATTCATTTTTCACCACAAAGTCAATTTGCTCTCAATCTCTTTATTTCTTACGGTTCATCAAGGGAAATCAAAGGGAAAATTTCTTTAAATTGACTACAACAATAATCATTTGGCAAGGATAATCAAAGCATTGAAATCCTCATCATCTTCATCTTCTAAGTTTTATTTCAAGAACTTCAAATTGGTAAGTAAACTTTTTCTCTAAACTTTTGATTTGTCTAAATTCAATCTTATTAGTTAGTTTCATTTACTTTGATTGAATTAGATAGTCTTGAAAATGGAAAGAGTTATTGAATGGTTATTTAGATGAATTTTTATTTAGAATTAGGTCTTGGAAATCAAAAGATGTTGGAATGGTGAAATGGTTAGTAAAATGGATTGTTTTCGGGTTCTTGGAACATGTTTCTAGTCGTTATATTGAAAAGACTTGATTAGAAAATGGTTTGGTTTACGGAAAATGGTCGAAAAATGAGTTTTTGCTCGATCAGGTAAAACTCGCGCCGCGAGTAGTCTTTCTCGCGCCGCGATGTATGTAATTCGTCACGAAAATCTGCACTTTGAACTAGGACTCGCGCCGCAAGCCTTCCAGGTCGCGCCGCGAGGTTCTGTACTGTTCGACTTTTTCAGTTTTTGACAACTTGAACGTTTGAACTTGGTGAATATCGAATGGTACTTTAGACTACCTTATAATGACAATGTCATTGATATTACCAACTAAAGTTAAATAAAATGAAAGTTTAAATCACATTCTCGGTTATGGCATTCTAGGGTCTATAGCTAGGTAGTTCTACATAGGATACTTGTCGTTGTGAGCTTTGATCCTCACCATTGGTAATCATATCATAGGTTTTGGATAACGTGGAGAATTGACTGTTGATCTTCTCGAGCTACATTGCATCTTTTAGCACTTAGATCGCTAAGGTGAGTTTATGACGCCCTTTTCCTTTTACTTTGGGCCTGAAAAGCATGTGTTATTGTATACACGATTTGTTAAATAAATGATTGTTTGTGTGTATGCCATGTGATTTGGCTGCTTAGATCATTTGACTTAAATTTGCCATGTTGACGGCTGTTGAAAATGTGTATACGTGTCATTTATGAAATGTTGAATGAAATGACTTTGAATTGCCGTGTGATGGCTGATTAAATGGTTTCTTGTGTTTGACAAACTAAAATGTTTCCCCTATTGGTTATATTGTCGGATCTAGATATCTCGACTGTCTTGGTTATGGTCCGCACCCACTCGTAGACGGAAATCCTGTGCGAGGCATATTGGCTGATACTGTCGGATGTTGTATTCTGGCTGTCATATGCTGTCATCAGATCTAGATATACTGATTGACTTAATATAAGATGAGTTCAGATTTGATATACTGACTATCTTGTTATAAATTGTGATATAAGATGTGTCCAGATCTAGATATACTGGCTGTCTTGTTATAAAGTAAAAGAGATGTGTCAGATTTGATATATTGACTGTCTTGTTATAAAAATGTTGTCAGATTTGATATACTGACTGTCTGGTCTTTTATAACTACACGTCATTGCTTTGAAATCAATGACGGTTAAACATTGGTCAAACACACTGTAAACTCACCAACTATTTCGATAGTTGATCCTCTCAAATTTCATGCTTTTCAGGGAACCAACAGTAAGTATTGGAAGCGTATATGACATTTTAGAAGCCATCTTTTGAACTTTGGACGTACAATTAGCGTCAGACATCTGAGGACTATCGTATTATTAGTCCTAATTGTACTAGACTGTCCAAATGTTATTTTCGTATTTAGTGGGCCCATTTCTAATTGAGGATAGTTTGTATCCGTGTATTGGGGTCCACATCTGAACGATTATACTTGTAATAAACTCGTATTTGGATTTATGGATGTAATCTCTATTTACCTTCTGATTAGTACGCAATTATTTGTTAACCCTGTATTTCCGCTACAACGGGGTGTGACAAAAATTGGTATCAGAGCCAAGGTTATAGTGAATACAGAGTTATTCCTCAGGAATAACTCAATCTATAGCCATGGTCGCTTCAAAAAGGAAATCTAAGTCATTAAGGTTTAGGATAGTTATCTCGAGAGTTATACTATTTGTCAATAATTAGACCTAACCCGATCAACTACGTCCCGATTATGTAAAATAGTATAAGGCTCGGAATAAATATCTTAAATTGTGTATATACGTGTTAGTTTGAATTATATTCACAACATACTGTAGATGTGGTGGGAAGGCTGCGGGTGACCCTATATATAAGCATTGAAGGTATGTTAGGAATAGAAACTCAAATCGTATGTGTATACATAAGATTTATATACGTGATAGTTTGGATTATATTAACAACATATTGTAAATGTGGTGGGAAGGCTGCGGGTGACCCTATATATAAGCATTGAAGGTATGTTAGGAATAGAAACTCAAATCGTATGTGTATACATAAGATTTATATACGTGATAGTTTGGATTATATTAACAACATATTGTAAATGTGGTGGGAAGGCTGCGGGTGACCCTATATATATAAGCATTGAAGATATGTTGGTAATAGAAACTCAAATCGTATGTGTATACATAAGATTTATATACGTGATAGTTTGGATTATATTAACAACATATTGTAAATGTGGTGGGAAGGCTGCGGGTGACCCTATATATAAGCATTGAAGGTATGTTAGGAATAGAAACTCAAATCGTATGTGTATACATAAGATTTATATACGTGATAGTTTGGATTATATTAACAACATATTGTAAATGTGGTGGGAAGGCTGCGGGTGACCCTATATATAAGCATTGAAGGTATGTTAGGAATAGAAACTCAAATCGTATGTGTATACATAAGATTTATATACGTGATAGTTTGGATTATATTAACAACATATTGTAAATGTGGTGGGAAGGCTGCGGGTGACCCTATATATAAGCATTGAAGGTATGTTGGTAATAGAAACTCAAATCGTATGTGTATATATATATATAAGCATTGAAGGTATGTTAGGAATAGAAACTCAAATCGTATGTGTATACATAAGATTTATATACGTGATAGTTTGGATTATATTAACAACATATTGTAAATGTGGTGGGAAGGCTGCGGGTGACCCTATATATATAAGCATTGAAGATATGTTGGTAATAGAAACCCAAATCGTATGTGTATAATCTAGACAAAGATTTCTTTAAAAACTCATGTGATGCGTACTGTCACATCCATTTGATTTGTACTGTCTCATCCATTAGACTCATATGGATTCTTTGACTATCTTTTCAGACTAGTCATGTCGGATGGAGTTAGCTCTAATGCTGTTGTACCTTGTACACCTCCAGTATTCCTACCCAAGTGTTCCTCACTCTTATGAAGAGGAACCATTTGAGGCTTCGGGCAATGAATCACGCCCAATTAATCTGGTATCATCGTCCAGTGAATCTGGAAATGAGCATGTGTCTATCCATGTTCAACCATCTCTATCACCAGTAGCTCCATATCAGAGGAGGACTACTGAGGGAGCACGTATTCCTTATGCTCCTAGAGATCCTTATGCTGCAGGTCCTTCTGCACCGGCTCAGGATAACCGTATGTTTGGTCCTTCTTTTCTTCTGGGTGATCCGTATGCTGCGGGTTCATCCAGAGTGCCTGTTTACAACCCGGATGCTGTAAATGTGATGCCAGTTGCTAATGCAACTGATAGGTCAGGAATACGCACTCCGACAAATGTCAAGGATGAATAACTCTCTCATCCGTACTAGAGAAGTTGTTGAGAGTCAAGCTCAAGCACTGACTGGAGCTTATCAGCAAGCTTCTGAAGCAATGACTGTTGCTAGGAAAGGGAAGGAGACCCTTGGGATGTTGATCTGGATGCTGCTAGTGTTAGTAGTCTTGGTTGTGGCGTTGCTTGTTGATGTGTAAAATCGAGTTTAAAAATTAAAACAAGAAATACCCTAAAACTGACTACTACACACTTGCGGGCAGTGGACCCGTTCGTATATAGTATAGCTAGAAGGTAAGTCCAGGATCGAACATGGGGAATGGTTTTGAAATAGTTGTCAGCTAAAGTAGTTTTAGAGAAAGGGTGAAACCGTAGCCGAATAGCTACCTAACTTTGACGAACTTAAATTAAAGAAATCGAAATGACAATACGATTAGAAGTAAAGAAGTTTTAGACAATATAAATAAAGATCATCCACTTCGAATCCACTTGACTTCAGCTATGATTGCACACGTTAAAGATCGAATTCTTTAGAGTTGACAAAATAACCGTGAAAGGATAAAAATGCTCACGTGGTACCACCAACCGCTCGCAAATCACCCAAACACCTCAATTGCTAGTTAAATTACCCAAGCCGGTACCACCAATGCCTAGAAAATCTCCCCAACAATTAGTTTGTTTGATTATCCAATTACCAATTATGCCTATGTGAATGAAAACGTGGTACCACCAACCGTTTCTAAACACGTTTACCAATTAACTCCTATTATAGTGACTGCGGCGCAGTGGGGCTTCACTCTTCCCACTGCGGCGCAGTGGGGCTTACTCTTCCCACTGCGGCGCAGTGGGGCTTCACTCTTCCCACTGCGGCGCAGTGGGGTGTGAATACTCCCACTGCGGCGCAGTGGTAATCCACTGGAAACTCATTACTTTTTGGCACCCGATGACTGCGGCGCAGTGGGGCTTCACTCTTCCCACTGCGGCGCAGTGGGGCTTCACTCTTCCCACTGCGGCGCAGTGGGGCTTCACTCTTCCCACTGCGGCGCAGTGGGGCTTCACTCTTCCCACTGCGGCGCAGTGGGGCTTCACTCTTCCCACTGCGGCGCAGTGGGGCTTCACTCTTCCCACTGCGGCGCAGTGGGGCTTCACTCTTCCCACTGCGGCGCAGTGGGGCTTCACTCTTCCCACTGCGGCGCAGTGGGGCTTCACTCTTCCCACTGCGGCGCAGTGGGGCTTCACTCTTCCCACTGCGGCGCAGTGGGGCTTCACTCTTCCCACTGCGGCGCAGTGGGGCTTCACTCTTCCCACTGCGGCGCAGTGGGGCTTCACTCTTCCCACTGCGGCGCAGTGGGGCTTCACTCTTCCCACTGCGGCGCAGTGGGGCTTCACTCTTCCCACTGCGGCGCAGTGGGGCTTCACTCTTCCCACTGCGGCGCAGTGGGGCTTCACTCTTCCCACTGCGGCGCAGTGGGGCTTCACTCTTCCCACTGCGGCGCAGTGGGGCAACACCCCTCCCACTGCGGCGCAGTGGGGCTTCACTCTTCCCACTGCGGCGCAGTGGGGCTTCACTCTTCCCACTGCGGCGCAGTGGGGCTTCACTCTTCCCACTGCGGCGCAGTGGGGCTTCACTCTTCCCACTGCGGCGCAGTGGGGTGTGAATATTCCCACTGCGGCGCAGTGGTAATCCACTGGAAACTCATTACTTTTTGGCACCCGATGACTGCGGCGCAGTGGGGCTTCACTCTTCCCACTGCGGCGCAGTGGGGTGTGAATCTCCCACTGCGGCGCAGTGGTAATCCACTGGAAACTCATTACTTTTTGGCACCCGATGACTGCGGCGCAGTGGGGCTTCACTCTTCCCACTGCGGCGCAGTAGTTATCTCCCACTGCGGCGCAGTGGTAATCCACTGGAAACTCATTACTTTTTGGCACCCGATGACTGCGGCGCAGTGGGGCTTCACTCTTCCCACTGCGGCGCAGTGGTTCACTCTTCCCACTGCGGCGCAGTGGGGCTTCACTCTTCCCACTGCGGCGCAGTGGGGCTTCACTCTTCCCACTGCGGCGCAGTGGGGCTTCACTCTTCCCACTGCGGCGCAGTGGGGCTTCACTCTTCCCACTGCGGCGCAGTGGGGCTTCACTCTTCCCACTGCGGCGCAGTGGGGCTTACTCTTCCCACTGCGGCGCAGTGGGGTGTGAATATTCCCACTGCGGCGCAGTGGTAATCCACTGGAAACTCATTACTTTTTGGCACCCGATGACTGCGGCGCAGTGGGGCTTCACTCTTCCCACTGCGGCGCAGTATCTTCACTCTTTGGTACCAACACTGCGGCGCAGTGGGGCAACACCCCTCCCACTGCGGCGCAGTGGGGCTTCACTCTTCCCACTGCGGCGCAGTGGGGTGTGAATCTCCCACTGCGGCGCAGTGGTAATCCACTGGAAACTCATTACTTTTTGGCACCCGATGACTGCGGCGCAGTGGGGCTTCACTCTTCCCACTGCGGCGCAGTGGTAATCCACTGGAAACTCATTACTTTTTGGCACCCGATGACTGCGGCGCAGTGGGGCTTCACTCTTCCCACTGCGGCGCAGTGTGGCTTCACTCTTCCCACTGCGGCGCAGTGGGGCTTCACTCTACCCACTGCGGCGCAGTGGGGCTTCACTCTTCCCACTGCGGCGCAGTGTTAAACCTCTAGAAAGCTTATGTCTTTGGTACCAACTGACTGCGGCGCAGTGGGGCAGACACTCCCACTGCGGCGCAGTGGTAATCCACTGGAAACTCATTACTTTTTGGCACCCGATGACTGCGGCGCAGTGGGGCTTCACTCTTCCCACTGCGGCGCAGTGGTAATCCTCTGGAAACTCATTACTTTTTGGCACCCGATGACTGCGGCGCAGTGGGGCCCACTGCGGCGCAGTGGGGCTTCACTCTTCCCACTGCGGCGCAGTGGGGTGTGAATATCCCACTGCGGCGCAGTGGTAATCCACTGGAAACTCATTACTTTTTGGCACCCGATGACTGCGGCGCAGTGGGGCTTCACTCTTCCCACTGCGGCGCAGTGTTACTCTTCCCACTGCGGCGCATGGTGCACCCCCACTGCGGCGCAGTGAAGAGTCCCTGGAATTCTGATCATATGGTGACTGCGGTGCAGTGGGGTGTGAATACTCCCACTGCGGCGCAGTGGTAATCCACTGGAAACTCATTACTTTTTGGCACCCGATGACTGCGGCGCAGTGGGGCTTCACTCTTCCCACTGCGGCGCAGTGTTAAACCTCTGGAAAGCTTATGTCTTTGGTACCAACTGACTGCGGCGCAGTGGGGCAACACCCCTCCCACTGCGGCGCAGTGTAAACTTGCTGGAATTCTTGTGGCTTCTTTATTATCAGCTCTCGAACACTCGGATCAACATCTTGGCCTAAATTCGTCAGAAAATGCATCAAATGGACGCACAACCTGGTAAGAACCTGAAAGCACTAACAAACACCATAAACGCGCCAAATGCATACAAAATCGACTAAAAACACATACGAAAAAGGCCAATAATGAAGTGGGCAATCTATATAAATTGGACACATCAAATCCCCCCACACTTGAGTGTTGCTTGCCCTCAAGCAAATCCGGAAATTAAGCAAAAAGCATTCCTTGGCACGAAGCTACATAAAACACATTACAAATTTCCAAAAAGAAGCCAAACCAAGTATGTCGATGACAAGGACTTTGGTGAAGCAGTTTTAATTTTAAATGAAAATCCGAAATGTTTGACAATATCTGAACAATCCACAAGCCTCAATAACACGACTAAGCAAAAGTGAAACAAATGAGCCTATCAAAATCATCCTACTCCAACGAACTTACTATTGGGGTTGAATATATATGAAAAATCACTCATTGCTCGGTCGTGATGCATATCTTACCATAGGCTTGAACAAGGATCATAGCTTCACCGACATGGCGTGAGCACCAAGTACATCATCAAAATTTGGCATATAAGTCGGTTGTAAAGTTAGGCTAAGGGTATTTACAATGGGATTTGGGAAATTTAGGTTAGTGATAGGAAGTAACAAAAGTATAAGTTATGTACAAAATAGTCTAATCAAACCCTTACCATTGATTGCCACCAACCCATAAGATGTTATCCCTTGAACACACCTCAAAAGTAACAAGCAAACCCGACACCATTGTGGTGTATCAACTTCAAACAACTTAGGAACAACCAAATCTTCCATTCTATTCACGAACCACATGATACAACAATTCTTTTGACATATAAAAAAAATGAGAAGTACCTACTAGTAGCCCAAGTTCTTTTCTTTCTTTTTTTTTTCTTATTTCATTTTTTCTCTTTTTTTTTTTATTTTTTTCTGTTTTTCACTTCACTTTTTTTTTATTCATGAACCATTTTTACTCTACTAGTAGGAACCCTCTTACAATGATGAACAATGTCTATAACAATATACTTCCTTTGAACAATCCAAGACATTCCCCAATAACTTGACCAATCGACGTATTCCCATAGACCAAGAATATTCCAACCGATAACCCATTGAAGCTCTCCCAAACCGTCCAAACAAACCAATGACAATCAATGGCCCCCCAAAAATTAGACTATCGGTATGGCGAGGTAAAGTTTACATATTTAAGTGGATTTATACAAAGGAAAAGGCTAAGTTCAAAAAGTGTGTCTAAGTGTATCTTGCACTAAAGATGAGTGCAACAAAGGTTTACAAAGAAAGGAAAATATATGCTAAAGGTACATGTATAAAAGTATGTATACTAAAGGTAAAAATATACATAAGCAAGAGGTGAATAGAAAGAAAATATGGGTCAAACCTAATATGCCAATTCGTCATCCAATGTACTTATATCACAAAAGTGATCTCATGCGGTCTCGTAACGATCACCAGGCCAAGTTCTAGCTCAACACATCACCGGTACACTCATATCAAAGAAAGTAACCCGGAAATGGAATAAATTAACCTCAAATTCGCACATCTTAGTGCAGAGTTCGAAATGGAACCCTTACTCCCGAATAAATCTAAGAGCCTAAGAGAGGGACAAATTACAAGGCAATCAAACCAAAACCGTAAACACCTAGCACATCTATATATGTATGATTAATCTCACAACTTTTAGGTGTTTGGGAATTTTGAGTATGCAAGTAATGTTATCAATCCACAAGGATTAGCCTAACAACCGTTCAGAACACATTTCGCCGATTAAATTTGTACCAAGGAAAAATTCTGTAGTAAAATTGCTCATTAAGTTATTATGAATTAAGTGACAAAAGCAATTTACCACAAGGACAAGCTCAACACAAGTTTCAAATCATATCATCTTCTGTCATCTTACCAAATCGAAGCTACCAATCTCAAACATGCACATCATAGTTCAAAGTTCAAGATAGAACCCTTACTCTTGGATAAAACCCAAAAGCCTACGAGAGGGACACATCCACAAGACCGGTTGAATTCTCAATGGAAAAACAACAAAAAATATATATCCGGTAGCTTAAACCTATTTGCCACCCCCCACACTTAAGATGGACACTGCCCTCAATGTCCAATATTCGGTCAAAACAAAGGTAAATAGGGGTAAGCAAAATAGACAGAAAGAATGAGAACACATACCGGATTATGGACACATTCCGTTTCAAAACAAGTCAGTCGACCCCGCACCACAAATTGCTCTTCCTAAAAAGGAAATCCAATTTGCTTGACGGGAGAAACAGACTAGCCCGAAACGGAATGTGCGAGAGCTGTGTGCAAAACAATGTCAGTAAAGATGCCAATTAAAAATGTTGTGCTGAACTTACTGCCAGCATATGCACATGACATCACAGTGAGCTACTAACACGATCACACAATCAAACAAATCAATGCCAACGAATGTAGGTGAGAATGAGAATCCAACGGGTCCTCCCCACACTTGGTTTCCACTAAGTATTTCCATCAATTCGGATCAAACTGCTCAATTACACATCACAAGAACAAATCCCAAATATCCATACTAAATGCAAACCAAAACAGTATCATGTAGAAAATAAAAGAAACAAAGGAAATTACAAATGTTTCATCACCCCGTAGGGTGGATACCAGACAATGATAAATAAAGTAATGACATGAGAATACCAAAATAACCAAACATCATATGATTCCATCCCACGGTACCGGATGGGAATCATCTCCTCTCACTCCTGATGTCCATGGTAGCCATAGGGTAGTCCAGGTTTCCCAAAAATACTCGTCACCCAATCTTGCTCCTCCTCCTGAGCTGAACCCGAACCACCAGCACCTCCTCCTGACTGACCAGCATCAAATCCAGAATGAGCACCTGCATCCAAACCTGCAAAAGATGAAGAATCACCGCCAACATGGCCACCTGAAAGACCCCAAACTGCACTGGACCTCGAGGAGAACCTCCTAAATCATGAGGTGGTGGTGACATGTTTCCCGGGGCAGTCGTACGAGAGAAAAAGGACTGACCCCCCTGACGATAATCAGGGACATAAATAGGCGGTGGAGAGAATGGAGGAATCGGGTCAGGTCGAACAAACTCCCGGCCATGATACTGAGCATCCCACATAGGCTGATAATAATCAAGGCTATAGTTAGTGTGGGCCTGCTGTGATCCAATCCAGGTGAAATCCTGGTCCACCCTCCGCTGGTAAGCATCAAACTCTCTCTGACTGTTCTGCTGAGACTCATAGATATTCTGAATAGTGTTCCCCAAGAGTGTTAAGTCAAACGAGCGAGGGATGGGAATGTTACGTCCAGTCCTCCTCGGGGGCTCCTGTGGAGCATCAGCCATCTCAACATCAGCCTCCTCATCCTCCTCCTGTACAGGAGGTGGTCCTTCAACCTCACCCTCATCATCTAACAACCGCTCCTGCTCATTGTCTTTTTTTTTCTTCAAAATCTTTGCCCTCCAAAGCTCCTGATACGTAAAATCCTCCTGATGTACTGGTAATGAGAGATAGGTCTGGAAATCATCAGAAGTAAAGACCCCCATCCTCTTATAGATCACCGTAATGAAATGTCTCAAAACCAGAGTCGAATCAGAATGATTACACATTCGGTCTAAAAACACAAGAGGAGGCAAAGCAAACCTGGATGGAGCTCCCTCAGAAAATAACTTAAGTAACCAAAGATCATTCTTGTACGCCTTCTCCCAATGAGTAGACCGTTGTACCAGGAAAGTCACAATCATACGGTGGAGCAACCTCAAACGTACATTCTTAATCTTAGACACACCACTAGTGTATGTCCAAGTTTCTCCCCCGTGATCCTGGTGAAATACTCCAGAATGGACTCACCATCACCCAAATCGGCTCCTGTCCTATACCCTTTCTTCAAAATAGCCCTAAACTCTGCATTCTGAAGCTCCTCTCTCGTATACATCCCACAGTAGTAACCAAATTCAGCAATTGACAGCTTCCTTTGCTGTCCCCCACAGTAAAACGAGACTACCCTCTCCTCGAAAATATCCTTGACTTTCCCTAACTCCTTCTTCAGTTTCAAAGTTGAATAAAACTCTAAGCATAACTCACGGTAGGCGGCTTCACGGTTAGCAAATACCCGCCGCCAAATATCACAACTCACTTCATGCCCTCTTGACTCCCCTCCAACTCTCATAGTCATAGAAAACCATCTTCTTATGTCCTCCTGTACTCCAAATACCTGAGCTTGAAAAGGAGTTAAATGTCTTGCGGGAAGGACCACATGCTTAGAAAGCTTATACAACTTGTTCTTGTATATGTTCTTTTGGGGCTGCCTAATACTTTCAAATGAGAGCCAAGCATGCCTCTCGTTCAGTTCTTCAATAAATGTGAGCGGCACCTCCATTTGTTTCTTTGAAGTCGGCACATCAGCGGCCTCACTGGATTGCCCCTCAACCATTTTACGCTTTCCCGCGGCCTTATCTGTAGCTCTCGCTCCCTGCATTCACAAACATGAAAGCGACCAAATGTGAGTAATAAGAATGCAAAATTGGGAATCATATAAAACAAACAAAAATCTTGGCAAGTTTTGCCATAGAGCAACCGGTATGGCGTGGTGCCAATCGGCGTCTTATAAGCCGTCCTAAACGCCCACAAGGCGTCATCTAACTTCTTTGACCAAACCTTGGGGTTATCTCCAACAGTTTTCTCCAAAATCCTCTTCAAAGCCCTATTTGTGTTTTCCACTTGACCACTGGTCTGTGGATGATATGAGGTAGAAAAATAATGGACAACACCATACCTCTTCATCACTTTGGCTAACTGATGGTTTGCAAAATGGGTACCACAGTCACTAATCAAAGCTCTAGGGCAACCAAAACGACAAAACAACTGTTTCAAGAAATCTATAACTACACGCGCGTCATTCGTGGACAAAGCCTTGGCTTCGGCCCATTTAGACACGTAGTCAACGGCGACAAGAATGTACTGAAACTTATTAGACGGTGGGAATGGTCCCATAAAGTCTATACCTCAAACATCAAATACCTCACATACCTGAATGCTCTGTTGAGGCATCTCATCCCGTTTAGTGATGTTCCCCTGCCGCTGACAAATGTCACAAGTCTCAACCAAAGTCTGGGCCTCCTTGAAAATGGTTGGCCAATAGAAACCTGCATCAAAAACTTTCTTACCCGTTACTGAAGGACCATAATGACCCCCAGTTAGCCCGTAGTGACATGCATCCAAAATCTCTCTAGTCTCAGCTCCAGCAACACATCTCCTAACCATACCATCTGCACAAACACGAAATAAGTATGGATGGTCCCAAAAATAATACTTAACATCCGATATGAGCTTCTTTTTCTGCTGGGACGTGAAATCATTAGGTATCTCACCTGCAACCAAATAATTAGCTATATCTGCAAACCAAGGAGCTTCATCAGAGTTAGAGATAAACATTAAAGACTCATCGGGGAAGTGATCATTGATCTCCCCATCACGAAGTTCCTCCCGGTGAGGATCTTCCAAACGACTCAAATGGTCGGCAGCCAAATTTTTAGCCCCTTTCTTATCCTTTATCTCAATGTCAAATTCTTGCAACAAAAGAATCCAACGGATAAGCCTGGGTTTAGCATCCTGTTTCGAGAACAGGTACTTAAGGGCTGAATGGTCAGTGAAAACTATGGTCTTACTCAAAACAAGATATGATCTAAACTTATCAAATGCGAAGACCACTGCAAGCAACTCCTTTTCTGTAGTGGTGTAATTTTGCTGGGTGGGGTTCAAAGTTTTACTAGCAAAGTAAATGGGCTTGAAATGTTTCTCAACCCTTTGCCCTAGCACGGCATAGTCACTTGCATCACACATCAACTCGAAAGGCAATTCCTAATCTGGAGCTACCATGATAGGAGAATCAGTCAACTTCTCCTTCAATACCTGAAAAGCACTCAAACAAGCATCATCAAAAACAAAAGGAACGTCCTTCTCCAACAAGTGGGTCATAGGACGAGTAATCTTAGAGAAATCCTTAATAAATCGACGATAAAAACCTGCATGACCAAGGAAACTCCTTACCCCTTTCACATTGGAAGGCGGGGGTAATTTGGCAATTACATCTATCTTAGCCCGATCAACCTCAATCCCGGCCTTGGACACTTTATGACCTAACACAATACCCTCAGTCACCATAAAATGACACTTTTCCCAATTCAAAACAAGGTGTGCCCTCTCACACCGTTCCAACATCCTATCCAAATTAATCAAACATGAATGAAAAGAATCCCCAAAAACTGAAAAATCATCCATGAAAACTTCCATGGAAGTTTCAAGCATGTCCTGGAAAATAGCAATCATGCACCTTTGAAAGTGCCAGGGGCATTACACAAACCAAACGGCATACGCCGATAAGCAAAAGTGCCAAATGGACAAGTAAAAGTAGTTTTCTCTTGATCCTTGGGATCAATGGGTATTTGAAAGTACCCGGAGAACCCATCCAAGAAACAAAAGTATTCATTCCCAGCAAGACGTTCCAACATTTGATCAATAAAAGGAAGGGGAAAATGATCCTTACGGGTGGCATCATTAAGCTTACGGTAATCTATACAAACCCGCCAACCCGTAATAGTCCTAGTGGCCAAAAGTTCCTTATTATCATTTTCAATGACTGTCATGCCCCCCTTTTTGGGCACACAGTGGATAGGACTTACCCATGGACTATCGGCAATAGGAAAAATGATTCCTGCATCAAGAAGCTTAATCACCTCTTTCTTAACAACCTCTTTCATATTAGGATTCAGCCGCCTTTGTCTCTGGACAACGGGCTTAACATCATCAAGAAAATCAATCTTATGCTGACAAAAATTAGGACTAATACCTGGAATATCTGTGGTCTTCCAAGCAAAAGCCCGCTTATGGGCTTTAAGAACAGACATGAGACGGTCTTTCTCGTCACTCGATGTTGATACATGTTGATGTGACAACAGCAACTTAGATTTGATTAGTCTTTTAGATTAAGACATTATGTTTTTTTTTTTTTTTTTTTTTTTTTTTTTTTTTTTTTTTTTTTTTTTTTTTTTTTTTTTTTTTTTTTTTTTTTTTTTTTTTTTTTTTTTTTTTTTTTTTTTTTTTTTTTTTTTTTTTTTTTTTTTTTTTTTTTTTTTTTTTTTTTTTTTTTTTTTTTTTTTTTTTTTTTTTTTTTTTTTTTTTTTTTTTTTTTTTTTTTTTTTTTTTTTTTTTTTTTTTTTTTTTTTTTTTTTTTTTTTTTTTTTTTTTTTTTTTTTTTTTTTTTTTTTTTTTTTTTTTTTTTTTTTTTTTTTTTTTTTTTTTTTTTTTTTTTTTTTTTTTTTTTTTTTTTTTTTTTTTTTTTTTTTTTTTTTTTTTTTTTTTTTTTTTTTTTTTTTTTTTTTTTTTTTTTTTTTTTTTTTTTTTTTTTTTTTTTTTTTTTTTTTTTTTTTTTTTTTTTTTTTTTTTTTTTTTTTTTTTTTTTTTTTTTTTTTTTTTTTTTTTTTTTTTTTTTTTTTTTTTTTTTTTTTTTTTTTTTTTTTTTTTTTTTTTTTTTTTTTTTTTTTTTTTTTTTTTTTTTTTTTTTTTTTTTTTTTTTTTTTTTTTTTTTTTTTTTTTTTTTTTTTTTTTTTTTTTTTTTTTTTTTTTTTTTTTTTTTTTTTTTTTTTTTTTTTTTTTTTTTTTTTTTTTTTTTTTTTTTTTTTTTTTTTTTTTTTTTTTTTTTTTTTTTTTTTTTTTTTTTTTTTTTTTTTTTTTTTTTTTTTTTTTTTTTTTTTTTTTTTTTTTTTTTTTTTTTTTTTTTTTTTTTTTTTTTTTTTTTTTTTTTTTTTTTTTTTTTTTTTTTTTTTTTTTTTTTTTTTTTTTTTTTTTTTTTTTTTTTTTTTTTTTTTTTTTTTTTTTTTTTTTTTTTTTTTTTTTTTTTTATGTTTTTTTTTTTGAACAGACATGAGAGGCTTTGCTGTCACAATGTTGATACATGTTGATGTGACAACAGCAACTTAGATTTGATTAGTCTTTTAGATTAAGACATTATGTTATTTTATGTCTGATTCATATATGTGTAATTGATAGATTATGGACTTCGTGTTTTGGTAATGATCGATTACATGTTTTGGTGTTATATATATGTTTATATATGATGTTTGTTATGTATGTTATACAGGTACAAACATAATATATGTTAGGTTTCTTGTACATGAAGTACTTGGAAAATAACTAGGCATAGATGTTGATGGTAATTAGTACTAACGAAGATAATCTTCGTTAGGAACAAACGAAGATAATCTTCGTTATATGGGCTGGGCTGCTAAGTTCGTAAGAACAAAGCCCAGCAGGCCCAATATCGATAAGAAACATATATAAACGAATGGAAACCCTAAATTGAGGCAATCCCGTTCAGTTTACACACACCTAAGGCGACTAAGTTCGTTTCTAGCATATAGAAAACGAATAAAAGATAGACCACATACGGCTGATTATATACATATAATTAGCAATATATTCGATAACTAATCAAACTAGTTATCTCGTGAGGATTCCGCACTCACGACATAACAATAGACGATCTCGAGAGCGATCTGCAGCTATCGAGGGACTCACAAGTGGTATCAGAGCCATTCGATATCTTATCGAAGGGTTGAGATCGTTTGTTTGATTGTTATTTTCTCAAAAACCTCCCGAACACCCTTTCTGTCGCTAAGTTCGTTTGCCTTACGAACTTAGCAAAACGAAGTTCATCAAACGAAGATAGAAAACGAACTTAACTTAAATTCGTTCTAAAGATCATCAAACGAAGATAGAAAACGAACTTAACTTAAATTCGTTCTAAAGATCTTCAACGAAGATAGAAAACGAATTTATCTTCATTTTCGTTTTGAATTTTCATCAAACGAAGTTAGTCTACGAACTTAAGTTATCTTCGTTCAGACCTTGTTCTTACGAATTTAACCTATTTTCGTTCCTTATCTTATCATCTTGTAGGACGTACTAATTCTCCACCAAAGTTAGTTTCTTTAGCTGACTTCTGGGCGTGGAGAGGTAGATTTGAAGATTTTATTCAACGAGAAGACTTGAACATGTGGCTCATGATCACTGAAGGTTATGAATGGCCCACTCTTACTGTGAATGGAGTTACTTCTACATACAAGGTGGGAGAGTTAACAGGTGAAGAAAAGGCTAACTATGCCATTGAAGTAAAGACTCTTTCTACTCTTCGTATGTGCATTCCTCAAGAGTTGGTGCACCTGTTTCCTAAACAGGAATACAAGACTTCAAAGCAACTGTTCGATGCTATTGAAGCTCATTATGAAGGTGATCCACTATTGAAGCAAAATAGAATTAAAATGCTTAAGAAACAATTTGACTGCTTCAATGCTACAAAGAATGAACAAGTTGAGGATCTTATTCTGAGATATCAACATCTTCTTGCTGAATTAGCTTATTTTGATCTTAAATACACTCCTACTGAGATAGTGGATAAATTCTTGGATGGTTTGCCGAAAGCTTACAAAGAATTTCGTCATGGATTACAAGAAAGAGCTGATTATGCATCTCTTCGAATAGATGGAGTAATATCCACACTAAGAAACAGAGAAATGAAGGATAAGGCAAAGGATCTTCAAGACAATTTCACACAAGATCCATCTCTCTATCATGCCACTATGAAAAATCCAACTGCTGATGTTAATGCTTTCTTTTCTGGAGTTGGTAATACTGGTGAGACAGACAATTGTGGTCCACTGAATGGATGGAGATGATTCTTCCGGATTCATGGCTACTGATGCTGGTAACAGAGGTAAAAAGGCTAATGAAGGTGCAAAGACTGGAAATATGAAGTTCGGTAACATTACATCCTCTTCTGCTGGTTACAAGTCCATGCCTATGAATATGAAATCAGCTGAGGGTAGAATGAATGTATTTGCTGCCATGTGTGCTGCACATGAAGCTTTTGTTGCAGGAAGAATCACAGATCCAGCACTTATTGATGAAGATTACGACCAGATAGATCCAGATGATGTTGAAGAAATGGATCTGAAATGGCAATTGGCAATGATCACCAGGAGAGTGCAAAAGTTTATGAATAGAACAGGCAGACAGCTTACTGGAGGTACTCAGGGTTTTGACAAGTCAAAGGTGAAGTGCTATAACTGCGAAGGTTTTGGACATTTTGCCAGAGAGTGTCAACGGCCTAAGAAAGAGGCAAATGTTACCCCTACACGTCAAGATAGAGGTGGTAATCGTCCATTTAATCAAAATTCAACTAGAGCTCTTTTGTTGACTGATGATTCTACTGCAAATGTCAACGGCAATGACAAGGCTATAGTAGCTGTTCAAGCCGATGGTTCTTATGTTTGGAATCTTCCACATGATGAGACCAATAATGCTTACTTGGCTGAAATTCTTGATGATATGGCTCAAATAGTTGATTCTCCTGATGACTTTTTGGACACCACAGTTTACCACAGTGAAGAGCATTTGTATGAAAACACTGAAAGTTCGAAATTGGATACTGTTGCTGCTGGTGTATATGATACTGATTCCGAATCTGACAATGAGTTAGAAGATGTCAAGAATCTTGATGAGGTGAAAGCTGCTGAGGTTAAAGATGATTCTGCTACAGAAAAGGGTGAAAAGACAATTGAAGAGCAGATGCAAGAGTTTGAGATTCCGGCTGGCATGACTGTGGATGACTTTGTTGCTTACATGGCAGATTGCAAAGAGGCAGACCAACAGGTATCTTATTCTTTACATACTATTGTTCATGTTTGCAAAATTGTTAATCGAATGTTTGATGAAATTGAACAAAAGAATGAACAAATTAAGAAATTAGAATCTGCTGTCAATGCTGCTCATGATGAAAGAGATAAGTTAATTAAAAAGGGTCTAACTGTAAATGATAAAGAAAAATTCTTCAAGGAAAAGATTAGATCTTTAGAGTCTGACATTAGAGCTATGAAAGATAAAGTCAATCAGTCTGTGGCTGTAGAAAGAGTAGGTAGTGAAGCTTACTCCTTGTTAGCTAGAAAGTGTGCTACCATTGAAAAGGAACTTGCTGATGCTAGGATAGAAATCTTGGAATTAAATGCTAAATCTGATTCTGCTAGACATGCTGAGCTTTTAATGCATATGACAAAGTTTGAGAATTCTTCCTCTAAGAGTCTTGACACTGCTAAGATCTCTTATAAAGATGTGCCTCCTCCTTTCAATAATAACTATACTTCTGTTGAACCTAATATTCCTGATATCCTACTTCAACCTAGTGTTGTAGATGGTAATCCAAAAGACTCAATTCCTGAGGCAAAGATGCCTGAGGGATCAAAAGAGTCTAAAGAAGGTTCTTCTCAACCTAACAAGGAAGAGAAATTGAAAGGTGTTGTCCTAAATCAGTCTATTCTTAATGGTCAGAAAGACAGTATTGTACACTTTACACTTCATAAGAGTAATAGGGTCTATACTGAGTTAAAGAAGATTCTTCTCAACCTAACAAGGAAGAGAAATTGAAAGGTGTTGTCCTAAATCAGTCTATTCTTAATGGTCAGAAAGACAGTATTGTACACTTTACACTTCATAAGAGTAATAGGGTCTATACTGAGTTAGAATTTCCATTAGAATCTATTGACCCTAAGAGGATTGATAAAGTCTGGGATGTAGCTATTGAGGATATGAAGAAATTAAGTCAGCAGCGTCTCACTCCATTACCTAAGCAATCTAGGATTAGAAAATCTGAAGATAACTTAGTCGTTAATGAAGAAGCAACTAAGGTTTAAAGCACATCTTAATGCCTGCACTTAAGAAATCTCCAAGTAAAGGTAAACATGAGAAAGATGGTGCTAGAAAGTCTAGGATATCACCAATTAAACGAGACCCTGAAAAAGAAGATCAAAGAAAAACAAGTAAGTCAGTGGACACTAGTGCTAACAATGAATCTGTAGGTACCGATAAAAAGGTAGATACAAACAAAAAGTTCAAGGTCCTCTCCTGCTTTGCTTGTCATGAAAAGGGTCATGTTTATAGTGTATGTCCAAATAGACCTCGAAGATCAGGTTCTCCTTCAAAGGTTTCCACCTCGGAAGGAAAAAGGGGGTTGGGTAATGATAAACAGGTTGATGAGGCTAAAGTTCAATCTTCTCCAAAACCGTTTACTATACCTCAACGACGTGAATCTCCACTGAAAGGTTCATCAGGAAATGTTCATGAGAATTCAAATCGTTTTCAAACACCTCCTCGACCTGCTCGTTCTGCTCCTAGAAATCAAAATTCATATTATGACCAAATTCATTCAAGTGTTCGACCTTCTTATGGCCCTCATTCTCCTAGACCTTCTCCGACGAGAGGTCAGAAGTCTCCTCCAGTGAGAAGACGAGACGAGAATCATGTCCTACCCACGGCTTCGAGCAATGGATATTGGACTGAACTGATTCTCAGGGATGAGAAGGGACGACCCAAACCTAAGAAGGTTTGGGTCCCCAATGAAAACTAATTTTTCTCATTTTATGTGCAGGGAGTTCCTAGGAAACCAATTCATTTATGGTACCTTGACAGTGGATGCTCCAGGCACATGACAGGGGACAGGAAGCTCTTGTCCAATTATACTGGTATAAATGGGTCGTACGTTAGTTTTGCTGGATCCAAGGGCGGCAACATCACAGGTCAAGGAGATGTCGTCAATGGACAACTTACTCTAGAAAGAGTAAACTATGTGGAACAACTTACTCATAATCTAATGAGTGTCTCACAGATCTGTGACAAGGGCAACAATGTTCATTTCACAGAAAAGGAGGCATTCATCTTGAAGCCGGGTTTCGTTATTCCACCGGAATGGATAATGCTCAGAGCTCCTAGGAAGAGAGACATCTATGGTTTAGTTTTAGGTGTTGATAATCCAACGGAGCCCCTCTGTTTGTTGAGCAAAGCAAATGAATCTGAATCTCTTCTCTGGCATCGTAGAATGGGACATATCAACTTTCGGAAGATGAATGAACTTGTTAGTCTTGGATTAGTTGAAGGTGTTCCAGTTAAGAAGTTTGGAATGGAAGATAAATGTGTACCGTGTTTGAAAGGAAAGCAACATAAGAATCCTCACAAACCAAAGGTGCACAATTCTATATCCAAACCATTCGAATTACTTCATATGGATCTCTTTGGTCCTGTGAACGTAAGAAGCATTGGAGGGATGTCCTACTGTTTTGTGATCACTGATGATTACTCAAGGTACTCATGGGTATTTTTCTTGAAGACAAAGGACGAGACCGCAAACCGGTTTATGGATTTTGTTAGACAAGTTGAGAATGTCCATGAAGTTAAAGTTAAGAGAATCAGGAGTGACAATGGCACTGAGTTCAAGAATAATACTTTTACTGTTTTCTGTTTGACCAAGGGTATTCAACATCAATTCAGTGCACCGCATGAGCCACAGCAGAATGGAGTAGCTGAAAGGAAAAACAGGACATTGATAGAAACAGCCAGGACGATGCTTGCTGATTCAGGGCTTCCTGTTACTTTCTGGGGGGAGGCAGTGAATACAGCTTGTCACATTTTAAATCGGGTTTTAACTGTTAAACGGTTTAAGAAAACTTGTTATGAACTTTTGCACAACACAAAGCCCAATTTGCAAAATGTTGAGCCGTTTGGTGTTCCTTGTACTTTTCTTAAAGTTCTTCCTCAAGGCAAATTTGATCCTAAATCTGAGGAGGGTTTCTTTTTAGGTTATATACCTAGTACACCAATTCGGCGTGTGTACAATCAGAAAACTGGCAAAGTTAATTTTGGTACAAATGTTGTAATTGTCAGTCATAAACCTGCTGTACACATTGGTCCTGCTAATGACTTCGATTATGATGGTGTTTTCACCTCTTTTCGTGGTCCTGTTTCTTTTACAGGTGTTCCGATTGTGGAGGATGTAGTTACTCTTCATGATCCCCTTGAAGGTGGGCCTGTTCCTGTTTCTTCTCCGGTTTCCTCACCATTCATTAAGCCTGCTACTAAATCTGGAGAATCAAGTGGGACCAAAGAAGCAGATTCTACCTTAGAGACTGCTCCTAAAGCTCCTATTGATCCTTTACATATACCTCTACCTGATACTCCCTTCTATGATACTGACGACACGGAAGGTGAAAATCAGGAGGAGCCTAAAACTCCAGAGCAACATGTGCAGACTAACTTGGGAAATGATCTTACAGTAGACACGGTTCCTCAAACAAGAGTCAACAAGGATCATCCAGTAGAGCAAATCATTGGTGATGCTTCTTCCTCTGTTCGCACGAGAAATCAGAATAGGAAAAATTTGTCAAGTATGTTTGCTGAAATTAAGGATACTGGGGCAATTACTTGGTACTTGTACTTTTGCTTCATCTCTCAGGTTGAGCCTAAAAATGTTGGTATGGCTCTTAAAGATCCGTCATGGGTTGAGGCGATGCAAGAAGAATTGGCTCAGTTTAGGAAGCTTGATGTTTGGAAGTTAGTTGACTTACCTCAGGGTGAATCTCCTTTATCAACGCGATGGGTTTTTCGTTGTAAAAAGGATGACAAAGGTGTAGTCACTCGCAATAAGGCTCGGTTGGTGGTTAGAGGATTTGAGCAACAAGAAGGCTTTGATTACGATGAGACATTTGCACCAGTAGCTAGACTTGAAGCTATTCGATTATTTCTGGCATATGCTAGTTATAAAGGTATAAAGGTGTATCAACTTGATGTAAAAAGTGCCTTTTTGTATGGGGAAATACGAGAAGAAGTGTATGTCGATCAACCTCACGGGTTTGAGGATCCAGACTTCCCTAATAGAGTATATCGTCTTGATAAGGCTCTATATGGTTTACATCAGGCTCCTCGATCATGGTATGAAAAACTGTCTACTCATCTGCATGAAAATGGTTTTACTAGAGGTTCTATTGACAGCACGTTATTTATCAAATGGAAAGGGAAGGACTACTTGCTTGTACAGGTTTACGTCGATGATATTATTTTTGGTTCATCTGATGAGAATATGTGCAAGGAATTTGAGCATAGCATGAAGGCTAAGTTCGAAATGAGTGCTATGGGGGAATTAACTTTCTTCCTTGGACTACAGGTGGATCAACTGAAGGATGGGTTCTTTATTCATCAGACCAAGTATGTTCAAGATCTTCTTACTAGGTTTCGAATGACCGATGCTAAAGATGCTATTACTCCCATTCAGACTAATCATGGGCTATGTCCTGATAAGACAAATGATCCAGACGTCGATGCAACTCAATATCGAGCTATCATTGGTTCCTTGATGTATCTGACGGCTTCACGTCCAGACATTACCTTTGCTGTTTGTATGTGTGCTAGATATCAGGCTAATCCGAAAGAGTCACATTTGAAAGCTGCGAAAAGGATTCTTCGTTATGTGAAGGCCAAGCCTCGACTAGGGCTTTGGTATCCCATGCATGGTTCCTTTGAATTCAAAGCTTATACTGATTCGGATTATGGTGGCTGCAGTTCGGATAGGAAATCAACGTCAGGTGGATGTCAGCTTTTAGGGGGAGAATTATATCGTGGCAGTGCAAGAAGCAGACATCTGTTGCACAGTCTACCTGTGAAGCAGAGTACATAGCTGCTGGTCAATGCTGTTCTCAGGTACTTTGGATACAGCAACAATTGCGCGACTATGGTATGGATATCTCAGACTCTCCTATTTGTATTGATAATAAGTCTGCCATAGATATTACTAAGAATCCGAAAAACTTTAAAGTCACCAAGCACATAGATATAAAGCATCATTTTTTACGTGACTGTTTTGAGAAAAAGCTTATTCACTTAGAAAAGGTTATTACTGATGATAACCTTGCAGATCTATACACAAAAGCTTTTGATAGACCTCGTCATGAGTTGTTATATCAACTCAATGGTATGAAGAATGCCGAGTAGTTTCTCTCAAAGAACTTAAATTTTCTTTTCGAGTCTTAGTAGTTTAAGTCGTATATAGATAGTGTCAAAAAAAAAAAAAAAATTACTGCACTACATGATTAGACGTGACGATACTTTAGCTTTTAAGCCTACTTAATTGTACTTTAAAAATGCTCAGTTCAGTGATACCATTATATGATGTATCGATAGGCACAAAGTACCAAGGTTTCCTTTTAATCTGAACTTAAATGTATACAATGTTCTTATGGGAAACGTATTCAGATATATGGCTGAGAATGCTTGTTCTTAAAATAGACAAGTCCTTTAAATCTTATGAAAGATCTTGCATTATAATTATGTATATTTGGTCTTTATATAGAAGGTCTCGGGTACATATATGTGTATGTATTGCTTTTTCGGATGTATATTTGGTCTTTATATAGAAGGTCTCGGGTACATATATGTGTATGTATTGCTTTTTCGGATGTATATTTGTGACAAGATACTCAAATATCAAATAAATCTGTTGAAAATATGAAGCTAATGTGGCCTTTGAGATTCGAACAAGTAAGTCCTTGGGTGTCTTTGTATACCTAGCCTACCTAAAGTTTTCAACTTGGGATAGGTTGTCAGAAAGTTCGCTACACGGGTCTCATAGAAAGTCACGGGTTTTCATAAGTGCTTTAAAAATAATGTCACAAATATGCAAGTACTTGGCATTATGCAATGTTAAGTATATTTCCGTACGTGAGTCAAGTTAAGTCGCTTTGCGTGTGAGGAATCACCGACCTGTCACCGCTGACTTGATTCTTAAAGACTTTCTCACTATACTCACCAAATGTCTTAATCTTAGTGCTTGTTTCGATTGTGAGAGTGTATCTGAATATGGGGCACATAAGTTCGCAAACTAAAATTGTGGCATGAGTAACTTACTAGGTTACATGGTGACTGTCCTTGGCTCAAGTAATACGAAAGTGTCACAAACCAAAAAGGAGACTGGAAGTACCGAGTGTTTAAGAGGACAAACATATTGGTAATCGTTTTTTGGATCACTGTTCATAACTAATAATAAGAGAATTATTTCTCGCTAGTAGGCTTATGTAAATGCTAATCTGATCTGATCAGTAGTAACCAAGTTATATGTGAATAATGAATAAATTAAGTTAACTAGTGTTTAGATTAGTTTATTGTTCTGTAATTTTTATTCTAATTTATTTTTCATTTTATTGAGTCAAAATAGTATTTTCATAAGTTCTTATTGCACGAGAGATTCTACTTAAATTCTGTTGAGTATATGTTTTGCTGAATTCATTCATTTAAATTCTTGATGAGGTTATGTGATTTGTACAAAAGAAGATTTTCTGATATGGACATTAATTTGTTTAAGTTTAGAAAATGATCTTTTAAGTGTTTTGTGAAAAGTCAAAGTTATTTGAAATTTCACAAGGTTAAGTTGTTTCAAGTTACGAATTTAATTAATAACTTGGTGACATTTTAGGGTTGACAATGGAATGACCTCCCTTGATCTTATGTTAGAATCTTGAGTATTTCTTGTTAATCCTAATTTTGTATGTTTTAGCTTGAATTTTCTGTATTATCATGTCTTTGCTCTTGATGCGTTAATGAGTTTTTGGTAAGTGTGCAGTGTTCAGGTTAAGAAGATAAAGTTGGAGTGCTGATTTTTGTTGCAATACAGTGTTATTCATACTGATGATATCATGGAGATTGTGGTGTGAAGTGACAATATTGTAATGCAGATATGCGCACGTGAAGGAAGAATACATGAATCTATCTTTGGAGTATTTATTTGCTTTTCATTTCATGTATTTAGTGAAAATAATCAGATTTGATGTTTGGTTCTTTAGATTCTCGTACCTTGACTAATGACATGATTTCGGAATCCTTACAAAGTTCTTCACTGGATTTTTGGATTATTCATTGGTTGTTTGTTTTGTAGACGGCATCTAATATGGGACTTAAGTGTTTCAAGATAGTTTGCCGTCAAGCATCTCAATGATTAGAAAATTGCTCTCCGTATCATGGTCGTGGTTGGTAACGCTGTTTATATGTCAATTGATTATTTTCAGATTTGTTGATGGTTGGTTTTAGACCTTGGGGTTTTATATTTATTCAAGATTATAATGTTTGTCAAAAACTTACATTATGATGATGATTTTGGATGATGGTATTTCTTGGTACAAGGCATGAACAAGTTGCTTTTAACGCGTTTTCGCTATGTACAGGATTAGGTCAAAGGGTCGCATTGTGGAAAGTTTCGTGATGAAGAATCTGAAAAATTTTCTAAGTACAAATTTGTTCTTACGAAGATAGTAGTAAACTTCGTTCAGCATTGCTCTTAAGAAAATTGGACTTATTTTCGTCTCATTTATTTTCGTTTTCTTTGAGTTTAACGAAGATAATAGCTATCTTCGTTCTTGCTGATCCAACGAAGACTAACTTCGTTCCAACATATTTTCGACTGTTTCCTAACCGACCCGTTTTGACCCGTTTTTAACCATCTATATAAATACAAACCTAATTCGTTTTAACTTTTAAAAGAATAACGAATTTAAGCTGTATAAACCCCTATATCTTCATCAATCATACTACTTGATTTCGCTTGATTCTCTGCTTGTTGTTTCGATTTTTGTTGAAATAAGTGATTCAGGTATATTATCGTACGTTTAATCCAACGAACTTAAAGTCTATTTTCGTATGGTTTAATCCAACGAACTTAAATTCTATTTTCGTATGGTTTAATCCAACGAACTTAAAGTCTATTTTCGTACGGTTTAATCCAACGAACTTAAAGTCTATTTTCGTACGGTTTAATCCAACGAACTTAAAGTCTATTTTCGTACGGTTTAATCCAACGAACTTAAAGTCTATTTTCGTACGGTTTAATCCAACGAACTTAAAGTCTATTTTCGTACGGTTTAATCCAACGAACTTAAAGTCTATTTTCGTACGGTTTAATCCAACGAACTTAAAGTCTATTTTCGTACGGTTTAATCCAACGAACTTAAAGTCTATTTTCGTACGGTTTAATCCAACGAACTTAAAGTCTATTTTCGTACGGTTTAATCCAACGAACTTAAAGTCTATTTTCGTACGGTTTAATCCAACGAACTTAAAGTCTATTTTCGTACGGTTTAATCCAACGAACTTAAAGTCTATTTTCGTACGGTTTAATCCAACGAACTTAAAGTCTATTTTCGTACGGTTTAATCCAACGAACTTAAAGTCTATTTTCGTACGGTTTAATCCAACGAACTTAAAGTCTATTTTCGTACGGTTTAATCCAACGAACTTAAAGTCTATTTTCGTACGGTTTAATCCAACGAACTTAAAGTCTATTTTCGTACGGTTTAATCCAACGAACTTAAAGTCTATTTTCGTACGGTTTAATCCAACGAACTTAAAGTCTATTTTCGTACGGTTTAATCCAACGAACTTAAAGTCTATTTTCGTACGGTTTAATCCAACGAACTTAAAGTCTATTTTCGTACGGTTTAATCCAACGAACTTAAAGTCTATTTTCGTACGGTTTAATCCAACGAACTTAAAGTCTATTTTCGTACGGTTTAATCCAACGAACTTAAAGTCTATTTTCGTACGGTTTAATCCAACGAACTTAAAGTCTATTTTCGTACGGTTTAATCCAACGAACTTAAAGTCTATTTTCGTACGGTTTAATCCAACGAACTTAAAGTCTATTTTCGTACGGTTTAATCCAACGAACTTAAAGTCTATTTTCGTACGGTTTAATCCAACGAACTTAAAGTCTATTTTCGTACGGTTTAATCCAACGAACTTAAAGTCTATTTTCGTACGGTTTAATCCAACGAACTTAAAGTCTATTTTCGTACGGTTTAATCCAACGAACTTAAAGTCTATTTTCGTACGGTTTAATCCAACGAACTTAAAGTCTATTTTCGTACGGTTTAATCCAACGAACTTAAAGTCTATTTTCGTACGGTTTAATCCAACGAACTTAAAGTCTATTTTCGTACAGCTTAATCCAACGAACTTAAGGCTATTTTCGTACAGTCTTAACTAACGAACTTAAAGAGTAATTTTGTACATTTTGCCTTTATGAAATTATTGATTAAGTTCATTTAAGCCTGCAATTCATTTAGTGTGCTAATCTTATAATTGTTTATATTTTATGATTTGTTTTGCAGAAATGGCTCTTGCTCCGCGTCAGTTCATTAAGAAGCACAATCTTGCCTTAAATCTTGATCCAGATCAGCATAATTGTGAACGTTATCATGAGATGTTTGATTTTATTGCTCGTTCCAGGCTTTCTTTTGCATTCTGTGATTCACCTAGACTGATTAGGCAGTATATTGATGCCTTCTGGAGGACTGCTCATCAGGTCATGGTTAATGGTCGTAGCTTGACTTTCTAATAAACTGGGTCAAGAATCAAGGGGGAGATGTTCCTGAAGAAGTTTGCAGATTATCAGCAGTTCAGCCAAGACGTCAGAATGATGATGATGATGATGATGATGATAATGATGATGATGATGATGATTCTGATCATGAGGATGAAGAGAGTTCAGATGATGGTTCTGAGGGTGATTCTGATGATTCTGATCATGGAAATGATGGTGGTGATGATGTAGTTGTAACAGACACTGATGATTCTAGTAATGAGCATCGAACTAAGATGACTCATGATGTCCCTACTGCTTCAGGAAGTGATCATTCTTATCACTTTTCTCGAGAAGATGTACCTGGTGCTTTACGCCGAGAGCGTCGGAGTAAGGCATGTCATTCTTCTCCTGTTCCTTCTGATACGGCTCAATCAGTTCATGATGAACATGAAGATGGTGCTGAACAAGAAGCTGTACTTTATTATCAAGAAGCCGTGGAACATAGAGATATGGCACCCAGTCCAATTCATGAAGATACAAGTAATGTTGGATCTAAGAGGACACTGGATGCTCCTTTTACTTATCACAGAGCTAAGCGTGCACGAATTTCTGAGGCTACCTCAGTATCTACAGCTGCTGCTGCTATTCCTGCTGTCTCTACAGCGCCGGTTGCTACTGTTGCCGGTAGTGTAACGTTGCGTCCACTGTTGCCTCCTGCTATACCAATATTGCCCAGACTGCCTACTTTTCCTCCTATTCCTTCAGATTACTCCCTAGTTAGGCGTATCGATGTGCTTCAGACTCGTGTTGATACATTAGAGTCTGATATTATGAATGTTCGAGGTGCATTGACTTTCTAATAAACTGGGTCAAGAATCAAGGGGGAGATGTTCCTGAAGAAGTTTGCAGATTATCAGCAGTTCAGCCAAGACGTCAGAATGATGATGATGATGATGATGATGATAATGCTGGTAATAGGATGATGATGATGATGATGATGACGACGACGACGACGATGAGGATGATGATGATGATGATGATGATGATGATGATGATGATGATGATGATGATGATGATGATGATGAGGATGATGATGATGGTGGATGATGATGATGATTCTGATCATGAGGATGAAGAGAGTTCAGATGATGGTTCTGAGGGTGATTCTGATGATTCTGATCATGGAAATGATGGTGGTGATGATGTAGTTGTAACAGACACTGATGATTCTAGTAATGAGCATCGAACTAAGATGACTCATGATGTCCCTACTGCTTCAGGAAGTGATCATTCTTATCACTTTTCTCGAGAAGATGTACCTGGTGCTTTACGCCGAGAGCGTCGGAGTAAGGCATGTCATTCTTCTCCTGTTCCTTCTGATACGGCTCAATCAGTTCATGATGAACATGAAGATGGTGCTGAACAAGAAGCTGTACTTTATTATCAAGAAGCCGTGGAACATAGAGATATGGCACCCAGTCCAATTCATGAAGATACAAGTAATGTTGGATCTAAGAGGACACTGGATGCTCCTCTTTACTTATCACAGAGCTAAGCGTGCACGAATTTCTGAGGCTACCTCAGTATCTACAGCTGCTGCTGCTATTCCTGCTGTCTCTACAGCGCCGGTTGCTACTGTTGCCGGTAGTGTAACGTTGCGTCCACTGTTGCCTCCTGCTATACCAATATTGCCCAGACTGCCTACTTTTCCTCCTATTCCTTCAGATTACTCCCTAGTTAGGCGTATCGATGTGCTTCAGACTCGTGTTGATACATTAGAGTCTGATATTATGAATGTTCGAGGTGCATTGACCTTTCTAATAAACTGGGTCAAGAATCAAGGGGGAGATGTTCCTGAAGAAGTTTGCAGATTATCAGCAGTTCAGCCAAGACGTCAGAATGATGATGATGATGATGATGATGATTCTGATGATTCTGATCATGGAAATGATGGTGGTGATGATGTAGTTGTAACAGACACTGATGATTCTAGTAATGAGCATCGAACTAAGATGACTCATGATGTACCTGCTGCTTCAGGAAGTGATCATTCTTATCACTTTTCTCGAGAAGATGTACCTGGTGCTTTACGCCGAGAGCGTCGGAGTAAGGCATGTCATTCTTCTCCTGTTCCTTCTGATACGGCTCAATCAGTTCATGATGAACATGAAGATGGTGCTGAACAAGAAGCTGTACTTTATTATCAAGAAGCCGTGGAACATAGAGATATGGCACCCAGTCCAATTCATGAAGATACAAGTAATGTTGGATCTAAGAGGACACTGGATGCTCCTTTTACTTATCACAGAGCTAAGCGTGCACGAATTTCTGAGGCTACCTCAGTATCTACAGCTGCTGCTGCTATTCCTGCTGTCTCTACAGCGCCGGTTGCTACTGTTGCCGGTAGTGTAACGTTGCGTCCACTGTTGCCTCCTGCTATACCAATATTGCCCAGACTGCCTACTTTTCCTCCTATTCCTTCAGATTACTCCCTAGTTAGGCGTATCGATGTTCTTCAGGCTCGTGTTGATACATTAGAGTCTGATCTTACGAATGTTCGAGGTGCATTGACTTTCTAATAAACTGGGTCAAGAATCAAGGGGGAGATGTTCCTGAAGAAGTTTGCAGATTATCAGCAGTTCAGCCAAGACGTCAGAATGATGATGATGATGATGATGATGATGATGCTGATAATGATGATGATGATGATGATAATGATGATGATGATGCTGATAATGCTGGTAATAGGAGTGATTCTCGCCCAGTTTCTGACAAAGGAAAAGGTGTTGAGACTCAGGGGGAGACAGGAAGAGATACTACTCAGACTGGTACATCTGGTGCAGATGGATCAAGTGCTCCTCATGATGCTGAAGTTATTGAAGCACTTGACTCAGGTAATTCTTCGAAATCAGTTGATTATTTAAGTGATGATCAAGTTGAAGCTGAAACTGAACGATTAAAGCGTGAAGTTAAGGCAAAATTTGGACATGACTGTAATACCGAAGAAAATGCTTTTCATTCTGTATTTGATAACTTATTAGATAAACAGCAAGAAGCAGAAACTGAAAGAGAAAAAGAATTACAGATTCAAAGGCAAACAGCCTTGGAATCTGATTCTGATTCTGATTCAATTTATGATTATGATAAAGATTAGATAAAGTGTATATTAGGTTGCATGTAATAAGTTTACGACATGTAAATGTAATCTATCTTATTTCAATGCAATTATATTTTATCTTTATTATTATCATGATTATTCATTGTATTTTGGTGTTTATTTTGTGTAATCTTAATAGATGATACAGATGATGCAGAATTGTTTTTTGATGGTGATGAACTTGAGGAGGGTGAGTTTGTTCCTGAATCGGATTTAAACATATTCAAGAAACCTTATGGGTTTGATGATGTTTGGGACTCAACTCCTGAAGATCCGTCTTTGGAAGAAAGAAAAGAGTTAGAGATTAAGAGAAAAGAAGTTAAGGAAAGAATGCTTCAAGCTTCAATTAGTAGCTCAGCTAAAGTTTTAAACTTTGTAGTATATGCTAAGATTGATGATGCATTGATTCCTTTCCACTGGGAAATTAACTTGACAAGACCGTTTGATCCAAATGATTATCCAGTTCCTCTCAGAGAAGATGATCCACTACATGAGATTGATCGACTTGTGCCTGGACAAAGAATAAATGAATATATAGTCACATGGGATACTATGAAACCCATCATGTATTGGACTCACATCTCAGATAAAGATGCTGCAAAATATAAGACAATAATCTGGAGTTGGTTTTATGATGAAGAATTGAAGCTGTTCGTTCTTAAAAGACCAGAAGGTTGTCAGTATTTGGCATGGCGTGAGAGACACTTCAGAAGTTTGTGTGAAGAAGATTTACACGAACTCGGAAACAACTGGATTATCAATCCAAGTGGTTATGGTCTTGCTGATGTGGTTTGTAAGAATCTTCATGAAGATTTCAAGTTGAGATCGAATATGAAAGACTCTGAGAAACCAAAGTTTCATATTGAACCAAGACGAAAGAAGAAGGTGGTTAAGCCAGATAAAAGTGTTGAGTATGTTCAACATGATGTCAAATGTATGATCAAAGTCCCTGCCAAGAAGTGGGCACAAGATGTCTTGGATAAGATGGACAATTGGGAGATTGATCGAAATTCTGGTGAAGCCAAGATGTATGCAGACTCGAAGAAGAAGATGTTGTTGAGAAGGATGTATGATCCAATGCAGTTGGTTAACTTTTCAAGAAATGATCAAAGGAAATTATACGATACTGAATGTTCATTTTTACCATTTTGGAAGAATGAAGAAGGTCGATATCGTAAGATTCTCCAAGTCTGCTTACATGAAAATATCCATGCAAATAGCAAACGATTGTTATTTGATGGATGATGAAGATTTTTTTTAAGACTGAAGAAATCGAAGATGCTGCTGTCAAGGGGGAGTTTGTTGATGCATGTTGATGTGACAACAGCAACTTAGATTTGATTAGTCTTTTAGATTAAGACATTATGTTATTTTATGTCTGATTCATATATGTGTAATTGATAGATTATGGAATTCGTGTTTTGGTAATGATCGATTACATGTTTTGGTGTTATATATATGTTTATATATGATGTTTGTTATGTATGTTATACAGGTACAAACATAATATATGTTAGGTTTCTTGTACATGAAGTACTTGGAAAATAACTAGGCATAAATGTTGATGGTAATTAGTACTAACGAAGATAATCTTCGTTAGGAACAAACGAAGATAATCTTCGTTATATGGGCTGGGCTGCTAAGTTCGTAAGAACAAAGCCCAGCAGGCCCAATATCGATAAGAAACATATATAAACGAATGGAAACCCTAAATTGAGGCAATCCCGTTCAGTTTTACACACACCTAAGGTGACTAAGTTCGTTTCTAGCATATAGAAAACGAAGATAGACCACAAACGGCTGATTATATACATATAATTAGCAATATATTCGATAACTAATCAAACTAGTTATCTCGTGAGGATTCCGCACTCATGACATAACAATAGACGATCTCGAGAGCGATCTGCAGCTATCGAGGGACTCACACTCGAGAGTGAGGATGAGATAACCACTGGAAGAGAAGACTCACCTGACAGATATGCATACTCTAGATGGTCTGGAAGCGGCTTAAGCTCCAAGTCAGTAGGTGGTACCTCAACAGAGTTAGGTACCCTTGAACTCCCGTCAGCAACTACCTCCTCAAAAGTCTCGTCCTCGGGAGGTGATTCATCCAAGCTTAGTGCCATGACCTCTGCAAACAAGGCTTCATCAGTAATTTCTCCAGATCCTAATTAGCTATCTCTTCCTCTCCAATATCCGTCTCCATGAACTCCTGAAATTCTTGATCCAATGCATCATCAATGACATCAATCCTGAAACAAGTCTCATCATTAGAATAAGAATGCTTGATAGACTTTTCAACATTAAACACAATCCTATCAGTTCCTACGCCTAAGGAAATTTCCTTATCCTTCACACGGATGATAGCATCCGCGGTATTAAGGAATGGGCGTCCAAGAATAAGAGGGACCTTTGTATCTTCCTCCATCTCGAGGATAACGAAGTCAACAAGAAAAACAATGTGGCCAACTCTGACACTAATGTTTTCAGCAATCCTGATGGGATACTGAAAAGAATGGTCAGCAAGTCTTAAACTCATGCGAGTAGGGCGAAGGACTCCCAATGACAACTTGGCATAAACCGAGTAAGGCATTAAATTGATGCTAGCCCCTAAATCAGCTAAGGCTTTACAAATAATAGTTCTAATAGAGCAAGTGATAAGAAAACTCCCTGGGTCTTCAAGCTTTGGTGGAATGCGGTTCTGCAAGATAGCAGAACACTCGGCATTAATAAAAGTAGCCTTTGCCTCTTCAAACTTCCCTTTGTCTGTCACAAGCTCCTTAATGAACTTAGCATAATTGGGCATCCCCTGAATAAAATCAACTAAAGGAACATTAATATGAACATTTTTGATCATGTCAACAAACTTGTTATAATGCTCCTTTCAGCTTTGCTTTCCTGAACCTTTGTGGAAATGGTATCTTTGGCTTGTATGGTTTAACCTCTGGAACCACAGCCGGTTTTGGTGGAGTGACCGGAGTCTTCACGGTCGAATCTTCCTCCATCTCTATTTCTTCATCAACATCGGTATCATCACCCCCGTTATCCTGCACATCTGAAACAACAACATTAGGAATAGGAGGTGAGTCATAAGACCTACCAGTACGAGTGGTGATGGCTTTGGCTTGCTCATTACGGACTGGAGGTGGGGTGTATTTCTGTCCCTGACTAAACTGTCCCGAATTAAACTGAGGTCTAGGATTCTGCTGTGTGTTGCTAGGAAGAGTCCCCGTGGGCCTAGCAAGAGTTGCCATCCTACTTTCGAGATCCTTGAAATTAGCACCCTGATTCTTCATGTTGATCTCCACCTTATCGCTTATCTGATCCAACCTCTCACTCAAAGCCTTAGTATCATCTCTGATCATTTGAATGCTAGTGTTTGTTTCAACTTGATTACTAGCCAACTGCTTCATCATCTCCCTCAACTCGGCATTAGGATCAGTATTAGAAGAAGAAGAACCTGATCCTTGTCCTTGCTGAGTCTGCTGTTGTGGATGATTCTGATAATTATCTCTTTGCCACCTGTTACCTGAAAAACGAGGAGCATTAGCCTGAAAATAAGAGTTATAAGAAGAATTACCTGAAGGCCGGTTCTGGAAACCGGTGTTGCGGTGGTAGCTCCCTTGGGGTTGATTCTGAACATAGTTCACATCTTCGGGTGCCCGATTTGGACACTCATCAGAATAGTTCATATCACCACAATGATCACACCCATCGGCTACGATCTTAACATCCCTCTCAATTGCTCCAAACCTAGTCTCTTGAGCAGCAAAGCTCCTATCCATGCGCTCAGATAGCGCCTTAATCTCTCCAATAACCCCTGAGTCATTACTCGCCTCAACCTTAGCAACTCTCCCTTGGTTAGTACCTCTCTTCATCTTTCTTTCATTCTTCAAGAACCTTTCATCATCCATATTTGAGTTATCCTTTGCCATATCTTCCAAGATTTGATAGCCTTCATTGGGTGTAATGTTATTGAAACTACCCCCAAAAGCATACCCCAATTCTCGTTTAGACTTCTTATTCAACCCATCAAAGAAAAGCTCCACATATTGTTCCTTAGTCAAATTGTGACCTGGACAATATTCTCAACATCTCCTTGAAACGAACCCAAGCATCTGCAATATCTTCTCCATCATCTTGTTCAAACGACCTAATCATATTCTCCAACTTTCTTTGAGTTCTAAGTGAATAAAACTCACCAATGAAAGCCTCCTTAAGTTGGTTCCAAGTAGTGATTGAATTTTCTGGGAGATCATTGAACCAATCAAGTGCTTCTCCGGTGATTGACATGGGAAATGTCTCAAGTTTCACGGCATTCATTTGATTTTGACCATATTGATAAAGCCGAGCCAACTTTTCAAACCTATCCAAGTGTTGGTAAGGATCCCATTTCCTTTTTCCATCAAATTGATGCTCTTCTATGCTCTTAAGATGATTCCCTTTCAAATTGAAAGTGTGATCAATGGCCGGTGGTCTAATGGCGGAGCCACGGCTAGTTGGGATAGTTCGAACCCTCTCGCCATAGTGAGTGTCATTTGGATCCCTAGGTTGTTCGTCACCCATCTCTTCTTGCTTAACTTCCAAATTGAAAAATTCGTCAAAATAAAACCCTTCCTCGTCCGAATCAGGAGTGGGTTTAGCTATAGGTGAAATGGTGTTGGTATTGGTGTTGTGGGTTCAGTGAAGTTAAACCGACGCCCTCTTGGTCTTCTCGGAGTAGACAAAGGACTATTCAAAGGTAGACCCAAAGAACGTAAGTTCATCAACTAAAGAAATATCCCTGCAAACACACAACTAACACAAACACGTCAAATGCACCTGTGATAAGAAAAGAAAACTAAACTAATAAAACAAGTAACTTCCTCACGCGTGAGAAAGGATCAAACCACTAAATTAACAACTAAATCGGCACACAATCCCCGGCAGCGGCGCCAAAAACTTGATGTGTAAAATCGAGTTTAAAAATTAAAACAAGAAATACCCTAAAACTGACTACTACACACTTGCGGGCAGTGGACCCGGTCGTATATAGTATAGCTAGAAGGTAAGTCCAGGATCGAACACGGGGAATGGTTTTGAAATAGTTGTCAGCTAAAGTAGTTTTAGAGAAAGGGTGAAACCGTAGCCGAATAGCTACCTAACTTTGACGAACTTAAATTAAAGAAATCGAAATGACAATACGATTAGAAGTAAAGAAGTTTTAGACAATATAAATAAAGATCATCCACTTCGAATCCACTTGACTTCAGCTATGATTGCACACGTTAAAGATCGAATTCTTTAGAGTTGACAAAATAACCGTGAAAGGATAAAAATGCTCACGTGGTACCACCAACCGCTCGCAAATCACCCAAACACCTCAATTGCTAGTTAAATTACCCAAGCCGGTACCACCAATGCCTAGAAAATCTCCCCAACAATTAGTTTGTTTGATTATCCAATTACCAATTATGCCTATGTGAATGAAAACGTGGTACCACCAACCGTTTCTAAACACGTTTACCAATTAACTCCTATTATAGATTTAACATTCACCGTCATACCATGAACCGGTGACAAACGACCATAGACAATCGAATTGAAACGATAAACATATTCACCTAGTACCACTAACGATGAACACATCAACCATCAACATCAAAAGAATAAATCGCAAGGAATTAATTGATAAAGATCACGACACAACGATAATTTAATCAACTCTTGAATTAAAATATTGCAATCATATCATTCGTCAAGTTTCATCAAAGTGGATGATTAGACATCTAGCCACTCATACTAAATTGAATTGCAATAAAGAAATTGAAAGAAAACATATTGTACCAATGATCGTTGAATATAAATTGCAAGAGAGAAAATTAGATACGATCTAGATGGATGTTCTTGAATCTTCAATGAATCAAATGATGAAATCTGCGATGATCCGTCCAAGACTCGTGGTAGAACAGCTCCTAGAAAGAAAAACTTGGATAATTGGGAAAATAGGGTTTATTTTTCTTTATATATTCCCCCAAAATCTGATGGAAACAAGCTGAAACCCTGATTTCCCCGTGCAGTCACTGCGGCGCAGTGGGCATGGTGCACCCCCACTACGGCGCAGTGAAGAGTCCCTGGAATCTGATCATATGGTGACTGCGGCGCAGTGTAAACTTGCTGGAATTCTTGTGGCTTCTTTATTATCAGCTCTCGAACACTCGGATCAACATCTTGGCCTAAATTCGTCAGAAAATGCACCAAATGGACGCACAACCTGGTAAGAACCTGAAAGCACTAACAAACACCATAACGCGCCAAATGCATACAAAATCGACTAAAAACACATACAAAAAAGGCAATAATGAAGTGGGCGATCTATATAAATTAGACACATCACTTGTTGTCGTTCTTTTCAAGATGTAATATGTAGTAGTAACGTATTGTAAGCCTAAGAACTTATAACAACTCATACTCTTGTATTTGAGTTGTAGTCTAGTTTTGTGGATGTATTTCCCACGTGTTTTGGATCGTATCACTCTGACTGTGTAGTATATCATTGTGGATGTAGTTCCCACATGATTTGATTGTGGATGTAGTTCCCACAAGATTTTGAAATGTACAAGTCGGATTATGTAAAAAAATTTAGGTATAAATGAAATACGATCGTCTTTTGGCTTACATACTTGTTCAAAACTACGTCACTTGCTCATTTCAATTCTAGATATATAGTGTTCTATATTTCTTGTCTTATTTAATTCATGAGTTCAAGTAAGTCGATAAATTGTGACTTGCGTTTGGTATCCTCTTATATCTTGAAAAGCTATATTTTGTGTTGTTCTTACGAGAAAACCTCTAAATGACATTTTTGTTCATGTCATAGACTTATGGCTCCCAAGACGCGAAGCAAGGTCCAGAAGAGGGCTGCTCCAAAGAGAGCTACTCGATCAACTCCTTTAAATACTGAAACTGAACAGGAAGAACCTGTGATCCGTCAAGGACCAGAAGCTGCTGCTGTTAATGTGAACACTGGTCCTGGATCTACCCCAATTGTCGGCGGGGAAAATAATATGGCAGCATTTGTGACACAACAATTATTGGCCGCTATGCCTACTTTAGTCGCTCAGATCACGGAGAGCATGAACGCCAATAATAATCATCATATTGACAATAGTAACAACGTTGAACCTACTGCTGAGCAAGTTATTCCTCGAGTTCATCTTTGAGGGAGTGACTTTAAGACCTTCACGTATTGCAAGCCAAAGGAGTTCCATGGCACCGAAGGTCCTGTCGGTCTAATCAACTGGCTGGAAAGCATAGAGGCGGTGCTTCATATCAGCAGTTGTGCCGAAGAGCACAAGGTGGAATACGCCGCCACACAATTTCAAAAGCATGCTCTGTCATGGTGGAACGAGCAGATTAGGACTCGTGGCCGAGAACCGGCTAATAGCATACCTTGGTTGAACTTTAAAAGGATGTTATGGAAAAGTACTGTCCTCGGGAGGAAGTACAGAAAATGGAAGGCGAATTTTGGAATCATAATATGGTTGGACTAGACAACGAGAAATACACAACTCGTTTTCAAGAATCGGCAAGACTAGTCCCTCGTATGGTAGATACAGAGGAGAATTTGATCGAAAGATACTGTTATGGATTGTCACCTGATATCCGAAGGTTGGTAGCCGCTTTTAATCCCTTGACTCTTCAAGCGGCAGTTAGTGCAACCAATCGGATGGTGATAGATTTGAAAAGAACCGCTGGTTCTTCCGTTGGAACCGAGGTGATCAAGAGAAGGAATGATCATGCCTTTGGTAGTGGCTTTGGAAATGGTGGGAATGGCAAGAGGTTTAAAGCTGCCAGAAACTTTGCAGTGGTCCCACAAGATATCAAGAGGTACCCTGGCGCAGACACAAGATGTAATAGGTGTGGCACTCGTCACATAGGAAATTGTCCTACTTGCCATCGTTGTAAGAAGACGGGACATCAGGCAAGGTTTTGTCGGGAGAAGATACCTAATCAATGCTACGAGTGTGGAAGTGAGACCCATTTGCGACCAGCGTGTCCACGACTCAATCTAAACCCGAACAACAATGTTATAGTTCCCGTGAGGAACAATGCGGGGAGAAATCAAGGAGGTCAAGGAAGAGGCCGAGTATTTGCTTTGGATGCTGCTGATGCACGACGTGATCCCAACGTTGTGATAGGTACATTCATACTCAATAATCATTATGTATTTATGTTATTCGACTCTGGTGCTGATAAAAGTTTCATATCCTTAGAATTTAAGTCTCGATTTGGTATAATAGCTATCCCTATGAAAGATACTTATGTTGTCGAATATGCAAACGGTCAAAAGTATATTGCTAGAGATCATTTAGTAGATTGCAGTTTGGTATTAGCCGATAAGACTTTTAAAATTGACCTAATTCCTATAGAACTAAGTAGTTTTGATGTTATTGTTGGTATGGACTGGTTATCTAAGGTTAGAGCTGATATAAGTTGTTATGAGAAGATTGTTAGAATACCCCTCCAGAATGACGAAACCCTAATAGTACAAGGAGACAAGTCAGGAAAGAAATTGATCTTAGTATCAGCGATAAAAGCAAATAAGTATTTACAAAAAGAACACCCTGCTTTCTTAGCATTAGTAGTAGAAAGAAAGCCAAAGGGTAAAGAAATGCAAGATATTCCAGTAGTTAGAGATTTTCCAGAGGTGTTTCCCGAAGATTTGACGGGACTTCCACCTCACAGACCAGTTGAGTTTGGAATAGATTTGGTCCCTGGAGCTGCACCCGTGGCCAAGGCACCCTATCGCCTTGCGCCATCAGAAATGCAAGAATTGTCCGAGCAACTTCAAGAGTTACTAGCAAAAGGATTAATTCTAAGGTTAGAGCTGATATAAGTTGTTATGAGAAGATTGTTAGAATACCCCTCCAGAATGACGAAACCCTAATAGTACAAGGAGACAAGTCAGGAAAGAAATTGATCTTAGTATCGGCGATAAAAGCAAATAAGTATTTACAAAAAGAACACCCTGCTTTCTTAGCATTAGTAGTAGAAAGAAAGCCAAAGGGTAAAGAAATGCAAGATATTCCGAGCAACTTCAAGAGTTACTAGCAAAAGGATTAATTCGTCCAAGTTCGTCACCGTGGGGAGCTCCAATCCTATTTGTCAAGAAGAAATACGGCTCTATGCGCATGTGTATTGACTATAGAGAATTGAACAAGTTGACTGTCAAGAATCGATACCCTTTACCTCGTATTGACGACTTGTTTGACCAACTGGAAGGTGCATCACACTTTTCCAAGATTGATCTCAGATCTGGGTATCATCAACTCAGAGTCAGAGAGACGGACATTCCTAAAACAGCCTTCAGAACTCGTTATGGACATTATGAGTTTTTGGTTATGCCGTTTGGCTTAACCAATGCACCTGCTGTGTTTATGGACTTAATGAATCGAGTATGTCGACCATATCTTGACAAGTTTGTCATTGTATTCATTGATGACATACTGATTTACTCGAGAAATAAAGACGAACATGAAGGTCACCTGAGAACCAATCTACAATTACTCAAGGATCAAAAGTTGTACGCAAAAATCTCAAAATGTGAATTCTGGATTAGGGAAGTACACTTCTTGGGTCATGTAGTGAATATGGATGGAATCCACGTGGATCCATCTAAGATCGAAGCAATAAAGAAGTGGGAAGCCCCTAAGACTCCGACAGAAATCCGCCAATTTCTTGGATTGGCTGGATATTATAGGAGATTCATCGAGAACTTCTCAAAGGTTGCTCAACCTTTGACGTTGTTGACTCAAAAGACGAAGGAGTTTATTTGGAGGGATGCCCAAGAAGAGGCATTTCAAACGTTGAAAGACAAACTATGTAATGCTCCTATTTTAGCATTACCAAATGGAATTGAAAATTTCATGGTATACTGTGACGCTTCACATCAAGGCATGGGATGTGTACTTATGCAGGAAGGTAAGGTCATTGCTTACGTTTCTAGACAACTCAAAATCCACGAAAAGAACTATACAACCCACGATCTCGAACTCGGAGCGGTTGTTTTTGCCTTAAAAATTTGGAGGCACTACTTGTATGGTACAAAGTGTACGATATTCACAGATCACAAAAGTCTTCAGCATATCTTCGATCAGAAAATGCTAAATATGCGACAAAGACGATGGGTAGAATTACTCAGTGATTATGATTGTGAACTCAAATATCATCCCGGTAAAGCAAATGTTGTTGCTGACGCGCTGAGTAGAAAGGATAGGATTTCACTATCTGTAATAACAAGAGCAAGTTCATATCTTGGCTCGTCATTAAGGGATAGAGTTTTGGATGATCAACACGAGGCCCTTCAGCCAGGGCGTATCGAGAAAGAAGCATTGTGGAATGCTGAACGGTTATTTGAATTGGATGGCGATGGGATCCGACATGTTAAGGGCAGAGTGTGGATTCCCAAGTATAATGGACTTAGAGAACTCTTGATGAACGAGAGTCATCGATCTAAGTATTCGATCCATCCTGGTGCTGACAAAATGTACCATGGACTAAAGGATTTTTATTGGTGGCCTGGTATGAAAAGAGATATCGCCACGTATGTTTCAAAATGTTTAAATTGTTCAATGGTTAAGGCGGAGCACCAAAAGCCTTCTGGGCTGCTCCAGCAACCCCAAATTCCTGACTGGAAATGGGAACAGATCACTATGGACTTCATTACGAAGTTACCTCGAACCCTGAAAGGATACGATACTTCTTGGGTCATGTAGTGAATATGGATGGAATCCACGTGGATCCATCTAAGATCGAAGCAATAAAGAAGTGGGAAGCCCCTAAGACTCCGACAGAAATCCGCCAATTTCTTGGATTGGCTGGATATTATAGGAGATTCATCGAGAACTTCTCAAAGGTTGCTCAACCTTTGACGTTGTTGACTCAAAAGACGAAGGAGTTTATTTGGAGGGATGCCCAAGAAGAGGCATTTCAAACGTTGAAAGACAAACTATGTAATGCTCCTATTTTAGCATTACCAAATGGAATTGAAAATTTCATGGTATACTGTGACGCTTCACATCAAGGCATGGGATGTGTACTTATGCAGGAAGGTAAGGTCATTGCTTACGTTTCTAGACAACTCAAAATCCACGAAAAGAACTATACAACCCACGATCTCGAACTCGGAGCGGTTGTTTTTGCCTTAAAAATTTGGAGGCACTACTTGTATGGTACAAAGTGTACGATATTCACAGATCACAAAAGTCTTCAGCATATCTTCGATCAGAAAATGCTAAATATGCGACAAAGACGATGGGTAGAATTACTCAGTGATTATGATTGTGAACTCAAATATCATCCCGGTAAAGCAAATGTTGTTGCTGACGCGCTGAGTAGAAAGGATAGGATTTCACTATCTGTAATAACAAGAGCAAGTTCATATCTTGGCTCGTCATTAAGGGATAGAGTTTTGGATGATCAACACGAGGCCCTTCAGCCAGGGCGTATCGAGAAAGAAGCATTGTGGAATGCTGAACGGTTATTTGAATTGGATGGCGATGGGATCCGACATGTTAAGGGCAGAGTGTGGATTCCCAAGTATAATGGACTTAGAGAACTCTTGATGAACGAGAGTCATCGATCTAAGTATTCGATCCATCCTGGTGCTGACAAAATGTACCATGGACTAAAGGATTTTTATTGGTGGCCTGGTATGAAAAGAGATATCGCCACGTATGTTTCAAAATGTTTAAATTGTTCAATGGTTAAGGCGGAGCACTAAAAGCCTTCTGGGCTGCTCCAGCAACCCCAAATTCCTGACTGGAAATGGGAACAGATCACTATGGACTTCATTACGAAGTTACCTCGAACCCTGAAAGGATACGATACTATTTGGGTCATTGTTGACCGATTAACGAAGTCTGCACACTTCATTCCAATACGGGAGAATTGGAAAATAAAGAAATTGTCTCAAGTATATATTGAAAAGATCGTGTCTCTTCATGGCGTTCCTGTGTCTATTATCTCTGATCGTGATGGTCGTTTCACTTCACAATCATGGAGATATTTTCAAGACGCCTTAGGCACTCAGTTGAATTTGAGTATGGCTTACCATCCACAAACGGACGGGCAAAGTGAGCGTACCATTCAGACTTTAGAAGACATGCTTCAGGCGTGTGTTATTGATTTCAAAGGTAGTTGGGATACCTTTTTGCCGTTAGCTGAATTTTCATATAATAACAGCTATCACACAAGCATTAAATGTGCGCCTTTTGAGGCTTTGTATGGACGAAAATGTAGATCGCCTGTTTGTTGGCTCGATGCTGGTGAGCGTCATTTGTACAAATATGGACTGGTTCAGAAGACTACTGACCAGATTGTTGAAATTAGGGCACGGCTGAAGGCGGCTCAGGATCGCCAAAAGAGCTATGCAGATCATGTTGAAAGTGTCACCTTGGAAAGGCACTGCACGTTTTGGCGTGCGAGGAAAACTTAGTCCTCGTTATATCGGACCCTTTGAAATTGTTCAAAGAATTGGTTCCGTGGCTTATAAGCTCGATTTACCCAAAGAGCTAGAACATGTTCATCTCACATTTCTGTTGGACCAGTTCACCTGGAACTGGCCAGTCACCAGTTCACCTGGAACTGGCCAGTCACCAGTTCACACTGACCAGTCACCAGTTGCATCTGGTGACCAAGAAGATTTGTCGAGAAATATATTGAAGTCCAGTTGCACCGTACAGTTACGCAACTGAAGACTTCCTCCAGTTGAGAACTGACCAAGTTGGAGAAGCATTCCAGTTGAAGTCGAAGACAACAAATGGAAGATAGAGAATGGCAATGGCAGCGAAGCCCAGTTGACATTCTAGTCAGTTACAAACTGGAGACCATCAGTGGAAAGCCCTTACAAAGCTTTACACTGATTACGAGGAATTGACTTGTATACTTTATGTACTTTTACCCGGATAATAAGCCTTGTCTTATTATTTAAGTAATATAAAGTACATAAAGGTGGATATGTAAAGTTGCTTTAACGTGCAACTTTACACTGCTTTTAAGGAATTAAATACTATTCCTTAAATGCTCCAACCACATTTATACGGCTAAGGTTAACATCCCAATGTTAACTTTGCCTATAAATACAAGTCATTGCACAACAAGAATATTAAGTGTTTTATCTCACAAAGCGAATTCACACAGTGAAAAACATACAAACACTTCACTTTGCAAACCTGCAATATTCTTGGTGAACTTGTGCAATATTCTCTCAATCGCTAAAAGGAACATTTCACAACTTTAAGTGTTTCGATTGTATTGAGATATTCCGAGTATAGATCAATTGTATTTCATAGGTTGTTAGGATATTTACATTCGTGTATTATCTTGGTTCCGCATCAACCTTGTAATTTGTTTACTATCAATAAATAAATTACACATTGAAAAATACATATTGTCTCATTAAGTTATTTACAAGTTATTTGTATTATTGCATTGTTCTTTACTTATTGTCTTTATATAAGTAATCTATCTAGAACTTGGTATATCCACACTGCAACTGGTCATCTCCAGTTTAGTGCGTATATTGCAAAGTAACTCCACCATCGACATAGAGGTGTCTTCAGTAGTACCATCTAACGAGTTGGGACTAACAAGTGGTATCAGAGCAGAAGGCTAATATACTTGCCTAGATCTGCTAAGATGAACACTACTGAAGGTGGAGATGGTTCTGGTTCAGGTGAAACCCCATTAAATAATAACAACCAACCTTTTCAAAATGTAAATCCTAATCCTCCTCCTCCTTCTACCCCAAACCACGTCCATGTACACTATTCTAACACTCCTGTTCCAAAATTTGATGGAAACAGCGAGACATTTGGTACATGGAAAGCTAGAATGCTTTTGCATTTTGGTGGTATTGAGAGGTATATGTTGAAAATCCTAAAGGATGGACCATATATACCCATGTCTCTTGGGGTGAGTCCTCTTCTAGATCCAACTGGAAGAAGAGGCTCAAGGGAAAAGCCAGAAGACCATTGGTCTGATGAGGATCGCAGACTGGTGGACTTGGACACCAGACTGAAAAACATGATCCTTGGGCTGTCCCTGAAGACCTAATTCCAACACTTGTGTTGTTTCCCAGTGCCAAGTCTATGTGGGATGAATTAGTGATTCAATTTGAGGGAGGTGATGATACTATTGTCACTAGAAAAGTTGCCTTGAACAAGAAGTATGAATCCTTCTTTGCCTTGCCCAACGAAAGTCTAACTGGTACATACACCAGATTTTCTAGCCTTATCAATCAGTTGAGAGGCTTGGGTGTAGAGAAGGATAAGGATATTCTTCTTGAGAAGTTTTGTGATATTCTTCCTTCCAAATGGGAAAACATGATTCTTGTCTTAAGACAAGGTAAAACCTTGCACACCCATACCCTTGCATCGCTCTATGGAGCCTTCAGATTCACTGAAGATAATAATGCTGCAAGGTTGGTGGCTGAGCAAGATGCCATGAACCATGCCCAGGGTTCCAAGGTTGCTAGTGTAACTGAGCGACCTTGTGCTGCTTTAATGTCTGCTGAGAGTGTCCAGGCACACTCGATGAAGGAGATGTTGAACAGTTTCTTAAACTCTGGGCTGACCACTGAAAACAGTGATGGTTGTAATGAAACTGACGATGATGATCTGGTCGCCATGATTGCTAAAACCTTTAACAGGTTTAAGCATAAATCTAAAAGATTTAATGGACCCAATAATGCTTCCAGCTCCAGCTCTCTGGATAAAACCAATCTTACCTGCTATAAGTGTGGTAAGAAAGGTCACTTTATGAAGGAATGCAGATCTAGTCAGTTGAACAACCAAACTGGCCCCCCTGTCCCTACTTACAATCGGCCTGATGATAGCTACAAAGCTAAATACAAGAAGCTTAAGGCCCAGATTGCCCTTTTGTCCATGGCAAAGGAAAAAGACCAGTGCTTAATTGCACAAACTGAGGGAAAATGGGAGTACTCTGATGACTCATCTGATGATGAAGAAGAGGAAAGGGACATGTGCTTCATGGCTTTGGAAGATCAACAGCAGCAACATGTGGCAAAAGAAGATGTCGTCACTGGAAGATGGGTGGACATCATTCTAAAGAAGGTATGTGATTATGATCACCAGGTTGACCCTGAACTGAAACTGGACCTGGCTGAATCTTTAAGTGGTGACTTAGCCTTTGTTGAAACTGTTCGAGCTGATAGTGAAAGATATCTTGACACTATCCTAGTTGAACTGAACATCGTTAAGCCACAACTTAATGATCTACAAAGTGTCCAGTTGGCTCTCAAGGAGTCAGTTTTAAAGATTGAGGCTTTAGAACTTGATAATCAAAAACTGTTTTCTGATCTTGAAAAAGAAAAAAAGATTATTGAGTCATGGGTAAAAGCATCTGGCAAAAACTATGATGCATTTTCAAGAACTATCGATGCCCAAAAGAATGCGTGGAAATCTGGAGATCTGGAGATAGCAGCTCTCATACCAGATATTCATGCATTGCCTCCAGCTCTCCAGGTTGAAACACCTTATGATCAACCTGAAGCTGTTAAGACTGAAACCATTGAGACCACCCCCACTGAGGTTAAAACTGGAGCCAAACAGGCTAAAGCTCCAGTCAAAAAGGCCACTGGTAACAAGCCTTTACCTCATAAGTCTAAGGTGCCCAAGACCCGACAGACTGAAGCACCAGTTGAACCAAGGTCCACGGTTCAACTGCCTGATCAAAATGATATTTTGGTTAATCTGGAAAGGCAACTCCAACTTTTGTCTCGGCAGGTTCAGAGTTGCACTGCCCGGATTAACAATCTGGAAGGAGGTTCATTACCTCCAGTTTTCAAACAAAGTATTAATCCACTCCCCTCTTTACCTAAACAAAAGAACGTTCCATCTGGAACAAAATCTGGTAAAAATAAGGTGAGTAAGTATCAAATACCAATTGTTTTTACTCCTGCACCTGAAGCTGGTGAAAAAGCTTCAGATGTAGCCTCCAGTTCCACATCTCAACAATCACTGTGGCTTCCGTAGAGAAGTCCAGTGGACCCATCAAGAAAAGATGGGTTCACAAAAAGAACTAATGATTTTGTGTGTGTGTAGGGCGATCGAAAGAAGAATATCTGGTATCTGGACAGCGCTGCTGGCCGGACCATGACCGGATGTAAGCCCCTACTGGAAGAGTTCACTGTCCAAGATGGACCGACAGTGACATTTGGTAACGATCAATCAGGGAAGACTGAAGGATATGGTGTGCTTAATAATGGACAAGTCGAATTCAAAAGAGTTGCATTTGTGAATGGTTTGAAATACAACCTGATCAGTGTAAGCCAACTTTGCGATGATGGCTTCAGAGTATTGTTCGATATTGCACAAGGCACCATATTTAACAAGGATTGGAAAGTGGTGATGATTGCACCAAGAAAAGGAAATGTGTACATCATGGATATGGAACCTGCTCCAAAAGAGCAATGTTTCTATACCAAGGCTGATGAGGACACCAACTGGCTATGGCACAAGAGGTTATCCCACCTTAATTTCAAGAACATTAACAAGTTGTCTCGCAAGCAACTGGTTGATGGGATACCTCAGATTTCTTTCAATAAAGAAAAGCCATGTCCAGGTTGTGAGATGGGCAAGCAGAAAAGAGCCAGTTTCAAAACTAGGCAAAATTTCAGCATCACTGAACCTCTTCACATGCTACATATGGATCTCTTTGGTCCAGTGAATGTTCAAACTAGAGCTGGAAAGAAGTACACTCTAGTTGTGGTTGATGAATTCACCATATACTGCTGGGTGGTATTCATCAGGTCCAAAAGTGATGCACCTGCTGAAATCATCTCACTCATCAAAAGAATTGAGCTCAAGTATATTCGAAAAGTTCGTCAGTTGCGAAGTGATAATGGTACTGAATTCCAAAACAAAGTACTTGAAACATTTTGCAATGACACTGGCATCTCTCAAAACTTCTCATCAGTTCACTCTTCAGAGCAAAATGGAGTTGTTGAAAGAAAGAATCGTACACTGATAGAAGCGGCCAGAAGTATGTTATCTGAATCTGGTCTTCCCACCAGTTTTTGGGCTGAGGCAGTTGCAACTGCATGTCACACCCAAAACCGGTCAGTCTACATCAAGAGACATAAGAAGACTGCCTACGAAGTACTTAGGAATCGAAAACCAAATATTGGATATTTCCATGTATTTGGTTGTCCAGTTTATATTCTAAACGATTCCAGTCAGCTTGGAAAGTTTGATGCTAAAGCTGACGAAGGAGTATTTTTAGGCTATTCAGATATTCGAAAGGCCTTTAGAGTTTATAATTATAGACTCCAAAAGGTTCATGAGACAATTCATGTCACATTCGATGAATCAACTGAAGCAATCAACAAGAGACCAAGCCTTGATATCTCTCCAGTCATTCCAATCAACTTTGGTGAAACTGACCAAGTTCATCGGTCAGTTGTCACACCTGAAGATGCTTCCAGTTACAACAAACTGGAACCAGTTAAGAAGAAGAAGACCTCCAGTGACACTTCATTCTATCCCTCCATCAATTTCAACTTACCACAAGAATTGGTGATTGGATCAGATGTACGTGCCACTCCAATATCAGCACCAGTTCAAACACCTACTTCTCCAGTTCTTCGTGAAATACCTTCAAATGAGGAATTTCATGATGCTAATCGAGACCTCATTGACTCTGATGAGGATGTAGAAGTTGTGTGGACTGATCCTTCTCCAGAAGCTGCTGCAACTGAAGAAGATCGCCAGGTGACTTGCACTGATATTGTAGTTCACCAGCCTAGTCAATACACTAGATGGACTCAAGCCCACCCAATTGAACAAATTGTGGGTGATCCAACTAGTGGGGTTCAGACTAGAAGAGCCACCAGTGAGCAATGCTTAAACGTCACCTTCTTATCCTTAATTGAACCGAAGAAGATTGACGAGGCTATGGCAGACCCAAGCTGGGTGGAAGCTATGCAAGAAGAGCTCCTCCAGTTTGAAAGGAACAATGTTTGGGAGCTTGTTCCTTGTCCACCAGGGTTAAAGAAAGAACCTATTGGTACCAGATGGGTCTACCGCAACAAAATGGATGAAGATGGCCATGTTGTAAGAAACAAGGCCAGGCTAGTTGCCCAGGGTTACTGTCAAGCAGAGGGCGTTGACTTTGATGAGACTTTTGCTCCAGTTGCAAGACTAGAAGCCATACGAATATTTTTGGCTTATGCAGCCCATCTGCAGTTCAAGGTCTTCCAGATGGATGTCAAAAGTGCGTTCCTTAATGGAACATTGGAAGAAGAAGTTTATGTTAAGCAGACTCCAGGTTTCATCGATGAGAAGCATCCTCATTGGGTTTATAGACTGAACAAAGCATTGTATGGTCTACGACAAGCCCCCAGAGCCTGGTATGACACTCTAACTAAACATCTTCTTAAAAATGGTTTTCAAAGAGGTGCAATAGATAATACCTTGTTTATCTTGAAAGAAAGAGGTAATATCTTATTGGTACAAATCTATGTTGACGACATTATTTTTGGTTCAACTGATGATGCAATGTGTAAAAAGTTTGCTAAAATCATGTCATCTGAGTATGAGATGAGTTTAATGGGTGAATTAACATTTTTCCTAGGTCTTCAGATTAAACAAACTGAACATGGTATTTTTATAAACCAAGGAAAATATGTCAGAGATTTGTTACGAAAATACAAATATGATTCAATCCCATCAAAAAACACACCTATTGCAGCACCATTGAATTTGGACTCTGACCCAACTGGCAAACCAGTTAACATAACTGACTATAGAGGTATGGTTGGTTCACTGATGATGCAATGTGTAAAAAGTTTGCTAAAATCATGTCATCTGAGTATGAGATGAGTTTAATGGGTGAATTAACATTTTTCCTAGGTCTTCAGATTAAACAAACTGAACATGGTATTTTTATAAACCAAGGAAAATATGTCAGAGATTTGTTACGAAAATACAAATATGATTCAATCCCATCAAAAAACACACCTATTGCAGCACCATTGAATTTGGACTCTGACCCAACTGGCAAACCAGTTAACATAACTGACTATAGAGGTATGGTTGGTTCACTGATGTACTTAACTGCTAGTCGACCAGATATAATGTTTGCAACATGTTTATGTGCCAGGTTTCAGGCTAACCCTAAAGAATCACATTTGCACGCTGTAAAGCGTATCTTTAGATACCTGAAAGGGTGTCCTAATCTTGGCCTTTGGTACCCCAAAGGTTCAGGATTAGATCTAATGGGTTATTCAGATTCTGATCATGCAGGTTGTAAGATAGATAGAAAATCAACAACTGGTGGTTGTCATTTCCTTGGAGGAAAACTGGTGAATTGGACCAGCAAGAAGCAGACTTCAGTCTCTATGTCCACTGCAGAGGCAGAGTACATTTCTGCGGCCAGTTGTTGTGCCCATATTCTCTGGATCAAAAACCAGTTACTAGATTATGGTCTAAAGTTTACTAAGACCCCAATCTTTTGTGACAACACCAGTGCAATTGCTATATCTCACAACCCAGTGATGCACTCCAAAACAAAGCATATTGATATCAGGTATCATTTTATTCGAGATCATGTTATGAAAGGAGATATTGAAATTCATTTCATCCCCACTGATAAACAGTTAGCTGATGTATTTACAAAACCTCTCGATGAGAAAACTTTTAAACATCTCATCAGCGAACTGGGAATGTTAAACCCTTAACTGGAGCTTTCTTTGTTATTGAACGCGTCAGTGACACTGATGAAGTTCTCCAGTTGAGGAGGTCCAGATAATCTTTGCTCGCCAGGCTATCGAACGCCTTTGTGATACTATCTTGGCACTAATTGATTTCTGGATCAAAAACCAGTTACTAGATTATGGTCTAAAGTTTACTAAGACCCCAATCTTTTGTGACAACACCAGTGCAATTGCTATATCTCACAACCCAGTGATGCACTCCAAAACAAAGCATATTGATATCAGGTATCATTTTATTCGAGATCATGTTATGAAAGGAGATATTGAAATTCATTTCATCCCCACTGATAAACAGTTAGCTGATGTATTTACAAAACCTCTCGATGAGAAAACTTTTAAACATCTCATCAGCGAACTGGGAATGTTAAACCCTTAACTGGAGCTTTCTTTGTTATTGAACGCGTCAGTGACACTGATGAAGTTCTCCAGTTGAGGAGGTCCAGATAATCTTTGCTCGCCAGGCTATCGAACGCCTTTGTGATACTATCTTGGCACTAATTGATTTCTGGATCATCATTTTAGGGGGAAAGACTCAAAATATTTTTCTGACTAAAATTCGTTTTTGTTTGAAAATGCAACTGGAGAACCTCTTCAGTTGGAAACTGGCACTGGACTAACTCTCCAGTGACCAGGTTCAGTCTTTATCTTAATTTTATTAACGTTACAAATACTTGGTCAATATGTGTGACACGTGATGATACTCGAGTGTTTTAAACCACTTGATATCGTGATCTGACGTGTTTACAACCATTTTTAGTACTTGAACACTGTTTGCATTGGGAAAACAAAGTGAGTGGGCGCGTGGGTAAGATAAGCCGTCGTAGCATTTAATGCTTACATGGCAAATCAATATTTTATTTAAAAGTTCAAACCAACTTTTGTAAAAATATCTACAGAAAGGATTGTCTTTATTAAAATATTATTTTGATGTTTCTTTGGGATCCTAAAACCCTTATAAATATCCTTATTTACTTCGAACTCATTTACTTCCAATCATCAATATAGCTTCATTTTTCTCTTTGCTTCATAAATCTAAAACCCTAAATCCTAAATTTCAGTTTCAATTTCATATGGCTCCTAGATCTTCTCGTTCTAGAGATGTAAATCTCTTGACTGCTCCTTATAATCCCTCACCAGATGTCATAATGGCACCTGGTGCCCCTAGCAATGCTTCGGCCATCAAACTTAATCCAAATAATCCGATGGCAAGCTTGCAAGGTTCTCAAGGGTCTAATACCCTTATTGGTAGGATTCGAAAGTTTTTAAAGAATTCTCCAATAGGACCCTCTTTCTCTCGAAACCCACGCAGGTTGTTTCACAACTACTTGTGTGAGTTTTGGTACACTGCTGTCCTTTCTTCTGATTGTTCCTCCATCAATTTCACACTCAAGGATGGAACAATCCAGTGTACCTTGACCGCTGAGGTGTTAAGGGATGCCTTACACCTTAACTACTGGAGAGAGAATGAATCTCCAGTTGTTCTACCCCCAGGTATCAATTTTCGTCAAGTACTCCTAGAGATGGGGCATAGGGAGTGCTTGGACAATGGGGTTCTGAAAACCAAGGGTGCTATGACCATGAAGGGTCTTACACCTTCATGGAGGTATTTCTTCATACACCTGGTGGAGAGTATGGGTGGGAGTTCTGGTGGTCTTGACCAGATTAACTCCTCACAAGCAGAGATGGCTTACTGCTTGTGGAACGGATTGAGAGTTGATTTTGCGGATATATTGTATAGAAGCCTAGTACAAAAGATGAAAGGCTCCAGGGGTTTGTGTATCCCCTTCTCAAGATTTCTCTCTCTCTCTTTTCAACAAATTCTGGGCACTGAAGAGTACAAAAATACGGATTCACCGTATACAAGGCCAGATTTGTTGAGGAATCTAGACTCACTGGTATCTGAAGCTGGTGAGGTCGAAATTCCAGAGCGAATGCTAGTGGCATTTGCTAAAACTGATGCACCTTTGGAAAGTGAATCAGAAAGACAACTGGGCGGGCCTCAAAATAATGAGGGACCCTCCAGTTCGTCTCAAGTTGTGGTTGAGGATAGAACAACCATAACTGTGCCACTCCTATCACGTCTATCCCTGGTGAAGATGCTTCGGCATCTGATCCTCAAACTGATGAAACCATCCAGGTAACTGGAACTGGTCATCAGGAGTCTGAACTTGATGTTCAGCCATCCCTATCATTTATGAATCTAGGCATAAATGAGGATGAAGTTCCATCTTGAATCTTCGGATTCGGAAGGAACACAAGATGATCAGGAAATGGTTGATGCATCTGTACATGATCAACTCCCTTCTTTCTCTGATCAACCCCTAGAACCACAAGTTTCAGTTTCCTATACAGATATGCTCACCAATACTTCCCCACAAAGAACTCCATCACTAATATCAACTCCTTTTGTGTCTAGAAATAGGCAAACCTCCCTACCGCCGCCGTTGGTCACACCTGAGCATTCTCAGCCTGACCAACACATTGAAACTCTTCAGCGTTCTTTTTCACTACCAATTTTTACTTCTTCTGCCACTGGAACAACTGGAGAGGCTTCCTTTGTTTTGCCCCCTCCAGTTGAACTGGTACAACCTGCTACTGGTCCAGTGACAACTTCTCCTCTGTCACTGGAGACTCAATTTGTCTCGTTCTCAACCGACATCCAAAACCTGATCAAACGGGTAGAGGGTGTTCATAAGACAATTGAGCAGAATGCCAAGTCCATTTCCAAATTCAACAAGGACACAATCACAAATTCGAAGGTTGTTGATTTGGGAATAAACAAATTTGCTGCCAATGAGGACTTGGTATTTAGGAAGTTGAATGAGTTAGTCACCAGCTGTAACAATCTGACCACATCCTTGAAAGAAGCTTTTGACTTAACTCATTCCAATGTCAATACATCTATCTCTAACCTATTGAATAACACTGTTCGATCATCAGAGGTTGATCTGAAGGAGATAGAGAGGCAGGTCAAGGAGTTGTTTGAAAGACCTGGCCTTAATGTAGTTGAGGTTGGACAGCAGGTGGCATCTTCAGTTGGCCAGATTATTGATGACAAACTGGCCAGTCGTGAAGATGAACTAGTTAAGAAGGTAATGGCTGAAATTGCCAAGCTCCCCTCTACTCAAGTTAATCTGGAGCCTCTGGCACTCGAAGTAAGACAATTAAGGGGTGCAGTCAATGCTGTAAACACTCAGTTAGCCTCTCACACTTTATCAATCAAGCAACTGGTAACTGAAGTGGATAACTTGAAAAAGAAGGATGCTGAAGTGAAGGAACAAGTGGTTAAGGGTTTAGATGAAGACTCAAAACTGTTGAAAGACTTGAAGACTGGTCAGGACCAAACTGCAGCAAATGTCTTGTCCCAGTCTCAAGAAGTTAACCACTTGTGGAGATCCTTCCGAATGATTTGCACAGTTTTTAAAGAGTGCAAGGATATGCAAACGTGGCAGCCTCTAGCCCGTTTGCCCTCCAGTAATGAAGACTGGGCAGCTATTCGTGCAGGTCTAGATGCTGCCAAGGGGGAAAGGGAAAGAAGGAATATCCTTGCACCTGCACCAAGACTGCCAGGTCCAGTTCATGCAAGGCAGTTGGTTGAAAGAACTGTTGTTGGGTCAGATGAAAGTGATGACCAGCAACATGTTATTGAAAAATTTGATGATGTTGTTGATAGGGGGAACAAGAATAAAGGAAAGAAAGTTATGCTGGCCACTGATGAACAAGCAAAAGCAACTGGTACTGAGGCCAGTGTGCTAGAAACTGGTAACATTGATCAGCTTCCTCCAGTGTCAGATGAAAGTGATGACCAGCAACATGTTATTGAAAAATTTGATGATGTTGTTGATAGGGGGAACAAGAATAAAGGAAAGAAAGTTATGCTGGCCACTGATGAACAAGCAAAAGCAACTGGTACTGAGGCCAGTGTGCTAGAAACTGGTAACATTGATCAGCTTCCTCCAGTGTCAGATGATGTAAGTAACCAACTGGCAAGACTTGGGGACTCAATCAAGGAGAGAAAGAAACAGATAAGGGCTAATCAAGCTAATGATAGAAAAACTTTAGCCCCAACTCTACTTGATATAAGTGATGCACGTCTCCTTGGCATGACACTTGCAGAATATGCCAAAGTCAAAGCTGACCCCAGAATTATCAATGCCTTAAAAGAACAGCTGGAGGTTGAGCTTGACAAACATTACAGGGAGGATGAAGCTGAATATGATGCCAGATGTCTAAACATCACAGTGGAGAAGGCAAAGGCAGTGAGAACTGAAGGAATTCTCAAACGAACTGAGCATATAAAGAACGTGGTCAAACAAGTGTTGAATCCACCCAAGTCCAGAGGTAAACCTAAGTTGCTGCCAAGAGATGCAGACCTTAGAACCTGGGTGGAAACAACTGAACCTACAAGTGAAGATATCAAAGTTGCAGTGCACAATATGAGCACTGGCCAGATCAAACTGGCCAATGAATCTGAAGCTCGAGAATATTTATCTGAAGTGCAACAGCGGAGATATCACCCTGGTAAGATTACTGATGTGAAAGTTTCAATCAAACCAGGTACCAAACACTTCACTGTTGGGGTTCAACACCTTAATGGACCCATGAGGCAAACTGAGAATCCTGATGTAATTTCATATGGCCATTCTGAGCTGGTGGAGATGGTAAACTTGTTGGGGGCCAAGCAACAAAAGAACAAGGTTGAAAGGGGATGGATGTTTGTTCTTCAAAGTCTGCTCAAGTTTAAAGAAAATGTTGAAGAGAGACTGAATGTTGATCCAGAAGACAAACAGCCCATTTCTACAGTTGCCAAAAGAAGGAGAACTGGCGAAGGGCCATCTGTTTAAGTTCTTCTTCATCTTATCTTCTTGTATTTTGTTTACTTTCTTGTAACTCTTGTAAATTTCATTCCCTGTATAATATGAAGTTACCAGATTGTAACCACAAGGTAGATAATAGATTAAAATCTAACAAACTTAAAAGAAAAATCCTAAGGCATTTATTGATCTATAAAAATGCCTTAGAAACTTAGATAGATTTAAATCGAACAAGTCTCACTAGTTAACACTTGTATAGATACAAAAACTAGAACAAGACTTAGATTATATTTCTAGACAAATAGGGGGAATTTGTTAGGACCAGTTCACCTGGAACTGGCCAGTCACCAGTTCACACTGACCAGTCGCCAGTTGCATCTGGTGACCAGTAAAACTGGTGACCAAGAAGATTTGTCGAGAAATATATTGAAGTCCAGTTGCACCGTACAGTTACGCAACTGAAGACTTCCTCCAGTTGAGAACTGACCAAGTTGAAGAAGCATTCCAGTTGAAGTCGAAGACAACAAATGGAAGATAGAGAATGGCAATGGCAGCGAAGCCCAGTTGACATTCTAGTCAGTTACAAACTGGAGACCATCAGTGGAAAGCCCTTACAAAGCTTTACACTGATTACGAGGAATTGACTTGTATACTTTATGTACTTTTACCCGGATAATAAGCCTTGTCTTATTATTTAAGTAATATAAAGTACATAAAGGTGGATATGTAAAGTTGCTTTAACGTGCAACTTTACACTGCTTTTAAGGAATTAAATACTATTCCTTAAATGCTCCAACCACATTTATACGGCTAAGGTTAACATCCCAATGTTAACTTTGCCTATAAATACAAGTCATTGCACAACAAGAATATTAAGTGTTTTATCTCACAAAGCGAATTCACACAGTGAAAAACATACAAACACTTCACTTTGCAAACCTGCAATATTCTTGGTGAACTTGTGCAATATTCTCTCAATCGCTAAAAGGAACATTTCACAACTTTAAGTGTTTCGATTGTATTGAGATATTCCGAGTATAGATCAATTGTATTTCATAGGTTGTTAGGATATTTACATTCGTGTATTATCTTGGTTCCGCATCAACCTTGTAATTTGTTTACTATCAATAAATAAATTACACATTGAAAAATACATATTGTCTCATTAAGTTATTTACAAGTTATTTGTATTATTGCATTGTTCTTTACTTATTGTCTTTATATAAGTAATCTATCTAGAACTTGGTATATCCACACTGCAACTGGTCATCTCCAGTTTAGTGCGTATATTGCAAAGTAACTCCACCATCGACATAGAGGTGTCTTCAGTAGTACCATCTAACGAGTTGGGACTAACAATTTCATATATCGAATCTTAAGAAATGTTTGACTGATGAAACATTAGTTGTACCTGTCGAAGAGTTGCAAGTGAATGACTCTCTTCAATTCGTTGAGGAACCTGTTGAAATTTTAGACCAACAACTCAAACAACTTAGACGTAGTCGTATCAAGTTGGTCAAGGTTCGTTGGAACTCAAAACACGGACCCGACTCGACTTGGGAACGTGAGGATTATATGAGGGATAATTATCCTCATCTTTTTACTGAGCAAGACTTGATTTCGGGACGAAATCCTTAGAAGTCGGGGATGCTGTGACAACTCGTAATTTATTAGCGACGGGTTAGTCTTAATCTCGATCATTATTATAATTTCGTCTAATTTAGAGAATTATAGACGTGGAAATTATTAGATAATTGAACATTTGATATAGTTCAATTAGACGTATCCTGATGACGTAGACTACTAGCTATTTAGACGAATGCCGAGTCTTAAAATAACTTTAAATGAATATTTAAAGGTTATGTCTTGTACACAATAAATAGACTGTCTAGACTTAATATTTTAAAGTTCACTTTGACGAAACTTTATTGACTTGTTTTAATTTAAATAACACGAAGGAAAATACCTTTACTTTAAATTATAACATTTTAGTCATACGGTATTTAATCGTAAGCATTTTATCAAATTAGGGGTACCAAAATATCCTAAAATATGGCCACATGGCCAGCCCCCCTTTGTTTGTGGTGAGAAAAAGAACAACAAAACAACCCCTGCCCCTTTTTCTTTTGTCTCGTCGAACACACACACACATAGTACCATTCATTTTTCACCACAAAGTCAATTTGCTCTCAATCTCTTTATTTCTTACGGTTCATCAAGGGAAATCAAAGGGAAAATTTCTTTAAATTGACTACAACAATAATCATTTGGCAAGGATAATCAAAGCATTGAAATCCTCATCATCTTCATCTTCTAAGTTTTATTTCAAGAACTTCAAATTGGTAAGTAAACTTTTTCTCTAAACTTTTGATTTGTCTAAATTCAATCTTATTAGTTAGTTTCATTTACTTTGATTGAATTAGATAGTCTTGAAAATGGAAAGAGTTATTGAATGGTTATTTAGATGAATTTTTATTTAGAATTAGGTCTTGGAAATCAAAAGATGTTGGAATGGTGAGTAAAATGGATTGTTTTCGGGTTCTTGGAACATGTTTCTAGTCGTTATATTGAAAAGACTTGATTAGAAAATGGTTTGGTTTACGGAAAATGGTCGAAAAATGAGTTTTTGCTCGATCAGGTAAAACTCGCGCCGCGAGTAGTCTTTCTCGCGCCGCGATGTATGTAATTCGTCACGAAAATCTGCACTTTGAACTAGGACTCGCGCCGCGAGGTTCTGTACTGTTCGACTTTTTTAGTTTTTGACAATTTGAACGTTTGAACTTGGTGAATATCGAATGGTACTTTAGACTACATTATAATGACAATGTCATTGATATTACCAACTAAAGTTAAATAAAATGAAAGTTTAAATCACATTCTCGGTTATGGCATTCTAGGGTCTATAGCTAGGTAGTTCTACATAGGATACTTGTCGTTGTGAGCTTTGATCCTCACCATTGGTAATCATATCATAGGTTTTGGATAACGTGGAGAATTGACTGTTGATCTTCTCGAGCTACATTGCACCTTTTAGCACTTAGATCGCTAAGGTGAGTTTATGGCGCCCTTTTCCTTTTACTTTGGGCCTGAAAAGCATGTGTTATTGTATACACGATTTGTTAAATAAATGATTGTTTGTGTGTATGCCATGTGATTTGGCTGCTTAGATCATTTGACTTAAATTTGCCATGTTGACGGCTGTTGAAAATGTGTATACGTGTCATTTATGAAATGTTGAATGAAATGACTTTGAATTGCCGTGTGATGGCTGATTAAATGGTTTCTTGTGTTTGACAAACTAAAATGTTTCCCCTATTGGTTATATTGTCGGATCTAGATATCTCGACTGTCTTGGTTATGGTCCGCACCCACTCGTAGACGGAAATCCTGTGCGAGGCATATTGGCTGATACTGTCGGATGTTGTATTCTGGCTGTCATATGCTGTCATCAGATCTAGATATACTGATTGACTTAATATAAGATGAGTTCAGATTTGATATACTGACTATCTTGTTATAAATTGTGATATAAGATGTGTCCAGATCTAGATATACTGGCTGTCTTGTTATAAAGTAAAAGAGATGTGTCAGATTTGATATACTGACTGTCTTGTTATAAAAATGTTGTCAGATTTGATATACTGACTGTCTGGTCTTTTATAACTACACGTCATTGCTTTGAAATCAATGACGATTAAACATTGGTCAAACACACTGTAAACTCACCAACTATTTCGATAGTTGATCCTCTCAAATTTCATGTTTTTCAGGGAACCAACAGTAAGTATTGGAAGCGTATATGGCATTTTAGAAGCCATCTTTTGAACTTTGGACGTACAATTAGCGTCAGACATCTGAGGACTATCGTATTATTAGTCCTAATTGTACTAGACTGTCCAAATGTTATTTTCGTATTTAGTGGGCCCATTTCCAATTGAGGATAGTTTGTATCCGTGTATTGGGGTCCACATCTGAACGATTATACTTGTAATAAACTCGTATTTGGATTTATGGATGTAATCTCTATTTACCTTCTGATTAGTACGCAATTATTTGTTAACCCTGTATTTCCGCTACAACGGGGTGTGACAGATAGTGTAGGTGCCAACGATTATTAATAATTTGTTTCTCTAGTTTATATATATATATACAGAATATATAGACACGACTAATTTGACTAAAAAAAACATCTCAATCCGAATTCGGAACACTATTAACTTTAACTTAAGAACGAATTGCATTTTTGGTCCCTGTGTTATCACACATTTTGCAAGTTTGATACAAAAGTGTGAAAAGTCGCGAAACTCATCCCTGTCATATCACACCTGTTACAATTTTGGTCCAAAACTAACGTGCCGTTAGAATTCAGCCGTTAATGCCCCCATGTGCTTGTCACATGGGGGGTAGTTTCGTCCATTTATTGCTCATAGGACCATTTCTGCACACAAAAAAAAAATTGTATAAATCTAAAAAAAATTATTTTGTATAAATCTAAAAAATTATTTTTATATAAATCTAAAAAAATTATTTTGTATAAACACAATCGAAATAAACAATCTGATCTCATTATCTTGTTCCTTTTTCAACTCCGATCCAAACCATGTCTAAAAAACCACCCACGGCTGCCGCTGCTACTGTTCAGATTCTGGTCAGCCACCAGGAGGCTCCTGGTGGTGCGACTGATAGATCCCAAGTGGTTGCTGCTTCGGGTAGTGTTGGGTCTTTGGGTTCAAACTTGAATGAAACACAAACCGAAAACACTTCTTTTTCATAGACTCATAGATATACTCGTATACAAAATATTATTTATTTTTTTTGCAGAAATGGTCCTATGAGCAATAAATGGACGAAACTACCCCCCATGTGACAAGCACATGGGGGCATTAACGACTGAATTCTAACGGCACGTTAGTTTTGGACCAAAATTGCAACAGGTGTGATATGACAGGGATGAGTTTCGCGACTTTTCACACTTTTGTATCAAACTTGCAAAATGTGTGATAACACAGGGACCAAAAATGCAATTCGTTCTTAACTTAATTAACGATGACTAATGATCATCATCCTGAAGAACGTGAAAAAGCTTTAAATTCTAACGTCCAATTTGCTTCAACATATTCACAAAATTCAACCTTTTGGCAAATATAAGGGGTACCTGGGGGAGAAAAAAGCATCATAAATACTCTTAGGGGCGGATCCACAGTGTAGTAAGGTAGGTCCTAGGAACCACCTTAGATCTGAAATTTTTTTACGAGTCAATGAATCATATTTATTAGGAACTACCTTAGACATATACCAGGAACCACCTTAGACCATCGAATTACTTTTATTTAATCAGACAGTTTAGAAAGAAAAAAAAGGGGTTTTAACTGTGCTTTAATGGAGTTTCTGAAAGTATAGTGGAATTAAAATGAAGACGATGATGTACTCGTATTTATTAACAATTCATCATATTTTATATTTGTGACCCTTTATTATTGAGTAGAGTCCCATTTAGACCTTTGGAGTACGAGTATTTCTATTTTGTGCTCGTTTCAAAGAAAAGGGGGTAGGGAGTACAAGTATTTACTTTTGTTAATGTATTTATATTTTTCTTATTAATAAATTGGCTTTTTCATATAACTAAAATATTAAATATTTTTATTTGTATCATCAATGTTAATACAGTATTATTTAGGGGTTTCATTTATTCACAAAATATTTTGTTATTATTATTCCTTATTTTGAGAGATTATGATGTAAGTTTCTAATTCATTGCATATTTTTATTCTAAGTTTTGTATAAATCAATGTTTTTTACAAAATTCATTTTTTATTGTTTGAGAACCTTTTTTTTAGCTTGGATATTATTTATTACTCAATTTTAAATAATGACTTATTTAACTAAATAAAAAGTATTTATAAATTTCAACATAACATTATATTTTGAGAAAAATTATATTATATTATTATTAAGTTAGATTGTCTCTTATTTTCTGTAACAAGTGTATCCAGATATAGATGGTGTTCGTGTTGACCTGACCCGGGCCAAATAATACACACTTTTTCGATTTAGATATTGCCATGTATTTTTAAATTTTTCATCAATTTTTAAAATTTTCTATAAGTTTTTAACATTTTGACCCTTTTTTATTTATTTTTCACGGATTTTTAACTTTGCCTTCTTTGAAAAGTTTTTTTGGTACCACCTCTGTCAGGACCTACCTTGCTCGAAATCCTGGATCCGCCACTGAATACTCTACTATCAAGTCATCAAAATTTCATTATAATGTAAATCTTAGGAGGGGAAGAGGTTGTACAAACCAAGTTTGTACAGGAAGGCACTTGATGATTTTATATCAGCTTAAGAATCAATAAAACTAAGCCACTCTAATTTCGTAATATTTTCATTACGGGACTCATGTAATTCAAAATCTGTTGGGTGTGAAGTCCTTAGGGTAGTTAGTCAACAACTCCATAGGAGTAGTGGTTGAACAAACTACATTAAATGGAGTAGTCGTTGAACAACTCCGTTATAGAGGATTAGATCAATAATTCCGTTATAGAGAAGTAGGTCAATGACTACGCTAGTTGTTCTCCTATATATATATGTGTCTATGTAATTTCGAGTTCCAATTCGAAGAAACGAAAGAGAAAATCGTAGATCTAAGTTTTCCGGCGAGATTCATGAAATTTCAGGCGGTGGCGGTGACGGGTGGTGGTGGCGGTACGTAAGGGCGGCGGTGGTGGAGGTGGCGGCGGTGGAGGTGGTTGCAGACGGCGGTGGGCGGAGGTGATTACGGACGGCGGTGGTTGGCGGTTGGTGGTTGTAGGCGGCGGCGGTGGTTGGCGGTGGTTGTAGACGGTGGTCGGTGGTGGTGGTGGTTGTGGTAGTGGTGGTATTTGGAGAGGGTTGGGGTAAAGGGGTAATTATCTTTAAAAGGACAGGGACATTTTAGGCGATTCAATTCCTTAATTGAGATTTTCAAAAAAGGTGGTCCTGCTTGTAGACGGTGGTCGGTGGTGGTGGTGTAGTGGTGGTGTTTGGAGAGGGTTGGGGGTAAATGGGTAATTATCTTTAGAACGAATTGCATTTTTGGTCCCTGTGTTATCCTACCTTTTGCAAGTTTGATACAAACATGTGCAAAGTCGCGAAATGCATCCCTGTCATATCACACCTGTTGCAATTTTGGTCCAATAGTAACGTTCCGTCTATTTTTACCGTTAAATACATCATGTGCCCCTCACGTGAGGGGTAATACTGTCTTTTCATTATAAACAAGGACTAAAAATGCAAAAGGTGTGATAACACAGGGACTAAAAATGCAAAAGGTGTGATAACACAGGGACCAAAAATGCAAGTCGTTCTAAATATAATATCGGGAGCTTGATTTCCAATGACTGGATTAAAAATATCGGGAAAAGCCGAAGAGTTACTTGATGTACCAATATTTTGGGACTGCAAGTTGCCTGCCTGTTGTAAGTTACTCATTGTGGACAAAAACTGCTGCTGGGCTAAAAAGTTGCTCATGGCAGCATAGTTGATAGGTTGTGAAGCAAACGCCATAGGATTAAACATCATCCCTGAAGATATAGCATTATATGCATTGGGATTCAAAGGTAACATTGGATTTTCAGTTATCCCATGTGCCTGAAACTGAAGCATTTTATTCAATTCATCATTCGTTTGTGGTTTTGCAATCGTTGTAGAATCTGATAATATTGATTCAAGCGATCCTGTTTGAGAAGCTCCATTTTGTAACAGTGACGAGTCATTTCCATTTACGGACAAACCAGCCATCAAGTCATTCACGTTGTCATTAGAACCAAACATATCAAATAGCTCTGGTCCACTTCCGCTTGGTTTGTCAGCAGTAGCCATTCCCGAAAAGAGATCAGTTGATTCATGTTCCTCTTTATTGTTTTGAGTTTGACCATGAAAGGAAACATCACACCTTTTGCATTTTTGGTCCCTGTGTTATCACACCTTTTGCATTTTTGGTCCCTGTGTTATCACACCTTTTGCATTTTTAGTCCTTGTTTATAATGAAAAGACAGTATTACCCCTCACGTGAGGGGCACATGATGTATTTAACGGTAAAAATAGACGGAACGTTACTATTGGACCAAAATTGCAACAGGTGTGATATGACAGGGATGCATTTCGCGACTTTGCACATGTTTGTATCAAACTTGCAAAAGGTGTGATAACACAGGGACCAAAAATGCAATTCGTTCTTATATATAAAAGGACATGGGCATTTTAGGCGATTCAATTCCTTAATTGAGATTTTCAAAAAAAGTGGTCCTGCTTTATAATGTATTATAGATGTAGATATAGATATAGATATATAAACCGTGCATCAATCCTGCCCTCCAAACCCTAGAAATTGTTCAATTCGGCCATCAACTCATCATCTTCCACATAAGGTATATTTAGTTACAATTTTGTATGTGCACGCATATATTTCGTTGAATATCAAATATCTTCGTCATCATCTATTACGTGTTTCTATAGTTTGCTTGTTGTGCTCATGGTCTCTTGTTATTACTTTCTTCATAGATTATGTTATTTGTTTTGTTTTTATTTTTTTATTCGAGAATGGTCATATACATATTTATTTGTTTCTTAATTGATAGTGATTTATGTGATTAAGAAATTGTTGGAGGTAATTATTGGTTAACCTGTAGTGAGAAATAAGATAAATTCGTGCAACGCACTGGAATTAGTTGAATTATAACCTGTTTTGATATCAAACTTTATAAGCATTTTTCTGCCCCCCAAAAAGCATCTACGAGTTTGTTTAAAAGCATTGTTCCTTAGAAAATAAGCATATAAGCATAGTGTTTGCTATTTCTAACATGTTTTGTGTACTTATAGCCTAACGTATATCGAATGGCAAAGGATTAGACATCTAAATTGCAGGTTTGTACATGATGAATTGATGACACGAAATCTCGTAAGAAATCCTACCATATCGTAATAAGGACAAACAAGTTCATATTTGCATGGAGAACCTTGAGCCTTAACCAATTTTAATGTATATCATGGGATTTTGTCCAAGTCTCAAGTGTTGCCCAAAGGATGCTATTTGGCTACCTACATTACGTAAACTCGAAAAATTAAACATTGTTAACTTTTTGTGGTTTTGGATATTTAGAAAGTTTTTATTAGCTTTTAAAACTTAAAAGAGCTCATTATAATAAGGGATAAGTATCTGGGAATGTAATGAACTATGCACGAATGTTTATGTTGTGTAATAAACTACTTGAATGTTTATTGTATGTAATGAACTTTCAAATCCCGGTTATTATGTCTTTTAACACAAGTGCACAAATCTGGGTTTTAAATAGTTTGAGAATCCATTATGTTGGTGTCACACCCCGTTGTAGCGGAAATACAGGGTTAACAAATAATTGCGTACTAATCAGAAGGTAAATAGAGATTACATCCATTAATGCCAATACATGTTCAATACAAGTACAATCGTTCAAATGTGGACCCCAAAATACGGATACAAGTCATCCTCATTTGGAACTGGGTCCACTGAATACGAGTTCAATAAATTGGACAGTCTAATACAATTAAAGCTAATAACATGAGAGTCCTCAAATGTCTGATGCTAATTGTACGTCCAATATCAAAAGAATGGCCCTATAATGCCAAATACGATTCCAAGACTTACTGTTGGTCACCTGAAAAGCATGAAATTTGAGAGGATCAACTATCGAAATAGTTGGTGAGTTTACAGTGTGTTTGACCAAAGTTTAGTCGTCATTGGGAGCACAATGACATGTAATTATATGAGACCAGACATTTTATAGACAGCCGGGAGCAAAGTCCGACAATAAGACCAAGACGCTTAGGTTTTACTTCCAACCTACCTTCAGTGTTTATATATAGGGTGTACCATCGGCGTACCCACCACACCTACGGTATGTTGACAATAGTTTTGTCGTCATTGTGAGAACACAATGACATGTAATTATATGAGACCAGACATTTTATAGACAGCCGGGATCAAAGTCCGACAATATTATGACAAGACAGCCGGGATCGATATCCGACAATATAACCAATAAGCCTCGCACAGGATTTCCCGTCTAAAAGTGGGGTGCGGACCAATATACCTCGCACAGGTCTCCCGTCTATAATGGGGTGCGGACCAGAATACCTCGCACAGGTCTCCCGTCTATAATGGGGTGCGGACCAGAATACCTCGCACAGGTCTCCCGTCTATAATGGGGTGCGGACCAGAACAAAGACAGTCAGGCACTAAATCTGACAAGACAACCATTAGGATCTCATAATGGTGATAACTACATAGGGGCAACATTTTAGTTCATCAAACACAAAGAACAATTTAGTCAGCCGACAACATGGCAAGTCAAAGTCATTTAGTTCAATATTTCATAAGACATGTATACACATTTTCAGACAGCCGTCAACATGGCAAGACATAAGACAAATGATTTAATTTACTAAATCTCATGGCATAGACAAAGACAAATCATTTATAAAGTAGTCGTGTATACAGTACATGCTTTTCAGGCCCAAAGTAAAAGGAAAAAGGGCGCCATAAACTCACCTTAGCGATCGACGAGCTAAAAGTATGAGTAGTCTGAGAAAATGAGCAGTCTAGTCTCCACGTCTATCCAAAACCTAGGATATGAGTACCAATGGTGAGGATCAAATCTCACGATGACAAGTATCCTATGTAGAACTACTTAGCTATAGACCCTAGAATGCCATAACCGAGAATGTGATTTAAACTTTCATTTTATTTAACTTTAGTTGGTAATATCAATGACATTGTCATTATAAGGTAGCCTAAAGTACCATTCGATAATCACCAAGTTCAAACGTTCGAGTTATCGAAAACTGAAAATGTTAAACAGACCAAAAACTCGCGGCGCGATCCTGGACCATCGCGGCGCGATTCAAGATTTACACTATATCGCGGCGCGACCCTGAAGGCTCGCGGCGCGATATTTGACCTGAACGAGTGAAAACCTGGTTTTTGACCCTTTTCTGCAATTCAAGTCATTTTCTACTTCAATCTTTTCATTTCAATGACTATAAACATGTTCAAAGAACCTGGTAATAATCCATATCGCTAACCATTTCACAATTTCAACCATTTTGATTTCAAAGACCTAATTTCTAAGTCAAAATTTCATTAATCATCAAAACCCTAAATTCATATCATGTTCAAAGGCTTCTAATTCAATTAACAAAACTGAAATAAACCCTTAGATTGAATTTAAATCAAATCAAAAGTTTAGTTTAAAAGAGATTACTTACCAAAGTTTGAAGTTCTTGAATTAAAAAGGATGAAGATGGTGATGATGATGTAAATACCAAATTATAGCTTTAAAATCCTTCAATCTTTCCTTTGCAAAAACTGATTTAGATGAAGAATAGAGAGATTGAGAGATTTGGGAGTGTTTGTATTTTGGGTTGTATGTGTTTTGTGTGTGTGGTGTGATACGCAGGCAACAAGAAGAAAAGGGGGGTTTTGTTGTTTCCCTCCCTGCCACAAAACAAGTAATTCGGCCCATGTGGCCCCTTTTTAGGATATTTTGGTACCCCTAATTTGGTAAAATGCTTACGATTAAATACCGTATGACCAAAAGGTTATAATTTAAAGTAAAGGTATTTTCCCTCGTGTTATTTAAATTAAGACAAGTCAATAAAGTTTCGTCAAAGTGAACTTTATAATATTAAGTCTAGACAGTCTATCTATTTTGTACAAGACATAACCCTTAAATATTCATTTAAAGTTATTTTTAAAGACTTGGCATTCGTCTAGATAGCTAATAGTCTACGTCATCAAGATACGTCTAATTTGACTAAGTCAAAAGTCCAAAAGTCTAATAATTTTCCACGTCTAATGACTGTCTAATTGAGATTAAGACTAACCCGATGTTAATTAATTACGAGTTGTCACAGCATCCCCGACTTATAAGGATTTCGTCCCGAAATCAAGTCTTGCTCAGTAAAAAGATGAGGATAGTTATCCCTCATATAGTCTTCACGTTCCCAAGTTGAGTCGGGTCCGTGTTTTGAGTTCCAACGAACTTTGACCAACTTGATACGACTACGTCTAAGTTGTTTGAGCTGTTGGTCTAAAATTTTAACAGGTTCCTCGACAAATTGAAGAGAGTCGTTCACTTGCAGCTCTTCGACAGGTACTACTAATGTTTCATCAATCAGACATTTCTTAAGATTTGACACATGAAACGTGTGATGAACGTGTTCTAGCTCTTGGGGCAAATCGAGCTTATAAGCCACGGAACCAATTCTTTGAACAATCTCAAATGGTCCGATATAACGAGGACTAAGTTTCCCTCTCACGCCAAAACGTGCAGTGCCTTTCCAAGGTGACACTTTCAACATGACTTTATCTCCCACTTGAAACTCAAGTGGTTTCCTTCTACGGTCGGCATAGCTCTTTTGGCGATCTTGAGCCGCCTTCAGCCGTGCCCTAATTTCAACAATTTGATCAGTAGTCTTCTGAACTAGTCCATATTTGTACAAACGACGTTCGCCAGCATCAAGCCAACAGACAGGAGATCTACATTTCCGTCCATACAAAGCCTCATAAGGAGCACATTTGATGCTAGTGTGATAGCTGTTATTATATGAAAATTCAGCTAACGGCAAAAAGGTATCCCAACTACCTTTGAAGTCAATGATACATGCCCGAAGCATGTCTTCCAAAGTCTGAATGGTACGCTCACTTTGCCCGTCCGTCTGGGGATGGTAAGCCATACTCAAATTCAACGGAGTGCCTAAGGCGTCTTGAAAATATCTCCATGATTGTGAAGTGAAACGACCATCACGATCAGAGATAATAGACACAGGAACACCATGAAGTGACACGATCTTCTCAATATATAATTGAGACAATTTCTTTATCTTCCAATTCTCCCGTATGGGAATGAAGTGTGCAGACTTCGTTAATCGATCGACAATGACCCAAATAGTATCGTACCCTTTCAGGGTTCGAGGCAATTTAGTAATAAAGTCCATAGTAATCTGCTCCCATTTTCAGTCAGGAATTTGGGGTTGTTGGAGCAGCCCAGAAGGCTTTTGGTGCTCCGCCTTGACCATTGAACAATTTAGACACTTTGAGACATAAGTGGCGATATCTATTTTCATACCAGGCCACCAATAAAAGTCCTTTAGTCCATGGTACATTTTGTCAGCACCAGGATGGATTGAATACTTAGATCGATGACTCTCGTTCATTAAGAGTTCTCTAAGTCCATTGTACTTGGGAATCCACACTCTGCCCTTGACATGTCGGATCCCATCGCCATCCAATTCAAATAAACGTTCAGCATTCCACAATGCTTCTTTCTCGATACGCCCTGGCTGTAGGGCATCGTTTTGATCGTCCAGAACTCTATCCCTTAATGATGAGCCAATATAAGAACTTGCTCTTTTTATGACAGATAGGGAAATTCTATATTTTCGACTTAGCGCGTCAGCAACAACATTTGCTTTACCGGGATGATATTTGAGTTCACAATCATAATCACTGAGTAATTCTACCCATCGTCTTTGTCTCATATTCAGCATTTTCTAATCGAAGATATGCTGAAGACTTTTGTGATCTGTGAATACCGTACACTTGGTACCATACAAGTAGTGCCTCCAAATCTTTAAGGCAAAAACAACCGCTCCGAGTTCGAGATCGTGGGTTGTATAATTCTTTTCGTGGATTTTGAGTTGTCTGGAAGCGTAAGCAATGACCTTACCTTCTTGCATAAGTACACATCCCATTCCCTGATGTGAGGCGTCACAGTATACCACGAAATTTTCAATGCCATTCGGTAATGCTAGAATAGGAGCATTACATAGTCTGTCTTTTAACGTCTGAAATGCCTTTTCTTGGGCATCCTGCCAAATAAATTCCTTAGTATTCTGAGTTAACAAAGTCAAAGGTTGAGCAACCTTAGAGAAATTCTCAATGAATCTCCTGTAATAGCCAGCCAGTCCAAGAAATTGACAGATTTCTGTCGGAGTCTTAGGGGCTTCCCACTTCTTTATTACCTCGACCTTAGATGGATCTACATGGATTCCATCCGCATTCACCACATGACCCAAGAAGTGTACTTCCCTAATCCAGAATTCACATTTTGAGAACTTTGCGTACAGTTCTTGATCCTTGAGCAGTTGCAGAATGGTCCTCAGATGACCTTCATGTTCGTCTTTAGTTCTTGAGTAAATCAGTATGTCATCAATGAACACGATGACAAACTTGTCTAGATATGGTCGACATACTCTATTCATTAAGTCCATGAACACAGCAGGTGCATTGGTTAAGCCAAATGGCATAACCAAAAACTCATAATGTCCATAACGAGTTCTGAAGGCTGTTTTAGGAATGTCTGTCTCTCGGACTCTGAGTTGATGATACCCAGATCTGAGATCGATCTTGGAAAAGTGTGATGCACTTCCAGTTGGTCGAACAAGTCGTCAATACGAGGTAAAGGGTACCTGTTCTTGACGGTCAACTTGTTCAATTCTCTATAGTCAATACACATGCGCATAGAGCCGTCTTTCTTCTTAACAAATAAGATCGGAGCTCCCCAGGGTGATGAACTTGGACGAATTAGTCCTTTTGCTAACAACTCTTGAAGTTGTTCGGACAATTCTTGCATTTCTGACGGCGCAAGGCGATAGGGTGCCTTGGCCACAGGTGCAGCTCCAGGGACCAAGTCTATTCCAAACTCGACTGGTCTGTGAGGTGGAAGTCCCGTCAAATCTTTGGGAAACACCTCCGGAAAATCTTTAACTACTGGAATATCTTGAATGCCTTTACCCTCTGGTTTCCTTTCCACCACTAGTGCCAAGAAAGCGGGGTATTCTTTTTGTAAGTATCTATTCGCTTTTATCGCCGACACCAAAATCAATTCCTTCCCTGACTTGTCTCCTTGCACTATCAATGTCTCGCCATTTAGAAGGGGTATTCTTACAACCTTCTCGTAATAACTAATATCGGCGCGAACTCTAGACAACCTATCACAATGTTCCAACAGAAGAATCAGTGGTTCTTTTCAAGTCTATCACCATCCGGTTGGTTGCACTAACTGCCGCTTGAAGAGTCAAAGGATTAAAAGCGGCTACCCACCTTCGGATCTCAGGTGACAAGCCATAACAGTATCTTTAAATAAATTTCTCCTCCGTATCCACCATACGAGTAACTAGTCTTGCCAATTCATGAAAACGAGTAGTGTATTTCTCGTTGTCTAGTCCGTCCATATCATGATTCCAAAATTTACCTTCCATTCTCTGTACTTCCTCCCGAGGACAGTACTTTTCCATTAACATCCTTTTAAAGTTCAACCAAGGTATGCTATTAGCCGGCTCTCGGCCACGAGTCCTAATCTGCTCGTTCCACCATGACAGGGCGTGCTTTTGGAATTGAGTGGAGGCATATTCCACTTTGTGCTCTTCGGCACAACGGCTGATATGAAGCACTGCCTCTATGCTTTCCAGCCAATTGATTAGACCGACGGGACCTTCGGTGCCATGGAACTCCTTTGGCTTGCAATACGTGAAGGTCTTAAAGTCACTCCCTCGAAGATGAACTTGAGGAATAACTTGTTCAGCAGTAGGTTCAACATTGTTACTACTGTCACAAATGCCGCCATATTATTTTTCCCCGCCGACAATTGGGGTAGATCCAGGACCAGTGTTCACATTGACTGCAGCAACTTCCGGTCCTTGCTGATCACAGGTTCTTCCTGTTCAGTCTCATTAGGTCTAGGAGTTGATCGAGTAACTCTCTTTTGAACAGTTTTCTTACTTGGAGCCTTTTTCTGGATTTTGCTTCGCGTCTTAGGAGCCATAAGTCAATGACATGAACAAAAATGTCATTTTGAGATTTCCATGAAAAGTTATATAGGAAGTAGCTTTGCAAGACAGATGAGAGTACAAACGCAAGTCAAAATTTGTCGATTTGTACGAACTCATGCACAAGACAAGACAAGAAATATGGAACATCATATTTCTAGAGTTTAGAATGAGCAAGTGACGTAGTTTGAACAAGTATGTAAGCCAAAAAGATGATCGTATTTCATTGATGTTCAAAAATTTACATAGTCTGACGAGTACTGTTCGAAAACATGTGGGAACTACATCCACAACGATAGACTACATAGTCAGAGTGATACGATCCAAAGACATGTGGGAACTACATCCACAAAGATAGACTACAATTCAAAGTACGAAAGTATGAGTTGTTATAAGTCCTAGGCTTACAATACATAACTACTATAGATTACATCTTGATAAGAACGACGATTAGCAAGGCCACAACCAAGACTACCAAAACTAACAGTATCCAAATTAAAGTCCCAATAGTCTCCTTCCCCTCCTTAGCAACAGTCATCGCCTCAGAGGCATGGTGATAAGCTTCAGTCAACGCTCGAGCTTGATTGTCAATAGCCTCCCTAGTACGGATGAGAGAATTGTTCATCCTTGACATTTGTCGGAGAGCATATTCCGACTTATCAGTTGCATCTGCAACTGGCATCCCATTAGCAGCATCGGGATTATAAACAGGCACTCTGGAGGGACCCGCAGCATACGGATCGCCCAGAAGAAATGAAGGACCAAACACACGGTTGTCCTGAACCGGTGCAGAAGGACTAGGAGCATAAGGATCTCGAGGAGCATAGGGAAGACAAGCTCCCTCGGTAGTCCTCCTCTGATATGGAGCTACCGGTGACAGAGTCGGTTGAACATGATTAGATACATGTCCATTTCCAGATTCACTGGATGTTGACACCAGATTGATGGGGCGAGATTCATTGCCCGAAACCTCAAATGGTTCCTCTTAGAAGAGTGAGGGACCCGAGGAAAGGAAATTGCCACAAAAGGCACTGGAGGTGTACCAGGTACAACAGCATTAGAGCTAACTCCGTCCGACATGACAAGTCCGAAAAGATAGTCAAAGCATCCATATAAGTCTAATGGATGAGACAGTACAAGTCAAATGGATGTGACAGTACGCAACATTGAGTTTTAAAAGAAATCTTTGTCTAGACTATACACATACGATTTGGGTTTCTATTAACAATATACCTTCAATGCTTATATATAGGGTCACCCGCAGCCTTCCCACCACATTTACAGTATATTGTTAATATAATCCAAACTATCACGTATATAAGTCCATGTATACACATACGATTTGGGTTTCTATTCCTAACATACCTTCGATGCTTATATATAGGGTCACCCGCAGCCTTCCCACCACATCTACAGTATGTTGTGAATATAGTTCAAACTATAACGTATATACAAAATCTAAGATATTTATTTTGAGCCTTATATTATTTTACATAATCGGGACGTAGTTGATCAGGTTAGGTCTAATTATAGACAAATAATATAACTCTTGAAATAAGTATCCTAAACCTTAATAGACTTAGATTTCCTTTTGAAACGACAATGGCTATAGATTGAGTTTTTCCAGCGGAAAAACTCTGTATTAACTATAACCTTTCTCTGATACCAATTTTTGTCACACCCCGTTGTAGCGAAAATACAGGGTTAACAAATAATTGCGTACTAATCAGAAGGTAAATAGAGATTACATCCATTAATGCCAATACATGTTCAATACAAGTACAATCGTTCAAATGTGGACCCCAAAATACGGATACAAGTCATCCTCATTTGAAACTGGGCCCACTGAATACGAGTTCAATAAATTGGACAGTCTAATACAATTAAAGCTAATAACATGAGAGTCCTCAAATGTCTGATGCTAATTGTACGTCCAATGTCAAAAGAATGGCCCTATAATGCCAAATACGATTCCAAGACTTACTGTTGGTCACCTGAAAATCATGAAATTTGAGAGGATCAACTATCGAAATAGTTGGTGAGTTTACAGTGTGTTTGACCAAAGTTTAGTCGTCATTGGGAGCACACAATGACATGTAGTTATTTAAGACAAGACAGCCGGTAGCAAAGTCCGACAATAAGACCAAGACGCTTAGGTTTCTACTTCCAACCTACCTTCAGTGTTTATATATAGGGTGTACCATCGGCGTACCCACCACACCTACGGTATGTTGACAATAGTTTTGTCGTCATTGTGAGAACACAATGACATGTAATTATATGAGACCAGACATTTTATAGACAGCCGGGATCAAAGTCCGACAATATTATGACAAGACAGCCGGGATCGATATCCGACAATATAACCAATAAGCCTCGCACAGGATTTCCCGTCTAAAAGTGGGGTGCGGACCAATATACCTCGCACAGGTCTCCCGTCTATAATGGGGTGCGGACCAGAATACCTCGCACAGGTCTCCCGTCTATAATGGGGTGCGGACCAGAATACCTCGCACAGGTCTCCCGTCTATAATGGGGTGCGGACCTCCCTGCTATTCCGGGTTGGCCCAAATCAAGCCCTAAGCCCATGTGAACATGTCTGTTTTTATGAACAGAGCTATCTGTTTCAAATCAATTGAAGTGTACCAATATCTCTTATATTGAAACATAAGGTACAAGTTAATCTTTCTTATTCAACTTGATTGATAAAGTAATGGGCAAAACTATGCTAAAATTTTGATGATGCGGTTGTATATCTTCCAGAACTTTTTAAGTTTTGATATTTTATGACCCATTTACTTTTTAGCTGACCCAATATGAATAACTTGCTGGATTCTAAGTGAAAAACCATAACACACTTGAATAAACTTACATACAGACCAGCATATTAAGGATTAAGGAAGTTCCATTCCCAACAACAAAATATGGTAGCCAACACTTGAGAAAAAGGCAAGCAAATCTAATCTTTAATTTGATAATAACGGACTATTCAAGTTACAACAAATGCTAAAAAAGAAAAAAAGGTTACAACAAATGCTAAAGACAGAAACTACAAGACCAATTTCTTAACGATCTATATGCGCAAACTCGTTATCGACTATGCGCGCGTGTTACTGTTTGATCACCACCAGATGTTTAGAACACTAACTACAACTATACCCACTTAATTACACTATCATAGCATATCTTCTTTGTTACTTCTTCTATCCACATGCAGTTTGAAGTATTTGCAATCATATACCAACCACTAATAAAATATCATTTATACGACTTACCCCATCTTTTTGCTGGTTAAATATCCTTTTTGCATTTTTCAAAATTCTAAAAGATTTAAAATTTGCCAATGAAATAGATGGCTGAGATTTATGTTCATCTTTGGTTCAACATAAGTAACATGATTTAATTAAGTGGTTAACACCTTTGTCAACGGTTCAAATAAAATAAAAAAAAAAAAAAAAAAAAAAAAAAAAAAAAAAAAAAAAAAAAAAAAAAAAAAAAAAAAAAAAAAAAAAAAAAAAAAAAAAAAAAAAAAAAAAAAAAAAAAAAAAAAAAAAAAAAAAAAAAAAAAAAAAAAAAAAAAAAAAAAAAAAAAAAAAAAAAAAAAAAAAAAAAAAAAAAAAAAAAAAAAAAAAAAAAAAAAAAAAAAAAAAAAAAAAAAAAAAAAAAAAAAAAAAAAAAAAAAAAAAAAAAAAAAAAAAAAAAAAAAAAAAAAAAAAAAAAAAAAAAAAAAAAAAAAAAAAAAAAAAAAAAAAAAAAAAAAAAAAAAAAAAAAAAAAAAAAAAAAAAAAAAAAAAAAAAAAAAAAAAAAAAAAAAAAAAAAAAAAAAAAAAAAAAAAAAAAAAAAAAAAAAAAAAAAAAAAAAAAAAAAAAAAAAAAAAAAAAAAAAAAAAAAAAAAAAAAAAAAAAAAAAAAAAAAAAAAAAAAAAAAAAAAAAAAAAAAAAAAAAAAAAAAAAAAAAAAAAAAAAAAAAAAAAAAAAAAAAAAAAAAAAAAAAAAAAAAAAAAAAAAAAAAAAAAAAAAAAAAAAAAAAAAAAAAAAAAAAAAAAAAAAAAAAAAAAAAAAAAAAAAAAAAAAAAAAAAAAAAAAAAAAAAAAAAAAAAAAAAAAAAAAAAAAAAAAAAAAAAAAAAAAAAAAAAAAAAAAAAAAAAAAAAAAAAAAAAAAAAAAAAAAAAAAAAAAAAAAAAAAAAAAAAAAAAAAAAAAAAAAAAAAAAAAAAAAAAAAAAAAAAAAAAAAAAAAAAAAAAAAAAAAAAAAAAAAAAAAAAAAAAAAAAAAAAAAAAAAAAAAAAAAAAAAAAAAAAAAAAAAAAAAAAAAAAAAAAAAAAAAAAAAAAAAAAAAAAAAAAAAAAAAAAAAAAAAAAAAAAAAAAAAAAAAAAAAAAAAAAAAAAAAAAAAAAAAAAAAAAAAAAAAAAAAAAAAAAAAAAAAAAAAAAAAAAAAAAAAAAAAAAAAAAAAAAAAAAAAAAAAAAAAAAAAAAAAAAAAAAAAAAAAAAAAAAAAACAAAAAAAAAAAAAAAAAAAAAAAAAAAAAAAAAAAAAAAAAAAAATTATGAATCTAAGGACCTACCTTCTTTAAGGCTGGATCCACCCTTGCCTTTAAGGTTTAACACGGTCGGGTCAACACTAACACCATCTATCACATGAATATGCTTGTTACGAAAATAAGGCACAATCTTACTTTCATAATATAAGCAATTTTTCTTTGAATTGCAAGGATTTTCTTTGAAACAAATGTAATATATGATGGCTAATGTGAATGTAAATATGTAAATTCAAATAATAAGTTAATTAAATTGGGATCAAAATTAAATGATTAATGAATACAGTTTGTTTTATTAAATTTTAATCATAGTGTAGTGTTATTTAACTTTTTCAAACTAATAAATAATATGATATCACAAGTCATGTAGTTCAAAATACTTAAACATGTTTTTTTCCTATCCTAACATCATACGAGGTATATTTAGAAAAACTTACCAAAATCAAAATTATAGCTTCTAGTCTTATACATTCGTTGTATAAGTATTGTTGTATTTTATATTTAGTGTTCATAATGGAATAATAAGTCCCCAAAATATGTTCTCGTTTAAAGTGGTTCATAATGGAATAATAAGTCCCCAAAATATGTTCTCGTTTAAAGTGGTTCATAATGGAATAATTTGTCCCCAAAATATGTTCTCGTTTAGTGGTTCATAATGGAATAATAAGTCCCCAAAATATGTTCTCGTTTAATTAGTGGTTCATAATGGAATAAGTTAATAAGTTGTTTGAATAGATTACTCCACACACCGTACCTCTTAGTTCATAAATACGAGTAGAAAATATGGGACAACTAAAGAACTATGATCAAGATGAAATTTTTTTTTTTTTATCTTAATAACAAGACTAAAAGTTTTCGACCGGTTTATTTTTTATTTTTTAGACTTTAAGTTGGGTTAGGACTAATGTTAAAAAAAAAATAAAAAAAAAAAAAAAAAATCATTACATATTTCCTGAAAAAATTATGAATATAAGGACCTACCTTCTTTAAGGCTGGATCCACCCTTGCCTTTAAGGTTTAACATGGTCGATGGCTTTTCACCATCCCCGTGCCCTCTCCCATAGTTCTGGTGGGATGAAAAAAATATTTTTTAAATAATGCAATGAATAAAATTATTTTCCATTCTTTTAATGTTTGTTGTCCGGTTTAAACCAAAACGAATGAACTCGAATACAAAATAATGTTCATTCAATTGTTCGTGTTCATTCGACTTAATTTAAATAAACAAACATGAATAGGCTTTGTTCATGTTCTTTCACTTCGTTTACATCCTTATCTTTAGCCAGTAGCGGATCCAAAATTTTAAAATCCGGGGACCAAAAACTTTTTTTTTATCTTAATAACAAGACTAAAAGTTTTCGACCGGTTTATTTTTTATTTTTTAGACTTTAAGTTGGGTTAGGACTAATGTTAAAAAAAAAATAAAAATCACTACTAATTTTAAGTTGAGGTGGGGCAAGGAATCAATTGTCATTTGTCATCACTCATCTGCGAGAAAGAAAAATAATACAATTGGGCTTACTTTGGTTTGGTTTGGTTTATTCGTTTGTTAGTAGTTAGGGATATATGGAAAAGGAGGCCCAACTTTTAACGAGTAATGTGCAGTTGCCTCCTATACACACATGTAGCCATGTAGGCTGTTAATATATCACTGGGCTGTTGCAAACTAACAGTTGTAAAGTTGAATACATTGAATTTATCACAAATTCACAACAAAATATGGTGATATTGATTTATTGGGTTTATATATTGTCAAGAAAGGAGGGAATTTTTTTCCTATAAACGAGTGAAGTATTTTCTTTCACCTATAAAATAGTTAAATTAAATTTAGTGAGACGAATGTCCTCTCAAAAAATCCCAAAAGTTCTGGCTAAAATGTTTTAGCAAGGAGCCAAGGACATATCTTCACAAAATGTCTCCATTATTTGTCCCCAAAATATGTTCTCGTTTAGTGGTTCATAATGGAATAATAAGTCCCCAAAATATGTTCTCGTTTAATTAGTGGTTCATAATGGAATAAGTTAATAAGTTGTTTGAATAGATTACTCCACACACCGTACCTCTTAGTTCATAAATACGAGTAGAAAATATGGGACAACTAAAGAACTATGATCAAGATGAAATTTGTTTTTTTTTTTTTAAAGTTTTTCTTTGACCACAAAGACATGCACATAGTACGCCCATCAGGCGTTCAGATATATGCTTAATACAAGTTAGCAGTGAGGTTAAAACGTGAAATCATATATAATCTTTTGATTTTTTTTTAACGACAAAATACATTAATAAAACCATCTACCAATAAACTAAAACATGATTGAGATGTTATTAAAACGACACGTGACGTAATCCTTGATCGACACGTGTCATTTTAATTTATTTATTTTATTAAATTAGTTTTTTTAATTGTATATGGATTCAATTTCCTTATTAGACTTATAATTAAACTCTAACTCTTGGCTTATTAATAATACAAAAGACATTATTACCTTTTTTAATTGATCGTTTTCTCATTAATAATTTGTCTTTTTTTTCTTTCTCAATTCTTCAACTCCTATTACTTATATTACTTATAATAAGTTATTAATATGAAGACTTCAAAAATTTGAGTTTACGATCCGAAATCACAAGGCTATTTGTCGTCATCCATTATGCTTACAAGTTCCGATTTTGATGTGATTCTAAAAATTTAAGGTAAATCTAAAACTCTAACTAGACATATATTTTATTTATCATTAATGTTTATTATAATTTAGCTTCGATCATCGGTTTACTTTAACCACAATTTATTTCATACTCACAAATCATGTATAAGGCATATTCGAATTTCTTTATGATACAATCTATATAGCTACCGTACATCGTACGAGTATTAGAACTAGTATATATCTATAATCTTTTGATTATATATCGATTTATTCATCTCGATACCGCTAGGCTAAAAGTCGATCTGTTTAGTAACATGACCTTTTCGTAAACGGTGGACTAAAATTGTCAAAGTTGGTTGAATAAAATAAGTCAGCGGCGTTAAATGAGCATTCATAACTCGTACTAGTGGACTAGTAGCAATAAGTGCTTAGTATTACTTTAGTTAGGAAGCATATATAGGACGTTCTACCTTTTATAATAATGTTGTGTTTTATTATGTAATTCGTTAACTTTTTTGGATACACTAGCTAGGAGAGAAATGAGGAGTAAAACGTACTATTTAAAATTTTGTACTAGCTATCGATGATCACAATACTTTTAGAAGCCGAGTTAACTAGCTAATGACTAAATTATAAGTAAAAGTTAACGGTGTATGTTTGTCGATCACATTCCCAAAATGAAGTTTTGAATTATGTTTCACGTACATAAAGTTTTTATAAAGTAAGAAAATTCTAATCTTAATTATAATTCTTTGAACGCAACTGATCGATCATTCGTTAAGGATTTCCGTTCAAACAATGTTTACCTTGTCACAGTATCGTAAGGAGCCAGGCTCATATTCAATTTTGTGATCAGTAGTTGTGACCTAATAAATCCTAGTTGACGGGGTCAACTGAACATTACAGGAGACATATATATGTCTCAAAGATAAATCTCATTGATTTGTAACTTGATTTTTCACTACACGAATTTCGTCTATATTATGAAATCATGTGTACGTGCCTTAAATTCATAACTAATTAGATTTATTATGAAATTCAATTCATGGGCGCCTTAAATTCATAACGACTAATTAGATCTTCATGTGTTTCTTAAATTTAATGTAGGTATCCATTTTTTTTTCCTGAAAGCAGAGCGGATAAATGGCTAACACCCCCAACTTTGATGCGCACGCCGGGTTCGAATCTAAAGGGTTTGCTCTCCCATATAGTATTGTTAAGGCTCCTTCACCATATTTGCATGTGACAAGATGTAAACCCATGACCCCCTAGAAAGAAACCACAAAGTGGAAAACAACCTAACCACTGGGCTATAGGTATCAAGTTTTTTGCTTGAGAGCAAATTAAAAGAGTTGTGATCGACCTCATCTCATGACATATTGTTGAGTCATGGATTCGCTGAGAGACTCAGCGAGTGACTTCGTCAGCGAGCCCTCAGCGACCATCAATTATCTTCGAGTCAAAGGATAAGTTCAATGACTCATCGTCATGTTTTGTAAGTCAAATATGGGCGGGAAGATGAAGATAAGAAGGCTGGTCCCCAAGGACACGTGTCGATAGATCAGAATGAAGACATGTGACCTTGTACCAAAATGGTACTAAGGTGTTTCTCTTTCATATCGTTTTGGGAAAGAAACAAGATGGTAACCAGAGATTCCTAAAGACCAGTCTTACACACCAATAGATAGTTGACAACCTTCTTGTGTCAACATCTATTGGGTTGTCATGTGATGTCTTTTCTCTCCTATATAAGGCATCACTTGACCTAGCCGCAAAGTGTTGGTGTGTGCCATATTTACACTTAGTGTGTTTTTCTCTCTTTGTATAATTGTTAAGTTTTTAGTGTGTCAAAAACTTAACAATATTTTCTCCTTTATTTCTTTGTAAAACCGACCATGTATTCACTGTTTAATTTATGTTACTTATGATTAAACTTCATTACTTTCTTGTCTTATGTTCTTAGTGTAATTTACATTAGTTGTTTAATTACTTAATCGTTGCAAACTTGGGACTTTCAGTTGGTATCAGAGCGGTGTTTCGATACACTGAAACTGATCTGAAAAGTGTTTGCAAGATTACCTTTCTTTCTATACTTTAATTTTCTGCATCTAAAATCTTTTCTTTTCTTTTCCTTAAACTTTTTCTTTACATGGCTTCGGTTCCTACTCTGGTTAATACCAGAGACTTTGGGTATGTCTCTATCCCACCAAGATTCGAAACTCATGATTTCGGATCTTGGAAAGAGAGAATGCTCCTGCACATAGTAGGAGTTGAACCTTACTTAATGACCATTCTGACCAGAGGGCCATATGTACCGGTTCTGGTTACCAGGACACCAGGAGCCACCGCTGATGCTCCTGAGGTTGTCACTGAGCTCATAAAACCAGAAGTACAATGGACAGATGATGAGAATCTGGATGGCACTTATAACCATTTTAAATGTCTTCTGAATGACATGACGAACGCTGGCATAGAGCATGATATGCTTGAGGTATGCCACAAGTTCATCGACAGCTTGCCCATTAAGTGGCAAGGTCTAAGACAAATCTTAAGGACCACCAAACAGTTGAAACAGCATGACTTGGAATCACTTTATGGCACTCTTCAATTTGAAGAGAGAGCCCTCGCTCAAAACTTGATAGCTGAAGCTGATTCCAAAAGGCATGCTGGCTCTTTTTCTTCCTCTTCTCTATCTTCTGTCCCTCATGCTCATGACCCTCTTGCCTTGGTCTCTGCTGAAGTTAGCACTATTCATGTTAACAACAGCAATTCTACCCCATCTCATATCCAGGACCTTGTCAATGACCTCGATTTCGAGGAGAGACAAGAGATGTTCTCGGATTTCATGCAATTTGCTCTTATCGCTGGTAAAAGATATTCCAATAAATGGAACAGTTGTAGGTCGACTGCTTCCCAAAGACCAGTGGTAGACAAATCGCAGGAAGAATGTTGGAGATGTGGTCGAAGAGGCCATTATCAAAAAGAATGCAAAGTCTCTGTTTCTTCCTTGCAGGCAGCGAAGCCCTCTTCTTCGTCAGTGAGGCCCTCTTCTTCAGTCAAGCCTGCTGATGAATACAAGAAGAAGTATTATGAGCTTCGTGCAAAAATGGCTGATGTAGAAGAAGCCAAAGCCCCTGCCAAAGGTCTTGTTGCTGAAGAACATGACTGGGCTGAATCTGATGTTTCTGACAGCGAGGACTTCGTAGATGCCATCTGCTTCATGGCACTCGTTGATGATCAGGCGCTGACAAAGGATCAAGTGTGCTCCAGTCAGTGGGTGAATGTCACAATCAAGAAGGTATGCACTTTTTCCTCCTGCCTCTGAAGAGGACAAACCAAAAATTCTTGAATCTCTTACTTGTGACATTCAATATGTCGAGTCAATTCGTGCTGACCTTCAGTCTAAGCTTAACTCAGTTAGTGCTGAGCTAAGTGATAAAACTGACAAGCTCAAGGACTTAAGAAATGTCCATGTTGAGCTTGAGTCCCAAAAGCTTCTTAACCAAACCATTTCTGTAACCAATGAGAAGCTAAAAAATCAGGTCGCTGACCTTGAGAAGATTGTCACCTCTTGGTCTAAAGCCTCCAGGCTCCATGACCAAATTTTCAGTAAGCAGGTGCCCGCTCAAATTAAAGCCATCATTGGTGGTGATTATGAAACTGCCGCTGTCATAACTAATATGTTCAGCGACGGTCCTGCTCCTGAAGAGAGGATTCCTCCAAGTGCTGAGGCATCTCCTGAGGAAATGCTGAAAAATTACTTTATCAAAGGAAATGACTATCACTCTGAACTGAATGATGAGTCTCCCTCTCCCAGCACCTCTTCTTCCTCGCAAGCTGAAACTAGCTCATCTGCTAGCTTTGCTAAAACTGTCTTCCCTAATCATCCTATCATTGATATGATGCCTAATGAAGGCAGAGTTCAATATTCCTCTTCCCAAACATTTGAAGGAAATCCTTCAAGTGATGGTTTCAAGCCCCTTGCTCCTCAGCTCTTGACTGTTAAGCCCAATGGTGGTTTCAGTGTTGAACCTTTTAGAAGAAGCAAGGTCGCTATTCCATATGACTACAGCACTCCTCAGCGAGCTGTGTCTGTTAGTCAACCCGCTGAGAATTATGTTCCCTCAGCAGTCGCTGAACGCCCTGCGTCTTAGCCTTCGTCTAATACTTCTCATGCTGGCAGAAAGTCTGTTATGCATGATCCCCTGATGAATAGACGAGCTAGGTTTGCTGATGCTCGTTATCAGCAACCTAATTCTGTCTATGTCCCAAAGGGAACTTTTGTCCCTCGGCAACCAAGACTTGCTCAGCAGGTTAGACCTCCTCAGCAAGGAGGTCAGCTAGTTGCTCAAATTCATCATGGTTCTCAGCAACTCAGACCTGTTCAGCAAGTCAGACCTCCTCAGCAAGGAGGTCAGCGAGTTGTTCAGATAATCATGGCCCTTCCTCTTCAAATGCTCAATCTAAGGGCAAGTCCATTCTTGGCCCTGTTCCCAAGACTCTTCCTCTTCAGTCTAGGAAGAAAAAGACCCCTTCAGTAGCATCAACTCTTCCTCTTCAGTCTAGGAAGAAAAAGACCCCTTCAGTAGCATCAACCTCTTCCTCCAATCATGAGATATGTGAGTTGAGTAAGCGTGTCAACGACTTGTCCTCACAACTCAAGGAATTTCTGATTGAAAGTCAGAATGCTGGAAGAAAATGTTATCTATGTGGTGAAAGAGGACACATTGCTGCTGACTGTAATGACAAAGACTCCAGGAATCCTACTGAAGTAGTCATTCAGCCAAATCTACCCTCAGCTTCTGCTGCTCATCCCTCCTCTGTAATCGCTGAGCAAACTCCTTCTGCTGAGTCAAATGTCAGCTCGAGTGAAGCAGTTGTTCTTAATCAGGACAACATTGCTGAATTCATTGCCTCTCAGCGAATTTCCATTCCCCACTCTCAAGAAATCATTTCAAATGGTTTCGACAGAGTTTGGTTGAATATGGGAATGATAATCAGGTCAGCAACATGTTTGTTCTAGACACTGGAAACACTGTCACTTATACCTCTGAAGATCAATTCTTCACATATGAGGTTATTCGTGACATGCTTCATGCTCATCAACTCGTTGAAAATTTTCCAGTTGACGAGAACGCTGATCCTAGAGCCCCTCTTTCCCTCTCTACTGATGATGATAATTATGCTCATCTTCCTCTCTCCACTAATGATACCGTCAGTGGAGAAAATCTCGATTCTGCCTAAATCCTTCTATTGTTATCCATGCAGGCCTCGCTAGGAAAAGAAGTGTGGTATTTGGACAGTGGCTGTTCAAAACACATGACTGGATCCAAGGATCTGCTGGATAACTTTGTGGCAACTGATGGTCCCACAGTTGTGTTTGGTGACAACTCTACTGGCCAAACTGAAGGATACGGGTCTCTCTCTAATGGGCTAATCAAGTTCACTAAGGTCGCTTATGTGAACGGCTTGAAACATAATCTGATTAGCATCAGTCAACTGTGCGATGCTGACTACAAGGTTATCCTGATAAGCATCAAGGCACAGTAATTAATGTAAATAAAGAAGTAGTTTTGGTCGCTCCCAGAAAGAGAGATATCTACTTGGTAGATTTCACTCCTGTCAAAACTGACAGTGAGACCTGTTTCTTCTCAAAAGCTGCTTCTCAAATCAATTGGTTGTGGCACAAGCGTATGTCGCATGTGAACTTCAAAACAATCAATTCTTTAGCCAAGAAAAATCTTGTTCGAGGCCTTCCTCCTCTCACTTATGAGAAGGACAGGCTTTGTGGTGCCTGTGAAAAGGATAAAAGCCACCGAGCCACCTTCAAAACTAAACAAGCCAACTCTATCAATGGCTGCTTCCATCTACTTCACATGGACCTTTTTAGTCCAGTGAATGTCCAAAGTCTAAGGGGTAGCAAATACACCTTAGTCATTGTGGATGAATATTCACGATATACTTGGACAATTTTTCTTCATTCTAAGAGTGATGCTGCTGAGGAAATAATTAATTTCATTAAAAAGATGGAAAACCTCAACAGCATACGGGTTAAAGAACTCAGAAGCGATCATGGCACTGAGTTCAGAAACCACACTCTTGAAAGTTTTTGTGCTGATCAAGGGATTAGACAAAACTTCTCTTCTGTTAGAACTCCTGAACAAAATGGAGTAGCTGAAAGGAGAAACAGAACTCTCATTGAAGCTGCTCGAACTATGCTCAGTGAGTCTTCCCTTCATAGTAAATTCTGGGCTGAAGCAGTTAGTACTGCTTGCCACACTCAAAATAGGTGTCTTATTGTCAAGCGACATGATAAGACTGCCTATGAAATTCTTAAGGGTAAGAAACCCCAAATTGGATATTTCCATGTTTTTGGATGTCCAGTGTTCATCCTGAATGATAAGGATCATTTGGGTAAGTTTGATCCCAAAGCTGATGATGGCTACTTTCTGGGATATTCTTCTATTAGTAAAGCTTTCAGAGTTTTCAATACTCGCACTCAAAAAGTAGATGAATCAATTCATGTTACTTTTGATGAAAGCTGCTCAGCTCTAGGAGATCTCTCAAGTGAGACATCTGCTGAAGGCATCTTCAGCGATCTTGCTGATCCTTCAGTAGAGTCAGCGACACATCATGATGTTGCTGACTCACCTATTGCTGATACCTCAAGTCTCTCAACTAATGATGAGTATGTGGCAGCACACATTTACTCTATTGATCCAGTTGAGCCTCTTCTTAGGACTGTTAATGCCACTTCCATTAACGTCACTCCTTTAGATGAACCTCAAGCTGCTGACGGTGGTGCTGAGGACATCTTTCATGATGCTTCAGCGAGTCCTGTTTCAGGAGACGCTGAGGATGACAATTCTCAGCAAGAGGTACCCACTGCTCTCAGTGACCCTCCTGTCAGCAACTTTGCACCTTCTCTAACCATTGATCTTTCCACTTATTCTCTTGCACCAAATGATCCTACCTCCACCTTATCCGCTGTCACTCACTCTTCTTCTATCCATACACCAGCACTCAAATGGACTACTGATCACCCTCTTGACCATGTGATTGGTAATCCACACAATGGTGTCCAAACTCGCTCAGCGACAAGTAATACTTGTCTCTATGTTAATTTCTTATCTCAAATTGTGCCTGCTAATATTGGCGAAGCCATGGCTGATCCTTCTTGGGTGGAAGCCATGCAAGAAGAATTGACACAATTTGAAAGAAATCACGTTTGGTTTCTTGTTCCTCCTCCCTATAAGGAACCCATTGGCACTAGATGGGTTTACAGGAATAAGATGGATGAAGCTGGTGTGGTTATTCGAAACAAGGCAAGACTGGTTGCTTAAGGTTATACTCAAGCTGAAGGCATTGATTATGATGAAACCTTTGCTCCAGTCGCTCGCCTTGAAGCAATTCGTCTCTTTCTTGCTCACGCTGCCTACAAAGGCTTCACTGTCTATCAAATGGACGTCAAGAGTGCCTTTCTAAATGGTGCTCTTGATGAAGAAGTCTATGTTAAGCAGCCTCCTGGCTTTGAGGATCCAAAGCATCCTCACTATGTTTACAAGCTAAATAAAGCTTTATATGGTCTTAAACAAGCTCCTAGAGCTTGGTATGACACATTGTCTACCTTCCTTCTTGACCATGGCTTTCATCGAGGAACCATAGACAGCACACTCTTCATCTATAAGAAGAAAGCTGATGTACTGTATGTTCAGATATATGTCGATGACATTATCTTTGGTTCCTTATCTACTAAGCTCTGTCAAACGTTTAGCGCTCTATGTCTAGCACTTTTGAAATGAGTATGAATGGGTGAATTAACCTTCTTTTTGGGGTTACAAATTAAGCAGCTTCCCACTGGAATATTTATCAATCAAGAAAAATATATTCAGGATATGTTGCATAAATTTGACTTCACCCATGTCACTCCAAAAGGAACTCCCATGTCCCCTCCAAATAACCTCCATGCTGACCCAGATGGTAAGTATGTGAATCCTACTCACTATAGAGGCATGATTGGTTCGCTGATGTATCTCACATCGAGTCGACCAGATATCATGTTTGCCACATGCCTCTGTGCTCGCTATCAAGCTTCTCCGAGAGAATCTCATCTTCTCGCTGTCAAGCGCATCTTTAAATATCTTAAGGGTACACCCACGCTGGGTCTATGGTACCCAAAAGATTCCAACTTTGAGTTAGTTGGATATTCTGACTCTGACTATGCTGGTTGCATGCTTGATCGCAAAAGCACCAGTGGAGGATGTCAACTGTTGGGGGGGAAGCTAACTAGTTGGACTAGTAAAAAGCAACACACAGTTTCCATCTCCACCGCTGAGGCAGAATATGTCTCTGCAGCAAGCTGTTGTGCCCAAATTCTTTGGATGAAACATCAGCTTGCTGATTATGATTTGGAATACTCAAAATTCCAATCATGTGTGATAATACAAGTGCTATTGCTATTACACACAACCCTGTTCAGCATTCAAAAACTAAGCATATTGATATTCGATATCACTTTATTCGTGGCCATGTCATGAAAGGTGATATTGAAATCTATTTCATTCCAACTGATGATCAAATCGCTGACATCTTTACTAAACCATTGGATGAAACTAGATTCAAATTGCTTGTCAGCAAGTTAGGAATGCTAAATGGGGAATCAGCAACATGACTTATCATGTAGCTAACTCAGCGAGTTTAAGTCTGTCTTACTCGCTGAACCTAAAGCAATGAAGAGCTTAAAGTCTTCATCTAGTCCAGCAGCAAACGGCTCTGGTAAAGAATTATCAAATCCGTTTATCCCTGTTGCTTTGGGAAAAAGCAAAATAAAAGCAATGGAGAGCTAAAAGTCTTCATCTAGTCCATTAGCAAACGGCTATGGTAAAGACTTCTTAAATCCATTGATCCCTGTTGCTTTGGGAAAAAGCAAAATAAAAGCAATGGAGAGCTAAAAGTCTTCATCTAGTCCAGTAGCAAACGGCTCTGGTAAAGACTTATCAAATCCGTTTATCCCTGTTGCTTTGGGAAAAAGCAAAATAAAAGCAATGGAGAGCTAAAAGTCTTCATCTAGTCCAGTAGCAAACGGCTCTGGTAAAGACTTCTTAAATCCATTGATGGCTGACAGTTTGCCAAAAACTGTAGTCAGCGACCAACGTTAGTTGTGAAGTCGCTGACAAAACATTAGACATGCTGAGCTTCTTCCAGCATGTGGTCTTTCAAAATAATTAAATGTCATCAGCATCCAAACTTCTTTTCTCAAAAGGGTGCTGAAGTAAAAGACATTTAATTGTGTTAAATATCTTTCTAAAACCTTAATTTCTCAGCTAATAAAACATAGGATACTTTCTGAAACTAAGTGTTTGTGAAGTAACTATGTGAGTGACGTGGCAGAATTTTGAACCACATTTTTTTTTAAATGCAAACTGAAAGGTCACCTCGATTTCTGCCTTGATCACGTCATTTGTCTGTATATGACAGTCTGATTGACAGGTGATGTCTGCAAATACGGCGTATACTCAAGTATTTGTAGATATTATTTTTCTTCCTTTTATCAAAACGTTACTCACAAAAGTGTTTTTATATATATTATAATCGTATATATACGAAAACAGTTGGTTACAACTGTTAAGAGGAGAGAGAAACTTTTTAATCATATCTTTTCGTGTGTGAAAATGTGACCCACCACCATACCCTATAAATTCAAATCTCTTCACACACACACACACATACTTTTTCATACTTTTTCCAACTTATAACTTTCCAAATCTCTCTCTATTTCTGATTCATCTTCTTATATCTATTTATCTTCTCCGATCAAAACTATCATCTAAAATGGCATCCTCATCTGAAATCCATCAACAAACAGAAAATGTTGAAATCCCTTCTTCCTCGACCGTCGCCGTACAAAATCCACCGGTTTCTGAACCACAAGTTCAGGAACAAGAACCAACCACGTATCTTAATTCTCTCGAGTATGTGCCAGTAAATGTCACAAAATCCTCGAAAATCTCTTTTTCTCCCTCAAAGATGATTGTCAAGCCTAACAATCATCTTGGCACGTCTGACGTACCAAAAGGTACAAAAGGATATAGGCCAATTCTTGATTTTCTTCATGCCTCTCCCACAGATTATTGTATGATGGCAGATCCAGAAAAGATTTTTGTTCACCTTCTTCGTGAATTTTGGTGGACTTGTAATTATGATGATGAGTCCAAGTCCATCACCGGAACAGTTCGACAGGGGGAGAAATCAATCACAGTCACTCCGGCGTCTCTTCGCCATACTCTAAGGCTGCCACAAGAAACTGATGATGTTAAGTTTGTGGAGCCAGTCTCTGAAAGTGAATGGAAGGAATGGTTGCCATCGATTGGGTACAACTATAATTTGAAGAACCCTCCAGCGATCCCCAGCAACCCCTTAAAGCAAAATCTCCCTGGGATCTGGAGAGTTCTATTCACTCATGTAATTCAGTGCATGGGTGGAAATTCTGGGTCTTACAACCAGGCATCATCAACATCGATGCCCATAATCCACGCTCTTGCTGAAGGACGATTTGTGGATTATGCCCAGTTGATCTTCAATGATATGAAGAACAAGATCAGCATGAACAATAGGTCACACACTGTGCCCTTCACAAGATTTTTCTCCCTTATTTTCAAAGAGGCGCTGGGAGATGAATATGAGCTGCCTAACGCTTCAACAATTCCAACAGCAAGGGTTGGAAACAATATATACAAGCAGCCTGCTGAGCATCAGGTTGCTCGCTTTACCTCACACATGAAAGAGGTACTTTTCTCTCTAAACTCTTCTTTATACCCTAAAGACAGCGACTGGGAGGCAGCACTTCTTTCTGATGAAGTGGCTGATACGGTCGCTATGGATGCTAAAATGCCTTCTGAGGCTGGCTCGCTGGAAAACCCCCCAGCGACCTCCAAAGCCTCCAAAAAGACCAAAAGCAAATCCAAGGCAGCATCCTCAACACAAAATTTACAATCTTCACCCTCCGCTGACGTCCCAAAATGTAAGCAGAGTGTATCAAAGGGCAAAACCAAGGTTAAGAAGTCCACAGCGCCCATGGACACTAGTACCCAAGCCACCCCATCAGCAGCCTCCCAACAGGCTGTTGACGAGACAAATGGGAACAGCAGGCAGCCACCTCAAACTTCTGTAGGCGAGGTTGGTGAAGATATTGGGTCACCCCAACCTACTAGAGGTCAAAGTCCAACTCCTCCCCCAATAAATTCCCCTTCTTCTCAATTACCCTCTGAGTCGTTGTCAAGCAGCCAGATCACAGGTGATGCTAGAGACAACAAATTCTACGGCTGATGAGGTCTTGGTGGAACAACACACTGAAACTGAGGCACCAGGTTCCCCTACCCAAATCTATTCTTCTGTCTTGGAAACTGTTTGTGCAGAGACCGAGACAAATGTTTCTCAAGATGATAATGTAAGTGATGAAGAGTTAGGCAGCGAGTTTAGCCAACAAGATGATGAGGCTGAAATCAAACTCGCTGCCACTGAAGAAAATGAAGAAGAAATGGTCAGTGGTTTTCTGGATGCTGATATGGGCTACTTGTTAATCTCCTCACCACCAACTGAATTTGAAGATGGTCCAGTGTCACTATCGGATATGCCTCCACCTCCTTCTTACTCACCAAGGCCCACTGCCTCTCATGAACAAATTGGGCACTTTGGAGATTATGTGCCGGCCTTGGATGATAATGAACTCCTCAGGAGGATGCAAATTTGTCTAGAGTACATCCACAAGGCTGATGTTTTTAATGTAGAAGAGGATGTTGATGATGAAATCATCATGGAAGTGCCCTCATTGCACCATCCAGACTTTTTCAAGGTGCCTTGCTCTACATATCCTATCTCTTTGAAGGATCTCAGGGTTCCCTCTACTGATGAAGCCACCACTGCTTTCACTGCTGTGAATGTGCCTGGTCTTGACTATGTGGAAACTTATCAATTGCAAGAAATGTTGAGAAGACTGCAGGTTGTGCAAAGTCAAGGAAATAGGCATGGTTATTGATAAACGCCTAAAAGACATGATCTTAATGGATAAAATCGGATTGTCTTGTGCATGTTAATAGACGATTAGGGCGTTTTTATGTTTGTTTAAGTGTTTCAGGATCTAAGTGCTTATTTGGACTAATTGGGTCGAAAAGGAAGTCGAATGAAACTCAAAGTCAAAGAAAGTCAAATTCTGGAATTCTGGAAAACTGAAGTTATAAAGGGCGTAACTTACGCCAGTCATGGCCGTAGGTTACGCCAGGCAAAAGTTCAGTGGGCGTAGCTTACGCTGGAATCAAGCGTAGCTTACGCCAGTTGAAGATCAAAGTTACAACATGCGTACCTTACGCCCAGTTCAGGCGTAGGTTACGCTGGACAGAATTACAAGGGGCGTAGCTTACGCCTAGTTGGGGCGTACCTTACGCCTAGTGCTGAACAGAATCCTGGTTTTGTGGATTTCCTAACTTTTGATTAGGGAATTAATCACACACGAAAAAACACTTACACAAGCCCTAATTTCAGAGAGCAAGAGCAGCAACATACCATTTCCAAGCCCCAAAATCATCATCAATTCACATTTCAAAGGAGATGACAATCCAAAGTGAAGAATCATTGATGAACATGGAAGGCTAATCTCTCTTTAGATCATTCTTATGTGAACAATTATGTAAGACAATTGTATTCAACCTTTCTTATGTTTATGTTGGATTAGATGTTTAATTCTTAATTGTGTTTTGCATCTAATGTTGTGTGGATTTGAATGAATGATTACATGTTTTAACCTTGAATGATTTCCATCTATCTTTTGATTTCAATTTATTGTTAATCATTAATTATTGGAATAATCTCTTATTAATTGTAATCTGATTTTTGAATAGAGAATTTAGTTGTGTCAATTACTTGGTTTCATTATCATTAATCATCACAACCCAATCAATCGGTTCTTGAAATTCATTCATTCCATACGTTATAACGAATCATGTCTATGTGATTTCCAACGGATATAAGTTAGGTTATACTTTTGAAAACATAATTGGGATCATAAGAATGGTCTTACCTTTTTATTATTAAATTCTTGTGTTAAGTTTACAATCATTTCTAGTTTTAATCAAATTAATCAAAAACTCAATTTTAAGTTTATGCCTAGTTTAAATCATTTCGTAACTTGTTCAACACTTTCCCATGATTCCTTGTGGATACGATACTCTACTTACACTAGCTAATTAGTGGTAATTAGTTTTATTTTTGATCGGCTCAACGATATCGATCAGTTATCTATATACATGGTTGGTAGATAAAATGGCTGAAATGAACTCTGGGGCATTGGGCAAGTTTGAAGAATTAGTTTCTGGACACAATGAATTGCTTGATGAGCTGGCTGAGCTAAAGGACAGAGTGTTTGGCATCACCAAAAAGCAACATGCTGACACCCTGTCCAATGCATCTCTATTTAAGAAGAATCAAGACCTGCTTCACCACAGCATGAAGAGAGTCAGCACCTCCAACTCTCAAATCTCTGCATCGCTGGATAAATTGAAAGCTGAAGTTCAGTCAGCGAATGTCTCTGAAGTGCCTGGTCTTTTATCCTCTCTTCAACAACTCTCTTAATCTAACATTCTTTTCACTGCTCACCTTCGCCAACTTCATAATACCGTTTCCTTCTTTACCAAAAATCAAGATGATTTCCACACTTCTCTCACCCAAGAAATTAATTCTCTCAAAAATAAACTCTTCTCTCACACGCCTTTCCAAGTTGCTGTTGACAAGAAGTTACTTGAAGAATCTGTCAGCAGGCAGCGAAAACTTGAAGCAGAGGTTGGACATCTTAAGGAAATGATGGGTAAAATGCTGGGACTTCTCACGAAAGAGAAAGTGGAAGTAGCTAGTTCCTCAGCTGCTTCCAAGGGGGAGAAAACTGCTGAAGAAGCCCCAGCAACTAAAAATGTAAACTCTGGAAATGCTCCCCAAGCTGAAACTGAAAGTGCTGAGAAGGTCGTTGAACCGGCAGCAAATGTTGAGGGGGAGCAAGCTGAGAAGGTCGTTGAACCGGCAGCAAGTGTTGAGGGGGAGCAAGCTGAGAAGGTCGTTGAACCGGCAGCAAGTATTGAGGGGGAGCAAGCTGAGAAGGTTATTGAACCGGCAGCTAATATTGAAAAGGAGAAAAGTTCAAACACCGCTGAGGATGTGCCAGCGAGTGTTGTGAAAATGGTCGCTGCTGAGAGTATTCCAGCGAGACCAATCAATGTCTCTATCTTCAAGCCTACCGCTGAGTTCCACGCTGCCCTTGAAAAGAAATATGCTGATAAGGGTAAAGCAGCTGTGGCTACTCAAAGCAAGCCACCCAAAGTTTCCACTTCAGCTAGAGTACAACAAGAAAAGCTGATGTCTGGAGCTTTCCCCAAGACAACATCAACTCCACAAGCAACTGCTGAACTTACTCCTGAAGAAGTTGTGCTTCAGGAAGAGCTAAAAAGGAAAAAGAGAGAAGAGGAGCTCTCTCAAAAATTTATAAGTGAGCAGGTTGTTAGTGAAGAATTAAAAGATGCTGATGATGAAGTAAAGATGTTGGCTCAGCAGTCTGGTGGTCTTGAAGCACTTAAGAAAAATGAGGAAGAGTTCTTCGCTAAGAAAAAGAAAAACTTTGAAGAAGGTCAAAGACTCTACCTCAAATCAAGGGAGATAAGGCAGAGAAAAGAAGAGATCATGTTAGTCAAGGTCACTCTAACCCAACAAGGGATGAATCTTACCCTACAAAGAAAAGGAATGCCCAAGTTGTATACTCTGAAAAATGTCACTAAAGATACACTTGGGCCAACTGAATGGATCGAAATCTACAAAGCTGGTCAAGGACAATACAGCTGTGAGTTATGAACCGTTGATCAAGATGGCAGGTGAGCAGATAAAGCATACTCGCAAAATGGAACAGAAATATAAAGTCAAAGACTCTCTGCTCAGCGCTGCAAGACATCCCTTCCCTCCTCCACCTCAGCAACCCAGAGTTGGATCAAAGAGATCAGCATCTGGATCCCAAGTTTCTCGTCTCCCCACTGTACTCAGAATGGTTCCCAAGACTGATATAGATGAGGAGCTGCTGCTAAATTTGAAGATGCCTTCCAGAACTCTTTTTATGGAAGGTACCTATGATGAGAAGCTGGGAGGTTTTTGCTTCTGTAATGTCCATGGTCATGAGCTCTTCTTCAGGACCAACGAAATTGGAATTGCTCCCTCTGCCTTCCTTCTAAAAATAAGGAAGTATTGTGCTCAGACTTCCAATGATCCCACGTTTATAAAGCTGATTGATCAAGAGCTGCTGAAGCCTGAAAGACAACAAGATAAAGCTTTCATCGAGGCCAAGCAAGAGTCACAATGGGATTAAGTAGTCTTATATAATTCATGTAATGCTGATTGTTGTAAAGATGTTAGTCATATATGCAATGTCAACATTCCCTCATTCTATTTCTTATTCTTGTAAGTTCAAGCGACTTATACTCAGCTAAGTCTCCTCAGCGAATAGGGGGAGATTGTTGAGTCATGGATTCGCTGAGAGACTCAGCGAGTGACTTCGTCAGCGAGCCCTCAGCGACCATCAATTATCTTCGAGTCAAAGGATAAGTTCAATGACTCATCGTCATGTTTTGTAAGTCAAATATGGGCGGGAAGATGAAGATAAGAAGGCTGGTCCCCAAGGACACGTGTCGATAGATCAGAATGAAGACATGTGACCTTGTACCAAAATGGTACTAAGGTGTTTCTCTTTCATACCGTTTTGGGAAAGAAACAAGATGGTAACCAGAGATTCCTGAAGACCAGTCTTACACACCAATAGATAGTTGACAACCTTCTTGTGTCAACATCTATTGGGTTGTCATGTGATGTCTTTTCTCTCCTATATAAGGCATCACTTGACCTAGCCGCAAAGTGTTGGTGTGTGCCATATTTACACTTAGTGTGTTTTTCTCTCTTTGTATAATTGTTAAGTTTTTAGTGTGTCAAAAACTTAACAATATTTTCTCCTTTATTTCTTTGTAAAACCGACCATGTATTCACTGTTTAATTTATGTTACTTATGATTAAACTTCATTACTTTCTTGTCTTATGTTCTTAGTGTAATTTACATTAGTTGTTTAATTACTTAATCGTTGCAAACTTGGGACTTTCACATATATTATTACAATTACACTGTAATTACATTAATTTTATATCTCACTTTTATCGTGATAAAATATCAATAGAGGATCTCGACACATATAGTAGAGACAAACCATATATACAAGATGGGAAGTGATAATTGTACCAATTTTTTTGATTAATTTACTACAAAAAAATCTTTTATTTCATACTGTACAACCCAGTATAGCATGATTGTGGTAGATGTGTTAATAGCTGTAGTACTAGTAGTAATTCCCATACAAGATACCTAATTTAAAAAATCTGTAGCAATATTATATTAGTATGATAGTATCCATCTATTACTTTTACTTAGGTTTTCAATTTACTATATATGTATCCAATGTTCTCACATATATAGCTTGGTCCTTCAATTAGGTCAAGTGTTTGAAAAAATGTACTTAACTTCTGACTACTTTATAATATATAAGGGTAATTTTTTTCTTCTTATATATCTAACTTGGTGAGAATTTGAATTATCTTAGAAGTTGTTAACCTTGTTTGTATACTAATTATAGGATTATCCTTATCCTAAGGGTGGGGGGAGTGCTTCACCACCCCTCCCCGCCCATCCCCGTTTTTTCTCCTCCTCCCCGCCCGCTCCCTAATTGCACGGAATGCTTCCCCGCCCCTCCCCACCCACATAATGCCAAAAGACAACAAAAGACAAAATAGAAAAAGGAATATAAGGTGGAGATGGACCCGGTGACCGCCCTCCCCGCTTTGCTCCCCGCCTATTAGGTACCGGTACCACGGGGCGGTGTTCCCTTAGGTACCGGACCGGTACCTATTCGCTCCCCGCCCCACTCCGCCCACCCTAATATATATAGCTTTTTCATTATACAGAGTTCATTTTTTAATCTTGCACAAGGCTGCCAAAATCATTTGCCGACTGTGTAAAATATATTTGATATTTAACCCTTAAATATTTAATCAGAATCACTATAATAATTAAAACACACAAAATATTCATCACTTATTTATGAAAATATTTAGGTTTTTAAATTAGGTTATCGTGCAATACACACTGATTTGGTTATTGTATCATTTATATATGATAATTGGAAGTAATGCAAGTTTCGAATGGTTAATTATCTTCTAAAAACCCATGCGCATTTTATTAAGAAATTTGATCTTAATTATATAAAGATGTCCAAAATCAAAAGTTAATCCACAGGGGTGTTTGTGACAGAGCAGTGCTAACATTGATGAGGTTCGAACTACTTTTTGAAGTGTTGTGATATTATATATAGATCCAGTGTCGGTGTTGACCAAATCTTTTAACCCATAACCCATACCACAACAAGACTTTTATAAAATCACATCACTCCGCCTTAATGAATGTGTACTATTCACTTTACATACATATACACATTACGGAAAGGCATAGGACTCGAAAACCCGTGACTCGACCTACACCCGCCAAAACCTGACCCGAACGACCCGTTCGAAGGGGTAACTGAACAAAAACAGAATCAAACTATGATTAATCTCAATTAACCAATCTAAACTGAATCAATCTCAATTGAATCAGATCAAAACTCTCAAACACAAACGATTAATACTGCTATTCAGCACTAATCCACTCAACTATATTATTGAGTGTTCTATTACAATGATCTTAATCAATAACCAGAAAATATATCTGACCAAAAATTGAGAGAAAATACGGCTAATATATGGTTTGTGTTATGAACCCTAATGGTTCATAAAAAAGCTTATATACATAAACAAATACGCCATTTGTCAAAAACAGTCCCTCAACTTCTCCAATTCCAAACTGTCCAGCTTTAGTCCCTGACTTCACTATCTTGTTCACAATCAATCCAACCAGTCTTGTATCCTGCACATAATACTAATCATACAATAAGCAACTTTGGAATAAGATTATAACACTAATTTTATACTTTTAACATCCCCCCTTAATCTTATTCTCAAAGATATTGTCAAGAGTTAATTTTTGACATAAGAAATTATGAGATTTAATGTCCAACCCCTTAGTTAAGATATCTGCAACATTTTCTGCAGAATCAATTTTCTCAACCTTAATGACACCAGCCAAAATCTTTTCTCTAACAAAATGAAGATCAATCTCAAGGTGCTTAGTTCTTTCATGGAAAACAGGGTTGGTAGCAATTTTAATTGCTGATTTATTATCACAGAATACCTTGACAGGAAGTACATTATCTATATTTAAGTCCTTTAAAATTTTTAGAATCCAAATAACTTCACATGTAACTGAAGCCATTGCTCTATATTCACCTTCTGTACTAGACTTAGATATAGTACTCTGTTTTTTACTCTTCCAAGAAACTAAAGAATCACACAAATATACACAATAACCAGTCACACTTCTTCTACTAGAAATGCATTTAGCCCAATCTGAATCAACAAAGGCTTGAAGAGACAAAGAAGAAGACTTACTGATATTGATCCCTTTACCTGGAGCAGCTTTCAAGTATCTCAATACTCTCATAGCAACTTTTAAATGTGAAGCAAGAGGTTTATGCATAAATTGACTAAGACAATGTACAGTATATGCAATATCAGGTCTAGTATGTGTCAAATAAATAAGCTTTCCAATTAATTGTTGATATTCTGTAATATTTTTCAACACTGGATCACTATCAGAATCAATACTAGACAAATGCACATTAGGATCAAGAGGGACACCAACAGGTTTTCCAGCTAGCAATCCAAAACCAGCCAGAAGATCAAGACAATACTTTCTTTGATTTAGGCAAAGACCATTTTTAGTATCAACCACTTCAATTCCCAGAAAGTATTTTAACTTACCTAAATCCTTAATCATAAATTGAGATTTTAAGTAAGACTTAAAATCTTTTATTGCCATTTCATCATTTCCAGTAACAATTATATCATCCACATAAACAAGTAAGGCAATAAAGACATCTTTACTTCTTTTTGTAAACAAAGAATAATCACTTTTGCTTTGAGTGAAACCATTAGCAACAAGAGCACTAGTTAATTTAGCATTCCATTGCCTAGGTGCTTGTTTTAAACCATATAAAGACTTTTTCAATTTGCAAACTCTTTTATCATTCTTATCAAAGAACCCTTCTGGTAATTTCATGTAAACAGTCTCATCAAGATCACCATATAGAAAAGCATTATTAACATCAAGTTGATGCAAGTTCCAACCTTTTTGAACAGCTAAAGTTATAAGACACCTAACAGTAACAATTTTTACAACAGGTGAGAAGGTTTCATCAAAATCTACCCCTTCTCTTTGATTATACCCTTTAGCAACTAATCTAGCCTTGTACCTTTCTATTTCTCCATTAGATTTATATTTTATTTTATAAATCCATCTACATCCTATTGGTTCTCTACCACTAGGCAAATCAGTAACTTCCCAAGTGTCATTTCTATATAAGGCTTCCATCTCATCATTCATAGCATCCAACCAATGTGTTTCTTTACAAGCATCTATAAATCTTTGTGGTTCAATGCTTTTGTTAAGTTCAGAAATAAAACACATATTCTCTTTACTCAAAGCAGAATAACACATAAACTTTTCCAATCCATATTTAACATTACTGTTATATAACACATAATCTTTATATTTAATAGGCTGCACAGAATTCCTACCAGAACTTCTCAAAGTTGGAACAGGATTTTCAATAACTTGAGTAGGAACAACATTTTCTGTTGGAATATCATCAACATTATTGTTACTTTGACTATGAATATCACTATCATTGTGATCAGAGTCACTTCCCTCAGACTGATTATTTTCTTCAAGTGTTGCTGTAATATCCATCTCATTGGTAGCATCATTAAAGATGCTGCCAGAATGAGTAGTACTACTGCCTTCACTCTTCTGACTTACCTTATCCCTCTCTTCATCATTGGGAGTAGGATATTCATAATCAAAGAAATTATCTAAATTATTTTCAGAATTTAAAGGAAAAACACCATTTTTGTTTTGATTCTTTAAACAGGTTTTAAGAGGAAAAACATTTTCAACAAATTTAACATCTCTACTATAAAAAATGGTTTTATCATCCAAGGATAGAAGTTTGTAACCTTTCTTTGAATTTGAATATCCTAATAGAATACATTTGGTTGATCTGCTAGAAAATTTATTGTTATTATTCAAAGTTTTAGAGAAACACAAACAACCAAATGTTCTTAAATGAGAGAGATTAGGTAATTGACCAAAGACAAGTTCATAAGGTGACTTTCCTAATAGCACAGAAGATGGCAATCTGTTAATCAAATAAGTGGCAGTTAGAATGCATTCAGACCAGAGATTTAAAGGAATACCAGATTGAAAGAGCAAAGATCTAGCCACATTAAGAATATGCCTGTGTTTTCTTTCTACTATACCATTCTGTTGAGGTGTATATGGTATAGTAGTTTGATGAATGATACCATTCTTTTCAACAAACTCTGAGAATCTTTGATTGACAAACTCAGAACCATTATCACTTCTCAAAGTTTTAATAGTTTTATCAAATTGGTTTTTAAGCAGATTGTAAAAGACAACAACATTCTCAAACACCTCATCTTTAGATTTAAGAAGATAAACCCAAACTGCCCTTGTATAATCATCAACAATGGTTAAAAAATATCTATAACCACCTCTGCTAGTGACCTTATATGGACCCCATACATCCAAATGAATCAATTGACCTAAAAAAGTAGACTTATGATCACTCAAAGGAAAACTGTCTCTAGTTTGTTTAGCTTTAAAACAAATTTCACACAAATGATCTCCATCATTTTTAAATTGCAGAGTGGACTGCAGCTGTTTTAAAACAGGAGTAGAAGGATGACCTAATCTATTATGCCACATAGATTTAGATACATTGCATGTTATATTCCTAGATATACCTTTGAAATTTTCAATCACATAATACAATCCACCACTTTGTTTACCAGTTCCCAGAACAGTCATTACTTTCAAACCCTGATGCATAAAATAACACATATGTTCATCAAAAGCAACTAAAATTTTGCTATCTCTAGCCACCTTGTGAACAGAAAGTAAACTGACACAATATTGAGGAACCACAAGGACATCATATAAAGTAAGATAATCTGTCAATTGCAAGTTACCAATCTTTTGTATAAAAGCAAAAGTACCATTAGGGTGACCTACTTTGATTTTTAAACTAGAAACATCAATAACATCAACCAGATTTCTATCAGTATAAGTGATATGGTGATTTGCACCAGAATCATTGATCCAGTCTTTTCTAACAGTCTTGTTATTAATATTATTGGCAGAAGAAAAAAATTTATGAAAATTGTTATGAAAAATCTTGCTTTGATTAAATAACACACCTGCCATGTTAGCATTCACATTATGCCCTGAATCTCCATTTTCTTTGATTAAATTCATTATTCTAGCCATCTGCTCATCAGTAAAAGGAGCAGAAGAAGAAACAGTAGACTGAGAATGATTAGAATTAGTATGATTACTTGAAACTTTCTTATTACCAGGTTGAAAACCATTATTTCTCTTTTTACCAAAATCAGGAGGATAACCAATGATTTTAAAACATTTATCAACAGTATGTCCATTAAAACCACAATTCTCACAAACCACAGAAGGACCTTTAGAACCTTGAGAACTACCTGAACTACCAACTTTGTTTGATTTAGACCAATAGTTAGCAGAAGGAAAATTCTTATTATTGTTGATTTTAGACACAAAAGCAGAAGACTGAGATCTTTGATTAGCATTAGAAGAAGAAGCAGATAACCCTCTATGTGACTCATCTCTGGACAAGATAGAATAAGCAGTTTTTAAGTCAGGTAAAGGATCTTTAGTTAAGATATTACTCCTACTATTCATATACACATCATCAAGACCCATTAAGAACTGCATGAGTTTAATCAACTGAGAATGCTTAGAAAAATCTTGAGCAGCATGACAAGTACACCTAGGAAGCTGAACTAAAGCATCAAATTGTTTCCACAAAGCATTTAGTTTATGATAATAATCAGATAAAGGCATACCATTCTGACATAGAGAATTAATCTTATGATGCAAGTTAAAAATCACAGAACCATCTACTTTATCATAAGTTTCTTTCAATTCTTGCCAAATAAGATAAGCTTTTCTAGAAAATATTTGACCAAGATATAACTCTTCAGAAATAGAATTCAGAATCCAAGAAATAACCACAGCATTACATCTATCCCATTGTTTCCCTAGAACTTCATCTACATTAGATCTTCTGCAACTACCATCAATAAAACCAACTTTGTTTTTAGCCTCTAAAGCAAGTAGCATAGCACAACTCCATACTTGATAATTTTCAGTACCTTTTAATTTTATTGACACAATAGACAAAGTACTAGAATCATTAGGATGCAAATGTAAAGGACTTCCTAAATCCAATTTACTTATTCTAGTGACACTATCATCACTTCCATTTTCAGACTCATAATCATAACCACGAAGATTATCATCATCCATATTTAGCAAACAGATTCAAATAATCACACGTAAACAATTAACAGTTAATCTCAATTAACAAACAACAATAACACACAAGCAATAATTTTCAACACAAAAGAAGAATAATAAAAAAAAATATAATATATATATATATATATATATTTGAAAAATATCTTTCTCTCACAAACGTGCCAGGGACAGGATTCCACACCTCTCAAGGAGATAGGTCAAGTTTAACACGAATGTTTTTACGAGAGAAAGTAAAAAACAATTCTGATAAAAAACTTTTAATAAAAGAGGAAGAAGGATGCAAACAGTGCTTTAGGATGAAACAGCGGAAGACGAGATCTACTTTTCAATCGATTCACTTAGTCGATTGAACAAGCAGAAAAGGAGATCTAGATTTCAATCGATTCGCTTAGTCGATTGAAGAACTAGACCAAGAAGATTTCAGATCTGAACCAGAAAACCCTGATTTATTATTATTATTGAATTTATTAAATTGATTTAGGGTTTTGAAAGCACAACCAGAAAAAACACCAGATCTATACACCAAATCTTCAGAGAATGAAGATCGCACCGTAAATCGCCCAAACAAACCACACAGAAACCCTAACCCTAATTTTCTAAAAAATTAGGGTTTTTCTTCGATCGAATCAAACAGACAAATCAGATCGGTGATCGAAAGATCATACGCCGCTCTGATACCATGAACAAAAACAGAATCAAACTATGATTAATCTCAATTAACCAATCTAAACTGAATCAATCTCAATTGAATCAGATCAAAACTCTCAAACACAAACGATTAATACTGCTATTCAGCACTAATCCACTCAACTATATTATTGAGTGTTCTATTACAATGATCTTAATCAATAACCAGAAAATATATCTGACCAAAAATTGAGAGAAAATACGGCTAATATATGGTTTGTGTTATGAACCCTAATGGTTCATAAAAAAGCTTATATACATAAACAAATACGCCATTTGTCAAAAACAGTCCCTCAACTTCTCCAATTCCAAACTGTCCAGCTTTAGTCCCTGACTTCACTATCTTGTTCACAATCAATCCAACCAGTCTTGTATCCTGCACATAATACTAATCATACAATAAGCAACTTTGGAATAAGATTATAACACTAATTTTATACTTTTAACAGTAACAGGTCAGGTCACGAGTTTGATTTTGTTGTTCCGCCAGGTTTCAGGCCGGGATTTGACAAATGAAGAACAAAAGTCCCTCAAACCTAAGAACCGAACCGAACCCGTCTAAACCCGACCTGAACCGACCCACCCGAAAGGGTAAATAATGGGTCACGAGGTCGATTTTGTTGCTCTGTCGGGTCATGGATTTGCACGGTCGGGCCGGGTTTTCACTTGTAGTCTTTTGTGTCTCATAAACTTTCGAATAACTTTCAATTTTTACCATTTTTTTTAATCCTTATCTATAAGGCCGGACCATCTTTGTAACCTTTTGCCAATACATATATGGTAAACATGTTAATGTGTAACTCAACTTAGATTTATCATTTTTTTTTATCTGTAATAGTAGTATAGATAAAAGAGAAATAGTTTAGACGTTTCATAATTTTACAACTTACAGTTCTTTCTATAGAAATGCGTAAGGTTGAGATCTAAAATTGTTGGTTAGAATCTAATAAATCAGAAGATTTTTCCGCAATGTAGTTTCCTCCTAGCTGGAGGGTCTCAGGTTCGAATCCTGTCACATAATAATATGGTGAGGGGCCTTAGCAACGCTATACCTATCTAACACATGGGGAGCAACCTTTAGGCAGTTGTCAGGTGTCGAACCGGCGTGGGGTGTTAGCCATTTATCAGTTGCTGCCTTTCAAAAAAAAAAAATTCTAACAAATTAAGCGTAATTAATTTAGTTATTTTGGTATGAGCTAGTTAAACTTTACACAAAAGAAAGGGTGACCTAGCTACTTATCGATCTATAAAAAAAGCTCACATTATTAAAGGTAAACTCATAATTACTCGTATTAACAAAACCGAAAAATCAGAAGTCACCATCGATTTTAGCCTAAGCTAGAACTGTTCAGTCTTCAAAGTAAATTGATCGAGTAGATCGAGTAGTATTATTGTAGAATAATTACCCGAGTGGTAATTAACATGGAAAATTGATCAGAAACACATCAAAGTAAACGAGTTATAATAAAAACAAAATAAAATCTAAACTAAAATTAACAGGTCAGACTATGTTGACTTATGATGATATAAATCTATAATGTTTTTGTCCTATGCTTATTGTACTAATAAATGGCATGTATTGAATATTTGATAATTAAGTTGGTATCTAACGCTCCGAATTAGATACAGCAAGTTCACATGTTCTAAACCCGTTTGATCGAGTTACATTTTAACTAACTTATAGATTTATAACTTTTACGGATCGATCGGAGTATATATATAGATCAGTTTTGTATGTCGGAGTATATCAAGGAGTACATGAAATTAATTAAATTTATATGAAATATATATATGATATTAATTAGGAAAGGGCATTTTGAATAATTAAACGTTATCCGATCCAGCTAGCTAGCAAGCCTTTGTTATTTGACTTAATCAACTGCAAATTAAATCTGATAATAACTTCCCAACCAACGCCTCAACGCGTTGCATGTTCATGTAACGACATTAATGAGTTAAGTTTACGTACTAGCTGCTTGTGAATCAATATCTAAAGTTGCAACTTGCATGTCACTGTACTACTATCACATGTGGGTGTGTACCTATATATATAGATCCATTATCAATTCATAGCAACAACAAATCGAAGCAAACATAAAATGAGCTCACAAAAATGGGCTTGTGTGATTCTACTAGGGCTTGCCATTGTCTTCCATTTGAGTGCATTGGCCCTTGCCGATGGCAATGCTGATCAAACTGATCGGTGGGATGATGATGGATGTAGGAGAGGAGGATGTGGTGGTCGCCGTGGAGGGTTTGGGCGTGGTGGAAGAGGGATTGGTGGTGGTGGAGGACGTGGTGGTGGTTGTGGAGGAGGCGGGGTGGTGGTGGCGGTGGAGGAGGCTGGTGGTGGTGGTGGCTGGTGGAGGACTTGGTGGTGGTGGCGGTGGTGGTGCCGGAGGTGGAGGAGGCATTGGAGGTGGATCAGGGAAGGGTGGAGGATTTGGTGCCGGAGGTGGAGTAGGTGGTGGTGGTGGTGGCGGTGGAGGATGGTGGTGGTGGGGTGGTGGTGGGGTGGAGGAGGTGTTGGTGGGTGGAGGAGGAGGTGGTGGTGGTGGCGGTGGAGGAGGCGGTGGTGGTGGTGGGGTGGAGGACTTGGTGGTGGTGGCGGTGGTGGTGCCGGAGGTGGAGGAGGCATTGGAGGTGGATCAGGGAAGGGTGGAGGAGGTGGTTCGGGTAGGGGGAGCCGGAGGTGTTGGTGCTGGTGGAGGAGGAGGTGGTGGTGGTGGCGGTGGAGGTGGCGGTGGAGGGTGGTGGTGGTGGCGGTGGGGAGGAGGTGGTGGTGGTGGCGGTGGAGGAGGCGGTGGTGGTGGTGTCGGAGGAGGAGCTGGTGGAGGTGTTGGGGGAGGAGCTGGAGGTGGTGGTGGTTTAGGAGGAGGACATGGCGTTGGCGGAGGTGGTGGGAAAGGAGGGGGATTTGGAGTTGGAATAGGCATTGGAATAGGTGTTGGAGTGGGTGCCGGTGCTGGAAAAGGAACCGGCAGTGGATCCGGTAGCGGCGGAGGAGGCCGAAGGTAAAGACTATTGATAAGTTTTGTACTTAAAGAGTTAAAGCATTTACCTAAGATTGTGATTTGTTTGAAGAAATTACATCTGTAATACGAGTAACTTTGTATTAAACTCTATATATGAATGAATATTTGAATGTGCATTACTTTGTGGTCTTAAACTCGATATATGAATGAATATTTGAATATGCATTTATCAAAGCATCATACGGCCAAAGAATTTTATAAATTATATGAAATCATGCAAAATCCTACTCCGTTTGCAATAGCATGACATGATATTATCACCATGTTGATCAAGACAAAACAATAAGGAAAAGTATAATGGAAAATACATATCTATAAAAAGAAAGTTGTTTTTCTAATAGTGTAATTTACTTAAAACTATAAATCTCTGCTTTGGTACTCTGAAATACGAAAACTCTTATGTTGAATTTCAGGACAAGTGATAATACCATTGATATCTGCATACTGATAAAATTTTAGCAGTGCATAAGAGAAGTGAGTAAGTGACTATAACTTATGTTCATAACTTTCTTCTATTTAATTAATACATGAAAAATTATAAATCTGTAAATATAAATGGGTTAAAATGGTATTCACAATAATGGTGCAAGACCACTCCATATATTTTTGACAAGAGATCGCGTCATATATATCACCAAGTGTGTCAAATAGTCATTATCTTGTCACATAATCATAAAAACCGTTTTAAAATCATGTAATACTATTTGACACTACTTTAATCCGACCCAAATGTATGTGCACTATCGTATATAACACCCCACTTCAGTTCATCGAGCGAAATGGAGTAGATAATTGTTCGTGTAATTTAGTTAAGAGCAAAACTAAAATAGAGTGCCTTTCTAAAAAAAAAACGGAATACAGTAATAAACTATTAATTAACCACAAAGTAAACAAGTTATTGTTCAAAATATCGTGAGTAAGGATTTTACGGAAATATTCAAAAATATCCTCATTAGTTATACCAAAACTTAAACTTTGATGAAACACCCACCAATAAGTTACCAATCATATTGATAATACTCGGAACTATGATCGTGAATTTTATAATTATTAAATAAAATAGTACTGTATAACTTATAACATACCAACTCAATAAATTATATAGATAGAAAGTTTGGTTGAATAAAATAGATATTGGTTTAGATATAACTAAACCATACTAACTATGAACAAATGCAACCTAATATCATGGTATATATGTTTATATATTATATACATATACAACTATAGATATAGATACAGATATGTATGTATACATTTTTTTAAACGGCTTATATTCAGATCTAAAATAAAAGGGATGTGAATAATGAATTACTGTTGAAAGGGTGACGATGGATCAGTTGCAGAATGGAATAAAAAGTTCGTTGGTGTTTGTGATTTTTTTAAGTTCATTGTGTTTAATGTAAGTGTTTATATAACCCTTTCTTATTGTATTCATAAATTAATGAAACTCTTGATGTGCCCCTATAAGCTGTCATTTGAGGCTGGTACAAAGTAACTTTGTGTATGTGAAAGAGATGATGGAAATTGGTCCAGTTTTTGGGAGCATAATCATCTACTTCTTTTAAGTCATTTATTTCATCTTATCTTTTAAAACCTTTATAAGTTTTTGGATGAAAGGTGTTCCAAGGCAGCAAAATTATCTGACCTATATCTATACCCAAAAGTTGTCGTTTTGACCCGTACCACCTGTCTAGCTGCCTATTACTGAGAATCATTAGGTGGTGGTGTAAAGGTGGGTGATTAATAAGAACATTCATGAAAATAATGCAGATTTGGACTCCATTGACAAGCCCATTGAAGGTGACAAATGGGTACAACTCGATACAGAAGGGGTAAAGCTCGAGACAGATGCAAACCGAGTAGTGGAATCCACTGTTGCACACTTTGGAAAGCTCGATACAGAAAGTTCAATCAACTTTAATGTCAATGAATTTTCTTTGCATTAATAAAAGAAAAAATAGTAGGAGATAATATTGTTTAGCTCAATACAATTTGAGTAAATGTCAATGAATTTTCTTTGCAGGTATACCATGAGCAAATTGGTGATTTGCTGGATCCAACACATAGAAACCTTGAGGTAGATATTACTTTCTTATTTTTGGTTTATTGATGCATGTAACTCAACTTCTTGGATTCTGCTGTCTACTCTTCGTTTGTGGTTGTAATGCAACATCTAAATGCATGCAGATAAAAGATGAGGCTAAACATGGGTTTTAGGTTGAGAATCCGACTGAGGAATATGTAACTGGCTATGAGGAAGTTACTCAAGTTTTGATCAAGGTAAGCTGCAAGATTGTATCCTAGATCTAATCAAGTTATTGATCTTTCACTCGTTATAATTTAAGGTTAATGGTGTTTCTTTATACTATGATAAGTATTTGACCTCATCATCTAAATTGGTTTTTATGCAGGGACTCTCCGTTAAAAAAGTTGGAGCAACAAGCATAAACTCTAAAAGTTCAAGATATTATGGGACTTTCAATGCTTCTTTAATATCACAATTTGTGAAAAAGTCCATATCACAACTTTGGTATGTAATATTTAGGACTCCCTCTCTTTTCTCAATTTTTATGATATTACGGAACTTTCAGCGTTTCTTTAATATTACAACTCTATATATAGTTAGTATCTCAATTATAATTTTAGCATAATTACCCATTTTACATTGTGCAGAAATTTAGTTAACTTGCTTGTTGGGACAAACCAGACTGGACAAGCTAAGGACATCCCCTAATAGAAGAATTGCTATCTATTAATGGGTACTAAAAGGAACAAGATGAGTGTTAATAATTTATTTATTTATTGGCTCTTTAAGCTTTCTCCATTACGATAGGGATTCAGATTTAGAGATTGTCGTGTCGGCTTCGATACATGTACAGATTGCTCATGATCCTTATTTATTGGCTTTTTAAACTTCATTTATCTTGCAATAGGCTGTTATTATATTGCAGTAGGCTGTTATTATGGATAGTCTATGAATGGTTTACAAACCTAACAGTTGGTCTTATGGAACTCATGTCCCTCTAAATTACAGTTGTGTGTTTTATACAATGTGTGTAGGCGTGCAGTTACGCCACGTTTTAACTTTAAAGTGTATATATGTGGTTGTTTGATCACAAATGGTTAGAATGTGGTTTATGTTTCACTTTGGTCAATTGGCCCGTTTTACTGTTTTAATGTCAAATTTGGAATCCATTTGTGATCAAACAGCAGCCTAAATGACTTTTGGCAGCTT